>OX638372.1:10431845-11086598 GCA_951812925.1 Calliopum simillimum | reverse complement strand
TTTTCGTTTCGAAAGATTTTTGATGGAAACGACACGTTTAAAACTATAAGGATCTTTTTAGTGGAGAGAAACACGTTATACGAAAAACTTATCATTAACGAAATATTCTAAAAAAAACCCGGAAAAATTATTTTGATCAAAAAGCTTTCCAATCGAAAAGTAATTGAAATCGCACAGATTCTGGAACAGGCATTTAAAAGTATTATTTGTAAAGTGTTCTGTCACAAGAAATCAAGAAAAAATAAATTTTTACAGTTCTCTGTCCTATGTAAACATATCTATACTTGTAATCGATATACTGACAGAGTAACTTACTCTGAAGTGGTATTGTACACGGTGAAGGGTAGGTATTAAATTTTTACCAAGGGTCAAAACTAAGCAGCTTATAAGAATATTGTATCAATTTACCGGTATTTTCGAAAAGCACGCTTTTGGGCGCAAATACTGGAACCGCGAAATTCGCTTTAGTGTACTCATCATTTAAATGCTCTAAGCATTTTGTTGCCAAACCAGAATAACCATTGAAGCAATCAAAAATAGTTTGGAAGCCCTATAACAATAAAAAAAACCAAAATTTAAAATACATGTATTTTCGAAACGAGTAAAATAAGACAAGAACCTGCAAAAAGTCGCACTCCTCAACATACTGACGTATTTTATCGCAGAATTCATCCTGAAATTGTTCTGTTTTCCACAATTGAACACCGTTGGAGAATGTATCGAACGTTTGCTTGTCTGATGCGTATTTATATTCCTTTATAACATTCACTGTGCGTGGATGATAACGTGCATAGAGAAAATCAGCCCAAGTTTCTACACTATTTACCAAATCATATTCTTGTTCATTTAAATTCACTGTTGGATCATCGAGTGCTTTTTGAAAATCATTTTTTTCGACTACCGGCTCCGCTACAACTTCAACATCAGTATCATCATTCCATTGTAAGTCGTCTTTTAGCTTCTTAACAGGATCTGCACTTTCGTTGGCTGTATTCGTCGCACGCTTCACACTGTTGCCATAGAGTTCCCCTTCTGTCGGCAAATGCTTGAGTGCACCATCCAATTCAACAAGTAATAGGCGTGGCGTGAACGTTGTTTGTCGCTGCTTGGAGAAAGTGCATGAATTAAATGATTTTTTAATTTTTTACTTGAATTTCTTACATTTGAGGTTTGCCCTTCTCTATAGAGCACATCGTGATTTACTTGGTTTGTCTCATCCTGGTTATCATAGCTGAATCCAGACTCCTACAAGGAAATTATAAGTATACGTAGGGCCTAACAAAAGTTCGCTTAGTTGGTGTCATGTTATAGATTTTTAGTAAATCAAAAAATTGCGTATTATTTATTATAGTCTTACGATATATCATTTTAATTTTCAGAAAGATCGGTCAAAATGGAGAGAAGAAAACGTAAAATTCGCGAAACTATGTCAGCAGATATTCCAGTGCAACGCAGCAAGAGATTTGGTTTGCTATTCTTTTTGGATTTCGACGTAAGCCCAAGCCTATGGAAATATTTAATGAATGCAGCATTTGAAGTTAATGCGGCATCCCTCGTGACTATTTCAAAGTGGTCCCGAAGATTCCAGACAGGTAATTTTTCTGTGGAGAACGAACCTCGAGAAGGCCGTGTGCGTTTTGCTAAGTATTTTCCTGAAAAAATCAAAAACGGAGGGTCTAACACTTTCAAGAAAATCGTAACAGGTGATGAAGCATGATTTTAGAAGTACGACCCTGAAACCAAACAACAATCCATGGTATGGAGCCCAGAAAGTGCAAGTCCACCTGTTAAAGTAAAGCAAAAAAAAGTCAGCAACAAAAGTAATGATGTCAGTTTACTTCACCAGAGACAAAGTTGTAGCTGCTATTCCTTTGGAAAAAAGTCAGACGGTTACTGCTATGTGGTATACTGAAATCTGTTTACCAGAAGTCTTCCAAAATTTATTGGGAAACGCCAAAAAAAAGGAGCTACGCCGCTACTTTCTACATCACGATAATGCTCCAGCGCACACTGCTGAAAAAACGACCGCTTTCAGGCATCGAAGAAATTCTTCCCGCACCTTATTCCCCAGATCTAGCGTCTTGTGACTTCTGGTTGTTTCCAAAAATAAGAAATAATTTGAGAGGGAGAGTCTTCAACAGCAATGAGAAGATAATAAATGTGGTTAATGATGAAATTGTAAAACTGGAAATTGCCGATTTTGAAGACTGTTTTTAAAGATGGATTTATCGACTTCAAATATGTATCAAAATAAATGGCGATTACGTTGAAAAAATACAAATAGATGAAGAATAAAGTTATAAATTTAAAAAATTAAATTTAAAAGTTCTTTCAATTCAACTAAGCGAATTTTTGTTAGGCCCCTCGTAATTTTGTTACCTCCCACGCTATTAAAGAAAATTACCTGAATATTCCACCAATGTGCTCCTATATGATTAGCATAGTTGCCAAACTGAAACGTCAGTACTTCACGACTACCTGACATTAATGTTTTTATTATATTTTTAACGAATTATTTATTTATTTTGATAAAAACAAAACAGTTGCAGTTTGTTGAGTTTGTTGCAAATTGTTTTCCTGGTAAATGGAACAGCTGTTTTCATTTGACAACTGGGCGCAAACACATGACATTAGAGTGCTGCCAAGTTTTCATAAATAAGTACAATGGCACAAAATAATTGCATCAGATTTAATTTCATTTTTGGTGCGATTATTGCATTGCATTTAGTGCATTCATTCCCTAATACTTTTTTCTCAACTGGTTGAGATTTTGACGTCACAATAACGACATTCTCAACTAGAGTGTTCATAGAAGTGTGATGAGTTTACTAGAGTATTTTCTACTAGTTGATAAGTTCTCGCCAGCATTATAGTCGTCGAGTTTGAATTTTTGCGATTGAGAATTTCAATTGAATTGAATACTCCATTGAGTCTTATATGAATGTGTACACAAAATTGAAATGAATGAAAGAAAATCTCAATTAGTGCGTTTCATGACATACATAAACACTTGTTTTCTACCGGTAGAGTTGAGCAGTGATTGAGCATGACGTCATGACCAGTAGAGAACTTCTCAATTGAGTTACATAAACTCACCATTGATCTATTTTACTTGTGATCAAATAGTCACAATACTTCAATGAGTTTAGTATGATATTCTGCTTTAACCAGAGTACTCTAAAGTCACGATAATACTACGTTTTCATCGGAGATTTATGAGGTGACTAACGAAAAATAACCGTTTCCGAAATATTCTTAAATATTCAATATCAAATCATTATTTGTTGAGCCTGTAGTTTTCCACAAAAGAGATTCTAAAACTTTTATCGTGTGACTCACCATTTTCATCAAAAAGCACCAAAATGAAAAGTAATTGAAACCACACGGATTACGGAATAGGCCTGTATATCGCACTTTTATCGTAAATAAGTTCGTTGCTGATGATATTAATTAATAAAAATAATCATTTAATTGGGAAATAAGATATATGTATGTAGTCGGCAAGATTAGTAAGTAGGTAGGATATTTTATTTTAAGTTTTTCACATAGATGAATTTATTCAGCTTTTTTATTTAATTTCATTGATAAGAAGCAATTCCAAAATATTGCAACTGTCTGATTGAAAAGCACTTGGAATCTCAACGGCACTATACCAAAATTTATTGCTTGCACTGCTGGCCAAAGCATATAATTTGCCTTCATAATTGGTATGTAATCTTTCTCTATTACGGCTCTTGCATCATCGCCATTAACAGTAGCTATAACGCCTGTAAGTCCTAAGACAAAAATTGGCGCAAATAAGCACTGATCGACTGCGACTTTCATCATAGCTCGTTGCATTGGTGGTTTACCTTTGGGCACTATTCTTTCCAAGGTATTAAACCAAATGGATAACGTTGGACCAACAAATAGCAGACCAATTGCAGAAAATTTTGCTGTTCGTATCCAATTTATATCATTAATTTTTTTGCCATCAACAGCTGTTTGGGCCAGGAGATCCCCGACGCCCATAATCCCGGCAACTTGTATCGGCAAAGCGAATTTTGACATGTTGGATGTATTCTCTAGTCTTTTGCTTAAATCTGTTGTTTTGTCCTTTCGAAAAGGTACGCAAATTTATTTATTAATTCATGAAAAAACTTTTAAAAAAGTGGTAAAACGGATAAAATTTAAATTTGTAATTGAAATTGTCTTTTATTTTCAAACTGACTGAAATGATAAAGTTTTCAAAAATAACTCTGATTTGGCGTATTTTCATCCAAACAATCTTTAGTTTTTCAAGGGATAGTTTAAATTGCGTAAGTTTAAAAAATTTATTAACGATGGCTCTTTTTTCAGTTCTGGGATAAATCACGTATTGATTGCATCGATTATGTTGTGGAATAAATGGCATTTATCGTTCGCCAATTTATGTTTTGTGTGAAACTATTGATCAGTTTTTTGGTCAAGAGTTTAAGTATCAGTTCTTCTGGTTCATTATTGCGAACTGTTGTTTTTCTGGACAAGTCTTACAATCGAGAGACTGAATTGATTAAGCTAATCGATCTAATCGACAATTAATTGTTATGGTAGGATTCATTTGCTTTGTGTTTAAATTCATAATCGTAACTCAATTTGCCACATGGATCCTTAGACCAACTGAAACTTATCAAAATAAACATTCAAGTAAGTTGAGTCGTAAAATAAACACAAAATGATACCGCAACTTTGTTTATAATTATGGCTGAGTGTCATAATTCATTTTACGATTAAATCACGTATTCAACTTGCTATCTCTGTGAAATCATAATTATGTGTTAGATAACAACAGCAGTATGCAATTTTATGCAATAACTTCAGTAGATAGATAAAGTTTTATTCTACAGTTTTTATATAAAAATAACATTACGTAAACTATGGTATTGTGATCTTATGGAAATGCATATTTTTGTCCTTTTAATTTTCAAGTATTATCTTCTATCATTTTTTACTGGGACCGCAGCATCTCTATTGTGCAAAAGTGTCATTGAAATGATCATATTCCAGAAAAGCGCTACAAACTGCGCGAATATTACTTGATACTGCAATGGTACTAAACTAAAATTAATGATTTGTGCCGCTGGCCAAATCAAATAATTTGCTTTCAACAATGTAACATATTCATTTGTCATCCGTTTTTTTATTTCCTCAATAGTCGATCCATTTGCAGCGCTTATCACAATTGTTACGGCTGCTCCAAAAATCGGTGCAAAACATATCTGGTCGACAGCCATTTTTTTCAAGGTGCGTTTCATAAGTGGTTGATTTTTGGCTATAATTCGTTCCAATGTACTATACCATACATGTAATGATGGTCCTATGAAAAGTGCACCAATACTGGAAAATTTCGCGGTCCGAGCTAGGTCTACGTTGCTTAGTTTTTTATCCTCGATCAAAGTTTGCGCCAGCAAATCACCTGCACCAGCAATCATGCCGACTTGCACCATTTGTACAGCTACAGGATGACGAATTAGCTTCCATAATTTAGACATTTATTTGTTTTTTTAGTTATAAATATTTATTTTTGTATATTTTCTTCTTAATTTATAATTTATACTGCATTAAGAACTGAAGTTTATACCATTTATTAGATCATCTGTTGTCGGTGTAGTGCTGCCAGCTGTGAACTAGAACCAGTGTTGCGGTTTCAGCTATTTCATAAGGGGCGTACAGACTATCAAATTACAAAAATTTATTTGATGAATTCGAACTTGTATGGCATCACTAATTATGCCGTCATAAAAAAAAATTATATGGATTAGAGCTGGTTCACACACGACTAAATTGTCGGGCGATAGTACTATTTGTCGCTTTAACAACGGATAGTTGGACATCAGTTGCAAATTAGGGTTGCATAACCACAACATGTCATTTCATTGGCAACAATTTTGATTTACGCTCTGCTGTTCTATACATAAACAAATTAGATGATGCAACCTCTCATAAAGATTGCTGGCAACGAATTATATGCAATAAAAGATTGCGTGCCCAAATACTTGTGCATCCCGGCGACATAGGATGAATTTGAGCACATTTTTAGCAAATGTGAAAGGCTTGTTTCAAACCGACGAACGTGCTTGAAATCAAAAAATGAAAACATGCTGATTTTTTGTAGTGGCAACCAGTCAATGTTATGTACTATTCCAAATTTGGTTTAAAATAAATACTTTTTTTTTGTCATTGTTTTATATACGTAAATACATTTTGGCATTAATATCAAACTTAAAATTTAATCTGGTAATATGGCTAATAAGTTAATTTAAATTTAAAAAAATTTTCATTGAATTTCATATCCATGATATTAATTAATTACTTGTTATTATTTTTTTGTAGCAAGTTCTGTCAAAATTAAATAACAAAACAACAACAATTTTGCTGTTTCCCTTATGTTCTGTTTGACAAAAAATCAATAGATGGTGCGTAATAAAATTCGCAAAAAAAAAGATGTTATCACAAATGTTTTTTACTAAAAAAATCCAAATATTTTTTATAAGAAAAGTAACTTGTTTCGAAAGAAGAGTTTTGTCAGGCATCTTATTTCAACATAAGATGGTGTGTGAAGAAAAAAATTGGTTCCATATCAGTTTTTTGAAGAGCATTTTGCAAAATTTGTTTTATTTGGAAGGCTTTAATATTTCAACCTATTTGAAATAAGCTATTTGTCATATGCAATTTAGAAAAAAAGCAAGTTGGGTTGATGTATCGATTCTACATCTATGGAACTAAATTAAATAGAGGTATAACGATAACACCAAATGAAGTGTATTAAAATTTTATATATATTACTAAAATACTGGAAAACTGTCTTATTACGAAAAAGGTTGTTTTGTCGAAAGTCCACAGATTTTTTTCTTGACAGTTCGTAAGAACAAAATTTCGCACCTTAACCTTATGTTTTTATTATATCATTCATAAACTCAAATTAAATTTGCATTTAAAATCGTTAAAAATTAGCTTATTTGGAAACTCCGAAAATAATTCTCTACATAAAAGCTTTGTTTGACGACTGCTCTAGAGTACTCTAGAGCAAGTTAGAGCAATCAAAAGTGTTCGATGAAACTTTATTCTGCTCCAACTTGCTCTATTCTACTCTGAAAAGTGTTTTATGAGTCTGATCTTAACTGCAATTTTTTCTGTTCTAGCTTTTTATGTAGAGCAAGTTGGAGCAGAAAACTGTCATAAAAAATTACAATATAAAAAAATAAAATTTTGTTTATCATTTCACTGATTTTCATTGATAAAAAGAAAATTATTTAACTTTGAGCTATTAACTTCGGATTTCTGATTTGCTTATGCGCTAAGCAGAAATCGGCAGCTTTAAGGAGTGCTTCGTAACAATCAACGACAGTAGCAGTTTCAGCTCTAGACTCATCAGTGATGTCGAACTCAACTAATTTGATATAAATCTGTGCAGTCTTCAGAGATATGGTGACTGATGTGTGTACGCCTTAAGTTAGTTCTAAAAATACCATTGAAGTTTTTACTGATATTTTGTTATGGCAACACTATAAAACTAGTTCCGTTCTATTGTTTTAAGTTTTCTCTCTGTTCAATAAATATCTGACTGTCGAACGCACGTCTCGTGTTTTATTTAAAGAACCAAGACATAACATATTTGGCGACGAGAAATAAAGAATTAACGCGTGTTTATAAGTAAAAAGAAAAGTAAAAGAAAAGTAAAAAATAAACATAAAATAAATTTGAGCCCGCATTTATGTTTATGAGTGCATGGCCGACGAAAAAGAAAAGACAGACAGTACAGTGCAAAGTAAGGCAGAGAACATAACCTTACTTTCAACTACAAAAAACGTGATGGCGTTTATTGGTTCAATTGAACAATTTTCATTTGGAGATGATTTTGACGAATACCTGGAGCGTATTGATCAACTTTTTAAAACCAATGCAGTAGATGACTCCAAAAAAGTTGCATTATTTTTAACGTTGGTGGGACCGGAGACTTATAAGCGGATCAAATCAATCGTGCTGCCAGAAAAAGCGACGGACAAGACGTTTAAAGATTTGGTAAAGGTAATAGTTCCGCATTTCACTCCCTTAAAAAATGTTATCGCTGAGCGTTTTAAATTTTACAATTGCTGTCAAAAACCAAATGAGCCAGTGGGTGAGTACATAGTGAACTTGAAACTGTTAGCGGCACCTTGTGAATTTTCGGCGTTTTTGTCGGAGGCGCTACGTGATCGTTTGGTCTGTGGTGTCAGAAGTAGTCAGCTGCAAACAAAGTTGCTATCCACACCAAATTTGACTTGGGAGTCAGCCTGTACGTTGGCTCAGTCATTTGAGCTAATAGAAAAGGAACAAAAAAATATGCATCCAACAGCAGCACACGAGATAAACAAAATTGCAAAGCAGAATAGTCAGAACATTGCGAAGTGTTCCAAATGTACTACTAGCCATGCGTTAAACTCTTGTCCAGCAACAAATTGGAAGTGTTTTCATTGTGGCAAAAAAGGCCATTCAGCGAAGGCGTGTTTTTTCCGTTCGGGTAAAAAAACGAATACAAAGCATTTCAGAAAAGATTCGGAAATAAACGAAGCTTCTTTCAAATTGGGTTCCATCAATTAGGTATCCAATGCAGGCGAACCTTTGCTGAGGACTATGTTGGTGAATGGGAAGGAGTTGGTAATGGAAGTTGATAGCGGTGCGGTAGTGTCGGTGATATCTAGTTTTGATTATGACTTATATTTTAAGAGTATAAAATTAGATTCTGTAAATTTTCCTCCTTTGCAGGTTATTACAGGTGCAAAAATAAAAGTTCGAGGAGAAATTTCAGTGACGGTAAATAATGGTTTCCGGCAAAAGTTGCTGGTATTGGAAACAAGTCGCAAATTTACACCGCTGATGGGCAGAAATTGGTTGGACTCACTTTTTCCTCCTTGGCGTAATGAATTTAATTTAGAATGCCGTAAGTCAGAAGATTCATTTACAATGAACACTTTTTGTCAACCTAGTATTGAGGAAGAACTAAAAGTTAAGTTCCCAAATTTATTTATAAAAAATTCGAGCCCTATTAAAAATTTTATGGCTGACATTTTTGTAAAACCAAATTCACAGCCAAAATTTTATAAACCTTATACTGTCCCAATGAGTTTAAAGAAGGCCGTCGAGGCTGAACTAAATAGTATGTGTGAAGAAAAGATTATACAGCCAGTTCGTAGTAGCTGCTGGGCTGCACCCATTGTTTGTGTTTTGAAAAAAGATTCAAATGTTAGAATCTGTGGTAATTTTAAAATTACAATAAACCCTGTTATTGAGATGGATGTCTATCCTCTTCCGTTAATTGACGATATTTTAACAAGTATGAGAGGTAACTCATATTTTTGCTTGCTAGATTTGAGTAAAGCATATTTTCAAGTGTCTGTAAGTCAAAGTACTCAAGCTTTGCTTACTATAAATACACACATGGGCTTATTTAAATTTTGCCGTTTGCCATTTGGTGTAGCAACTGCGCCTATGATTTTTCAAAGAATCATGGACCAAATTATGCAAGGGTTAAAAGGTGTAGCAGTTTATCTAGATCATATTCTAGTTGCTGGTGTAAACCGGGAAGATTGTAAAAAAAAATCTTTTCTGCGTGTTACGTAGATTAGAGGAGTATTGTGTAAATATCAATTGGGGAAAGTGTAAACTTTTAGTGAATGTATTAAATTATTTAGGTCACACACTTACTCCTGAGGGCATAAAACCTTCAAAGTCAAAATTGGACGCCATAAAATTGGCGCCGGAACCGGAAAATGTTGAACAGCTGCAAAGTTTTTTGGGCTTAATAAGCTATTATTCGAAATTTCTTCCAAATAGTTCCACTATGCTGGCACCGTTGTACAAATTATTACGCAAAGACGTAAAATGGTATTGGGATCAAGAATGCATAAAAGCATTCATAGATTGCAAGAATTTGCTTACGGAAAACAATTTACTTGTACATTTTGATCCTATGAAACCGATTGTCATTGCATGCGACGCATCACCCTATGGAGTAGGAGCGATCCTTAGTGTTATAGATGAAGGGATAGAAAAACCTTGTTATATGGTTTCATCAACGCTTAGTAACGCCGAGAAAAACTATCCACAAATTCATCGCGAGGCATTGGCAGTTGTGTTTGCTATTAAAAAATTTCACAAATTTGTCTATGGCTATAATTTTACGGTGTTTACCGATCATCAACCTCTAGAGAAACTTTTAGGTGATCAAAAAGCTTTAGCCAATGTAGTGTCGGTGCGTTTTCATAGGTGGATACTATTCTTGTCTAATTATAATTGTCAAATAAAGTATCGCCCAGGTTCAAAACAGAAAAACGTTGATGCATTATCGCGTTTGCCACAAAGTGGAATGACAGAAATCGATAATTTAAATATAAATTTTTTTAACTATGATGAAAGTATTCCACTCTCTGTACAGCAAATTGCTGAATTTACAAATAAAGACCAAGCTCTAAAAAAAGTTTGCAAATACGTCATAAATAATAAGTGGCCAGAATCAGCAAAAACTGATAAATTATTGTCTGCATATTATAACTGCAGGTTGTCGTTAGAATTTAAAAGAGACTGTTTATTTTATGGAGATCGAATAATTGTACCGACTATTTTTCGCGAAAAGATTCTAAATTTGTTTCATGAATCTCACGTAGGAATAGTGCGAATGAAACTCCTTGCTCGTGGATCGATCTGGTGGCCATCAATTGATAAAGAAATTGAAAAATATGTTTTATCTTGCACTTCATGTCAAGCAATTCAAAATAAAACTAAAGATTGCCCAAATTTCACATGGCCTCCAACCTCGTATCCTTTCGAAAGAGTTCATGTTGATTTATTTCAATTTGAAAATTTTGATTTTTTGATAGCAGTCGACGATTTTTCGAAATGGATTGATGTGCAGGTTTTGTCAAAAACCAGTACTATCATTATCATTGAAAAATTAAAGATAATTTTCGCAAATTTTGGGTTTTGCGCAAATTTGGTAAGTGACAACGGTCCGCAATTTCGAAGCGAAGAGTTTGCACTCTTTCTTCGAACAAATGGCATAAAACAGTTTTTTAGTCCAGCTTATCATCCTCCTAGTAATGGGTTGGCAGAAAGGGGTGTTCAAACTGTAAAGAAAAGTTTTAAAGCGGGAATAAATAAGGAAAAAGGACTGTCCATGCAAAATAAAGTACTAAATTTTTTATTTAAAAACAGAAATACGCCTTCAACCGTCACTGGAGTTTGTCCAAACGAATTAGTTTTAGCTTATAAGCCTAGAACATTGTTAACATATTGTACTTTAGAAAGTGCACCGGAGGTCAATTTAGAAACAGGTTATAAAAACAAAAAATCAAAAGAATATGAAAATTTTAAGGAAAATTGTAACTTAAATTCTTTTAATTTAAAAATTGGAGAAAAAGTTTTTTATTTAAATTCTAATGATAGAAGTTATGCGAAATGGGTAAATGGTTTTGTTTGTAAACGCATAAGTAATGTTTTATATTTAATTGAAGTAAATAAAAGACGCAAAGTCGCGCACAGAAATCAATTAAAGAAAGTTATAAGAGATATATTCGTGCCAAATAGAGCCGATGAAAATAATGAAATTGTTAAAGAATGTTTAAGTAAAGACGATGAATATTTTGATACTGAAGATGAAAATTTTAAAGAAGAAATTGTTAATGGGAATTCAGATTTGAATAAGTCGAATATTAAAGACAGGTTGAGAAAGAAAAAACCTATAAATTATAATATATAAACAAGTTTATAAAATGTATTATTTTTGAATTTAATTTTAGTTTATTGTAAGTTTAAGGCAGTATTATCATAAGGATAAAACTTTCTAAAAAGGAAAGAAGTTGATGTGTGTACGCCTTAAGTTAGTTCTAAAAATACCATTGAAGTTTTTACTGATATTTTGTTATGGCAACACTATAAAACTAGTTCCGTTCTATTGTTTTAAGTTTTCTCTCTGTTCAATAAATATCTGACTGTCGAACGCACGTCTCGTGTTTTATTTAAAGAACCAAGACATAACAGTGACTTTCTTCGGCCAAAACTTGCACTTATGAATTGGTAGTGATGGTGCCGTTAAAAGCAAAAGATTTTTAATATTCTAAAGCCTGTTCAACGACTGACTTGATGCGATATCATAAAAAATTTTGTTTGCTGCAGCAAAAGCACCACGTGTGACCAGGAAACGGGCATATTTCGCAAAGGACATTTTGAAGTGTATTTAACTTTTCATATGTGAATTTATATATAGAGACCTAATTGAAAATGCTGCATGTTACGGTCTTCCAACATTATACATTATATTGAATTTAAGAATATTTTGTAATGTTTAATATTACGAAAAATAAAATGCAGGAAATAAATTTAACATCTTTTGTGGGAGTAAAATGTCCATGGTGTGAATATCTCATATTATTGATCCATTTTTTTTTTATTTTTGAACGTCAAAGAGCTGAAATAATTATAAAATGTCATCTGGTTTACTCTAAGTTGCTCGTTTTGTGTTTTTTGAAATTTTTGTTTCCCTGCTCTAGTCTGCTCTAAAAGTAATATGACACATTTCAAAAGCTGCTCTACTCTACTCTGCTCTACTCTGATCTAAGTTCGTCAAACAAAGCTAAAGTTGTGCCATTTAGAAACAATCTACGGAAAGTACAAACTACAAAATTTTCCGCGGTTTGAACTAGGCCCCCTTTTGCAAATGTAAGTTAACTTTAACAACCCCAAAGAATTATTTAAAACGAACAAATTTAAAAATTTTATGAAAATCTGTGCAGTCATGTTGTAACGATTGTTTTTGTCTAGGGCTGAGGTAAGCTCAGCGGTGTCCAGGGTCAGACTAAAAGACAATCAACTCTTAGTTATAAAATTTATTTTATTGTTTTTTTTTTTTTTTTTTCAATTTATCCGTTTTATACAATTTCTTTTATGTATTTAATTATTCAATTATAAAATTCTTTCGATTCTAAATTTCGCATCGGTTTCTTCGATGGCTTATGATCCGGTCCTCAATGATCCGATGGAGGCAGGTACTCCTTGTGTTTAATGTCTCGTTCCTCCTTTCCTCGTCTTGCTCGGACAACTATATTTGCTGACTGCTCTCACCTTATGAGCACTATAAGGAAGTACTCGATGAGGCAGATAATATCAGCCACACCGTATGAATACTATAAGGAAGTATTCGATGTGGCGAGTAGCACTGGTTGCCCAGGAACCTATCGAAACACTATAAGGAAGTGTTTCCCCTTCACCTAACCGCTCTCACCTTATGAGCACTATAAGGAAGTACTCGATGAGGCAGATAATATCGGCCACACCGTATGAATACTATAAGGAAGTATTCGATGTGGCGAGTAGCACTGGTTGCCCAGGAAAATCTTATGATACGTAACTAACTACTTCTCTAGCCTAGGGATACTCTACACTTAAATATACCTAGCTGCTCCCACCATATGAGCACTATAAGGAAGTACTCGATGAGGCAGATAATATCAGCCACACCGTATGAATACTATAAGGAAGTATTCGATGTGGCGAGTAGCACTGGTTGCCCAGGAATCTATCGAAACACTATAAGGAAGTGTTTCCCTTTCACCTAACCGCTCTCACCTTATGAGCACTATAAGGAAGTACTCGATGAGGCAGATAATATCGGCCAAACCGTATGAATACTATAAGGAAGTATTCGATGTGGCGAGTAGCACTGGTTGCCCAGGAGAGCCGTATGATACGTGACTAACTACTTTTCTAGCCAAGGGATACTCTACACTTAAATATACCTAGCTGCTCCCACCATATGAGCACTATAAGGAAGTACTCGATGAGGCAGATAATATCAGCCACACCGTATGAATACTATAAGGAAGTATTCGATGTGACGAGTAGCACTGGTTGCCCAGGAACCTATCGAAACACTATAAGGAAGTGTTTCCCTTTCACCTAACCGCTCTCACCTTATGAGCACTATAAGGAAGTACTCGATGAGGCAGATAATATCAGCCAAACCGTATGAATACTATAAGGAAGTATTCGATGTGGCGAGTAGCACTGGTTACCCAGGAAGGCTTAATGATACACTAGCTACTATCTATTTACTACCTTAGGAATACCCTAGGAATACGAGGCCTTTGCACTTTGCTTTTTAGCTTTCAATGTTTAAAATATCAATATTATTTTTATCTAATATTGATGTTGTCGCATTGAACGCCTGGCTGTGACTGCCTGCCTTCTGCATTCTTCACTGCCCTTTTATAGTTGCGCAGCGACAGTGAAATCATATGGCTGCTATGTATTTTGCATGACAGTTGTTCTTTGTTGTTGGTTTGTTGCTATTGCGTTCGTACACCATATGATGATACTGTTGATTTGTTGTTGGTTTGTGTTTTTTAGTTGGTTTTTTTTATAATTATTTTAACCCGCGGTGCAATATATTTGGATTTGCTATTGGAACGTCATTTGGGACGTTACAATGTCATCTGGCAAAAATTTCATTTCCATCTGAATATTTTCTTTTGAAATTTTAACGATAGATTGAAAGCATGGCTGTGCGCCGTCCACACGTCCCAAGTTTCGTACACAAGCTTGGTTTGCGCAAAAATATCTTTGGAAATTCAAAGAAAGCACAGGCCACACTTTTTGGACCGTGCAAACTTGACTTTTTCCGTCCGCCCGTACAATTCTTGAGGTAAAACTGTACATGTACACGCAATAGTTGTCAAAATCAATGAGGGTATTCCTCATGATTCAATAACAATGGTTTATGGCAAGTTGTCAATATAAAAAAAATGGAACCCTGATCTTGCCTTGCTATCTGTCAAAGGACTAGAATCAAAACAAAGAATTTTGACATTATCGTAGTTTAAAAATTATAAGAAGCAGCAATTGTTATCGCTGCAATTGGGGTAATTCAACCATGGGTATTTCTTAAAACTTATAAGTGCGTCGAAAATTTTGTAATAATTGTAAAATCCAAACGAGTTTGACGAGGTTCCTACGCTGTTACTTTTTCAGTGTATTTTGAAATTGAAATTGGCATCACTGATGTATATTTGGATGTGGAATTGTCAAAATATTTGACAGCCGCAGCATGCAATTGAGAACATAAAACGTGTGGAGCTACTGCGCATTTTTTTTCCAAGTTTTTAGAATTTTTTGCATTTATAAATTGCATAAAAATAATATTTATAACCGCTCATAGGATAAATCAGTACTAAATAAACACAATGGCGAACATTAAAAAAGTGGTGCAATTCCACGAAATGGAGTTGGACGATCGCATTCTGAAGGTAAGAAGAAAGCAAAATTGTTTGGATCAAATTTTATGTAAATTTTCATGCAGGCAATATCCAAACTCGGCTGGCTCCAACCAACGCTTATACAAGAAACTGCCATACCATTGTTACTCGAAGGAAAGGATGTTGTTGTGCGTGCGCGGACGGGCTCAGGAAAAACTGCAGCTTTTGCGTTGCCACTGATACAGAAAATTTTAAATTCCAAATTGAATGCTTCAGAGCAGTGCATCAGTGCATTAATACTGTCGCCAAGTCGAGAGTTATGTCAACAAACGCGCAAAGCTATGGATGAAATGACGGAAAAATGTGGAAAAGTTATACGCGTTGTAGATCTGAGCAACAGCGATGCGGTCACACAACGTCATCTATTAGCAGAACGGCCGGATGTGGTGATTTCAACGCCAGCCAAAATTTTAGTACATTTACAATCAAGCGCCATGGATTTGAAAAAGTTGGAAACCCTTATTGTGGATGAGGCAGATTTAATTTTCTCATTTGGTTTTGAAAAGGATTTCAAGAAGTTGGTGGGCTATCTGCCGCCCATATATCAGGTTAGTATGCTGATACTATGCACAGTTTATTGTATTGTAATATTAACATTTTAATTTTAGGCCGTATTAGTTTCTGCTACCATGTCAGAAGATGTAACAAACATGAAAAATATCATTTTACATAATCCTGTTGTATTGAAATTGGAAGAACCCGATTTAGTGCCAGAAAGTCAGTTGTCACATCAACGCATTGTCGCAGAAGAAAACGACAAAACAGCGATACTTTATGCACTACTTAAATTGCGTCTGATACGTGGAAAAAATGTCATATTTGTCAATTCTGTAGATCGCTGTTATAAGTGAGTTTTATATTTAACTAAAATAAAATATTAAGAAAAAGTTAGTATTAAGGAAACAAGCCCAAAGTTGCCGCAATCTTACGACTATGATGATATCTATGCTTAACAATGAATGTGCAACCAAGGTTGGCGCATAAATGATTTACAAAACTAATCTTCTCTCTGAAATGTTATAGTTTTATCCTTAAAGCTTAGCTCTTATTTAGTTTCTTTGTAAATTTATATTTTTTCTCTTATACATTCAAGGCTCAAACTCTTTCTGGAACAGTTTAAAATTAGATCCTGCGTTCTAAATTCAGAATTGCCTACAAAAATACGCATACATACGATCAACCAATTCAATCAGGGTATTTATGACTTTATTATCGCTTCCGATGAACATATACTAGAAAACCCAGGACGCAATAAAAACGATAAAGAATCTGGCGCTTCACGTGGCATTGACTTTCACTGCGTTTCGAATGTTATCAATTTTGATTTCCCTAGTGATGTCAGCTCTTATATACATCGCGCAGGGCGCACAGCACGCGGCAACAATAAGGTAAATTCTTAAAATGTAAAAAATACAGTGCATTCTAAACCTCTTTGTAGGGTAGCGTTCTTTCATTTGTCAGCATGATGGACAAGACTGTCAATGATGCTGTTGAAGAGCGTTTGCGCAACGGTTACATGAGCGATGATCAAATTATCAAGTGAGTATGGCTTTACATTTAATGTTCTTAAGACAATTTACATGTACCTACCCTTAACTTTTGCAGAAACTATCAATTTAAATTGGAAGAAGTTGAACCTTTCCGTTATCGTGCTCAGGATGCTTGGCGAGCTATTACGCGCATAGCTGTGCATGAGGCTCGTTTACGTGAAATAAAACTTGAAATTTTTAATAGTGAGAAATTGAAAGGATTTTTTACTGAAAACGCTCGAGATTTGCAGGTGCTACGCCACGATAAACCATTAAAAACAGTAAAGGTACACGCACATTTATCACATGTACCCGATTATATGGTGCCGAATGCTTTAAAACGTTTGGCCTCAACGAACCCAACAACGTCGATGACAACTCGTTCAGCAAAAACACCACGCACTTATCATTCAACTGCCAAAGCTGCATACCAAAGTAAAGAGAGCAATCCACTTTTGGTTAGCGAAATCGATTATGGCAAAAAACGGCATAGTGCTCCAAAGCGGAAATAGAGTAAATAACTTATGATTTTAATGTAAATAAAGGATTTTTTTAATTAAATGCCTGGCTATTCATCAAGTAAACCAGTTAATTGTAAAGTTTTTAAAAAAATTAAATGAACTCTACAAGTTTTTAAATATCAATAAATTTTAACATTTTAAATAGGGTTAATGTAAACACCTTTTCAAGAACCTGTATATTGATAATTAGAAATGTTAATTCGTACTGAGAAAATAAAAATTGATAATGAGAAGGTATAAATTTAATATGAGAAATCAAAATGAGAATATTTCGTAGGAGGGCTTCCTTTACGACCAATACATGTGGTGATTGGGTTGGAATGCTCATTGAGCGATGGCGAGAAATGGGCAATGCACGAGACTTAGTTATATGTAGGTTGCAACAACGCCCCTCGCCATTCGAAGACAAACGAAGAAGTGACTGTAGGAAAAGCAGCAGTTTCATGTTATGGGCGCATTTTCTTTGCATGTAGTGGGACTACTAGTCAAAATTCGGATACTTAAGCATACTCAGGAATACGATGGAGCCATTTTCATTTGATACCATGCATTCAGCAAAATTAGTAACAAACTGGCTAGCAGCTGAAAAAAATCGATGTTTTGGAATTATGCGAGAAATATTATTGGGCAGAAAAACTATAAAAATTTGGAGGAACTTTTGGGCAAGAATTCAAGAATCTTGGTATTCCATGCCAATAACATGTAAAAAGCTTGCCTCGAAGATGTCACAAAACAATCAAAAATCGTGGCTACAATACAAAATAATCACGTTGTAAATAATTACAAGTTGTTTTTTGCAGATTCTTCACTATAGTTGCTCTCCTTTTCTGCAGGTCCTCACAACACGAGTGTTGGAGGGTAGATATTTGGATCTTCATTTATTCTTTCTCTAGTTCTGTTTAATAACGTTTAGGAGGTGTTTTGATTAAAAAGGTGAGTCGAACGATAAAAAGTGTTAGAATCTCTTATGAAGAATTACAGGATCTACAAATAAAAAACCGGAAAAATTTGATTTTATCGATTACTAGCTGGCCTGGTTGCGACTTCGTTCGCCCATTCCCGATGCCTATACGTACGAAGTCCCATCCATCTCCATCGTCCCTCTCTTCCAATCACCAAGGTTTTTTAAGATCCATGTTATTATTATAATCATAGCTCCCGTAGGTATAGAGATATAGCATTTTATATATTTTTTGTATGAAGGGTGCAACTCCCCCTTCTCACCCCCCCGCCCAAGATTTTCATAGTAAATGGTAGATAGAATATTCATGTATGTACCAAGTTTTATAACGATATCTGCGATATGTGAAGAAACATAGCATTTTGTGTATTTTTGAAAATTGGATGCAATTCTACATCAATATCCCCCAAGTTTTGCATAGTGAATGGTAGATATGTACATTATGCATAAGTTCATCAACTTTCATAATCATAACTTGTATAACTGTAGGGATATAGCATTTTTTGTATTTTTTTCGTATGGGGGGTGCAACCCCCGTTCCCCTCAGTAGCATCCCACCCCCTTAAGAACCTTCTACAGATCATAACAAACAATTTAAAAAAAAAATTATGTAAATCGGCCTTGTAGTTTCCGCGTTCATAAGCTACATACGGACACCATTTCATTTTTATATAATAGATTTTCTAAACGGTTATTTTTTCTTTAATGCAAATCAATATTATTTTAGAATCTGTAGATCTGCAAAAAAAAAAAATTCTAATCGTGTGACTCACCATTTCTATTTCCCATTATCAATTAACAGGTTCACATTATTATTTTACTATTTCTCAATATAGTTTATACTTTCTCAATGGGGGTTATCGTGAATAAATATTCCGGGGAATTTTCTCAGACCGCCGTGCATTTAAGAAAACTCTCCGGGAATCTTGATTCACGATAACCCCCAATATGAATTTAATTCTCAATATCAATTTATATATTCTCATTTTAAATTACATTCTTTTAAAGTAGTTTTACACATTCTCAGTGTTGTGCAAATTCTTTCAATACAACCCCCACTTGCGATTGTCACTCGTAGTTTTAAAATTAAATTTCCACATGCAATTTTATTTATATCACTGATTTTATTTAATACTATAAATATATGATTTTTGTACCTATGATTTAGCTTTGTGTTGGGGGCTTAAAAAATTTAAATTACAAATTCATTAAAAAATAAATTTTAAAGCAATCTGTATTAAGGAATTGCAAATGTAACTTAAAGTATGTTTGTTTTGTTTTGCTTAACCGAAATTTAATTTTTAAAATTTAAAAAAAGTTTTCTCGTAATTCTATGCATAATTGAAAATACAAAAAATTTAAATAAAATCTTCGCCTACGCATTATAAGCGGTAATCAACCCAGTTTTCGTTTACGCGGCTTCTGATGCGTAACATCTCTTGACGCCGATATCAATGGCAACGATACCACCTGTTGGGGTGGCAAATGTTGCACTGTTAATTGTATATTTTGTTGTTGGTGTCTTTGTGCGCTTGTGCTTAACTTTGATCTGTTAAAGTGCTGTTTATGTGATGTCGTTTTAGCGACATCATCATCGTCATCATCTGAGATCAATGATATACTTAAATCGCTTGATAACTTTAATGAAATTGGTACTGGCGGTGGTGTCACTATGGGAGGTACAAAATTCTTTTTTCGTCGTATTGATGCAGTACCAGTTTTACGTTCATCAGCGAATTCGGGTATACCGCATGAGGCTAATCCTTCACGCAGTTTTGTAAGCGATAATTCATAGATACGATTGGCAATAACAGTATGTACAGTTGTTTCATCTGGTAGCATTGGAAAAAGTGAATTTTTATTGTGTGACGGTCCACAAGTACCAGTCGCTTTTGAGCGTGGAACAAGTGAAACGGAAACTTCTTCATCTACTTGGGCACTAAGTAGTGGAACTAAAGGTGGTGGTGCCGTCGATGTGACCGATGTGATAATTGGTTGTTTTGTAACAGGCATAATTGGGGATACGGATACAGTAGGTAATGGTGTAGATGCTGCTGGAGGTTGTATGTGATTGAAGTCTATATTACTATCATCATCTGTAAGTACAATACTTTCAGTGATCAGTGTTGGTTGTGGACGCTTTTGTGGGTGCGTTTTCCGTTTGTTTTTCTTCGATTTTGTTACTGCAGTTGTTGCATTTGCATTTAATGGCTGCACTGGAATAAGCGTTATGTTAGGCACCTGCGATATTTGTATATTAGCGGGAAAGAGAATAACTTGTGGTAGCGCAGTTGGATTCGATTGTGTGTTTTGTTGTATTAACTCTTTTGAAGTTTGAAGTGGTATTAGAAGTGGCGGCTCTGATTGGAATACCGGTTTCTGAGGCTTTTTCTGTGTCAATTTTTTGATTACGGGAGTAACCACTGTTGCTGTAGGTTCATCATCTGATAGCAAATCAATAGTTACATCTGCTTTAAGTGCAGATAGACGCTTTTTACGACGTTCAGTCTTTTGACGGCGTCTAGAGGCTTTACGCAACGTAAGAAACTTTGCACGTTTTTGCCTGAGACGTTTATTGTGAAATAGTGTGTTTCCTATATGAAAGGGAGGTGAGACGGAATGTTTTTGTGTTGCATTGTTGGTTTTATCCGCAGATTTTGCTGCAGCTTTCTTTACTGCTTCTATGAAAGGAAAAGGATTTAAAGCATTAAACTAAAACATGAAAAGTTTTGAAAGAATTGGGCTTTTCTCAATCGCATATAAAATTCGATTCACTTGATTACAACAGAAAATGCACTTTTTGAAGCCTTCAGCTTGAAGCTTTATTCATAAACTTACCATCTTTTATATTGGACATTTGAGATGTTTTCTTAAAATTTCGTGCGGAACTAATTCTGTTTGCCTGTACTCTTTTACAGCTACAGATACAGCTATTCCACAAGATTGGAAATCAGTGGCCGCTCCTCTCGATGTATTCGCGAATCTCCTTGATACGATGATTGTAGGTACAGTTCTTTTTGCAATTGCAATCCACTTGCATAATTTTGAGTTCCTTGATTTTTAAATTGGGCTTCAATTTTATTTCATTCGCAATATTCACCTTAACACACGGAATAATTAAATTTTTAAAATTTTCCAAAAATTGCAGATTTTATTTGTAAACAAATACTGAAAAAAGTGTTTTTATTTTGACTTTCCTGCGTTTAAGAGAAATTTCAATATTCCGTAAAAAATGATGCTGTCAAAAAACGCACACAATAAACAACCACAACAGTGGTAGCATTGCCAGCATAGAGTTTTTTCGCTGCGTAACTAATTTGAAGAATATCAAAAAAATAAGAATTTTCGGAAAAATGGGAAGAAATACTTAATGGAAATAAGAACAAGTGGCAAACTTTTCAAATCCAAGTGGTCGTTTGAAATTACTCTAAAATTTTAAAATTGGCCAACAATTGCATTGCAACACATACTAGTAGCGTTTTCTTTTCTCAAAAAAATTCTGCATTTATAACGAAATCGACATAGGGCTTAGCGCAATTATGTGAATTAATGGCTTATGCCAGTGGTTCCAACCTTTTTTCGTCAGGGCACATTTTAAATAATTGAAAAATTTGGCGGCACATTAACAATAAGAAAAATTTTACGATAATTTTATTTGGTTTAATGATTTATGTAGGTTAAGTTAGGTTAGATGACAATGTTGTCATCATAAACTTGTGCCTCAGAGTTGGGCCCATTATGTAGCCGACGCAGACAGCTTTAACAAAGAAAGTCTAAGGGAACCATATGGATGTTCATAAATACTTCCATATAGATTTAAGACAGCACTTCAAACGGTGAGTCAAGAGGTCTAAAATTGAATTGACCAAAGTCTATTCTACGTCTGGACACTTGCAAAAGAAATGAAGAACTGTTTCCTCCATATCAGGGTCTTTACAACTCCTACAAAGATCGCTTATATTGAAGAAACACAAGAGATGAATGGTTTCCCATGGAGCAATGTTTAGTAGGGGAACTGGTGCTATTGTGGTATAGTTTTTCAATGTGGTATATTCGCATATCTCCGATATGGATAAGAACCTGTGGTCGTCACATGTTTTATGCTGTCATAAAACATGAAAAACTAGGAATGTGTAGCTGTCATGCACCATACAAAACTTTTCCGCTGTCAGTTGAGCGAAACTTAAGTCGCGCGTGGTCGGATTTTTTTCCGCGTTTTTCGCAACAAAATTTTGTTAACCCTCATCTCCCCAACATATTTTTAGCAACACAAGTCCACATCATGGGTAAATTTTACCCATAACTTAAAAACATTCTGTATTGGTCAGTATCCCAAATTTTTAACGAAACTTAGTTATTTCTACCTTAACAATCTAAAACCAAGGCGAATTGAAAGGAAAATAAGCTATATCTGGTGTTTTTTACATATATTTTAAGAAAACTTTGAAAATAAATAATTTTTACATTAATTCATTTCGCGGTTCCAGTATTTGCGCCCAAAAGCGTGCTTTTCGAAAATACCGGTAAATTGATACAATATTCTTATAAGCTGCTTAGTTTTGACCCTTGGTAAAAATTTAATACCTACCCTTCACCGTGTACAATACCACTTCAGAGTAAGTTACTCTGTCAGTATATCGATTACAAGTATAGATATGTTTACATAGGACAGAGAACTGTAAAAATTTATTTTTTCTTGATTTCTTGTGACAGAACACTTTACAAATAATACTTTTAAATGCCTGTTCCAGAATCTGTGCGATTTCAATTACTTTTCGATTGGAAAGCTTTTTGATCAAAATAATTTTTCCGGGTTTTTTTTAGAATATTTCGTTAATGATAAGTTTTTCGTATAACGTGTTTCTCTCCACTAAAAAGATCCTTATAGTTTTAAACGTGTCGTTTCCATCAAAAATCTTTCGAAACGAAAAGTAACTGAAGTCGCATGGATTTCGGAACAGCTTGTAATGGAGGTGTTATGACCTCTTGTTGGAATTTACTTTTACGAATTATTCACCAATCAATCCCATAATTCGTTTGACTCCTTTGAAACTTAGTTTTTGCTCATAAACCAAACTAATAATCACTTTTTTCCAATATTTCTCTTCCACCAGATGAACCCATGACCGACTCCATACGTGTTGTAAACAGTGCCTTAACTTTTAATCAACTCATCGAGCAGTCATCACTCTTTGTACCACTCTGCACTAAAGATCGTGTCTGGCGACAGCTGGGTGCACCACGTGAGCTGCGTGCACTCAACTATCAAGCCGATAATCTTTATCAAACATCTAGTATATTGGCTGCATATCTTGATACCATTTCAATGCGTTATCGTCTTAAAGATGCACCCGCAGCAAACTCACTCGGTGGATTCTGTGGCGATCTCACAAATTATGGACGAAAACTTGCAGCTGGTGCGCTTGCGTTGCCATTTGCAATGCAACATAATGAAGATCTCATTGATTGTCTGGATAAATATGAAGGTAGTCTTTTTACACAATTAACACCGAATTGCAGTATTGGTATCGATTACATTATACAATCGCTGTGTGTACGTGGCATTCCGAGCAATCGTCTCAAACGTCCATTAGAGCAAGCGAAGCTACAAATGCGTATGGCCGCTTACAAATGCAATAGCGTTTCAGAAATGTTGCAACTGTACCTGCAGTGTGCCAATCATGCTAGCATGTCGCATGTGACCTCTATAGCATCAGCAATGCCAACACGTATACCATTCCCATGTGAAATGTTTGAGGATGTTGTAAATGTGGATGGTTTCTTGACATCGTTTGAGAAGCGTGCACCTTCAAAAAAAGTCTGCACTGTACCGACATTGGCAACAGTACAGTCTACGAGCAAGTTGGCTGATACTGTGGAAGTTTTACATCGTGAAGCAAAACGTATAAAAATTGCTAAATTGCATCGTTTCGCGGGAGCTGGCCTAGAGGAGGATGACTATGTCGATGCATTGGAAAATTTGTTATTGTTTAAGGATAATTATGAGGATAATTTTGAATTGTAGCCGTATAGAACAAATAGACGATGTAGCAAGAAGCAAAATGAAATGCAAACATTCAAAAGACTTAAATTAAGCTAATACATGCTTTCACTAACGTAACAAAAAATATTCATTAGAGTTATTCACGATCTGGAGTAACGAGCTGAGTAACAGGGTAAAAGTGCACTCAGTTACTCTAAATAGTGAGCATACTCAATACTTTGCACGTATATTTGCTTTTTGTTTCTCAAAATAATTTTAGCTGCCAACAAAAAAAAAATTGTTTTAAATAAATATTTTGCTCTCATTCAAATTTTTATTTTTGATGAACGAAAATTGCCTCTCAATCATAAACAAGTTCAAACGTTTCTATAGAAATAATAAAAAAGGCAAAAGTGTAAGATTATTTTACACTAGAAAATAGCTTGACTAAAAGATTAAAAGAGTAACAGAGTAACTTACGTATATTTTGTTGTTGTGGTTGTGCACTGTTACCCTGTTACTCTGTTACTCAGGACGTTACTCTAGATCGTGAATACCCCTAATGATTTTTGTAAGAAACTACATTTTTTATATAAATAAATTAAAGTATTTTTATATTATTATCAATTCAATTAAATAACATTTAAAAATTTTTTATACAAGATCATAAAAAAGTACCAAAAAAATAAAACAAATAAGGATGTGCATGTACTGCAAATCATAGCCCTATGCTCAGAACAAAAAGGTTTTTTACAACAAATTCAAACATTTTTAGTTTTTCGGTCTTTTTTTGCCGGACATTAAAAACATCTGACAGGTTTTTCCAGTACAACATTGGTTGTTTTCAGAGTGGACTAAAAGTACGAAAAATTTTCATTATAAGCTCCTTCAAACTTTTTCGAAGCTGTATGATTTGGCATCTGCTTTTTAGCTTTGGTTGAAACAATAAGAGTTCAATTCTTTTCAAAATTTTATTTATTTCGTCGTCATGTTTTACTCTTTTTCGCGCCATTATTTACTATTTTCAATCAAAACGAAAAAAAAAAAAACTTACATAAGTCCACAACATGGGTAAAATTTACCCGAAAAAAAAATTAAAACGCTATAACTCCAACAACCGACGACGACCGTTGGCGACAAAGCCCACAACAAAAGCAGAATACAGTGAGGTAATTTACATGTGCTTACTTCGTTTCTTTGTTCGTTTTTTAGCGAATTATTACGAAAACAAACTTCGCATGGGTAAATTTTACCCATGATGTGGATTTGAGTGTTAAGAATAAGTTGCTTTCTGTGGAAGTTTTATTTATATTCAATTAAAGTAAATAAGTGCTGAATATTGCGCAATAAGTGTTTAACTGTATAAATTCACAAAGTTTCCCATTATATTTTTACAATTTTGTAATTTCTAAAAATTGGCCAGTGTGGTATAATCGGAGTTCGCTAATGTGTTATATGAATACTTCTTGTTATTCTTAACATTATTTGATTGCTGTTTATTTTTTAATAAAAACTATGAGTTTGAGAACCAATGTAAATGTTATTATGAACTTATTTCATACCTTTCAAACTTTATATTTGGTTGTATGGTTAAGTATACCACATTACCCGACTTATGTATGTACTACATTATCAGCCCACTTTACAAGTATCTACTAATAAGTATATATACCACATTGCCCTACCATACATACCATATTACCTGCTAACTTTTTGAAAACAGCTTTTTTGACTTTTTTCAGATTTTGCTCATTAACTTTTTTTAATGAAATTGCACACATTTAATTGAAATATATTCTGTAGCCAATACTTCAGTGATCAGAATAAATTGATCTAACGGTTCTCTTTCAAATTCCACCTAAGCATTAGCTATACCACAATAGCATTAGTTCCCCTAGTATCACCAATTAAGATATGCACATTGTGTTTCTCCATTGCTATTAAAAATTAAGTACGATTAATATTTTAGGATGGCCAAATTGATCTAATATGCTTGCAAGTTTGTAGATTTGACTATCTATTATTAGCAGGCTGAATATATTTACTTTCGATTTTTACCTTGATAACGTTAATGGGTTTTTTATTGAAAGGTCAGCCAAAAGGCTGTTCTGGTTTTATCTTTTCCTAGCTAATCCATCAGCAATATTTTAGCTCTTTTCGTTTGTCCCTATCTCTACGATTTGGCTAGGAATTATTTCTTGAACCAGTACCTATGTATATTCAGTTGCGACCTATCAGTGTATATTTAAAGGAGCCTAATTATTCCTTTTAGGTGTTACTAACTGTAAGTTTGTTGGGAAAATAAAGTTTGGTAGGAGATAGTCGGTAACACTAATTGCATCACAATCCATAAATTGAAGTAAAGTACTATTGTGACCAAAACTTTTAATTTCTAGAAACCCAATTCTTAAAGTATAGTATCAAACTTCTGAAAAAAATATTAAGTGGTTCAAGCTGAAGAAGCGTTTCAGTGCTGCAGTGGCTGTTGTTTAAAAAGCCCCAGTAATACTTAGACAAGCTACGCTTTGAACCTTGCTTTCTGGCAGTGGTAGCACACCTTAAAAATCTTACGGCACAAGGGTTAAGAATCTCTGGTTAAGGTACTACCTTTTCTTTGTTTTCTTTACTCCCTTTCAGAGCATAAGGCTTCCACAAAACTCTTCCATCGTTGACGTTGGTAATATTGACACCAACCAACCCCCCTACGGTAGCTTGACACTTGACTAGATTTCTATAACCGTCAGGTGATGATTGACTAGTTCCCATTACCTCCCCGAAGCGTCTCGAGATTTATGGGAATTCCCTCCAATATTTTCCCGATCCCCAAATTTTTTATTCCAGTGATTTTAAAATTTAAATTTTCGGAGTTGTAACCGGAATCGGTGCCGAAGTCGGAAATAAAAGTTATTATGAGAAATTTCATTGATTTTCTCCTTTCTTTACTTTTCAACAACAATTCAACAGTGCATATTTTCAATCAACATCCGTTATAACTTCCTATTCAAAACTTTCGGAGCCGAAGTCTAAGTCAAAGATCAAAATCAATCAGAAGTTCCGACCTTTCGGAACCAGAACCGGAACCGAAGCTCCGTAACATACTAATATGAACGCAAAACAATGTTTTAGTTTTACTTCTGCAGTCATATGGGTACTGTGCCACTACATAAAAACGAAGTTTTGCGTACGTGTTGGCCACTGATTGTAATGGAACCACTGATTGTAATGGAACCATGCCACTACACTAAAAAAAAAAAAATATGTAAAACCATGTAAAAAAGATTCCCATTACTTTTACATTGATTTGAATTGGACATTGTGGTTTATATTGTTTTTTACTGTATTTTACAATTCATTGCTACAAAAAGTCAAAAATTACAGTCAACTGACAAAAAACTTTTTTCAATTAACTGTAACTCACAATTAACCAAATGGTTTCGCAGTCAAAAATTGATTTACCGTTTTTTCCAGATTAACTGTAATTCACAATTGTTTTACAGTTAAAACGGATATATGTGATTGATTTTGATTTGCCAATAACGGTCATTAACAGTTTAAAACATTCAGTTTCGATCATTTGACATTAAACTGACTAAAATTAAACTACAAAATGTATGTCTTTGTCCGGGCACCGTGTCACAAATCGATGAAAACGATGGATAAAATAAATTAATTCAGTTTCATCCTGTTCTCCAGATTTGCCTCCCAGATCCAGCTGTAAAGAGAAATGGCTTGAATGAGAAAGTGATCGCCGAAACAAACGTCTATTTTGATGCCAAAACTATCGGGTGCGACAGAAAGGTTAAGTTTTCGTGGAAATTCGCATGTACAAAGGATAGTATCGACAGCCATACAAAGAAAACAAGTAGGGTGTAGCTGCTTGATTTTTTTACTATAGCTCCGCCATTTGACGTCATCAAACATACTTTATCGTTGTAAATGTTTCGATATACGATACTTCTCATTCATAGAGGTAATTTATCTGAGATTTTATTTTTGACTAGTTCTAATATCTCACTTTCTACCACCCTAAGGTGCCAAGGACACTTCATAAAATTAAAGCTCGTAAAAAATCATAAAACTCATCTCTAAGAAGTTTCCTTAAATTGTTGAAATTGAACAAGCACAGCGAATTTAAGACTTCAGTGCAAAAAACGGAAATGGAAGTTAAGCTCATGGCCTAAAACTATGCTATATTGTTATTTTTTTTTTAATTGAATTCTTCGCCATTAATCAAATTGTTTTCTTTGTGTAGGAATAATATTGCAAAAGAACGTAATAATTTTAAAGGTCATCTTAAAGTGTTACTTTTCCAATATTTTCAACAATTTCCCGCACACCTTACTACATAAATATGTCTCGATCTCCAAGGTAGATTGCTTTCACCTTTTTAGATACTTTTTTAAACGCTCATATGCAACTACTAAATGCGCTCCAAAAAAACTACAAAAAAGAACCTGCCTACAGGATTTCTGAGCGTTGAAGGGGTTGCTCATTAATTCATTTACAGGGTGTTTCACACTATTTCGGATTGTCCGATTTATTACTGTGGTTCACCGCACGATTTTGTCACGTAGGTACGTTATTCAGTTTGGTGCGGCCCATGACCCCGTATAACAAAAACAACAGTAAAACCAACAACAACAGCAATAAAAGGACAAAACTTTAAGGCCAACAACAAAAATATTGGCGCTTATTTACCACTGCCAATGCGATTACTACATACACAAAAGTAAGTAAATAAAATAACAGTAACTGTATGTGTTTGTGTGTGTGTGCGTGTTTGCGGCATTTAATTTATTCCAATCCCGTTATAGTAACTCAAAGATTTCTAATACATAATGTAATGAAGAGGGTGCTCGCTCACTCGCATTTCCACCCGAAGGCAGCCGAAGAACATAAAAGAAAAATGGCCAGCAGCTGCAGCAGGAACGCCATAAAATTTCGAATGACAGGGAATGGCAACAACAACACGAAAAAATACAACAAAAATAATAAAAGCAAAAACAACAACAGTAGCAAATAAGAAAAAAAGCAAAAGTAAAAAAAAAAGAAAACCCAAAAACAACGGCACTACGTTTTTGATTTGGCACCACCCACTAAATTTGAGTTTCACAAAGGACGCAGGACGCACTTTACATTTATAGGGGAAAGCGGTGCAGTTGTCGAGTGACGTTTTGTTTATCTCTCAGCAACGAGCACCGGCTGCCGGTTTTTTGAGTTACTCGTATTATGCGCCGATGCGCATAGTACATTAGATACGAGTATGTTTAGGTGCAGGAGAGCTTTCACTCGTTTTTGCTCCTTTGCAGAAATTTTTCATTTGAGTTGCACTCGGCTATTGTTCGTTGTGTCTGAAGATGTTGATGATTTCAGTTGTCGTTGGTATCCTGCAGCGTGACGAAGTGGTGGACGTATTTTATATCATCCGTACACAATAAAATCATATTAGTTCGCGTGAGTAGCTCTAACGGAATTCGTAGGTCCTTAAATTTTTTACAGTTTCTTTAATCCATGTGGTTTTCAAACTTTCATATTTTTATGTGATATCCTAATCATCCCGGTATTGCTTACTGTTCTAAATGAGTTGGTAATGGAAATAAGTTGATTCTTAATGGTTTTCCGTGTCTTTTATGAGAATCCATATAGTAAGTATGTTTTACGTGACCTTATCTTACGGCTAAGGTAGGTTCCTAACTAGTGATGAGCAAACCATGATCAAGACTAAGGCTGCTATGCCGCAGCCACAAGCTAATCATTGTTCATTTGATTAGTGATGAGGAACCCAGACCATAGCAATCTTGATCTCAGTCGAAAAATTACCAAGACTAATTTTGCTCATCACTATTTGTGGCTTTTTCAAATACATTTTCTCGGTGTTAATCGTTATGAAATGTTCATGAACAAATGAAGTCATGGATTTGGTCTGGGTATTGATATTGAGCCTTTGCTTTGAGCATTAAGTCTTGGCCTCGGTCTTGGTCTTGGTCATCAAAAAATTTTTCAAGATGGTTGAGTATTAAAAATTTCCAAACCTTTTTTTTCAAAGCAAATCGGTTTTTTAGATGCTAAATTTCGAATTTAGAGAAGATTTTATGTTAAAAAAAGGCGTGATACATCTACGAATTATAATTGACCCAGACTAAATAGTAGTCTTGGCGATAATCGAGACCCAGATCATAGCAGTATGAAATTGTTTGTACGACTTTACACAGATTTTATTTACGTAGAACTCATAGTTTTAGAGATATTTTTTGACAATTCTAATATTTAAAAAAAAACAGCTTTTGCTAAATACCTCCGAAACGGTTTTTCCTAAAACAACACCTTTTCATTCGTTTTGTAGAACATGCAATTCTCTATGATGATCTCAACAAACACTTTTTTCGTCCGACTGACCGTTCATGAGATATCGGGATTTGGAAAAATTTTTCAATTTCTATTTTAAATCTTTCAAGGTCTTAAATGGATTTTGAGCTGCTGAAATTTATTTCTCCGTAAGCTTTGTAGTTTTGGAGATATTGTCCATTCAAGGCGGAAAATTGAATAAAATAAAAATGATATAATAAAAAATAAAATTATATTGAATAAAAGTCAAAGTTGGCCTCATCCACTATATTTTAAATGAACAAAACATTAAAAAAAGATTAAAACGAGCCCACTTAAATAAATCGTCAAAAATCAACACATTTAAAATGGCAAATGGCAATATAACAATGGCAACAAATATGTTAATTAACATCAAATATTTATGGCGCATAGCAAACATATTTTATTATTATTATGCATACATACATACATATGCACACACACACATATTCATATTCAAAGCTCAAAATGGCAGTGGAAAAATTTGAAATAAAATCATAGCCCATAATTTAAATTTAACTAAATAAATGCGATTTCATATGCAAAATTAAAACGAGAACTCATTAATAAATTTAATGCAGCATGGTGGCTACAATTTGCATACGCACTTACTCGTACAAAATGTTATCAGTGCGCAATTTGTACACGTACGATTAGAAGCATGAAAGGACAAAATTCGTACAAACAGGCATAGGGGCCAAAATAAGTGGCAACATTGGCAGCGTAACAATTATGCGCTGATTTATATGCTGGCGAGGTGTTGAGTTACATGCATGGAGAAGTTATATGATTGTATATCTACACTGGCAAAAAAAATTATCTCATCCAATTGAAAATTAATTAAAATCATCACAGCAGATCTTATGTGACGAAGATTATACATCTGGGCCCCTAAAAGTTCCATCATTTCATGTTGTTGGATTCTATTGGACAATGTTTGAATGTTCGATTTTTCTCACTGAACTAAATTAATCCCAAAACCCTTAATTAAAAATATTCCATAACACACAAGGTGTAACTAGATGTCTTATTGGAGTTTTAAGACATTTCTTTACACGATACGTTATGTCTTTTACTTGTTTTTTATTATCAAATACTTCAGTTCAGTGTCGCATGTAAATGTTTTGATAGTGCTTGGATATGTAAGGTAAAAAAATGAATGCTGTAAAGATCTGACTTGTTTGAATTGCTTCAGTTCATTTTAGTGCATATACAGTAGTTGAGGTGCACTCTACAAAACGCTACTTTAATGGCAAAAGTAGTTTTTCGCTCTCTCTTGTGCCTCTTTTTTGTTCACCGTCTCTTTCTCTCCACTCTCACATTTTATACTGACCTGAAGTATTTGTATATACACTGAAGTATTTGTTAGAATCAGAATCATTTTTTGACACTGGTAAAAAAGATAGTGTACTTCAATGTACTTCAGTGAAATCAGTAGTGCACAGTGAAGATTTGAATCTTGAATTTTTGCATTAAATAATTCAGTTTAGTGTAAAATGTACGGGTAAAAAGATATACACTATATTTCAAGATGTCTTGTGCAGACTCCTAATAATTATAACAAGTAGCAAAAAACCATGCACCTGTTTTCCAAAAAAAGGCTCACTACGGCTAAATATATCATGTATGGGCATATCCGAAAATAGTCCCCGATTTTCAGAAAATTGTTTTTTCATATTCTATAACCAAATGTGGTGGAAGAAAATTTTGACATGAGGGGCTGTCCGGAGGTCGTTTTATCTGAAAATTTCGGGGAAAAAGAGATTTCCATTTATATACGGAAGGGCACACATTTCGGAAATAGTATATATATTACGGGGTACCTTTCGGAATGATTCAGAAAAATCGTATCTGGGAAAGGGTTAAAAGTCTAAATCGCTCATTATGGCCACATAACAGGTCCTAAAATTCTAAATAGATTCAAGCCAATTTTTAGATTAAAAATAAATTGACTTTGTTCATGATGTTTTTTTAATTTGAGGGATAATGCAATGCATTAAGATGTTCGACAGAACTGTACTGATGTGTTTGTTTTTTGTTGAACATAAAACCAAAGAACGTTAGAAGCAATAAAACATATTTATTTGAAGGAGCAGTATTTCCTAGTGGATTTTGCAATTTCTTAATTCAAGTTAGATCATGGGTTCAATTTCTGCTCGAGGAAAAGAAATTTTTTTTTTTTCAATTATTTGAACAACAATTTAATGTTGAATACTGTGCTAAAATTCCAACGCAAAATCATGAAATTACCAGCACCATAATTGGAAAACTGCCGTTGTTAAATTTCGATCACTTTTATAGAAAGCATTTCTTCACGTGTATAAACTGTGTACTCTATATATATGTATGTGTGTGCTCGTGTGGCAGTGTTTAATGAGCGAATTTAAAATTTATGAACTGCGTGAAAAGCTGTTATTTAAATAAATTTGTTTACACTACGTTTTTAAGTATGCGTTGCCAACCTCCTTTATTTTGGTTTTTGTTTTATTTTGTATTTTTTGAATGAATGACGTTGTTCCAACGATTTTTGGCAATAAAGGTCATGTGGTAACTGCGTGTTTGCGCATAAATTCATGCAATAATTATAAACAATTTGCTGCAATTAATTGCGTTAATTTGTGTTTTTTTTTGATAGTTTTTCTTTAATTTGCAAAAGCTTTAAAATTGTATTTTGTTAGTGTAAAATGTATACATATACATATATTTTGTTTGACCTATTTTCTGCAGGAATATTTTGTAACCTTGAATGTTATTTTTTTTTTTAATTATGTTAAAATTATGATAGATGTTATGTAAATACTTGAAATAGTTTGAAAAATTATTAAATAAAATTTGAACAGATTTCGATGCTTGAGTTTATATCAAGCACTCCACTTAAAGCTTGAAAAATGAAAATAGAGCAGAATGAAATAACTATTGAACAGGTAAAAACAGGGGTCTTACTAGAAGGGAAACTCTGAAATAATATATTATGTTCGGTCGTAGAGTCCCTGCAGTAAAAATATGAGATAGTCTACAAAAAATACTAGTTCACAGTTAGTACTAGACCGCAACTAGTGAAAAAGAGATGCAGTGGGGGCCAGTTTGATATCAGTTTGTATTTTGTAGGGGAAAAAAAATTTGAAAAGTGATGAAAACAAATTTCCATTTTCGTTTTTTGCTTTTGAAATAATTTGTTTTTTGTATCATTTGAATTCTGTGTCAAAATGAATTGTGAAAAGGAATGAAATTAACGAATTCATTTTTGTTAATGCTGTTAAGAATTTAATTTAATTTGGTTTAATTTATTTTAAGAAAATAAAATTTCGAATCAAGAAAAAAAATGTTACTATAGGTTGACTACATACCACTGGCTCAAGATTAGTTTCTAAATTACTACTTCATACCACAACTAGCCCCGGACTGGTGTAAGCGTAATGCAGAAGGGGTCAATTGAAATTTCGTAGGACATCAACACACAATAACAACAGTTGCTTATATGTAAAAAGGGTTGAAGTCGGATTAGTACTGGTTGTTAGAGGACTAGTTAATGAATTATGCTTGAACTAGTTTGTTTGCCTGCAGGGATTATTCAAAGTGTGTCAACATTTCGAAGACTTATATATAATACAATATTTAAAAAGAAGGCGTGAAATTTATCTGATTATGCTATGTTCGGCCAGTATATGGTGTTTATGTTCAGCACCTGCCTGCCAAATTTTATCAATATAGCTTATAAAGGGTGATCCAATAAGAGCTCCCTAGTTTGTTTTCTAAATAAAATACATAAAAATCAATGTATTGATGCAAATCTTTATTTGGAATGATAGTTCGGTCCCTACAACTTAATGTTTAAAAATTATTTCGTTGAAATGTTGCCCACGACTAGCTCTTAAATGGTTCATTCTATGGGTCCAATTTTCGACAATTCTTTCAAACATATCGGTTGGTATTCCTTGAATAATGCGAGCTCAGTTGGATGCTCATAAATGCCAAAATGATGTTAAAGAACTCTAAAATATTCTCTAACTGATGACTGATTTTGGTAGTAAGTTTTCACAATTAATAAACGTTGTGTTGGAGTAAGTCTATTTATGATTGAGTTGTATTAAATACTTAACACAAATGTCATATGGACAAGCCATATGACACTTAACAGCTGTCAAAACAAACCAGTTGGAAAAGGGATCTCGCATTGGATCACTCTTTAAATCTGACAGAAACTAGGAACAGAAATCACTAACAGTAAGAGGGCTGTAGTTTATAGAAAAGAAAAAACTTGAAGGTATGACTTCTCAAGAAGTGCTACCAACACCATTTCAGTTCAACAAAAATTATAAAAAACAACTGAGTTCAGACAATACAGATAAAAATATACCTAATTGTTTACATTATTAATAACTAAACTAAGTATATACCACAAAGCCATTATAGTGAACTACATGACCCAGTTGATTACCAGTTCATAAAGCATCATCAAAGGTAACTTATTTACAAACAGTAAAGTTAAAGCAATTTTTTTGCAACCATCCATCCCCAACACAACACAAACTGATGGGCCATTTCAATGCAATCAAGCGTGCAAAAGTCCACCTTTTGGCAACATCTCCCCCAAGGCATAGAATTCTCAAATGCAATTAAAACTGCAGCAAAACCAAAAGACAAAATGTTGACAAACGGCAGAGAGAAAAATGAAAAAGGAGGAAATGCTTTGAAAAAAAAAACCGCACTGCAATTATTATTATCCCTATTTATCTGCGTTTGTCAAGTGGAAAAGCAATTTTCATTTGACAAAGACGAAGAGACAACAATTTGTCAGATATGTATGTAAGTATGTAGGTTCTTTGCAGGTAATAACCACCCAAAAGCACAGTATAAAAAAAGTAAAAAAACATAATAACAAAAACATAATCATACGGTGGGTACTAGTGACAATATTTTGTTTTTTTTTTCTATAGTAAAAAAAACTTATAGTAAGTCATTCGATTTTTTTTATTTTTTATCATAAGCCACAATATCAGTGAAAAAGTCAACAACAAAATTTGCAGCTTAACGACAACATTAAGACAAAAATACAATACAGCAATAGAGAAATAAATAGTGCACAATATAAGCAGCGTATAAAGTAGAGACAATATCAAATATAGACAAAAAAAAAAATATTCCTTCACAATTCGAACAGAAAAATAAAGAAATAAATATATAGTAAGTTATCCCCAATAAACTGCACTTTATTATAGTAATTATAATGAAGTTAGTTATTTTCATTATATGAATTTTAAATTTATTTATTTAACTATTGCATTAATATAAATTTAAATAAATAAAACCCCTAAAAAATCTGAAATGAATAAGGCCATAGAATATGAGAGAAAAAACAAGTACGTTGTATATCAACATGCTACTCAAAAATTCAATTATGCGACAAAAGAGATAATTTTTTTTATTTATTTAAAATACCAACATAAAAATGATTTAATTATTACACATAATAAAACGTTGCATATATAGCGGCGCAACAAGACAAAGGCTTCGAAAAAAACAAAAAAATCAACGAGCAAATGAGTGAGATAAATGTAACAGAGATTAACAGACGACTCTGACAAAATGAATTGCAGCAGACAGATATGGTTATGGTTTTGTATGTATGCATGAATGTTAAAGTGTGTATGTATATATGTGTGTCATGGACATATCCAAGGGGAAATATATCCAGCGCTTCTTGAGAAATCACTTTTAAAGCACTTGTTTCCATAGCAATTTAGAAGAGCTTACTCAAAAATTTTTTGTAATGCTGCAGTAAACATTCAAATATCAAATTCTGTTTAGAGAGATATGTACATATGTTTGTTTCCATATTTGAGTAGTATTTTGAAAAAGAGAGGAAGAGAAAGAGAACAACATATAAAAAAAAAAATATTTGTTTAATTGAGGGGGTTAGAAGCAAAAGGGTACAAGTGACAAATTTTGAAAAATTGAGTAAAGTATGCGACTAGATAGAGGAACTTTTATAAGCGGACTTCAAGAATTTAAAAAAAAAAAAACATCGAACAGAGAATTTTTTAAGGATAATTATTATTGAGGTACTAAATTTTGGCTTAAGATTTCTTAGTTGTTACGCGGCCCAAACTTTACTATATATTTCTTACAAAAAAAAAAAAAAATAAAAATTGAGTAAAGTGCTTTAGGCTTTCAGTAAATTTCTAATAACATTTAAAAGAAGACTCATGGAAAAATTGTGAAAAATATTACATCATACTTCAGAAGTTCTTTAACAAGCAGTATTTTATTTTTTTAACCACTCTAGAACTTACAAAGCAATTTTATACAAGTTGGTAAATTATATGTCTGCATGACCGGGGTTCGATTCTCACCCCAGACATTTTTTTTTATTAAATTTTTCTTTCCCTTTTTCTTATTTGCCTTTCTTTTTAATTATTTGTTTTTGTTTAATTGAATTGTAATTGAACACACAAAGATGCCTTGTAATGCTGTAGGAAGCACTAAAACATCATATTCTGTTTGGTGAGACATTTTCTTTATGTACAAATTTCATACTTTTTCATCATATACGAGTAAATTAGTGCTCTAGAGGTCTAACAAGTTTATAATTATAAGTAGAAATATGTTATATACTTCAGTCTATCACTCGGACGATCCGCGGTTCGAATGCTAGCGCGGTCAGTTTGTTTTTATACCCTACACCCAGGGTATATTCACTTTGTCCTTCCGTTTGTAACGCAGAGAAGGAGGCGTGGCAGATATAGAAAAGTATATATATTCTTGATCAGCGTCACCTCCTGAGTCGATATAGCCATGTCCGTCTGTCTGGCTGGCTGGCTGGGTGGCTGGCTGGCTGGGTGGCTGGCTGTGTGTTGAAATACACTTTTTGGGAAAACTGAGCAAGATAGTTCAATGAAATTTGGTACACTGCCTTCGTCACCAAAGTTAGCTCGGGGGATTGAAAATGAGCGAAATCAGTTAACGGACACGCCTACCGCCCATACAAAAAATATATTCAAAATGCAATTTTAGGAGTATTTTTCACGACAATGCAACCAAAATACGCATAAATACTAAAAATTGTAAGCGCAAACTCTGAGAAAAACTGAACAAATTTGGACAAGAAGGCGTGGCACCTCCCATGGAATCAAATGCTGAAAAACGCTATACTGAAAGCGTTTTTTGAGATATTCGAACCAAATTTGACTCAGACACTAAAATTCATAAATGAAAGCTCTCAACAAAAATTGGGTGAAATCGGACAAGGGGGCGTGGCACCTCCCACATAAGCAAAAGTTTCAAAATGCTATACTGAAACAGTTTTTTGAGATAATCCAACCAAATCTCGCTCAAATACTAAATACTATAAATGCACGCTCTAAGCTAAAACTAGACGAACTCGGACAAGAGGGCGTGGCACCTCCTATATAAGCAAAAGCTTCAAACGCTTTACTGAAAAAGTTTTTCACTCAGACACTAAAAACTATAAATTCAAGTTCTGAACAGAAACTGGGTGAACTCGGACAAGATGGCGTAGCACCTCCCATATGAGCAAAATTTGAAAAATACTGCAGTGTAGGGTATTTAATGTTTGGCCAGGCCAAATTTTACACCCTTACTAGTTTTTTTTTTAATTGAGACAGCACTTAGCGCCACATTAAAAATAAGCGTTTTAAAGTGCCTTTTCTAGAGGGCTGCGGTAAGCTTCAGAACGCTTGCATCCTAGGATATGCAATGTGAAAAAGAAAGTATGAAGCGAAAGCGCTTATGACTGTAAAAGAAGCACTTCAGAAAGCCTTTTGAAGAGCTTCTTTTCCCCTGGGGTACATATAAGCAAAAAACGAATGTATGTACATTAGACCGGGTCGCAATTTAGATGCATCCCGAAATCAACTCAAAAGTAAGAGGGACTCTTATAAACGATATCTGCATCATTTTTTTTTTTTCATTATGGGAAAGCACTTTTCATTCTACTGGTGACCTATTTTGGCTAAAAAAACATATTTTTTGGTCATAACATTTTTTTTTCATTAGAATATGCATACCCAAGAGTGCTTTAGAAATAAAGATTATGTTCTTATAAAATTTTGGAGTTTACAAATTTTTTTTTTTTTTTTTGGGGGTTATAGACAATAATTCGGTTCCAAAAATCGATTTTTTTCCGTTTTTCAATGACGAGTTTAGAAAAACGATTTTTTACTAAAAAGCAAGGGAACTTTCGAAAAAAAGAATATCCGGCAAAAAATGCTTGTATGCTTTATATTTTTTCAAAATTAGGTCAACAAAATAAAATATAAAAAAAGTTCAAAAATTCTGAAAAAAATCACACCAGTTCTTTGAAAAATTTTTTGTGATGAGAAATTTTTTCATATATGCCTTGTTTTGGAGTAAACCTAGCATTTTGCTGACAAAATTGAGCTTAACAGCAGAAAACTTTATTTGATAAATTTTTTTAAAAAATAAAAAAAAAAATCCAAAAATTCTGAAAAAATTCACACGTATTTTTTTGACAATTCTAAGCATTTTTTGCCGTATAAACTTTTTTCGTTAGATGCCTCGCTTTTGAGTAAAAAATGTTTTTTTCACCGCGTATTTGAAAAACGTAAAAAAATCGATTTTGGGATGCGAATATTATCTATATCAACAAGAAAAAAATTTTAATTTTTAAGCGCCAACATTTTTTTAGAAAAATAGTCTTTTTCCTAAAGAATCTTTGGGTGTCCATTTTGTAATAAAAAAAAAAATGTTATGGCGAAAAAACATGTTTTTTTAGCCATAATGGGACTTCAGCAGAATCAAAAGTACTCCATTGGTTTTTCTCAGAATGAAAAAAATAAAAAATTATGCAGATATCGTTTTTAAGAGTCCCTCTTATTTTTGAGTTGGTTTCGGGATGATTTTATTTTGCTTCATACAAAATCGACGCGGTCTAATGTACATGTGAGAAAAAAAAAATTAAAAGTTAAACTTAAATTTTTTCTGCGCAACAAATCCACAGTTTTAGCACAAAAACAATTCATTAAATGTTAACAATTGATTAACAGCAATTAGCCGCTTGTTGAACAACAAATACAACAGTGAATTATAACAACAACAAAAACACAAATTAATTTTTCACAAAAAACAAAAACAATTCATTTACAAACACATTTGTTATTATAAAATAAATCACTGCAAAAAAAAAAAAAAAAAAAAAAAATCATTGCATACATTGTGGCGCGCGAAACAATTTTGTGATTTTATTAATTATTGTAGCACACTTTTAATATGCAGCGTTGCCAACTATTTACACATTATACATGTTGCTGCAATTTTTGTGTTTTTTTTTTATTTTCCGTTGACTTTATACGATACACTTTAAAGCTTATCAGCATTAATGTCACGCACACACGCAGTCGCTGATGCACATATGTATATGTCGATGTATTTAAGTGTATGTTTATTTGTGTTTACAACCGGAAACTCATTTTGTCGCAATCAGGCAGCATATGAACTTTATTTAATTTTTTTTTTTTCAGATTGTATTGAAGCAATTAATTTGCATAAGTAGTTAGTGCAAAAATTTCATGGTCATAAAATATATTTAAAATTTTTAAATGTGTGCATTTATAGCCAATTCAAAAGCTACACAAATGTATGTGATCGATTCAATATCAAATTTTTTTAAATTTGCATTTGGGCTCTCAGATTTTTATAAAAATTTACAGAGATGTGCTAAATAAATGCTCAGTATAATGACCTCTCATTAATTAAGATACCAAGAAACATTCAGGATTGTGGGTTTTTTCGAGAAGACGTGCCACGTAGCCCAAACTTGTACAAGGAACTGATAGGTTTCATTCTCACAAATTGTAGTCTAAACTATCAATGAAGAGCATCCATCTTCAATGAATGACAACCCACTGCGACCATTTATGTTCGATAAAAGAGGCAAAGTTCCCAAACTTCGTAACAAAATCAAAACCGCTTAGATTATTTCATATAAACCTAGTAAACTTAACATATTTGCCAAGAGACTGCCAACTTTTCATTTCCTTCCTTCTTTTCTAACCAAGAAGACAACCCATATAATTTCCAACTTAACAAGTGGTAGCGGTATGGCAATGATGTTGGTGATGTAGAATAAAAAAAGAAAAAAAAAGAAAAGATAATTTTAGCGTAGCCGGAAAATATTTAAACGCATTTAAAATCATTTGCAACACCAACCAGCAACGATCCGGCAAAACTACATTGTTGCTGTTGTTTTTGTAACCCCAATTTGAGAACGACCCTGTTTGCTGACTCATGAAATCAGGGTCAAATGTTTTCAGCATCGTTGAACAAAAGTTTATGTTTCTTCTTGGTCAATTAAATCCCACCCTTCCATTTTCATGTTAAATGAAATGCTGCTTCTTTGCATTTTGGTTTTGGCGTACTCTTTTTTTTCTTTTTTGATTCCTTTTGATTTTTTTTCCCTCTTTCATGTGCTTCGTTGAAGAAGCGTGTCATGCAAAGCGATGCGTTGTTGTGGGTGTTGAAGACCAACGGACACCACCAACATACTGTGTGCTTATTCACAACATACCAACTTTTGGGCCCTTAAGGAAATGCCAAAAAGTGTCGACACAGTAACACTTTTATGCATGTATGACAGCTTTTTTGTGTGTATGTATGTGTTTGTAAGGGTGTTGTGAAAAAATGTTTTTGTTGCAACTTTTAAAGTCGTTGTTATTTATCTAGACTATCATTATTGCCTATTAGGAGCCTGTACAAGACATTTCAAAATATAGTGCCCTTTTTTTTACTCTCACATTTTACACTGAACTGAAGTATTTGATTAAAATAATTCAACACTCAAATCTTCACTGTACACTGATTTCATTTTGATACTAAAACGTTCGATTATTGCCAAAATTATACTTGATGCCAACAAATACTTCAGTGTACTTCATTTTACACAAACGAATACTTCAGGTCAGTGTAAAACGTGCGAGTAGAAATACTACTGTACATGTTTATGCGAACACGCATCATCCCCAAAAATAGGGATAAATTCCCCGTAGTTGGCAATGCAACTCCATTGCTGAATTAAACAATGCCTCACTGCTCATAGCTGTCAAATTATTTTGTTCTTCTCTTTCATTTTATCCTTCGTTTATTAAAAACCTTTGAAACAGCATTGGCTGCATTATAAAAATTAAAAGTTTTAATTCTCATACCGAATAAAGTTTAATTGTAAAATCAATAAATAAAAATTAAAGTCTAATACTCAATAAAAAGTTCATCATAAAATTTGAGCACCAAAACAGTTTTTGTTTTCTTTCATGTGGGCGCTATCCAGTTTGGTTTTTTCCTGTTTTACATTAGGCTAAGCAGTGCCAAAGTCTTCGGAACACAAACGATCCTCAGTGGAGGAATTTGTACGACGTGCAGACGAGTTATCTCAAGCAACATACTGGCAAGGTGTTAATCTGGATAAAGGGATGCACTGCAACTCCTAATAAGAAGGTTTTTGGTCAAGGATAAGCGTAAGATAATTTTTGACATTTCTGCCACGCTTCCTCCAAAAAACGGAATTCTCAGGCTTCTGGTTTATAGCTTAATGATATGGTAACACTTGCAAATTGCAACGCATTGGTAACCCAGGATTGTTGCAGATTTCATACGTTCTCGCGGGAGAGAGAGATAGAGCGCAAACAAAGCAGAGGCACAAAGGAGAGAGCAAAATCTAATTTTGTCACTAAATTAGCCTTTTCTAGTATACTATAACTACAGTAGGGGTATTCACGCGTTGGTGCGCAATGCCCTTGCGTCGTTGCGAAAGTGCGAGTTGTGTAAGTTTGACATTTGTCACATTGTCAAAAATTCCGCATTACTTCTGCAATTTCGCATTGCTTCGACTCTGAACAATGTTGCCGCCAGTATTTTGTACAAAAAATTTAATTTCATATAAGAATTAAAAAATTGTTCATGTTTTTTCAATGAGTTGGCAACATTGTCAATGTTTTGATATTTTAATGACCCCAACTATTTTTTATGGGTCACATTTTTTCTCGAAAAGGTCATGATAGTTTTCCGAATCGCTTACATGTTATGGCCAAATTCTCAAAAACGGGCTTTGAAAATACCCCAAAAAAGGCAATAAGAGGGTGTCAGGGGAAAAGGTTACTTGAGGAAAAAAATGTTCTACGTTTAATGTGTGAAACTTTTTCTCAAGCATTAAGTACGATGGAAATGGTTTAAATGGGCTTTTAGGCAGATCAATTTCACTCAAAAAAAAAAAAAAAAAAAAGTGTGAGATACCCCGTATGCTTCGTTCTCATACCTGATAGATTCAAAAATAGCGACCTTAAATTAGTCAAGAAAAATTATTGAGATTTCATTCAAATTTTCGTTTTGTAAAGTGTAATTATTAAGCAATTTTTCGAACCACCCTAATGCAACTATATGTGAGTAAATGTTTTGGTCACTTTTTCGACAATGAATTTTGACATGTCACTGTCACCATGTTGTTGTTGTTTCTACTGTCACTATGATTTTTGCCATTGGGGGTCAACGTGTGCAAAATAAATTACCACTGCAACAAAAACAACAATAGCAATAACAACAATTTCTACACCAAACATTTTGACACTTTGCTTCTTAACTATGCATGGACTTTTGTATATGAATATGAGGATGTATGTATATTTGTATGTTTATATTTTAGTTCCTGTTGTTGTTGTGGTATGACCAGTAGCTCAGAGCATCTAAACCAGCATGCATGCATACATACAAATGTGTCAGTTAAGATGAATCTTAGCCAAGTTAAATACCTTTAGACACATTAAAAGGCTCACTTGGTTAAGTTAACCTCTTAGCTCTGGCATGGTCTGGTCATTCGTTTCGTTCATGATTTGTTTGCAAAAGTTTTTGCATTACACAGCTCGGCTACGTGGCTTGGTTGCTGCTACTGCTGGTGCACATGAGTATCTACTTTTACATCGTCCGAATTGAGAAATTACATGCCATTATCCTTGAGGGTCACTTTTAATTACTTTTAAGAAGGTCAACTCTAATGATTGTCATTTGTGTTGCAATTAAAGGTTGTTGTTCCTGTTATTCGTCGTATTTTGCTTTGGGAAGGAGGTGTCTCCTCCTTACTTTTTTGTAAGAATCTAATTTTTGTGTTGCAAATTGGGTTAAAGTCTTTGCAAGTGATTATGAAAATATGCTTTTTGGTTCCACTTAAGTTTGTATGTGTCTTCTGTCTCAAATGCTTTAATTTAATATGTTTGATGGATGCGAAAGATAGAAAATTGCTACGACTTCTGCAATAGCCATGACTATTTAACTGAAATAAATTTTAAAAAATTTTTAAGTAGGTAATCTTTCAGACCTTTGAAGTAAGCTTAATTTTTTTCTTTACTGCACGTTTATATTCAACCTGTTTTGCTTAATCTGCTTTTAAATTCTGTGAGTAAAAAAATAATAATGGCAACCCTGGCGAAACAAAACTTTACTGCAAGCATGACGAATTTATGCAGCAAAACTTTTTAAAGCAGACTACAAAAATGGCAGCACTGCAGCAAAGGTGACCAAAAGTTTTTATGGTTCGTTAAAGTTAATGAGAGATTGCAGAGTTAAATAGCAAGAATAAAAAGCACAAATAAAAACTTTTGAAATTTAAAATAAAATAAAATTTTATTTTTGTTTGATGGATATTAAATTAAATTTCGCTTTAATTGCTTAAAATTATGCCGTAGGATAGTCCCCAGATTTAAAAAAAAAAAATTTGACTTGAAAGAGAATACGCAGCTGTAAACTTAAGAAAAAGCAGTCTTCATATATATTCGTTAGGCGTGGCACTGTTCACTGTAAAACTTTAATATCCTTCCCCGAGGGTGCAATGAAACACAAAATGTTTTAAATTTCTTTCCTTGGAGTAATGTTCATTTTATTGTTCCTTAGCATTAACCCTTTCTCCATACTAAATTTCATAAAAATCGATGCAGTGGCTTAGACTCGAGAGCCTTTTCCATTAAGAGGCGTGGCACAACCCATTGAAAAACATAATGATTATATTATCGCTTCCTAGTGCTAACCCTATCTTCCCACCAAATTTCGTAAGAATCGATGCAGTGGCTTAGTCGCGAGGGCGTTTTTTTCAAAAAGGGGCGTAGCACCACCCATTTAAAAAAAAAAAAAATATAACACCATGCACTGCTCATCCTCACAACTTTTCCAATAAAAAAAAAACAAATCGGTTGATTTCTTTATATAAGATTGTTTGGCATTTCATCAAGGTAAACTTAGTTGGGCTAAAAACTTCGGTACCAACACTAAAACCCTGGGAGCGCGCAAAACTAAAATTCATGAACTAGGCAGCAGTATGGATGACACTGATTTGTCCAGTCATCAAGGAGAGAGTACAGTGAGGGGATTGAAACACTTCCATTTACAAAAGACCGTCATTTACAAAAGACCACTGAAATGGCTTTTCAACCATTAAAAAAGGCAAGTGGGGATTTAATGGAAAGCCTAGAAAAAACGTGACACCTACTTATTACTGGACATACATTTCCTAGACTACGTTAGGTGTGAGGAATCTTTGGAACCAATCAGGAATGCCAAATTCTCAAAATATTTTGAAACTATTCTGATAGGGAAAACGGCTGTACAAAAGATAAGGAAAAGCTTTCAAATAATAATAAATACTACGGCAACTATTCAGTCTTCGGGATCTTGAAAATCTTGAAAAAGATTTACTATCAAAAAATTTGTTCAGCAATTATGCCATTTTCTGGCTTAATAGCTACATTAGTTGCCTTATTTTTATGGTGAAAAAAAAAATTCAAAAGATTTTTGAGAGATCCCATTATACCTAGACAAAACAATAGCTTGGTGTGGTTTATGGGCTGGTGGGATCAACGATCCTCGTTTCGACAAAAATGAGGCAGACCAGATCGTCGCGGCATGCTAAAGAACTACATATATGTTGCCTGAAATTGAAGATCGAAATCTCGATGGCATTTGGTTCCAACAAAAAGACACTCTTACTACGTAGTTCGTTAAACCATGCTTTTAATACGAAAACGGTTCGGTAAACAGAAAATTTCATGCTTTAGATTAGTAGATTGGCCACTTAAATCATTTGAAAATACACCCAAAGACTTTTTGTGCCTATATAAAATCCGTGAGGAATTGGATTGAGAGGTTGGAAATTAACATCACTCGTGTCATTTGAAAAATACCAGCCGAAATACTCGAAAATTGGAACTTTAAACTTGATCCAGTAATTACAAGCAACATTTTACCAATTCAGCACTTAATTATTAAAATATTTTTTTTTTTTAATTAAAAATTGCATAATTTTGAGCGCAAGTTCAAGTTTTCTTACATAAATTTTTAATTTCTTTGACCTCTAAGTTTTCATTAGAATTTTTGCATCTACTTAAATTAAGCCAAACTGCCAACTGCTGTGCATTAAATCAAACTTAAGTAAGAAGAGTCAGCTTATAAAGATTTAAACCATTTAATTACCAAATTTAAAAGGCCACAAAGTGTCCAGCTGTTTTTTAGTTGCTAGTTCAAACCTCCGCACGTTTATTTAACGCATAAAACGCTAAACAATTATAAATGCTTAAATTTTTATTACAAAGATTGCGTCATCATCACCCTTCGTCGGTGTTATAATAAAATCCTAAATAAATTTTAAGCACCTCAGCAACTTAAATCTTCGTCAAATGTATAAAAGGTAGATGACGACGCACGAACACCTTAGACACTTAAGACAAGACCAAACGTCGTAAAACAGTTGCTTAGTAGCAGTCAGCTTCCACCCACCACTTCCTTTCTATGGATATGGAAAACAAACGTGCGAATTTACTTTAAAAATATTTCTTAGTAAATTTAAATGTTGCATACTTTTAGGCAGCAAACTTCAAGTTGAGGGTGGCCATTAGCACAACAATACGACCTTAATTTGTAGCCCAAATTATAATAAAAAAAAAACTTTAATGCGGCCAACTTCATTCTTAAGAGACTTGATATATGTTGGCTGGTATGTTTTGTAGAATTTTTTGTTGTTCTGAGACTCTGTTTGTTCAAACTTAAGGGCTTCTAATGAAATTTTAAGCAATTTATTCTTGCTCTTTCTTCTACCTCTACACCTTCCTTTACGTTACACTTGTGACGTAAAATTATCTTCCTAGATAACGATCCATCTTTTTTGGAAACGTGTGTTTTTCAGTTGCCCTCCTCTCACAAATTATATGGGTAGGCAGATGGTAGAAAATTAAACATCACCAGCATTAAATTTATGATGACTGCAGGCGGAAGTATTGTTAGAGTGTAGTAGTATTGTTTGGAATAGAAATTCTTGAATGAAAAAAATTTGTACACATCATACCTAAGAGTATATATTGTAAATTTGAAGTAATTTTTATTGTGGAGTAACAAATATGGCAAAATATAACATCAATCTTGTTGAAAAAGTTTTATTTAATTATAATTTTATTAAATTTATCACAAGATTTCACTTTTCTTAAAACAGGATCCATAAGTTATATTAGTTGAAACTATCATCAACATTTTAACCATAACGCACTGCAATCAAAACAATATTGAACAATTTATAAGCACAGCGTCTATTACCTCGACATTTCTGATAATTGCTTTCGATTATAGCTAGTTTCTATAATATTTTCAGGAATTCTCGTTGTTTTTTCTTTTCACCACATGCTGTTTGATTTGGCACAGGCTGCTCTAAAGTCAAATATTCTTTATTAAATCGTGCAAATTATTTCAGTTCATTTGGGTCAAATTCCCCAAATTGGTTTTAAAAAGCTTCCTTTTGGGCTATTTGTCTTTTTTCTCTGCCGTTCATTCCATGTGATTTTTAGGGCTTATATCACTTCATTATACAAATGGGTTTTTGCTATTTGATGAAAACATTCCATTCAGTCGGGCTAGCAATACTTAAATGTTTCATTCCAGCGAACTGTTGCGTCACTGTGGATGCTCGTTCAGACCGGTTGATCAGTTCGCTAGATCTTTCGGTAAAATAGACTTCAATGCTCGAGACCCAGGGAAAGCTTAAGTCAAAATGTCAAGAATTAAAAAAAAAAAAATTGTGATACAAAGGCTGTTTGACAAGTTCGAGACTTTCTGAATGCCATACATTTTTTCGACCAGAGTGTTTTATTTCTCAATAAATTCTTTTAGCTCGATACATTAAGTCCACCGTTTTTCGAGTCTCTGTATTCCTTCGAAATAATAGGTTTTCTGAAGGCCCTCAAAAAAGGCCTTCCGAAATCGAACCAAATCTCTTACCATTTCTTCAGGTTCTGTGCAGAGGACTAAATCTAAATATTGTGAAGTTGCTATAACAAAAAGCTTCATATTTGACTTTATTTTGATTAAAAAAAAGTTGGTGAAGAAAAGCCGAGACACATGGCATCCCCAGGTGATATTGCACCCTTATCAATATCAATACTTTCATAGCATTCTAATATACGAGGGGCCTAACAAAAGTTCGCTTAGTAGAGTTGAAAAAAACAAGATGAAAAATTTTTTAAATTTATAACTTTATTATTCATCTGTTTGTATTTTTTCAACGTAATCGCCATTTATTTTGATAGGGGAAGGTGGGGAATCGTGGGCAACGTTTTTATTTTGTTAAATATCTTCAAAAAAAAAAATAAAAAATTTTGCAAATTGTAATATGGTATGTTATTCTACATGAAGTTAGGTAACTTTTGACTATTACACTTTCTAACAATTATTTTGTTTTTTCCGACTTTTCGTGGTTTGAAAAAAATTAGTGTTTTTGCGATTTTCAAAAATGGTGGGGAATCGTGGGCCATCGCCGTAATTAAGTAAAAATGAAACAATTATGATACAGTTTATTGAATTAGTTGAAATGACAAGTATAGTTATTTTAATCGACAAAATAAAGAAGAAGGGTTATGCACGATCAATCAGAAACGCAATTTGGGCACGTGAAAATTTGATACAAAATATGTATTTATTGTTTTATTTATTGATTCACAGCCTCCATTTTGCACAAAACATCATAAACACAACATACAAATGTGTATTGATACAAAAACTGTCAAAACACGGGTGGCCCACGAAGTGGCTCACGATTCCCCACAAGCTACTTTTTGCAAAACAACGGCGTGTAATTGACTTGTTGAAGTGTCATGCAAAATTACTTTTGTATGTTGAAAAGCAAAGGTCTAACGATAATAAAAAACATATTTACCTGTGTTTTGTTGTAGCAATTTGTCCAAGAATAATGGAAATCAAACACGCAAAAAAAGTTTTGCAGATACTTTTTTTTGGGCGCGTATTGTACAAAGCAAATAAAACGCGTACGTTTGTCAACAACCAATGTAAAAATAAGTTGAGGCTAAGAGAAAACGATTACAGTTGCATTTAACTATTTATCTCGACATACTGTCAAAAGGTGGCGGTGTCTCACGATTCCCCATGGCCCACGATTCCCCACTTTCCCCTACATTTTTGAAGTCGATAAATCCATCTTGATAAACAGTCTTCAAAATCGGCTTTTTGCAGTTTTACAATTTCATCATCAACCGCATTTATTATCTCCTCATTGTTGTTGAAGACTCTCCCTCTCAATTTTTTTTTTTATTTTTGGAAAAAACCAGAAGCCACAAGTCGCTAGATCTGGGGAATAAAGTGCTGGACGAATTTCTTCGACGCCTGAAAGCGCATTAAAATCGGTCGATTTCTCAGTAGCATGCGCTGGCGCATTATCGTGATGTAGAAAGTAGCGGCGTAGCTCCTTTTTTTGGCGTTTTCCCAATAAACTTTGGAAAACTTTTGGTAAGAAGGTTACAGTATAGCACTTAGCAGTAACCGTCTGACCTTTATCAAAGGAATAGCAGCTACAACTTTCCCTCTGGTGAAGTAAACTGACATCATTACTTTTGTTGCTGACTTTTGTTGCTTTGCTTTAACAGGTGGATTTACACCTTCTGGGCTCCATACCATGGATTGTTGTTTGGTTTCAGGGTCGTTTTTGTAAAATCATGCTTAATCACCTGTTATTATTTTCTTGAAAGTGTTAAACTTTCCATTTTTGAATTTTTCAAGAAAATACTTAGCAAAACGCACACGTGCGTCTTCTGGACCATCATTTAAAATTCTAGGAACCCATCGTGCAGATTTCTTCGTGTATCCAAGATCATTTTTTTATATTCGCTATACAGCCATGGCATTCAAGCCCAGTTCCTCAGCAATGATTTCCTGGGTCAATCTTGGATCTTTGTCAATTTTAGACTTCACCAGCGCTACACTTGCCTAATTAGTCAAAGATTTTGGGCGGCCTTCTCGAGGTTCGTCCTCCACAGAAAAATGACCTGTCTGGAATCTTCGGAACTACTTTGAAGCAGTCACAAGAGATGGCGCATTAACTTCAAATGCTATTTGGCATGCACTAAATATTTCCATAGGCTTGAGCTTACGTCGAAGTCCAATAAGAATAGCAAACCTAATCTCTTCCTGCGTTGGCACTGGAATATCTGCTGACATTGTTTCACGAATTTTACGTTTTCTTCTCTCCATTTTGACAGATCTTTCTGAAAATTGAAATGATATATCGTAAGACTATAGCAAATAAATAGTACGCAATTTTTTGATTCACTAAAAATTTATAACATGAAACCTACTGAGCGAACTTTTGTTAGGCCCTCCGAAGACATACTTATGTAGTTTAATTCAGTTACGTGGGAGACTGTGGTGAGTAGTTCATTTGGCTGTAGTTGCTTTAATTACTTGTGTGTAGGGCTTAAAAAAAAGTTGAGAATAGAAAGTGCTGTCACGTTTTTTTGAATATATTTTAAGAAACAGTAGAGTGGTGGGTATTTGAAACAGTTATATGGTGCTATGTTAAACGGAACTGAATTGTTTGTTTTGTGGCATTTTTATTTGGTATATATCAAAAAGAATAAATGGCACCCAATTTACTGAGGGTAGTATGGTTCCGGTGCCATTTTAATAATAATAATAATAATAATCGAGTTTAGCTACTGCAGCTAATAGCCTTCTTAGCTAATTAGCAAAAAAGGCTATAAATCAAATTTAAAGCTTTTATAAAAATTTTTTTGAAAATAAGGGATAAAAAAACCATGCAAGTTAACATTAGTTATATTTTGTTTCATATCCCGTAGCTTTATCACACTTTCACAACATACCCTTTTAGCCTATATGTACATGAACATGTAAGAGTATTTTCATACACCTGCATATAAATATTCATACAGATCAAAGATGGGATGTTTGAAAAAATTAACCCAGCATGCTGTTTGGCTCGGACAAAACACTAACAAAAAACATGCATTACGCAAAAAAAAAAAAAAAAAAAAAAAAAAAAAAATAAAAAATCATAATAAGTGATGACAAATAGTTAACTAGTTATTTTTCAATCTAAGTTTGAGTTGACCTTTTGACAAGTTAACATTATAAAATTCACAGTTATTGACAAGGGTTGTCATGCGATTAAAAGGAGCAGAAAACATATAATTAGTTCTACTAACCGGTTGGTAAAATAATTGTGGAGAATTACGATCGCTTCTCCTATTTATATTGAAAAAAATATAGTTTAAAAGCTCTGGAGCAGCAAGGGACCCAGTGACAAGTTGGTGCAAATATAGAATATCTGCATTATCTCTGCGTTCCCTTAGAGACTGCAATTTAAGTAACTTCAAACGATCCTCATAAGGAGGAAGGTTTAAAGGATCAACCCAATTCCCTTTAAATGGCATAAGATATTTGGGAGTATAAATATGAAGCGCTTGAATGTACAGTCACTCCAGAATCACAGAATATTAGTCAGGTAGAACACTCAACTTACTTTTACTGGATTAATTTAAACTTTCTCTAATATTTTAAAAAATCCTATGGAAACTTTAAATACTAGTGACATTAAGTGAAATAAGCCGAAGATCCTAACGCCTTCTGATAATATAGTCAGACAGCAAAATAAAAACTTGGATCGGAAAATACAACCAATGGAGAAGACTATGCACAAACCACTAAATCAGATGATTGAATCCAAGGTGCAATGTGCCATATGTGGTCACATAAAATACTTTATATCAATGTACTTACATATCATACGAAAACATGCATCAAGTCTAGCAATAAAACTTAAAAGCAGCCTACGGTGCCAAATCATCCATGATATGGTGCCATATCACCCATAGTCTCGGGTGGTTTGATACTTTTTACTATTTTTTTTAAATGACAAAATATTATATTTACAATAACTTTTAATTAAGTTGAAGTATGCACTTTTATTTATTTTAAACTAATTAAAGAATAAATTTGTGTTTAGTTCCTTTCAAAAAGTCTTTTGATTCTGGTTTTATAGCAGTTCAAGAAATAGGTGCCATCTATCCTGGGCTTACCCTACCAGAAGTTCGAGGAATTTTGTAAAAGTTCATAGTAGTAAATTTTTTAAACACATCGATTTCTTGCTCAAATCAACATTCCACTAAAACATAAACTTTCCTCTACTTCCCTTTTAAAGTTAATGACTTCAGTTCTACTACGCTTTCACAAGATGAAAATTCTTACAAAACTTATGTGTCTTGTGCATTAAAAGATCATTATTTCCTTGCAACCAAGACATTGAATGCGCAATTACAATTAGTGGCAATGCGTCCTCCAACTGTCTGTCTAAGTGTTGGTCTGAAGATTGTATGTGTCGCTGCAGCTCTGCAGACTACTGGCCTACCTCTAACTCCAGTAGTAAGACAACGCTCAAGTAAAGTATTAAAACTGGCAGTAAACATCCTGAACATGCCTTTTTTTTTTGTTGTCATTCGCATTTGCAAAAATATTTGCCCCAAAAATGAACCTCAGTATGAAGTGGCATACCAAAGGACATTCTCGAAAAACACTGAAGACAAGAAAAGGATGTCAGAAAAACAACAAAAATAAAAATAAGGAAAATAACAACAATGAAAATTACGAGTTTCAATTTAAAGTAAAAATTTATAATATCCATTAAGCAAATGGGATTCAAAAAACTTTGGTACTACCCGCACAGCCTTGGGTTTTTCTGTAAGTAAATATCCGTTCAAAGAGACAAATGTGAAAAAAAGAACACAAAATGGTTAAAAACAAAGTAAACTAGAGACGAAAGTGTAGAAAGTCAGACAATTTAGTTAAAATAAAACAATGAAAATAAAAAAATCTTTGAAGACAAGTGGAGAGAGAAAAATAGAAAAAATGCCAAAAAAAAATCTTCAGTTAAAGAGCTTTTGACAGTCTGTTGCTTGACCGCAGCCACAAATTTTTGAAACAAATTACGAAATTTTGATTTTTTTCTATGAATGCTCGTTCTTTGGCTTAGATTTGCAGGAGCGTTTTGAAAGTTGTTGGAAGTGGAGCAGATATTTAACGAGTAAAATGTCGGTTTTTGCACTGATATCTTGTAAACTAAGCGCGCAGTATTGTCCTTAAGAGGGACATGAGCTCTATGATTATCGAATATTCAGAAAGCATAAGTTAAGTATTTAGGAAGAAAAACACGCCAAGAACACCGGCTGAAAAAGTTTGATGTGACCGATTTAGTTCATATTTGGCAATGTTGTAGTACCAATGTATGGCACAAATAATGTGGAAGGGGTTATATCCTTTCATTATATGTTGTAAAAAAACCTTGGTGTTGAAGTTGTCGATTTTCATGATTTTTAAAGACGGTTTTTTGTACGCAACTTATTCTATAGATTCTCAAATGTTGTTTTTATGAAAAAATTAAGGAAGTGTAACTAATATTTGAAAAGTAGGCGTGGCATCAATTGTTTGTCTAGATATACTTTGTTTTGACTATGAAGCCTTCGGGCGACCTTCGGCAGTCCTAGGAAATTAATCAATTAAAACTTGTTTATACTCCCCCATAGATATTTTCCCACAAGTATATCAAAATTTTTCTTTATTTGACTATTTACTTGGAACCGCCAACTTTTTCCTCGAGAATTATTTGCTTTTATGCACTTTGCATATGTACTGAATTTCAATTATCTGCGTCAAGTAGTTTCAGAGATATCACAAATTAAATCTTCGGAAAGCGTGTCACCACCCACTTTTTAAACCTATGCCTTAGCTTTTTCTAGAAATCTTGGAGTCCTTCAAGGTATTAATGGAAACTTTTTCAGAATTTTTCATAGCAAATAGGGGATAAAAACCATTTGTTTTAAATTTCTTAAAAATTTGTCAAAGCTGTCGCTTAAAAACACCACTGTTGCCTTGTTTTTTTTTGCGCTGTACAACTTCAATGACAATGTCAACGAAAAGTCGTGGCAATTTTCTGTATGTTCCATTTGACTGTCTGTGTAACAAGAAACGGAAGCGGCAACTGAACATCACCAACAATCAAAACAACATATTGTGCAAAGGACATACTGGGATTGAGAAATGCAATCAATGAATGGTCTAATTTCTATTTTTGAGGTTTTTCTTTTCTGCTCTTTCATTGCTCTCTTGTAATGGTTGATGTCCTTGTTGGACTGTGTGTGTGTTCTGTCATTTTCTTGTCTATGTCCTTTAACTCATCTAAGAGTAGCAAATTGGTTTTTGCGTTTGCTGCTGAAATTTAATGAAATTTTATTTAAAACTTTATGAAACATCATGTATCACTTTAAATTCATTGATTTTTTCATAGAAGTGGAGGAAAAAAAAAAAAAAAATTTATAAAATTATTTTATACTCTCTAAGCTGTAAATTGAAAAACTTATGCAACATGCAGCACAAAAGTTGTGCCACAGCCAAATGATGCCGAAATTTTATGATGAAAAACATCAAATTGCATTCTTGGTGCGCTTGCAAATTACAAACTAAAAAGCAACTTGCAGCGCATATGTTGCACCTTTAAATGTTACTTGCAACGCGTGCCAAAATGTCAAAGCACTAAGATATGTTGACGTTTGTAGCCAAATTGCACTTCAATTGTTGTGCTCAAAAGAAGAAGATGAAGAAATAACATCAATTTAGAAAAAAAAAAAAAAACTAAACCAAAGTAAAATCGACATTATCCAACAGCAGCAGCAGCAACAATTGCAACAAAAAATTCACACTCATTGCAGTTGGCAACATTTAATTTTTACTTACACCTACACACATGTTTATTTACACACACAAATAAAGTCATACACACGATATGCAAATTAAAAAAGTCACACATATGCAAGCGCAAACTCTAAGGTGCAACATGTCGTTTGAGCAACTTTTATTTTACATGTGCAAATTTCGTTTTTTTTTCATTTCTATTTTATGCTTTCAGATATGTATTTGTCTTTATGTGCTTGTGTTTGTAGGTGGTATGTTAAAACTTGTGATTACAAATGAAAATTGAAAATCTTAAGCAGCAGCAGCAGCAGCAACAACACCGACAAAAACTAAGCTGTTTGTAATGATAAAACTTTATTTGGCAGCTGTTCTTTCAAGCTTGTGTCTTTGCTGCTTTTGGCTTTACCCTCATTGCATTTGCTTTGCTTTGCATTGAAAGTCTTGCGTTCGTTGCCCCACCCTGTGATGCATTTTAATGAAAAGATCGAAAATCGTTGAAGTCATTGCTGTTTCACCACCACTACCTCAAATGGAAGCAGTCGAAGCGTTCGCAACTATTGATGTAGAAACGCGAAATTAAAGTCCTTTTTGTGCGGGGCATGAACTTAAAGACGAAAATTAAAATTATGTATGTTAGGCCGGGTCAATTTTGTACGAAGCAAAATAAAATCATCTCAAAATCGACTTAAAAGTTAGAGGGACTCTTAAAAACGATGTTTGCATCATTTTTTTTTTTAGCATCCTGAGAAAAACCAATGGAGCACTTTTGATTCTACTGAAGGCCCGTTTTGCCTAAAAAAAAACATGTTTTTTAACCATAACTTTTTTCATTACAAAATGGATATCCAAAGATGCTTCAGAAATAAAGACTAAATTCTGACAAAAATTTTGGCGTTTAAAAATTATATTTTTATAGTATTTCTTACTCAAAAGCAAGACATCTAACGAAAAAAGTGTAAGTGTAGGCAAAAAATGCATGTGAATTTTTTCAGAATTTTTGGAATTGAGTTTTCAGCTGTAAAGCTCGTCAGCAAAATGCTACATATACTCAAAACCAAGACATCTACGAAAAAGTTTCACACAACGTAAAATGCTCAAAATCCTTCGAAAAATACGTGTGCATTTTTTCAGAATTTTTTTGACCAAGTTTTGAAAAATTATAAAATATCTCAAAAAATTCTGAAAAAATTCACGCGTATTTTTTGGGCAATTCTTAGCATTTTTTTTGTTGTAAACACTATTTTAGTTAGATGCTTTACTTCTGACTAAAAAATCTTTTTTCCGATCTCGTTATTGAAAAATGTAAAAAATCGATTTTTGGAACCAAATATTATTATTATTGGGTCTATTACATAATTCGTGTGTTTTTTTTTTTCAAAATTTGAACGTTTATTTAAGAAAAATATGTACAATAGTATTATTCAAAGTATTGTCCATCTTTAGCCATTACTTTTTCCCATCTTTCTGGTAACATATGGATTCCGCGCCAAAAGAACTGCTCCGGTTTTGAGGCCAAAAATGAATCAAGGCAATTTCTGATACCCTGTTCTGAAGTGAAGCGTATCCCGGTGAGAGAGTTTTGCATAGACCGAAATAAATAATAGTCGGACGGGACAAGGTCCGGGCTATAAGGCGGGTGAGCCAAAACTTCCCATCCAATATTTTCCAAATAGTTTTTAACCGGTCTTCCAATATGTGGCCGAGCGCTATCATGTTGAAAAATTATGACTCCGTATTGTTTCTCGGCTATGGCTCTATTTAAACGGATCAATTGTGTTCGATATAGGTCACCTGTGAGCATTATAGAGCATTACTTTGGCACCATTTGCCTTTGGCTGGAAAGGTCCTGGTTGTCCGGGTTTCACATATGAATGTTTGCGTTTCGGGTTGTCGTAATGGATCCATTTTTAATCCTAGCCGTTTTCTTCATATTAAAGTAATGAAGAAGAACTCTCCGCAAAAACACTTTTTCAGGCACAAAGTTCGACATATTTGAGTGAAAAAAATTATTGTTGTTTACGCTTCAAATGAATGACATATACTGAACAAGACGCACAATGACAGTAGCTTTTCAACGCATGTTCGGAATATTAGAACGATGGAATAATTACACTAGTTTACAGTCCGAAAATGTCCAGGACTTTATTGTGTAATTCCTTTTTGCTATGGTCCCCTAAGCTCAACAAAAAAAAATTTAAAAAAAATATTCATGGATAGGTTTCCGAGATATCGGCCGAATCATTTTTTTGCTTTTTTTGAAAAAGGTCACGAATCATTATTCCAAATAAATTCCGTTTGGATTGACGGATTTGACCAAAATTATATTTTCATGAAAGACAATTAAATTGTCAAGAACTTTTTTATACATTTTGACCTCATCTAAATATTAACTGCGGAGATATGAATTTATATTTACGAACTTTATTACGAAAACTCTTTTTATCACCTCAAGAAGCAAAGCATAGACGAAAATTGCAAAAGTTTTAAGCCTTTAATGAGCAAAATCTATGGACTTATAAGAAAGTTACAGACCTTAAAGTGAGATCATCTTTTTTTAAAGGTTTTCGATATTTGCATTTTCACCTGTTTCTAGTCTAGCAACGGGGCCAATACGTGTAAACAACCTCTTTGTTGACTTGCTTATGTGTTTTGCTTGCATTCCTCAAAATTATTACAGAAATTCGTATTATAACAATTTTAATATGATTCAATATACAGAACAAAAACACACGAAACAAAAACATGTTTTTCCTTCGATTTAGAATAGATTTTGGATTTATTTTCCTCACACAGGTAGTTCATTATATGCCAAAACGAATGAGAAAGGTAAGGAATGTAAAAAATATACCTGCTTGGTATAAAAAGATGTCTGTAAGAAGTCTCTGTTCACATATAAATGCATGTAAATGTATAGGGGTCTGCCCAGGTACCATTCGTCAGTGCGAAGGTAATCGGAACATCTGTCTGTTTTTAAATGTAAAAATAGTCAAAATTGCTTTTGTTTTGTATGCGGTAAATATATTGTTGAAAAGTCTCGAAAGCGACGTTTGTTTTTTGACGCGCTACAAACTGCGTATTATCAGTACTTTGGAGAGAAAGCTCAGAATGTGGAAAAGCCATGGACTTCAGACATTATTGTATTAGGCAAAAATTCAAATTCCTTTCACCGATGATTTGGTTGCGACAGCCTGTAAACCATGATAGTGACTGCTACCTTTGTGCAACAAAAACTTGGACATTGCACGATTTATGAAAATAGATTATCCATTGGTCGAATCCGTAACGTTACCAGCTTTAGAATTAGCGTCAGGTAACATTTCCTGTGGAGATTTTTCCGAAAATATGAGTACCTACCATTCTTGCCAAATATTTCCCGAAGATGAAATTGCAAGTGGTAGTGAGTTTGAAGTAGAAAAAACACCAACACTTATGACACAACCAATGCCTGACCTTACACAACAAAAATCAGAGTGGTTGACATCTCGCATGAAGGAGAAAAACTTCTGCGCTCCTGACGTGATATCATCCTATCATAGATCTTGACATGAGCGTTTCGCCCAACATTATACAAAAGCTGCAAACGTCTGCTATTGCCTTGATGTTCCTGCCCTATTTGAAGAATTGAAAGAGTTTTAAGATAAAGAGGATTGGCGCTTATTTATCGATAGCAGCAAAGAAAGTTTAAAGGTAGTTTCACTACATAATGGAAATGAAAAACCATATATTCCTATTGCTTATTCCGCCCTGGGTGATTTCACTTTAAGGTTTGCTCGTACGATAATGTAGGATCCAACCTTTGATTTTCCCATCATTATTTTCTGATTTACTATATCATTTATTGAAGCAAATGTATGTACTTCTAAAAGAGACTTATTAATCATATTTGTATTGAGTTGAGGCGCCTTTACTTCAGTTGATGATAGCTTGAATTGTAAGGATAAAATTGAAAATGTTAAGTTGATCAAAATTTCAAAATGCTCAAAAATACCATATAAGCAGGAAAAATCAAATTAACAGATATAATATTTTAATTTTAACAACTTTAATTCAAAAGCTTATGATGACTACTAACCATTAGTTAACTAACCTGTGTTAATCACTCAAAAAATATAAATTAAATCAGCACCTGCATATTTTCTCTTCATTTAATTTAAGTCATTGTTTAAATGCAAAACCCCAAGGTATGTCATGTCAATTAATTAAATTAATTTAATTTAAAATGCTGACTTTTACCAAAATAAAAATATTTACCTTGTGATTACGCCACATTTACTTGCATATAGTATTTATTTATAAGCTTTTTTTTTAAAAAAAAAAAAAACAGAGCTCTAGTATTTGAATATAATTTTTAATGCATTTCATTTCATTAACATTGGCTTTAATGCATCGAAAAAAATAAATGCGCAAATATGTTTATAGTCAACATTACCACATACTTATGTAGGAGTGTGTACAAACATTACTCATTTGTATGTGTAACAACACACCTTTAATGTCATGTGGCTGTTGCCACCAAAAAATATTGGTCATAAATAACTCAAGCTGTTTGTATTGCAAATTTTATTAATTTTTCCAATTACTCCCATTGTGATTTTGTTTTTTTTTTTTTAAATGACATCACTTTATCAATCTGTTAGTCAGTTACTTAATAATTCAGTCAATCTGTTGTCGAGTAACCAATACCAATATACATACGAGACGCATTTGACATTTTCAATTTGCCATTATTGCAAAAAGTATTGGTTGCATTTTTGTGTTGCAAAAAGTCAAGGCCGGCGTTAGTGATTGTAGTAATATGCAATTTTTGACGCTCTTTTATGGCTATAATAACCGCTTAAGCTTTCGTAAAACTTATTTGAAAAGAATTGAGGAGTGTCCGTACCAAAAGGCCTAAGTACCATTTCGAGGCAAAAGTAGTGTCATAATATGAAACGGGTGGCATTTTGTTAGAAATTAATAAAATTGTTTTCTGTTTTCACAAAAATTTTTTCTGATATTGTAAAATTGATGTCATTATGTTGAAAAAAGTACAACAGTCAAATAACAGACTATTAGGCTCATAAAAAGTATGACATTACGAAATGTTACTTAGGCCCTTTGGTACGGCCACTCCTCAATTGTGCATTTTGTTGCAATAACCTCAATCGGAAAATATGTGAATATGTTACTTTTATGTGAATCAATTTGGCGCCCTTCATCAGCTGAGGCCTGATAACTCTAACACCGGCACTGCATTTATTTCAGTATTTATTATTCTTCATCTACGCATTTAAGCCTTTATGAAAGTGCACTTAATTGTATTTGAGCCACATTTAATTTTATTAAAATGTTGCTTTTATGTTGCAACGCTATTATCCCTGTGATTTAAACTGACTGCCTTGTGTTGACTTTATTATTTACTTAATTATTTATTTATTTAAAAAACAAACTACTATTGATTTAATTGGCTTAATGAATTGCAAGAAGAGGGTTGTCATTAATTGACGGTAATTTCTTATTTTATTAATAATGGGCTTTGACCAGGATTTAATGTTACGAGATTAAAAACTTAAATTACTATTATCACATTTTAAGAACTTTACCTTTGAATTATGATGCAATCTTAATCAGATTTTATTGAAATATCTCAATTGCAAAAGCAAAATTAAATTTAAAATACACTATTCCACTGCAATCAAACCATCAACTGTTCAAACATGATCTTCAGACTAGAAATCGGTTGAAATTTGTGAAAGATACAACAATTTTTACATCATGCTATGTTTTTTTGTGTGGGTATGATTTAAGATATTTTTGTTCAACAGTCTTTTTTACATCCAAAACTTTAATGGTTTTATGTGTACTATATTAAGTTAAAGCGTGATAAACTTTCAAGACTAAGAACATCAAAATCGGTTAGTGGTTTTATTGCGAATTTTAGCTTGAATATTGGTATATATGTTAAATCTAGCCAAAAGCCTCTTTTTTTTGAGTTCGAGAGACTATATACCAGTGATAACCAAACTCAGTACTCGCGCAATTTTTCAATGTATAAAAAGCTCACTGAAAGCTTTTATATTTTATATATGCTGCAAGCAAATGACGCAGATCTGCACAACTATTGACACAATTGAACGCTTATTTGTGAGTGTATACGTACACGGAAAGCTTTTAAGCACAAAATCTCAAGTGCCCGTGGGCATAGTCTTTGGAAACCACTGCTTTAAATTTAAAAACTGAAAGAAATGTACTCAGTTTTATCCCAAGAACTTTAGAAAATATATTCTTCCACAGCTATTAGGTTGTCCGCTAGAGTCCGCCATTTGTAAAAAAAAAGTTTCCCACGTTTTTTCGATATTCTTGTTTACGATATTTCGAAGAAGAAAAAAATGTTTATACAATATAATTTCACCTTAGTTTTGAAAGAAAAAGACTATCTGCTTTATCAGTTTTTATTGTTGAATATCTCTTTCTTCTATTATATAACATTAAAAATCACGAAAAACCGGAGTTTAAGTTTAGGATTTCTTGAAATCTATTCAAATTATTATTCAAAATGAGTTTTCTGTTTGTTGCTTCTCTTCTAAATAGAGAGGAAGGTAACCGGTTGTGGGCCGGGTTTCGTTTTTTGCCCGTAACTTGCATTCAAATATACATTTGTGGGTACCAATGGAAAGCTAGAGGCAGTAGATAACCAAAAAGAAACAATTTTTCAACAAAAAAAATTTTTTTTTAAAAAATTATGTAAAGAGCTTGTTTTTGGACAAAAAAAAATTTATAACCGGTTGGGGGCCACCCTGAAAAATCCACTTCAAATGCAAAATTATGAAAAAAAACCATTAAAGGAATATGTATTATCAAAATTTATTTATCAATAAAGCCTCTAGTGGCGAAAAAACATCAAGAAAATTTGTCTTTTTCAAATTATTAATCATCCTCATCGGATTCGCAATTTGGCTTTCGGCCGCGATTTGATGATGTTTTGGGTGAAGCGGCTTGTAAGGGGCCAAGTTCATCCAAAAGACAGCTAACAGAAGTCGATTTATTTATTTTATGGTAACCCACAACCGATTTCAAAAGGTGGCCCACAACCGATAACGGCAGCCATCCCTTAAGTGACTGGCAAAATTCTCGTGGCGAAAAATTTTGAGCAAACTCGATATAAAATCGGAAAATTTACCGCAAATACTGCATAAAAATGCATAACACTCACCTCTTTGCAATATTTTACTAGGCTTTATCACACTCGCAAAATCTTCAGAAATTACTTTATTAAAAATTTTTTCGTCAATTTTTTTTATTTTGTTGTAGCTGCGGGTCAGATGCGTCCTTTCACTTCAGTGTTTGCACTAATACTGTCTATTGTCAATAACCTCATACTCAGATCTGTCATATTTTATAAACGTCAAAAAATGCAAGGGGTGGCCCACAACCGGTGACAGCCCACAGCCGGTTACCTTACCCTACGTAACAATTTATTTTTTTTTTGTAAAAAGTTACAAAAAAATCTTCAAAATACTATCATTGAATCTACAAACATATGGAAAGCTTACTGCATACCCAGGTTTTTTTTTTTTTTTCAAACCTTTTATTTGATGTGAAAAACATTTTATGGATCGTATTTATGAAATTCCACCAGGAAATTCGAATAGCTCTTTAACGGATAAAAATAAATTTTTCTCTATATCCGGACCTTAGTGAATAGCTTTGCAAAAAATACCAGGAGTACAATAATCATTGGGTTAAACGACCCGTGCTTTTTATACTTATGGTTTTGTTTATTTCTCTTCTCATTGCTTTAATTCTCTCTCATACCAGCCACGTGATTATTTGAACATTTTAAAGTGTAAAAATATGAAATTAATAAAAAAAGAATTCACTTTTACACCAATTTTCAACGGTTTTGAAATGCAAACACTTTTGTTTGCTCAATCTCCTGCATGATGTGCCTACAACTTTTGTCATTGACCTTCAACACATTTAGTGGCAACGCGCAATCACGACCACTTTCTCTCTACGCCACCAACTCTGCTCCTGCAAACAATCGAAGTGGATTGTGAAAACAGAAGTGGTGTGGTAAAATCATTTGGGGTTTTTCGTTTTTGGTAAAACTTTTATCATAAATTTCGTAACAGCTGCCAACAACCATGAAGCTTTAAAATAATACTTCAACCAAGCACTTTTTGCCTGTGAAGTGATGCAAACCATGAGTAGCACTAAATGGCCAATATTGCAAAAAAAGAACACATACAACTTATAGATAGCGAATTGTTGCTGGAACAGTAAAATATACCACGCTGGCGACAGTGAACTGCGAACGGTTACGTTGACTTTGCGCAGACAAAAGAATTGCGGTTTCAACATTTGAGGGCGATTATCTTTATAATAATACAAAAATATGGTTACACAACTGGAATTATGGGTTTTTAAAATTTCAGGCTGAAACAATTGATTTTTTGATTTTTCAACTCAAAAATATTTATATGAAACATTAAATTTATGGCAAGAAATAAAACCCACCACAATGTGAACTTTGTTACTAGTGCCATTAACTTGATATTAGCGTAGGAACAGAGCAAACATCACGTTCCTTAAAATGTCAGACTGAGAGTGGACAAATTTTAATCCACTCTAATGACACTTTAATAGACGCACCCGCCCATATTTGGGACAAAATCATGTAAACAATGTCAAGGTAAGCATTAATGAACCGTCAAATATTTGCATAAGTGCGAAATTGTATATTAAATTTAAATGCTTAAAGGTTTTCTGGAAAAGTTCTACAAAAGTTTTTGCAAAGGCTACGCATATCCTTTAGGTACTATCTTTTTTTTTGAGCTATTTTACATATTTTACGATAACATAGAAAGAAGAAGAATAAACAGATTTATATCCTGTGACAAAATAAACTCATGCGGTATGATGGCATGGTTACACGTGAAATAAAAAGGGTTCACGCGACTGGCTAATGTTACTTTTGTCCTCGTCGTTTGTCGCGTCATTTTCTATACACACATACATACTTACAAGTGCTTGTTTGTATGTGTGTGTGTGTTTGCTGTAAAACGTGATGTTGAATCAAATGTGATGCTCAAGCGTGTGAAAATGCCAAAAAGACGTGAACGATTCAAGTGACAGATATTGTGTTGTCTTTTTTTCTTTTGAGTATGACAGCAGTGATATAAAACAAGGTGGTTCATTTTGTAAATGTTAACTCAGCAAAAGTTCTGGACCCTTAAGCGTAAGAAAAAATTTAGTTCAGCATCTCTTGTCCTCACTATAAGCTTCAAGCCTAGTGGATTGTTTTTTTAAATATCATCGATTTTTGAGATTTTAAGCCTGCAGGATGTCATATATTGTTTCATGACTCAACTCTAAATATTATGGAAAATGTGATTGATTGAACCAGCGCGCTCGGGTGCGCTTTGTGTGCGATTTCAAACTTTAAATCGTTTTTTCTCAAAATTATGGTTTTAAAATCGCGGTACACGATTGCGAAAAAACTACTTAACCGATTTTTGATTTCTAAAAAGTGTTTTGCAGATTATAAATTGAACAAGTGCATGAATGTCTGAAATTGTGGAAAAAAAGTTATTTTATACACTTTTTAGCCCCATTTTTCGACAAAAAATGACGAAAAAATAGCACTTTTTTTTCAAGACGTGATTTCAATATTGTTAAATCGAATTTTTTGGAGTTGCAGACATTCATGCACTTGTTCAATTTATAATCTGCAAAACACTTTTTAGAAATCAAAAATCGGTTAAGTAGTTTTTTCGCAATCGTGTACCGCGATTTTAAAACCATAGTTTTGAGAAAAAACGATTTAAAGTTTGAAATCGCACACAAAGCGCACCCGAGCGCGATGGTTCAATCAATCATATTTTGCATAATATTTAGAGTTGAGTCATGAAACTTTGGGAATATACTCCCTATGAAAAAAAAAAAAAAAATCGATTTTTTGAAAATTTTACATGAGAAGCCCCCCTTAACCCAAGTTTTTGGATAAAGAACCATAGAAACGGGATATATTGGCTTATATGTTCCAGAAGGTTAACATGAAATCAAGCATGGAAGAATTATCTGGAACATCTTAACCCATTATATCCCGTTCTTATGGATTTTTTTGACCTTTTATCGAAAAACTTGGTTATAGTGGGCTAATACAGGACCCGCCATCTGACGTTTTTTTTTTTCAACTAGTGCTTATTTCGTGAATGGTAACACTTAGCTCATGTCTGGTTTGACAGATAATTATTTATGTTTTATCCTTCCGCTGAACGAATATGGTTGTGTATACGCTTGTACAACGCTTCGCTAAGTGGGCCTGCGATCGACTTGCAGAAGATACCGATTTTGCCAAAAAAAATCATCTTTTCAGATGAAGCTCATTTTGATCTTGGCGGGTATGTAAACAAGCAAAATTGTCGCATTTGGGGCACAGAAAACCCGCACGCATACATTGAAAAGCCGCTGCACCCAAAACGAGTCACTGTTTGGTGCGGATTTTGATCCAGAGGCATAATTGGGCCATTTTTCTTCGGAGTGGCCGTTACATTCAATGGCGATCGTTATCGGGCCATGTTGAACGAATTTTTGTTCACAAAAATTGAAGAGGAGGATATTGGCAACATTTGGTTTCAACAGGACGGCGCTACGTGCCACACAGTCGAAGCTACACTCGATGTTTTGCGCCCTGTTTTTGAAAATCGCATTATCAGCCGCAGAGCTGATGTCGTTTGGCCACCTTGGAGCTGCGATTTGACACCGTTAGACTATTATTTGTGGGGTGCGCTCAAAAATAAGTGTTACGCCGACAAGCCAGAGACAATTGACGCTTTAAAGGATAATATTCGTGAAGCCATTGGTGAAATACAGTTGCACACAATCGATAATGTGCTTAAAAATTGGACCGATCGTGTAGGCTACTGCATGGCCAACCGAGGCAGCCATTTGAATGAAATTATTTTCTATTATCAACCGGAAAGATTGTACTTTCAAATAAAAAAAGAAATTTGGGAAAATATCTAGTAGTTTTTTTTTATAGAATTTTCAAAGAAAAAAAAGTTATTTGGCGGACCCTGTATGTTCTATAAAAAAATTCTATAAAAAATTTCACTAGGGTTCACTGAAAAAATTCCGTTCAGACGGTGGCAACCTTATATAGTAGCGCACGCGCACCAACGACTCATAATGATAACCGTCAATTATACCACAATTTTGAGGGCCAGAAAATAATTGTTACAAAATTTTCTTTAGAATAAAAATATTTCAAAAAAAAAAAAAAAAAAAAAAAATGCTGCACTAAGCCCCAAAATGGCTTTGAAAAATAAAAAAGGTTTTAGTTTCAGTTTGTTTTTTTTCAAAAGCTCATACTTTTCTACAAAAACCGTGAAAATTTCATTAAAATCGAATAAAAAACCGAGGAGCTATAAATTTTCAAATATGTGAGTATCCAAAAGTTGGATCGAATTTCGTATGGCCGCCAACTTACAAATTTTTGAAAAATCATTTTACCACAGTTAAATGTGTGTCAAATACTAACTTTCCACCAATTTTCATAAAAATCGGAGATGAAAAGTCAAATCCTGGGCGGTTACGCAAAGAAAGACTCTGAGAAAAATAAATTAATAATCATCATTTAAATAATTTTTAAAGAAAGCGATTAGAACTTTCAATTGATTTGTCAGATTTCAATGATTAACGTTTCGTTTTTTAGTTATAAAGCTAAAAAAATAGCAAAACCGGTATAATTTTGCTTATTAAGGCTAAGATATCTCAAAAACCAAAGAAGATAGAGTAATTTTATTTTTCAATGGATTATGTTTTTCGTGAAATTTCGCAAAGATGTTCTGCTGCGAATTCGGGGATTGCATTTTTGACCATAAAATAAGTGCAAATGAAAGGTTAAAAATCGTGCAGCTACGCCCTAAGCTCGAAAACAGCGTTTTTTCACTTCAAGCAAGGATATCCAGAAATCCTGAAGGTATATTGACAATTCTGAGGATGCAGTCAAATCAAGCGTCAAAAAATACATGAAACTGCATATAAGAAGTATTGTGTTCATAAAACTTTTTTTTTGAGTGCCTGTGTAATTTAAGTAAGTAGCAAACATAATGGGAATTATCGTGAATAGATATTCCCGGAGAATTTTCTCAGACTGCCGTGCATTCTCTATTGCAGTTTAAGAAAATTCCCCGGAAATCGTGATTCACGATAACCCCCAATATATTTTCAGATTTTTTTTTATTATTCGGCCTTGCGCTATTTGAGTTCATACATATCTATTAAATACCACAAATACCAACGCAGAAAATAATTTTGATATTACATTTATTAAATTAATGAGTATATTGGTTATATTAATTTTTTTCCACTTTGTGACAAACACTTTGTTCTAACCCGCAGTGAATTTTCATAAAGTTAATTAAATATCACAACAAAATGCAAAAGGTCGTTTGTAGGTAGATGAGGGCTTTGCTTGAAGAAAATTAGAGCAAAATTAATGCCAACACAAATCCATTGTCGTCATCGCAAAGCTTAGTTGACAGTGCGCGCGAGTTTTATTTATATTATCCGGATATCATTATAAAATATCCCGCGGCCAAGAGTTTTTTTTTTTCAACAAAATATGCATAACCCTCACAGCATTCTAATGCCTCAAAAGCTTTGTTCAATTGCCTTTTTGACAAAAAATCTTAAGAAAGAAAGAGAATAAAAAAAGGAATCATAATGCTACTGGAAAAAAGTACGCTTTCATCCGTCAAAAAAACAGCAGGTGTAAGCGCGAATTTAATCACTGCATAGTTGGCGGATTTGTTGCGCTCCAAAATATGCAGCATTTTTTATGTTTGTTTTTTGCAATCTTTTTACGCTACCTATCTGCTACATCCTGTTGCGAGCAACACAAAAATAAAGAAAAGAAAGGAAAAAACTGTAAGCAACTTTTAGGCGCAGAAATAAAGCGTAATAGAGAGCACAAATGCGCATGCAAAATATTAAAAATATGAAACGGAAAGGCGCGTTGAAATGTGAATTAAATTCAAAATAATGAATGTAGTAGCGAAAAGGAAAATTATTATTTTTTTTTTTAGTTCTTTCTTTTTTTTTGCAAAAAGCAGTAGAAACAAATAAATAGTAGTATAAGTAAGAAAAAGTACTCACAATAATAATGAACATCCGGCAAACGCAGCGTGCCGTATGATTCTGATTGTGATGCCACTGCTGCTGCTGCTGATTATTATTTATATTTTTTGTGCTGTGTTGCGTCTAATTTTCTGTTGCGCGCTTTTAGGCGTTGTGTGGCACCTGGCAAAAGCGAAAATGAAAATGCAACGGCGCATAGCTAGCGAAAAGTAAAACAAAACAAAGCTCAAGTCAGCGGTAGCCGCGGGTGTGGCAGTTTGCAGTTGTAATGAAGGTTAAATTTCAAGCTGTAGCTATTCGGCGTATAAGAAATATTGTTGGCATTACAGTGCCTTAGTGTATGCTACAATTTTAGTGTGAAAAAACTTACAACTCACAAAAAAAAAAAAAATTAATTTGCTAATAATATAGCTTTCTGTAGATAATGCTCCTCAATTCTTGGTAAAATGGCCTACTTTTCGCCGTGAGGATCAATAACAACCTAGTTTTCGTAAGACAAATGAATCATACATTTTCGTATGAAGCATTTATATGTTTTGCATGCAGCCTAGGAGTATGCACAAACATTTTGTCAGTATACAGTGTCCGGCGCTCGAACTGTAACCAACTTCAGACCGTTCGCGCAGTTCACCCGCTGGTACCAGCTGTCTAAAAATTTGCTTAACGACAGTTCAAAGTGTTGTTAACAAGCGATTAAAAGCATTTTGCCAAAAAAGAACGCAAAAAAGGGATCGGAGAGGATGGACTACAAATGTAATAGTGTGCTTGCTTTATATTTAGCTGGAAAATCACAACCAGCGATTGTTCGTGAGCTCAAACACCTTAATGTAAATAAAGTTTTTGTTTATCGCACAATAACTCGTTACAATAATAACTGGACAGTACAATAATAACTGGAAGCATCGCAAAACGTCATGGAGGTGGTCATCAACAGACTGTAACGTCACGTGAGATGGTTCAAAAGTGAAAAATCGACTTGAGCGAAATCCCCGACGAAGTGCTAATCAAATGGCAAAAGAACTGAAAATGTCCGACCGTAGCATCTGACGTATACTGAAAAATGAGCTCAAGGTCAAGCGCAGCAACAAGCAGCAACAAGTTAGTCTTTAAAAAGAGAAGGAGTTGCTTCGCTTGGCCCAAAGCGGTCAATTTCCGAACATTGCGTTTTCTGACGAGAAAATTTTCCCAATTGAGCAATTCGTAAACTCTCAAAACGATAAGGTTTACTTGACCGACTGTTCATACAAGAATTTGAGTCATCGATTGGCCACCAGGAGGCAGCACCCGCCGCAGGTAATGGTTTGGGCCGCTGTAATCGCAGATGAGCGCTCTTCAATCGTTTTCATTGAGCCTAGCGTCAAAGTAAATGCAAAATATGGTCAAGAAATTATTCTGAAGGCTGCTTTAAAGCCGTGGGCAGACAAAAATTTTGGTAGCAGACCATGGAAGTTTCAACAGGACTCGGCAACGTCTCACAAAGCTCGAGTGAACCAAGATTGGCTGAAAACTAACGTTCCGAACTTCATTACTACCACACAATGGCTCTCGAATTCACCAGACGCGAATCCAATGGAATATTTTCTGTAAACTTATTTAGAAAGCAAAATCCGAACTAAAAGATACACCAGTCAGGAGGCGCAGAAGGCAGCCATTGTCCGCGAGTGGGCCAAAATACCGGCAAGTCATATTCGGGTTGCTTGCAATACGTTTTTGGACCGTCTCAAGGCCCTAGTCAAGGCAAAAGTGGTCATATCGAGCAAAAGTGAATTGATTCTGAATTTTGTATTATTTTCACACATTCTGTACTTTGAAATAAACAAAAGCAATATTCCAAACAGAATTTATGGCCTTTTTAATTGGCTACACTTCGAGTGTCGGACCCTGTACTATATTTTCGCAGACTTAACCTTTTAAATAATTTCTTTCTGTTTGTTGTATTGAAAAAATAACAAAAATTTTTGGAAAAATGTATTTGTAAAGTAAATTTTATGGAAATCAAACTAAAACAGTGAACATGCCATTCTATTGTGTGGTATGATAGCGCTGTGCCATCCCTTAAAGTTAGCTCTTTTCCACAAATTAACACTGTACATTTCATTTATAGTTGCGTTGGTGTTAGTAATCAAAAAGAGTGGGATTTATTTTAATTTAAACAATATCTCTCTCTCCACTTTCTTTAATATTTTCATTGGTATTAATTTCCCTCCCAGCAGTTGTCAAATCAGTTGACACCTAATAAAGCTGTCCAAACATATTTATGTCATAAAATATAAAAAAAGGGGATAGCAAATTGTGAAATTGTATATTTTTACTACCAACTGACAGTTTAACTGTCCATTTCTAACCTCAAAAATGCCATAAAAAAAATCGAAAGAACTTGCCACATACGCATACACCATTGTGTGCACTTGAAAAACTCCAAATGTGAAATAAAAACATACGACCACATTATCTGCGTGTTTACATCCCAATTTGATCCCCAATGACTTTATATGAAGTCATTTCTTTTCGCTCTTTCTGTATTTATTTTCTTTTGCCATTTTGACTTCCCATTCGATTTCCTGCTTCTAAGCTTGTTAAACATAACCCAATATCCTTTTTCTTCTTTTTCCATTGATTTAACCCACGCACATATCACATCCTACCGACTTGCTTCCCTCATACTTTGGATGTTTTTCTTTTTATTTTACTCCGTTGTACTTTTTCACAACTTAACATTTGATACAATCTTGACTTGGCTGGTTTTAAAGCTGACATAGCACTTTGAAAAAACGTCCGATTTTATCTATTGAACAGTACGAATGCAGAAAATGAAAACATTAAATTGGTATACAGCCAGCTTAGCTATATATTCACTTATCCTAACATTACTTTCTTTAATAACAACTGCTGACTATGCTTTCCTAACACAGCGAGTGTGTGTGTGTTTGTGCATTGACTGTAACCCTTGGGACCCTTCGACGTCAGTTGCTTGCTCGGTCGTCGTCATTTGCTCATAAATGTCTGTCTTTCAATCATAATGTTTCAATAAGTCAAAATCGATTACGAACTTCATAAGAAATTTATTGCGCTATACAAATATGACATTGACTACACGATACACCACTATTACACTCCTCTCTCCCCTACAATTTTGACTGTTTTCGTATCTTTTTCAGCTTTTGTACTTTCGTAAGCTGCAGTAGGTACGAGTAGTGTTGCCTTAAGTTTTTGCCATATTGTGTTGCGCTCAATGTTTGATATCCTTTCATTCATTTTTTTGGCTGTAAGGGAGTTAATGCGCTCGATTCAATCTTGTCGAAAGTAATGAAATTTTTAAATATTAAGTAACCCTTATTTACACGAACGTAATTTCTTCATTATTGGCTATTTTTATTTAATACATTGTGTTGGTGTAGGTATTTAAGTACACTGAAATTTCAAATTTGTTTGAATTAAACCCTATTCTCACTTGCCTGGTTTAACAGATGAATGCTGATTAAGCACTAACCAGGATAGTTTTCCATATAAAAAGCTTTTCGATTTGTATGGAAAAGATTATCTAGTTTTTAAATAATAAGATCATTTAACCCAAAAAATCGGCAGGAGGCACCTCCAAATTCAAAAAATCCCAGGGAAATTAGGAAATTTCCTTTTCTTTTGACAAATGCAAAATGTAAACAAATAAAACATTTTTAATAAAAAGCGAATTTAAGCTAAAATCAGAAATGTGTTCGTCTCAATTGTTTAAAAAAAAAAATTAAATAATGAAATATTTAAAAATACATTTGAAAGAAGTGGAAATGGTGTCGTGATTCGGTAAACGCCAAAGAAGTGTCATTGAAATAATAGATGACTAATCCAGGTAAAAAGTGTGAACGTGGTTCTGTGATTATCATGATTTTCTGATTTTAGGCTGGTTAACCAGGCAAGTGAGGATAGGGTATTAGACATAGAACACAATGAAATTATTATTTTTAGCATCGTGTATTCGCTGTATCTTGTGTTTGAAAATTATGTATACTAAGAAACTATATTACGCTCATTCTCATTTACGAAAAATCAATCACGTTCACACGTGATTCTTGCGTGACACGTGAAATTTACGCCATAAGAATAATTCAAAAATCTTGTTTTTCTTGAAGCTGATTATTTTGTCCATTTCAAAGTAAAGTTGAAAAATAATTAATTTTTTTAAGAAAATTCGTATATAGATTTTTTTAGGCAAATAAAATGACTTTCCTTAATTTTAAACAAAATCTTTTCGGTGGATCCCTTCTATGGACTTCGCGGGCCGCATAATATTAAGTTATCTGCTCTTGGGTCGCCGTTGTTTGAAGGGTTCCAGCATATTTGCATTGGATTTATAAATCAAAACAATGTATTACAAATAATTTTCAGTGTAAACTACCAAATAGCACTGCATTTAATAAAAGAAAAAACCTGATTTAATAACATTGGCTTATAGCAATTGTACATGAACTCATACAAATATTTAACTTGTCAAAATTTGTAGCAGGACACTGAAGTAAATTCTCATAGGACTTGATTACAAACAACATTGAACATTTAATCAAAATTCAATTAAAAGACAAAATGTCACTAGACACCTACATGAATGTGGGGGGCAATTGGGATAAAACAAAAAAAAAAAAAAAAAAAAAAAATGTATTCAAGACGAAAAGCAAAATTAAATTTTTATTGCACAAATTAAAGTTCCGGAAACTTAAAGAGTTGTTTCATAACTAGAATTTAACAATTAAAATATTTATATATATGACTCAATGCAAATGCCCAAAAACCATCACAGACAGTTTGGTAGGCAAAAAGTGTTAAAAGGGAAGTGGGCATGGTTGACGAAGGGAAATTAAATTAATTCAATTTGAGTGAAACCAACCAACAAGTGCGGTGAATGATAACAAATGGACAGTACAATGCCAAAAAAAAAAACAATAAAAAATGAAATCATTCATATAAAATAAATAAATACGTAAAGGTACGATGAAACCACAACAGCTGCAGGTACTGAATGCCATTTTGGGTGATTGCATAGCTTTAGGTACATTACGAACAAACGTATGTACTCGTATGTCGGCAAATGCAAAGTCAGTCAGTTGATATGCACAAAAATATGGCTTCAATAACAATGTTGGTATAGAAATTAAATCAATAATATTTTTTATATATGAATGCACATTTGTTTTTTTTTTTTGCTTCGTGTAAGCGTATTAATTAAATTTACCACAAAAATAAAAATTTCATTTGAAAAACCAGGAAAAAAGTTACAAAATTTTTGCCTAAAGCAGGATCATGTCCGTTGGTTATCTGACAGCAGGTATTGTTAACTTTAAAAATTCTTACACATTTGACGTTTGTATTTTTGTTTTGTTGTGTTAATCTGCCAAATGTATTCCAATGAAATTCAATCAAACTGTTCATTTTGTGGAAAGTGCACATTACAGCTCAGTTACTTTCACTTTGTTGTGGCCTTGGTGTGCCAACTCGTAGTTAACAATTTCAATGAAATTCCAGCTCAGAAAAAAAAGGTGAACCATCAGAAAAAGTCAGATTCAAACAAAATTTTCAAAAACAAGCATGTGGTAGTTTAGTTTAGTTTAGTTTAGTTTAGTTTAGTTTAGCTTAGTTTAGTTTAGTTTAGTTTAGTTTAGTTTAGTTAAGTTAAGTTAAGTTTAATTTAGTTAAGTTAAGTTGAGTTTAGTTTAGTTTAGCTTAGTTTAGTTTAGTTAAGTTAAGTTAAGTTTAATTTAGTTAAGTTAAGTTGAGTTTAGTTTAGTTTAGCTTAGTTTAGTTTAGTTTAGTTTAGTTAAGTTAAGTTAAGTTTAATTTAGTTAAGTTAAGTTGAGTTTAGTTTAGTTTAGCTTAGTTTAGTTTAGTTTAGTTAAGTTTAATTTAGTTTAGTTTAGTTTAGTTTAGTTTAGTTTAGTTTAGTTTAGTTTAATTAAATTCAGTTATGATGTTAAAGAACGGACCACCCCTGCTGTACCTATATCTATAACTTTGAAATTACAAATGTTTACATTTCTATTGGAATTGACTCACATGTAGTGAAAAAAATTTAATTAATGCATTCCAGAAGCAAACTGTACGTAGAATTTAATTTATTTTTGGTTGGCGGCATTTTAAAGAAAGCAGGACGTGTTGAATTTAACATTTCAGTTTTAATTTTGTGATTTTCAATTTAAAAAGATTTTACCAAAAAACCTGTTGCAACAAGCCACGAAAAGCGTTTGCCATAAAACTAACTGGACAGCTCTTTCCGCTAGAGATATTTTTTCCCAAAACTGTCAATAAATTTAGTTAGAATCATTGTTAAAAAAATGTTTGTTTTTGCCAAAAAGTTTGTTGCACTTAGATTACACTGTACAACACGAAATTTTGAATGAGATCTTGATAACTTTTTTTGATTTATGTGCGAAGGGTGATTAGGAATCTGAAAACGAAATCTCTCAAATCTTTATCATTAAACTATTTCTTTAACTTTTCCAATTGGATCATAACTTTTTGAGAAATCATCCATTGAAACATATATATCTCAGCTCCACACAAAATTTGATGTAGTCATTTACATAGAATTGCGGTATCTTTATGATGATTTCTCAAAATAATCCAACTGGAAAAGTCAAAAGGTAACAACACATAATGGAAAAGATTCGAGCTATTTGGTACACTACTTTCTGGATGTACCCAATATGTCTGAAAACACATGGAGAAAAAAAATTGTACTTGCTACTTTATTTCTCATAAATTTTACCAGAATTTCAAATCAGAATAGTGACAACTCCCCACTGCAGTAAATTTTACCTTACTGTTTTAATCAATTTAGAATTTTCGAATCTAGTAATTTTTTAAAAAAAATTTAAGTGATATTTTTCCGTGCAGTGTTTTTTTTCACTTTAAAGCAAGTGTTCTGGCCGCTGGCTTGAGTCATAAACCAGGAGCCAGAGAATTCTTTTTTTGGGGAAACGTGGCAGAAATGTCAAAGATTACCTTGCATTTATCTTTGACAAAAAATCCACTTATTAGAAATTGCTATGTATGCTTCTCTCCAGTTTAACACCTTGCCAGTACGTTGCCAGACAAAAAACGCCTGCACGTCATACAAATTCCTCCTCTGAGGATCGCTGGTGTCCCAAAGACTTTGACACTGCTTAGCCACTGGATGAAAATGAAAAGGCAGATCTATTAGAAAAAAATGGAGCTCTTCTAGAAGCTTAACCCATCAAAATTCCAGCCCCGCTTCAACATTTCTTCTCTTTGAAGAACTCGCAATTGCTAACAGTGGCAAACAGACGCTGGGAACAATCCCCTACTAGCGCTATAACAAAGCATTTTTGGCCTCGTTTTCACAAAGCAGAATATTCCAAATATATGCTATCCTTGACTCGGAGTGAGTGTAGTTTACTGACCAGAATTGTGACTGGTCATTGTTTAATTGTGCATCATGCCTTTAGATTGGGCATAGTCTTGAACAACTGGTTTATAAACTGTCACGAGCCTGAAGAAGAGGAAACAATTGAACATATTTTATGTCTCTGTCCTGCTTTGGCAAGAGCTAGGCTAAAATGCTTTGGACAGCCGTTCTTCAACTCCTTAAAGGAGCTCACTAAAATTCACCTAAGTGACTTTAAAAGATTCGCTGTACCGACAGGATCCTTCAGTTTGGACAAACATCATACAGAAAGGACCAGAGTTTATAAATAGATTTTAATAAGAGAGTTTGTGGTATCACTATGGACCCTTGTGGTCTATGTGTGGCAGTACTGCCGCCACCCTAACCTAACCTAACTAGCCACGGGATGTAGAACAGAAAAATACCACACTGGGTAGCGCCCACACAAAAGGAAACAAATACTGTTTTTGGTGCACAAATTTTATGGTGAACTCTTTGTTGAGTATTTAAATTAAACTTTAAAGTCATTTTACAATTAAACTATATTCAGTATGAGTATTTTTTGCAGCCAATACTGTTTCAAAGGTGGTTAATGAACGAATGACAAAATATAAGAAAAGAATTTGACAGCTGTTAGCAGTGGGGCATTGTTTGTTAAGCAATGAAATCACGTTGCCAACTACAGGGAATCTATCCCTACTTTTGGGGATTATGCATGTTTGCATAATTAGTAAGGATAACCGGAATCACATACCTGATAGAGAAAACTGGTTCCCAGATTCGGAATCAGCGATCACACATTAACCAAAAAAAGTTATCGAGATTACATTCAAAATTTTTTTCTCTCAATTTGTTGTCCCGTGTTAAGAACAAATTACAAATATCAAAATACAACCAAAACAATGAAAAAATTGATGAAAATGAAAAAGTAATGAAAGTTGATACTTTCCGGATGGCATTTGTTTTGGACGGACAATAAAACTACACAATTTTTTGTGCCTGTAGACCATAAAGACGTACTGCAAATACTTAATATTCTTAATGCGAAATACTAATAAATGAAAATATCAAAGTTCAATACAGAAGAGAAGTAAAAAAACTAAATATCCTGCAAACAAAAGCTGTCATTGAATAGCAGATATGATACAAACCAATGTCAAAACTGAAATGAACATGCGACGTGCTACAGTACAAAAATAAACTTGGCTTTCACTTTTTTGTTATAAAAATTTTCAAAGCGGTGGGAACCAACTGAGAAAACATACAACAAATGTATAAAATTGCAATACAGACACGATATTGCAATTCAATAATCTACCAAGTAGCATGTGCGGTTGTGAGCGAACGCCCAAAAGTATGCTATTCAATACCACAAAAGGTACAAATTTCAAGCAGACAATTCGACAGGCAGACAAACAAATAGACAGTTCAATGTTGTAAGAAAAAAAAAAAAAAAATTAAATCTACAAATTTCCTTCAACTTCTTCATCCCCCATAACGTTTTCACACAAACGAAAGTCTCAAATGGCACTAAATTCGTTGCTGCTACTGTTGTCTATCGATACCCAACTACACAGCACACTTAATACGTGCATTCATTGGTATTGGTATTTCTTCCCACAATTTCGTGTAGGTACGTGAATTTTGCTTGGTGTGAGTTTTGCTGCTGCGCCCATTTAATAATCTCATTTTGCCACAATAACAGAAAATATGATTTTATTTTTGATTATGCCATCTCTTTTCTGCTCTCTTGCTTTTAAGCGTTTTCTTTTGGTCCTTTCTTGGCCCTTTCTTGAAATGAGACCAAGTTCAACAAGTAAATTGAATGTAGACGTGCTTGGATTTTCAATCAATTTGTGTTGTCATTATTTACTGCGTGTTATCCTTTTTATGAATCCTATTAGTAGAATTACTTTTGGATTATTTGTATTATTGTTTGTTGTCTTTGTTTTTTTGGTTTGTGTTTCGGTTTTTGAAAAAATGCTTGCTTGACATTTAATTTTTTGATGGTTTTTAGCAAAGAACTGAAGGGGTAGTTGCGGTGAGCAGAAAGTTCGGTTGAAGATGGTTTTCGTTTGTGAGAAAATATATTTTTGGGCCATATTAGATATTTTCATTAAGTGACATTTTTATATGGAAAAACGTTTTTGTCATGCGGTTTTTGTGTTATTAGAATTTATATTAGGAAATTTTTATGTCATGTGAGATTTCATGTTATGAGACTTTTTTATGCCATGAGATTTTTTATATCATGAGAAATTTTATATCATAATATTTTTAGAGACTTTTATGTCATGAGATTTCTTATATCATGGCACTTTTACACCATGAGACTTTTATATCATGATATTTTTGTTTCATTAAGTCATTATTTCAAAGATCATCGTATAATTTTTAATTGGTTATTTTTGGTGAGAGAGATTGCTTAATACTTTTAATGACTTAGACCACTTCTCGGTGCTAAAAATCTTGTAGGTGAAAATAAACTGAATAAAACCGAATTTATAACAAAAAATCGCATACAATGGAGATGGTCCTTCTATTTTGATGTTATACCTTCAAAAAGAGTTGCAGAAAAATAAAAAAATAAAAATTTCTCGATATTTCTATTTAATACGACTTTTATGTTGTGAAATATTTATGCTATGGTATTTTATTGCATGAATATTTTGTATTTGGTACGATACTTTTATCGCATAATATTTTTACAGCATTAAATATCACAGGAGATCATTATTGCGTTAGTTTTTTACCGCACGATATTGTTATCAAATACGATTTTTATGTTGTGAAATATTTATCCTATAATATTTATTTGTATGAAATTTTTTTAGTACGATATTTTTATCACATTATATTTGTACAGCATTAAATTTTTGTAGCGTGATACTTTTATAGCAGAAAAAAATATCACAAGAGAATATTATTACGTGAATTTTTTATCGTACAATATCGTCATCGAATACGATTTTTAAGTTGTGAAATTTTTATCTCATGCAATTTTATTGTATTTAAGTTTTATAGCACGATATTTGTTTGTTATTTCATGAGATTTTTACATGATATTTTTGTATAAAAAAAGTTTTTATGTTATGAAATTTTATTGTGTGAAATTTTTTATCACGATATTTTTATCACAGGTAATTTTAAAGCATGATATTTTTATAGAAAAATTAAAATCACAAGAGATTATTATTGCGTGGATCTTTAATCGCACGATATTGTTATCTAAATTGATTTTAATATTATGGAATTTTTATCGCAAGAAACTTTATTGCATGAGATTTTTGTAGCACGATATTTTTATTGCTTGATATTTTTGTCGCACAAAAATTTTATCTCATAATATTTTTTTTAGCCTGATATTTTTTCTACAAGCATTTTTGATGGCATGACACCTACTTTTTCCATGTTATGAATTTTATTGCAATTAAAAGTTCACAATTGTTGATGAATATTAAATGCAGCTATTAATGTAATTTATGAAGCTTTTAAAATATGAATTATGTTGATTACCATCATAATTTGAAGTTACAAAAATAACCGTTTATACAACTTCATACTTTTTAATCTAAAAAAGGAATAAATAAAAGTACGATCATAAAAACTTCAATAAATAAATGTTGCAAAAGTTCACTACGTTCACATGAAATTCCACTTAATGTGAAGTTAAAATGAGCAGCAAAATATTCACTTAAAAATGTAAATTATTTGGTAATCCGTACAGCTAAAGCCAATAAAAAAATACAAAAAAATAAAGAGGCCAGGCGGCAGTAAATGCCTTTAATGTACCGAAACAAAGAGAATAAATAAAAAATACAAAAAATAACAACGAAATAACAAACAAAAATCCATTGCAGTACAAGTGAAAATAAAAATGTAATAAGTTAAATTGAATTAAAAACAAATTAATTAAATCCGCATTGCAATAAAGTTTAAATTCAAGATTTTTGTGGCTGCCATACGCTTGTGAGCGCATTGATAAAGTCAGAATGTATAAAAGATGTGAACGGTTTAATGGTTGGTCAACATGAACTTTCAAGGTTTATTCGGTTTATACGGCTGAAACTTTTTATGTGAAAATTCTATGTTTTAACGATTTTAAGGTGTGATATACAGAACAACTACGTTGCATTTGTAAGAAATAACACTAGATTTACTAAGGTCAAAACCCTTTAATTTTACAAACCCTTCACCGTTGTAGCGCACACTGAAATTCCGATTGATCAGATTTCTCTTTAAGCTGCACACAAGCCCACTGTTAAACTTTTACACATTATCCCATGAAATTAAATTTTCACTTAATTTGTTAACAAAAAATTAACATATTTTTGGCATTTTCATAAGTCTAAGCTTCTGGAAGACCAACGCAGCAAATGAATAAAAATGCTTCATTTGCATTTCTCATTCCTTTTTTTTTTCACTGGTTTTCATTACAAACACAAGCCAACGCTTCCTTGTTTAGTTAAAGCGCAATTCATTATACCGCAAAGCATTTTATGTAGGGATTAGTGTGTCCATGCTACCCTCAAGTACCTGAGTATCATGAATTCTTTTGCAATTCATGACTACGACTCACTCCAAAAACAGGTTAAAATTCCAATTAGCCTCAACATGTTCACAGCTGATGTATAGCACTGATATACCGATTTTGAATGGGCTGCTGCTGTGCGTATAAAAAACTTTTGCCCACTGTTAAATGTGACACCTTACTTTTTTTGCGCGTCGTTTTCCTTTTGTCATGCTTTGTCTGGTTGGATTTTTGCTTTTTTTTCACTTCAAGTTACACACTTGACCTTTGACATGAGACACAGTTTGTTGCTTTTGCATGACAGTGGTGACAGCGTCTATAATAAAAGGATTATTTATGTGTGTGCACCAGTATAAACACTTAAGGATTAACATTTTTTGGTACGAAAAATGGTGTTGTGTAGCTGTTTTTCGTTTTTAGAGTAAACCTTTACCACCCAATGCATGTATTAGTAAAGCATTCTACCAGACTACAGCTTAGTGGTATTGAAACGGTGTGTGGCAGCTTTGCGAGCTTAAGGCACTTTAAAGTCAGATATTTCACAAAAGAAGTGCTTAAGAGTTTCTTTTTCGTTAACATCCAAGCGACTCGGATAGAAGGCGTTGAAAAGAGTGTCTACTTTTCCAACTTTTTCTTAATATCTAGTACAAACTACGGCAATTCTGTCTAAATCGACAGTTTCTGAACTGGTTTTGCTTCTGCTAAGAAATACAAGAAAGTCCTCTCTTCACTAGATTGTGAACTTGATGTTGTGAGGAGGAAAGTTGATGGAGCCGCGTTTTCCTCCTATAAATCATTGCTCGTAATATTATATTTTATATCATATTCTTTTCTAACAGCTTATAATTAATTTGTGTAAATATTAATTAAAACAACTTTATAAGTATTAATTAAGTAAACATTTAAGAAGAGATAACCATAAAATTAGTTAAGGGTAAAATCCCCACCACATTAACATAAGAGATGCAAACGGTAACACTGCGCATCAGCTGTTTTTGGCACACAGCTGCCAGTTGATTCGTTTGCTGTCAAAGAAACAACAAATAAATTTCGACACACCGCAGTGAATCGGGGAAATCTTTGCATGGCCGGCGACTGGCAAACAACAGCAGCAGCAGCGGTAAGCAGAAGAAGCAGATAAAGCGGTAAGCAGCAAGGAAACAAAGTATTTGATAAAGCAAAGTAGTAGTGGGGCGTAGTATCGTTGAGACCGCACCACTAAACATACCTAGCCCGATAATAAATCAGTTGCCTGTGGTTAGTACAAGGGTGAGAGGTCGCATAAATGAGTAGCCCGATAATATATCAGTTATTAGTCTCAGATAGAGCCGGGTTTGCAAATAGCAGAGTAGTGAGCGGAATGAGGGGTATTGTAGTCAATTGCGTCAGCATAGTATAGGGTGATAGTGCTCGGTGGGGAAAAGAGAACTACCACATTAGACGTGGGTGGCCCGATAGTAAGTCAGCTGTTCACAGTCTCACGATCAAGCCTGATAATAAATCTGTTGATCGCTGGTGTGTCCTCTCTCTTTCTCCGCAGCAGCCCGATACGTATACGATATCAGCTAATTACGACTAGGGAATACCATTGCGGTAGGTGTGAGTAGCCCGGTACGATATCAGCTACTCTTAGTTAGAGTATACGCGCTTAAGAGAAAACCATTGCGTTAGGTGAGAGCGAGGCAACTAGCCACTATTACACTCAACTAGGCCACGACTACCGATGGAAAGAGTGATGAACACGAGCAGAGAGTGATGGGGAGTAGAGAGACGTGTTTTAAATATGTTGAGAGAAACCGAATAAAGAAATAAAAATGAAGTAAATTCATAAAACTCCAACCCGTGACTTTGAATTTAACCAAAAGGCCGTTCTTTTCTTTTATAAATTTTTGTAGCCGAATCCCTGGCCACCGGCGAGCAAAACCGCTGGCTGGTTGTAGCTAAGAGGATTGGTATGGGTTCTTCATCTTTTTATAGGCAAGGCAAACTTATCCATTACACAGCAAGGTTTGTGACAACAATCATTCAAGAGAATATATCGGAGACCGTAACGCTGTTACTGGAGAGTTTTTATAAAATTTCCATTGATGCTGCGGAAAGCTTAAAGCGGAAGCTTCAGTAACACCAATTAAACATATCGCAGTGTGCAAATGCCTTTAATTTGGATAGGTACATGTTTTATATGTCCTCAAAATATTTTTTTCATGATAATTTCCTATTTTTGTTGTATTTTTGTTGCTTCCAACTAAAATACCTTGACCATCAATGGCGACGACAGCAACAACAAACAATACCGCAAAAATAACAACAGCAACAACATCAGCAGCAGGTAACAACATCAAAATCAGTTTAAATTACCACACAACAACAACGACAACAGCAGCAACAACAAACCAACCGCTACTGTCATAACGTTAAACAAACCGTTAACACAGACACAGACACATACACGCAAACAACAAACCACTGTCGCCATGTGTACGTGTGTGTCCTTCATTCGTCGTTACACGGTCATTTAATTAGAGAGCAGATTGGAAGACGACGGTCGATGTGATGATGATGATGGCGATGGTGCTGCTGATGATGTGGAGGAATGCGCACCAACAGCAACGATGAACGATGACAACGCAGCGATGGTAATCAGAAACTGCTTTAATTATTCAAGAATGTATGCAGCTGATGAATGGACAACAACAAAAACAACCTATGTAAATGGGAGAAAAAATCATCTGCCTTCCAAAATGAAAAAAATATAAAAAGGAGCGGATTAAAATTCCTATGTGTGTTGATACTTATTATCATGGAAAAAAGTTGACTCAAAAAGTTTTAACCAAAAACATTAAGTAGTAAATTTAACTAAAATAGTTAAAATAAAATCAAATAATCCATTTTGTTGGAGAATAAGCAATGACATAATGAACTTTATAAAAAGAAATGGCCAAATTTTATGTAGAAATTGCTTTTTATACAAAAATCAGGTACCCAAAAACCTGCCTCATTTTTTCATCTTACCAAAAAATTAATAAAAAAAACCCTGAAAAACTCACACAAACGAAATTAACACAAAAGCCGCATATGAAGCCACTTAAACTGACGACCATGTCCAGTTCAGTTCACTTTAGTCCAAATTGCTCAGTCTCAGTGTTTTGTCTGCCCTTAACAGTGAGTGCATTTATTAAAAAAAATTAAAATAAAAATTGAAACGTGTTAAAGGACACGCTGTTTATTACAAGGATAAGCAACCAACCTTTTTTTTTAACTGGCAAAGGGTTTCGCATTACAAACTGACAGGCTCGTTTAAACAGTAAAAGTTAATTTTCATACTGCAGTCGAGGGAATAAAGGATACATACCAAGTAACTATCGCATGGTGTATCCTCAAAGGAATTGTTGTTCGTAACATTGAGCAAGTATTCGTGCTGCTGCTGTAATTTTTATTTATATAATTTTTTTCCCTTCTATGACCATGGTTTAAATTAAGACAACTTGTTTTTATTGCACTTGACATATTTAATTTTGACCATGACTGTTAGTCCATGCTGAACAAACGTGCTGCAATTTGTTTAAGGTATAAAGGAGCTTAATAATGTAAACATATGACCGGGATATGTATCTTCATATTAAAAAACTGATTCACTCTAAATGCATAGTTTTTGAATTTTGTAATGATTGAACCCAAGTTGCTTTGACACAGACAGTATCAAACATTCTGATTTGGCTTAAGAAATACATTCTAATGATGCCAATGCACGTACAAATAAACGAGGGGACTGACAGAAGTTTGCTGAGTTGGCACTGGATATTTCTTTTAAAAATTTCATACATAAAAATCGATTATCTTACCATAAATAATTTTAAATTTCAAAAAGACCATTCGCAATGGAGACGAGAAAACCTAAAATAACTGATGAAAGCTCGAAAGAAATTTCCGATAGCAAAAAATTCGTCGTAAGATTCTTTACGGCTTTCCGCGTCAACTCAAGATAGTACGAACTTTTAATGAATGCAAAAATGCACATAAAGTGAATGACCCATTTATTCAGACTGTTTCAAAGTGGATTTAATGAATCCAGGCTGGACATTTTTCGTTAGAGAAACCGGCTAAAGTCGTCGAAAATCTTCGTCCGATGGCCCCAGTCAAGACTAAAATTCAGAAAGATTCACGAATAATACAAGAAATGATTGCTGATAATTTGGGGATAAGTACACAGCACAGCAAATAACAGTGGTCTACAAATTTTGAAAAAAATTTTGACTGGAGAAGAGGATGATGTTTCTTATGTAATTTGGGTGCGCTGAATTCAAATCTGACGCCAAAAATGTGCCATCAGGTCTTGTTCTCTTTATATAAGGTTATATATTGTACAATATGTTCGTTATACTACTCATTAATAAATAAAAAACAAAATTTACAAAAAATTCATTACATATTTTTTGGGACAAAAGCATGCCTGTACTCTTATACGTGAAACGGACCCAACAACATACGAACGATGTTCAAACACTGCCATTCACTTTTGAATTGTTAAACATTTTCAAATAAATTAATGGTTTTTCTTGAAAAAAAAGTGTTATTGTGTTTCGAAAACCTAGGAACACTATTTGAATGCTCCAGTCGAAAATCGTGTAATTGATTTGTGATTGTTGCAGGGCAGTTGATTGTCAATTCATCCGGGGTCAGAATTGTGAACCATTTTTTATAGGTTTTATAGGTGTTATTAAGTGTGTATTCTCCAGTAACACTTAGGGACACATTCTGCAATGACCTTTTTCAGTCCACCACGTCTTCTAACACCATATACCTACTCTTGAGACTACCGTCAAACTTTGTTGTTTGGTTTCCGGAGAGTACTTCCTATCCATTTACCTCGTTTGGATGTGAAAAATGCGTAAGCTGGTTTGCAGGAATTATAGTTCCCATCATTGTCTTTATTTTGGTGTTATACAAATACTAAAAAGAACATCGTTCTAGTGTGTCATTCTCACTGCAATTGCTTAAGAAAAGCAGCAGAAAAGGAAGTGCGAGATATTTCCTTCGGATATTTATTCCACAACAATGTAAAATGCATAAATCTGCCATATGAATTTTATTATCATAAAAAAATTATTAAAAAATGGAAACATAAATGTAAGAGTACACATTAAATTGCCTTGAATTTCCTTACAGATACACTCATACAATTTTCTACTACCAATCCGGGTTGTTATTTGGTTGTTTCTTATTTCTCGTTTAAACCTATATCATATCTTGTTTATGGTTGTTACTTCTTTTTTTTTGGTTTGTTTATTGAATCTACTCCTTGTGCTCATCATATGTAAGAACTTCATAATATTTTGATGAATAAACTACTTTACCGACAACGTTGAAGACACACAAATCCCAAGGGAAAAAATAGCAAGCTCTTCTTGAGAAAGTACTTTTGAAGCGCTTTTTCCCACAGAAATTTAGAAGCGCTTACAGATCAACATTTGGTAAGCTTGCAGTAATCATTAAAATATCAAATTTTGCTTGGGGAAACAAGCTTGTTTTAATATTTGAGTAGTATTTTTAAAAAGAGTGGAAGAGAAAAAGAACAAAACATAAAAACAACAAAAGTTTGTTTGGTATAATAATTTTACACACTCCTTACGCATGTTTGCCATGGACCCAGGTTCGAATCCCAACGCGGGCAAGTTTTGTTTTTATTTTCCTTTTTTATACCCTACATCCAGGGTATATTCACTTTGTCCTTCCGTTTGTAACGCAGAGAAGGAGGCGTGACAGATATAGAAAAGTATATATATTCTTGATCAGCGTCACCTCCTGAGTCGATATAGCCATGTCCGTCTGTCTGGCTGGCTGGCTGGGTGGCTTTCTGGCTGGGTGGCTGGCTGGCTGTGTGTTGAAATACACTTTTTGGGAAAACTGAGTAAGATAATTCAATGAATTTTAGTACACTGCCTCCGTCGTCAAAGATAGCTCGGGGGATTGAAAATGAGCGAAATCGGTCAACGGACACGCCTACCGCTTATACAAAAAATATATTCAAAATGCAATTTTAGGAGTATTTTTACGACAATGCAACCAAAATACGCATAAATAATAATAATTGTGCCCTTGATTTTGAAAGTGGTATAAGTCAATTTCGGGGCAATAGTAATGTCATTCACATTATGTGCTGTAATAATCGGTTTTTTTCCGATACTATTTTTTAAACATAACGCCATTAATTTCACATAATGTGGTAAACTTTCTGTAAAAACAGAATTCAATATTATTCGTTCTGAACAAAATGCCACCTAATTCATATTATGTTTATTTAAAACGCGGAAAGTTATTTTTAGTTTTTAATTTATTAACACTTTATTTAAACCTTTAATGAAATTAACAATAAAATAAACTTTAAACTTTGCTATTGCTGCTGTCGATGTTGCTGCTGTTAAAGTTGGAAGAAGAAGAAGACTTGCGAACCATAAAGATGGCATGTAAACCGATAAATTTATCGGCATGCAAATTTGTGGGGATTCAATGGGGATTTTTAATCAGTTGGCCAACGCAATTATGGGGGATGTATACGGGACTATAATTAACTTGTACAACAGTGTGTACTAGTTTTGATGAAATTGAAATAAGTTTACGTTATGGCGTAAACATCCTGCCCCTTTGCGCGAGCAAGGCAACAACAGCAACAGCAAATTTGAATAAAAAAAAATACAAAAATATATATAAAAAAAAAAAGAATTAAGTGAATGAATGTGTACAATTACAATGTGTAATAATCAAAAAATTCAATAATTATGAGATCAATAAATTCATATGGAAGGTAAAATGGATACAAATACTAAGATATAATAAAAATATGAAGAAAAATTAATGATGATAATTAATAATAAAAAAAAATATGGAAATATGGAAACCAGCTCCAGTCGTTAGGTTTAATTTGCTCTGGGACAAGCGCCACAAAAAGTCCAACCCAGCTCGGTGGACTGGGCTAATGGTAAGCCAGGACGTTTGCAAGTTTGCGAGCGTATAATGCGAGGATACAGATCAGCTCCCAGCATCATGTCGACTGGTTGTGGTCTGAAGAATGTTGGATCGGCAAGGCACCAATGGGCAAATTCGTTGTTGAGAAGCCTGCCGTCAGCACCATCTTCGGACGGATATAACTTAGGGTCCTCGTCAACAATTGAACAAACCACTCGTAGAGAAAATGTTCCTCCATGAGAAGAACATATGGTCAGTTGACAACAACGATTCTCACCTGAGCGTATAAAAGCTGTCCTCAAACGTCGGGCCATACTTCGAGTAATGCTTGTACGATCCTGTTGAGGATTTATAAGGGCCCGAACAAGCTGAACTTGGTCATCGCTATAAACCTTTACCAACGCTGTAGGTTTTAAGATGATGGAGTTTGGATCACTCCAAGGCTCAGGCGCTAAGACAACGTGTTCTTGTTCGGCAGCTCTTACACTCGATAGTCGGTCATGAAAATGAAGAAGAGTGTGATGGGACCGGCGGCATATCCGACAGCGAATCGCGCTGGTACACTGATCAGTTTCATGTGAGCGTGCTAAGCAGTTACGGCAGATACGATTCCTGTTGACAAGATTGATGCGATCAAGTACGTTCAAAGTTAGAAAGCGATAACAATGCTTCAACGGATGTGTTTGGTTGCAGATGGGACACCTATAAGGATGCGAACGCGCAATTCTTGAAAGCATTTCTGAAAATGTGTAAATGAAAATAGCGTGTAGAATGAGTGTGTATGAAATGTTGTATGAATGAAATGTTGTATGAATGAAATGTGGTATGTTTGTAGTGTTGTATGACAAATTAGGAATTGGTTTTGTGGAAGTGAGAATGAAAAATGCAGCTGTTTGTGGAAGTGTGTTTATGTATGTGAAAATGTGAAAGAAGTGAATGTTGTAGCGCGACAAATTTATGATTCGGACGGTAAAACGACGAGTTTGTGAATAGGACGTGAAACCGAACCGCGTTGCGTATTTACGTCAGCGACTCGGACATGACCATCACTGCCTGTGTATATTTTTGTTACGCGACCGAGTCGCCATTCTGTTGGACACACGACTTCGTTTCGTAGAACTACTAAATCACCTATTTGAATATCTATTTGTGGGCGTTTCCATTTGTTTCGCTTGTGGAGTTCAATCAAATATTCAGTTTTCCACCTATGACAGAATTGTTGATATAAAGCTTTTAGTTTTCGCCACCTATCAAGTGTGCCGATGGAAGATGTTAAGTTTTCAGGCTCGGCTGGCGATAAAAGTTCAGAACCTATCAAGAAATGTCCTGGTGTCAAAACCGTTAGATCGGAAATTAAAGTAGAATTGGGACATAATGGGCGTGAGTTTAAGCAGGATTCTATTCGAGCTAAAAGTGTGGAGAATTCTTCGAAAGTGTATTTAAGTTGACCCGTGACCTTGCGAAAGTGGAGTTTAAAACTTTTTACTCCAGCTTCCCACAAACCACCCATATGTGGAGCTGCGGCTGGAATGAAGTGCCAGGATAGTTTCTGATACCCGTACCTCTCAATTGCCTTATCTTTGAATTGAGAGATGAATTCGTTTGCCTCTTTTACAAGAACCCTTGAAGCTCCGAGGAAATTTGTACCGTTGTCGGAGAATATTTTGTTTGGACAACCTCGACGCGCTACAAATCTTGACAAAGCAGCCATGAAGGAAGGAGTCGAGAGATCGCTAGTAGCCTCTAAGTGAATGGCCTTAGTTGAAAAACACACAAATAAGCATACATAACCTTTCGTAATTTTACACGCACGACCAGTAAAGCTTTTTATTTCAAATGGACCAGTAAAGTCAACTCCAGTATTAGCAAATGGACGACCAATAATAGTCCTTTCAGGCGGAAGAGATGCCATGATTTGACCACTGTATTTCTTTCTTTCAATGACACAAGCTTTACAATTGAAAATACAAGTTTTTATGAGATTTTTAAGTCTCACAATCCAAAATTCAGATCTTATTAATCTGGCAACAAGTTGGTTTCCCCCGTGAAGCGATATATCGTGGACAAATTCGACGTAAAGTCTTGCAAATCTGCAGTTATAAGCTAAAATTATAGGATGCCGCTCACGATAACTTAACGTGGGTGATGAGACTAATCTTCCGTTAGCTCTTATAACTTGGTCATTGTCTAAAAATGGAGTCAAAGAAAGCAGTGGGCTTTTGGGATCAATCGGACTTTTCTGGAGTAGACTTTGATACTCTTTCGAAAAATATAAGCGTTGAGATAAAATGATTAAACGTGTTTTAACTGATGCAAACTCTGCAGCAGTTACTTTTTCGGTTTCGTATGAAGAACTCGAATTTGTAACCTTATGTACCCTATGGAAAAATCGGAAAATGTAAGCAACTACTCGGACAGCACGGGAAAAATCCGAAAATCTTTGGAGAAAGTCTTCAGTAGTTGCCGAGCTAGTAAAATGCGTTTTTAAACTTTTCATTTCGAGTGTAGTATTTAATTGTGAAGTATCTTTGCTCTTTGGCCATTGATTTTTGTCTATTTTTAGCCACGGTGGTCCATGCACCCAAACTTTATGCTAGCTAACTTTGGAAATATGTAGGTAGAAATATTCCACAACAAAAACCCTTCCTTCGCGATAAAACTTGCGCTCAAGGCTTCAACGGGATAGCAGTGAACCAAAAGTACCAATTAAAGGTGCTCCCGCGACGACAGTAGTATGCAATAACGAAATTAAAGGTGCTCCCGCGATGACAGCAGTGTATAAATCAGACACAAGGTGCCTCCGCGATGAAACAAATTTATAAAAAACCCAGCTAAAGGTGCTCCCGCGATGACAAAAAGTTTAAGACTTTTGTTTACAGGTGCTCCCACGATGGCAGCAGACAGCAGCAAATCAAAAAAAATTGCAAAAAACTAATCGGCGAATTACGTTGCGATCCGGCTCGATAGGGACCAAAATGTTTATTTAAAACGCGGAAAGTTATTTTTAGTTTTTAATTTATTAACACTTTATTTAAACCTTTAATGAAATTAACAATAAAATAAACTTTAAACTTTGCTATTGCTGCTGTCGATGTTGCTGCTGTTAAAGTTGGAAGAAGAAGAAGACTTGCGAACCATAAAGATGGCATGTAAACCGATAAATTTATCGGCATGCAAATTTGTGGGGATTCAATGGGGATTTTTAATCAGTTGGCCAACGCAATTATGGGGGATGTATACGGGACTATAATTAACTTGTACAACAGTGTGTACTAGTTTTGATGAAATTGAAATAAGTTTACGTTATGGCGTAAACATATTATGACATTACTTTTGCTCCGAAATTGACTTATACCACTTTCAAAATCAAGGGCACAATTGTAAGCGCAAGCTCTAAAAAAAAATTTAACGAATTCAGACAAGAGGGCGTGGCACCTCCCATATAAGCAAAAGCTTCAAAACGCTATACTGAAAGCGTTTTTTGAGATATTCGAACCAAATTCGACTCAGATACTAAGTATCATAAATGAAAGCTTTCGACAAAAATTGGGTGAAATAGAACAAGGGGGCGTGGCACCTCCCATATAAGCAGAAGTTTCAAAATGCTATACTGAAAGAGTTTTTTGAGATAATCCAACCAAACTTCACTCAAATACTAAAGACTATAAATGCACGCTCTAAGCTAAAACTAGGCGAACTCGGACAAGAGGGCGTGGCATCTCCTATATAAGCAAAAGCTTCAAAACACTGTACTGAAAACATTTTTCACTCAGACACTAAAAACTATAAATCCAAGCTCTGGACAAAAACTGGGTGAGCTCGCACAAGGGAGCGTAGCACCTCCCATATGATTAAAATTTTAAAAATACTGCAGTGTAGGGTATTTAATGTTTGGCCAGGCCAAATTTTACACCCTTAGTAGTTTTTATTTTAGTTTTTTATTTCTCTACTTTTTCATTTATTTATTTTTTTGTTGATTTGAATTACAATTGAATACAAAGTAATTTTTCGTAAGGCTGCACACCCCGGTTCAAATCCTAGTGCGGTCAGTTCGTTTTTTTTTTTTTTTTTGAAATAACGTTTAGCGCCGCATTATAAAATAAGCGCTTTAAAAGTCTTTTTTCGGAAGGCTGGGTAAGCTTCAGAACGCTTACATCCTAGGACATGTAAAGTTAAAAAGAAAGAATAGTTCATACGGACCTATAGCGCTTATAGCTGGAAAAGAAGCACTTTGGAAAGCTTTTTGAAGTGCTTCTTTTCCGCTTGGATTAGTACTCAGATGGTGCTGTCATATCAACATCATATTTACGAGCGTCTTTTGGTTGAAAAAATACGAAGAAGTTGTATAGGTAATGGGATGATGATGATGATGATGATCAAATTGACAAAAATGCATTCGTTGTGTATGAAGTTGGTTGTGTTTTAAATAAATATGTACATACTTATGTATGTATTTGCTAGTGTATTTGAGTATGTAAGTACGAGTATAAACTGATATGATGTCGCATTTATGTGTTATTACGAGTTTAATGTTCTTCTCTGTGCAATTTTTATTGCCACATCTTATTGACGATGGAAAGGATTATTTTTAAGCGCATTTTGTAAATAAAGCTGCAGAAAATTGATTTTTCTCTATATCATATTACTCTCATTTGAAGAAAGTAGTGCGTACATGAGAAAAAGTTGATATAGCAATCATATTGCCATATTTTCATGATTTTATATAGCCCGACAGTTTTAATCTTGCATTTGAATAGATTTTTCTTTCAGTGCAAAAATTGCTACACAAAAATCGACAGTTGAATACTTTTCTCCAAGAATTTCATAAAATATTTGTATAAAATTATTGCCATCATTGCCACATGTTTGTTTTTATGTTGTTATTTAATTTACAATTGGTGACAACATTGGTAAGTAAATTGAATAAACATATTATTAATTGTTGTAATAATTGCTACTGTCCTTAGGTATTGTTGTTCTTGCTGTCGATACTCCTTTCATGCTATTTGTGTGTCCATTCAATTTACTGTAACTGTTGTAGTTGTTGTTGGTATTGTTATTATTGGTCCTTACAAATTCGCATGCAATTTGCGGTTCATTGATTTGGAAGTTTTCTCATTTAACTTAAGCCTCTTTAACTATTTCAATGACCAAAATAATATAATATTTTTGTTTGTTCTTGCTATGAATTTGGTTTTGAACTCACCTGTGCTACCTGCCTAGACGTGGTGTATCTCTACTTGTATTTGCTGAAGTTATTTTCTTCATTATTCGTTAAATATATACCATTGAAATATTAATTATACCTTAAATGAGCAGTAAAATTAGCGCAAAAAGCTCAAATATCAACATTTAAAAGGAAAGGATAAACAAATATTATAGATTTATTTCAGTTGAAAATTTAACAATTTTTCGATGACAAAGAGTACCAAATGTTTTCTAAACATTTTCTACCTAAAACAGGCTGACCAAACATGCCGAATCCTGCAAAACAGTCCTGCATTTGCTGTTTTCGTTCTGTAAAATGTTCTTTTTTTGTCCCGAAATCAGTTAATTATGTCCTACATTTACTTTAATATATTCATTACCAATCCAAATTTTCACAAACTTAAGCCAAATATATGTTTTTGATCAGCGTCACCTACTGAGTCGACTTAACCATGTTCATCTGGTACCTCCCATATAAGCAATTTAAAATGATACTTTGAATGCCATTTTTGAGATAATCCAACTACATTTCAGTCAGACACTAAAAATCGTAAATCCAAGCTCTGAGAAAAAATAAGGAGAACTTGAATATGAAGGCATGGCATCTCCCACATAAGCAAACATTTCAAAATTCTATACTGAAAGTGTTTTTTGAGAATAGTTAATGCAAGCCCTGAGCAAAAACAAGGCGAACTTGTACAGGAAGGCGTGGTACCTCCCATATAAGAAAAAGTTTCAAAATGCTATACTCGAAGTGTTTGTTTTGATATAGTTCAACTAAATTTTACTCAGACACTAAGGATAGTAAATGCAGGCTCTAAGAAAAAATTATGTGTTCTCGGATAAGAGGAAGTGCCACCTCCCATACAAACAAAATATTCTTAATTATGTAGTGCAAGCGTTATTTGGGGTAATGCCACCAAATTTCTCCAGAAGTTTGGAATAGTCAGAGCAAGATCTGAGCAAAACTTAGTGAATTTGGATTAGAGGTCGTGGGTCGACATTTATATTCATCCCGAAACCAACTTAGAAGTTAAAAGGACTCTTAAAAACGATATCTGCAATTTTTTTTGTTTTAATTCCGAGGAAAACCAATAGAACACTTATGATTCCACTGAAGGCTCATTTTGCCTAAAAAAAAAACATATTTTTGGTCATAACTTTTTTCATTGCAAAATAGATTCCCAAGGATGCAGTTTTGGGGTATAGATAATATTCGCGCGCTCCAAAATCGATTATTTTCACGTTTTTCAATTAAGTGGTCGGAAAAACGATTTTTTCCTCAATAAATTTTCAAATTCAGGGTCCAACAAATTCTAATTAGATTTTCTGATGCTTTACTCACTATTAATCTTGTTTTTAATGTTTTAGAATTTTTTGGACCCTGAATTGGGAAGTTTTCTTTTAGTCAATGTCTATGAAATGTTTGTTTAAAAAATGCCTAAGATCATGCAATAAAAAGGTTCACATTATTCGTCTATAATGTGCATTAGAGGCTGCTGTCGGTCTGGAACATAACGAATTGTTTTTTTAATTATAATTTAGCGCAAACATTATGAAAATGCTTTTGCTAAATTTAAATCAAGAATATTTCCCTTGAGCACTTTAAGCAAAATTTACCCAAAAAACGGATTACGAAAGTAAGTGAGCTACAAAAATAAATACAACTAAATATATAGACTTAACAAAGCCTTTAAACACTCGCCATATTATGCCCTTTTATCCTTACCGATTGAGGGTTCACATTTGTGCAGTCGAAGGGTGCATTTACTTAAATAATAAAATTTCCCTTTGTGCGTTTGCAGAAGAATCGTCGTCGTTCAACGTAATGCGCCTTTTTGAGTTTTGGCAAACCCGACACTGATTGTAAACTAAACTGAGCTGCGCTTTTGGTTGAGCTACCGCTACACATATACACACAATAACTGTTTACTGTTTGTTGCACTTGATGATAGCGGTGCATTTTTGTAGGTGTATACTTTGTTTGGCATTTGGCCAAGAGCAGTAGTAGTCTATGCCAACTTGGCCGGCAACAAAATGTGAGGTAGCTATGTAAATTTAAGGAAATTGTTTAGTATCGAGTGAAAAATATCGTTCTCGATAAAATAACAAAAGTAGTGACCTAAAGTCTACGAATGGAACTCTTTTTTTAACAATACTTCAATTTTATTGCACTGTAGTCAAACCAACTCTGAGCTGGTAAATAGTATAGAGTGGTTGCGATATTAGATATTTCATAAAAACTGCTAGCCAAAAACTAATTGCATACTTTTAGGATTACTTTATTTAGCTTTCAGTACCGTAGAGACTTTTCGATACTTTTTGTGATAATGCAATGATATATGATTACTATAATCGCAACAACTATTTCCAATAGCAGTATCTGCACTATATGAAAAACATCAAGGTAGCAGCGTTGTTCTTTTATCTGTTTTTGTTGTCTGCTTGGTACGTGTTGCAGTTGCTGTTGTTGTTGTTGTTATGTTTGGTTATGGTGTTATGGTAAGACGCGCCATTGTTGTCCGTAACCTTTTGCTTTGTTTGTGCATAATTCTTATGTGAAGCAGCGTCTTGGCTACCAACTGAACAATAACAACAACAACAACGACAGACAACAACAACAGCTGCAATAATCGGAAGCGTGGGTGTCTGCTGGCAGGCCATGAAATATTTCATGCCATTGCGGTTGCTTCAGATTGCTCAAGGTAAAAGCTTGAGCTGGCTTTCGGCGCTTTCCTCACTTTTCATATTTGTTGTTTTTGTTTTTTCCTCTTCTTTTTCTTGAGTTTCCTTGAAGTCCCTATGTACCTTTGAAAATTCTATTTAAATTCTTTGGACCGCATTCAAAAAAAGGGAAAATTACAGGTTCTTACAGGCGATTAAGTGGGGTGCACGGAGTGCAATGCGCTTTTGTTTGGGGGAAAGCAATTGCAATGAGAATTTTCATTAAATGCATATCCTTACGTAAAAGTTAAATGAAATTTAATTTTTCCACAGATTGAAATTCTATGTACGGAAGTGTACTTAGTTCAAGCAAATATTTGTGGTTTTAATTGCATCAGAATTTAGAAATTGAACTCGCTAAAAGTGGTAACGTTTTTTGAAACTTTTCAACTTTCAGCGCATCTCGATTTTTTCAACACTTTTTAGTTTTTTAAAATTTTTGAGTTTTTTTTTTGATACGTACTTTGGGTACCTATATTTTTTAAAACCTTTCAGTTCATGCAACTTTATCAATGTCTTTTGAAATTTTCAATATTTTCCGATATTTCGTCATCGTTTTAAATGTTTTTTTTTGAGAATTTGAATCATTCTTCCTTTCAAACATTTTTATAGTTTTTACTCTGTTCAATATTTAGAAAATATTTTTGGGGGGTTCCTGAAAACGTGTAAAAGCCTCGAAGACCTCGTAAACACGCAAATCTTGTAAAAATCAGTACGAAATTTGAGGCTTTTACACGTTTTCAGGAATCCCTTCATTGTTTTTTCGTTTCTCAGTTTTAGTCTATTTTTTTACATTTTTTCGAACTTTTGAAGATTATTCGATTTTGAGAATTCTTCTATTTTTTTTTTAATTTTTCGAAATTCAATGACTTTTTCGAATACGTGTAGACCTTGTTGATTTCTCTAAGATTTTTTGACTTTCAGCACTTTGTTTTTTTAAAACATGTATTTTTGGAACTTACAGCCACTTTTCATGTTTTTATGTGGTCGCTTACACTGGGAAACTGATCGAACAAATTAGTTGAGTTTGAAAGTAATTAAAAGGAGAGAAATCAAAAGGGACATTTTAAGCCATCAACATTGGGTTTAAAATGGCTGCATAGTGTATTGTGTAATTTTTTGATTTTTATTCTACAACAATTTAAGTTTATGCACCATAGACTTTAAAGGGTAGATCATAAACAAAAGATTATCGACCATAGATCACAATGGACAGATCATAGATCATATAATATAGACATTATATAATGAAACAGATATTATGCACTATACATAGGACAGATCATAGACCATATATTATAGAATATATTTATATTATGAACCATAGCCTATAAAGGACAGATCATAGACCATATATTTTAGACCCTAGACTATAAGAGATACTTAGATCATTTATTGTGGACTATTTATTACTTCTGCCCCAATTGTTTAATTCATTTTTTTCCTGTCCCGGCTCGGGTCATCAAGAAAATGGTCAGCCTACATTAATTTTGAAAAAATTGTCAAAAAGACATATAAGAACAGGTTATAATGGGTTAAAGTTTTCTAGAAAAGTGTTTGTTTATAATTTCATTATGACCTTTGGATAACAAAATATATCCAAAATATAGTTTTAGAATAAAACACTAGTGTAAAATTTCGAAAATACATTGCTTTTGGAGATTTCGTCTTGAATCAAGACGACAATTTTGAGAAATCATACGGCACGTTTCGGGTTTTTTGAGATCGTAATGAAATAAAAACCGGCAGTGGATTGAGTCCCCAGGAACTGTCTGCGAATAGTATATAGTGATGAATAACAATATTCTACACAACATATACTTAAGCCAGCTTTTCGACTACTTATCACTCGGATTAGCATTAGTTTTTTCCACTTTTGGGTATTGTTCACCAGTATAAGGCTCCACCATTCAATCTTGCAAGTAAACATATGCTATGCATCAAACTATCTATCCTCAAAATTTCAACTTTAAGAAAATTAAGTATGTAGGTCTGGCGGGCTTGGGATCGTAGACTAAAACCTTTTGCGACAATATTTTTCTGTATTTTTTGACTTATACAATATTTTTTGACTTTCAATAATTTTAAGGCCCACTGTATAAGCAGAATATGAGAAAATCGTGAAACATTAAATCGGAACAGTAAGAAACCATTGAACTCCCTAATCCTGCTTCCGTAACACTTGAACATTTAAACATTTTCAATGTTCTCTTCGCGATTTTCGAAATTTTAAAATTTCTTTGACTCAAAATTTCAAGAACTTTTTGAAAAGATTCTGAAAGGAGCTCTCACATCTTTAACTTTAGTATATAAAAAAATGGCAGAATTGTAAAAATGCGTTCTTATAAAATGATCAACACTCAACAGGCAAAAATGCATTTCTCATGCGTAGTGTTCCAACAGAATATTATGCCATTTACATATTCTTCAAGTGGACTTTCGATTTCCTTTATCCTGGATTACAAGCACAACGACACAACACACAATACAATCAACTCAAAGGCGTAGTTGAATGATATATATTCAGCATTTGAGAGTATTGCAAAAGGATTTCAGTTTTCAAGGATGTGTTGCTGCTCTACAGCTTGTACTATATGCATACTGCTGTGCTACTGATGCTGTTGCTGCTGCTATTGTTGTTGTATAAAGTAGCTTAGCGCGTATTGAAATCTTTTTATGTTGTTCTTATCCTTTTATATCCTTTTTATAGAGTATGCAACGCGTTATGCACTTGTTTGCGTTTGCATTTGTGTGCACATCACATGAGTTGTTGTATTGTAAATTTAACAATAAATATTTTTATTGCAATTGTATGTGTGTTTTGTGTTGTTGTTATTCTTGTTTTTATTGAGTGTGATTTAAAGATGAGCAGCTCTTAAGTGATATGTGACGCAAATTCATAAATATGAAATAGAAGTGGGGAAAGTTGGAGTGGTAGGTATAGAAAAATATGAAAATGGTATTTCAGGACTTTCTTCGCTAACGACTCTTTCCAGTTGCCTTTTGGATTACCATGTCCTCAACTTAATTGTGGTTTAACTTGTAATCATTGTTTAAATAATATTTCTGCAAATTCTTTCAAGACAATGTGATTTTGTCCACTTTACTTTATAGCAAATATTAAGTTAATGAAAAATTTTATCGCTTAATAGTCAATTTTTTGAACGCATTATCTTCGTATGCAGTATTGCAAAGTTTTATATTCATTCCAATTTGTGACCAACTTTTTTAAATTAAGAAAATAGGGGCAAATTAAAATGTTAACTTACAATTAGTGTTGTCAACAGATTTTTTTACTCGTTAACATAGTTGAAAATGTTTTCTCTTTCTCTTGCATTCATTTTAAAGGGGACTTAAAAATTTTTTCTCCAAAATGAAGAAGACACCAAAAAAATTTACAGCTTACATCTAATTAATACAAATGGTCCAGTACAAGAACGGGCAAAAAAAAGTTTTCCCATTTGGAAAAGTTTGCATTGTTTTTAAGTTTTCAGTTGTTGTTGTTGCTGTAATCGCAACTTTGCAATAAACACAAAAATAAATGCTAAAGTTTTCAAAAAAAAAAAAAAAAAAAAAAAAAGAGAAAAACTGCAATGTATGCAAGGCAAAGTATGGTAGTAAATTAGGGTATGGTGTAGGGCAAAAAAAGTATTTAAAACTTTTCCTATAGCGCTGAATTTTCTACTTTTTTTTCCCCAATATTTCAATTTCAAATGCTGAAGAAAGTGAGGCGATTTTTTATGATTTGTGTGCAGTTTTATTTTTATTATTGTCTTTAATGTTTGTGTTTTTTTATTAAAATCTACTGCTATTGTGTACAATTTGTACTTAGAAAAAGGTTAAAACTATAAAATTAGTATTTATCTCTTGAAGTAGCAATTACAGGAAACTCATTTGCAGTTTATTTAAATTTTCAAGAAAATTCAACGGATTATGTACTAGTGTATGTATATGGGTTATTGAAAATAAAAGACAAAAATTAATAAATGAAATTTCAATCAGGCAACAAGAATAGTAAATGCAAGCCCTGATCAAAACAAGAGGGTGTGGCAACTACCAAATAAGTAAAATTGTCGTTATTCTGTAGTTCAAGCATTATTTGCAATAATTTAAAATTAAAGGAAGAAAAACCAACTGCAGACGGTCTTGCAAAAGACAAACAAATCGCTGTGAGGTTGTGAGGATATAAAGTTCAATTTTGATGATACACTTGAATATCTATAGCAATTTTTTATCGGCGAAGACCTGTCTGCCTCCAATGGCAAAAAAAATGTGGGTCTGACATCGCAAAATTCAAATGGGACATATATGTCCCGTTGGTCCTGAAAGGTTTAAATTAAACTATCTACTTTGTGTTAACTCAGATATGGGATACGATCACAACAGACGGAGAAAAAAATAAGTAAGCTTAAGTCACTATAACTTGTAAAATAGAAGAGATAAAGGGGTGAAAGTTGCCATGTATGTAACCTACAATTTTACGAACGGAAGAAAAAGATGACAAAATTTAAACCGCTATAATTCGTAAAATATATGAGTTAATGCGTTTAAAGTTAACAAGTTTTAAAGTGCTATAGCTCGTTAACTAGAAGAGTTAGAGTGGTGAAAGTACAATCTTAAAACTAGTAAGGGTGTTATCTTTGGCCTGGCCAAACATTAAATACCCTACACAGCAGTATTTTGAAAATTTTGCTTATATGGGAGGTGCCACGCCCTCTTGTCTGAATTCACCCAGTTTTTTCTCAGAGTTTGCATTTATAGTTCTTAGTATTTGAGTGAAATTTGGTTGAATTATCTCAAAAAATGTTTTAAGTATAGCGTTTTGAACGTTTTGCTTATATTGAAGGTGCCACGCCCTCTTGTCTGATTTTATTCAGTTTTTGCTTAAAGCTTGCATTTATAGTTCTTAGTGTATGAGTCAAGTTTAGTTTGATTATCTCAAAAACCGCTTTCTATACAGCGTTTTGTAGCTTTTGCTTATATGAGAGGTGCCACGAACTCTTTCCCGAATTCACCCAGTTTTTTTTAGAGCTTGCGGTTTCAATTCTTAGAATTTATGTATATTTCGGTTGCAATATCGTAAAAAATACTCCAAAAGTGACACTTTGAAGTTATTTTTTATACGGGCAGTAGGCGTGTCCATTGACCGATTTCACTCATTTTCAATCCCCGAGCTAACTTTGACGACGGAGGCTGTGTACCAAATTTCATTGAATTATCTTGCTTAGTTTTCCCAAAAAATTTATTTCCACACACAGCCAGCCAGCCAGCCATCCAGACAGACGAACATGGCTATATTGACTCAGGAGGTGACGCTGATCAAGAATATATATACTTTTCTATATCTGCCACGCCTTCTTCTCTGCGTTACGAACGGAAGGAGAAAGTGAATATACCCTGGGTGTAGGGTATAAAAATTGGATATACAGACTCAGCTATGGACTACGATCCCTACGAACAGAGAGAAAATATGAAAAACTTTAAGCTGCTATAACTTGAAAAAAAAAGAGCTAAACAGGTCATGTTTGACAAGTTTTAAAGAGTTGTTACTTGCAAACTAGAAGAGCAAGAGTTGTGAAAGTTGGCGTAAAGTCAGCCTACAATCTTACGAGAGATTATGGAAACTCAGATATGGGTCACGACCCCCTACGAATAGAGAAAAAAGATAATAAATTTTGAAAGCTATAACTCGTAAGCTAGAAGGGCTAGAAGAGTCAAAGTTGACAAGCTTCAAATCGCTATAACTCGTAAGCTTGAAATTTTTGAGGGTTTACAGTTGGGTTGAAGGTATTCTACAATCTTTAAAAAATCAATCGAAAAATTGGGTATACTCAAATATGGGACACGACTCCTATAAACGGAAAAAAAAGGTGACAACCTTTAAGCCACTATAACTCGTTAACTGACAAACTTAAGGACCTGGTTTTTAATCATTGCGTAAACACCATGCCATTTAAATTATTCAAAAGTATGCTATGGTCTTCGTCACGTTGATCATCAAGACCGAGACTGCTTTTCAGTTATGGTAATTTATAGTTAGTAGGTGTGTCACCCCGCTCACAAGCATAAAATCATCTCTTAATTTCGAAATTTGGCATCTTAAAAACCCAATGATTTTGTAAAAATAAGGTTTGGAAATTTTGAATAATCACGAATTTTTACAAATTTTTTCAAGACCAATACCAAGATCGAGACCAATACCAAGACTGAATGTTTATGGACCAAGACTGCTATGGTTTTGGTCTTGCTCTGGTTCTTGGTTTTTTCATCACTATTTAGAATACATGAAATTTTGTTTAGCAACTTTTATTTTCCGATTAAAATAAATTTTCTTCGTGGTTTCAGAATTTTCCTATAAATGACTTGAATCTTATACGAGTATCAAATATTTTTATAGAAATTTTCAAGTATTTAAATTTAGCAAACAATTTTCTCTTTTGCCTAAAGTCTTCATCCCCCATGATAATTTTGCTCTTTACTCCTTGAACACAATTTTATATGCCATTGATTTTTATCGCTTCCAATTCGGCTTTCAATGCAAGATTAGCTGCATGCAAAAGGAAGAAGAAACCAAAGAAAAGTTAAAAAAAAAATGTTCTTCTATTCAAAGGAAGCTTCCTACAGAAAACACCGACCAAGACAACGCCAAATTTTCTCTTTTTTGCTATTTTGGAAGATTTTCTTACTTTTTTTTTGAATTTCACGTATTAAAGTGTAAACTTTCAACTGAGCACAATGAAAAGTTCTTTTTACATTTTCCGTTTTTTTCGCTCCATTCTGTAGTACTTCAATTTCGTATCAATTTTAAAGCGCACTTCAGAGTTTCCCACAACAGTGGCGAATTCCTGCAGTTCGTTTTTTTTTCTTAGGAAACTTTTCTGCTCAATACATTCTGCTTGGAATTCAATGAATCTTTGGACTTCCTTATAAATTTTTGTTGTTGTTGTTTCTTTTTTTTTGCTTCCTTAGCTTCAAGTTTGTTTTCATTTTCGATAGTAAAACCACAACAACAACAACAATAAAACAAATTAATACAAATAGTCTGGCTCGTAATCTGTTCAATGTGTTGGCAACACCGCCAGCAGTAAGTAGTAGTGGCGGCAATGCCATTTTTGGTCACTTCTTCAAATCTTTTGAGTTTTGTAGAAGGATGTTGCTGTTGTGTTTTTTCTTCCTTTAGCACATTCGATTATTGGCGCTTTCTGTTTTCTTTTGCAAAGTATTAACACTTCCTTAGACTGACTATGTTTGGTTGTATCTTGAGATACTGTAGCCATAGTTCTGCATTATAAATTATTTATTGACATTTCTTTACTTGATATTGTTGCGAAAAGGACGATTATGGTAAAGTGAAAAACTTTTAATAGAAACTGTTGTCGGTTGGTGAGAAAGTTTTGTCTGCTGATATTTTGTGTTGCTTAAATGAATGTTTTTTTAAGTAAATTCATGTGTAACACTTAATATATTGAACATAATAAAACAAATTTGAAATTTAATATAATCATTTTTGTAATGAGTATAAGTTAATGGGAACTTGGATAACACAGGACTCCAGTAGATTTCATTTCTCGATATCTTACATTTTCGAAACCAATCTTGATTTTTTTATATCACAACAGAATTCTTAGCAAGGATTGCGTAAAAGTTTAAAAAACGCTATTTCCAGCCATATGGCACAATTCTAGGAAATAGTCTCATTCAGTTCTTTTAGTGACATTCGAAAGCTGCGATCTTACACAATAATGCTCGTACTTTGTTTTTCGAGTTTTTCAATAAATGCTGGAATATGGAATATACCTTATATTACATAAAATTGAATGGATGCTAACATGAAAAGTATAGATTCAATTTTGAAATTTTGTGAGGGGAAAAAATCAATTCTGTTTTATATGTGGGTCATTCCATTATGACTCACGTAAAAACTGTCGTGAAATATCAGTAAAGAATAACTCTTTTAAATTTTAAACAGTTGATATTTTATGTATTAAATTTGTGTTTAAAAATGTGTGACTCACGGGACATGAAACGGAACGTATGAGAACTATACTTATAAAATAAATTAAAAACAATTTCCTTTTTGATCAAAAATCGGCAAAAGCAGTAAGTCCTTATCGCCGCATACAGCAGAAGAGGTTATCGTAGGGGAGGGGGGGGCTAGTGTGGACTGGGGGCTAGTGTGGAAAAATTCAAATTCTCGCGCCGTTTTGAATTTTTTGTTTCTGTTATATATTTTTCAAGTTGGTATTTGCATTCTGCATCACCAAAAAAAAATTCATTTGTTGACAGTTTAGCTTTCCATGATAACGTGACCGAACAAGTTTTACGCAGCAAAAAGTAATTTTTTTGTTGTTTCGTAATTTCAGTGATACTTTTAAACTAATTATTTTTTTGCTGTAGTGTTAATAGATAATACAACTTAAAATAGTGTTTATTTAAACCATTGAAATTATTTTTGAAGAACTTTACCGTAAGATTAAAAAAAAAATATTTTTGTTTAAAAAGACATGAGGGGGCTAGTGTGGACAACTGAAATGGGGCTAGTGTGGACATGTCCGCAGCAGCTGAAATGACTCCAGAAATCGTCAGACCATTTCTTAAAGCCGTTCCAAGAAAGTACGTTACTAAAAAGAAAGAACGACAGATTCACGTATCCCGATTTACCGGATACCGGCGAAATTTACCGAAATGAAATAGTGGCAAAGCTGCCACAACCACAACAACTGTCGGAAACATCGCGATCAGCAAGTTATATGAAGTTTGATATAAATTTCTCCAAATGCAACATGGGATAGCAAATAATTTTTTATTTGTATTATTATTTGTATTACATCATTATTTTCTTGAATAAACATGTATCTGAACTCTTTCTTAACGTTTTTGTATGAATTATCAAGTTTTTATGGTGTCCACATTGGCCCCCAGTTAAATCAATGGTTGTCCACACTAGCCCCGTATAAGGGGCTAGTGTGGACAAATGTAAGCTCTTTTTAAAATAATTTAATAGTGCATTTATGAAAATAAAAAATCATAACTATTGATGCAATTATGAAGGCAAGAGGTATAAGTAATCGCTAAAATTTACTTTATTACAAAAATGATATATTTACATATATAATTTTGTAATTATATAAAAACTGTCCACACTAGCCCCCCCCCTCCCCTACTGATAAATTTAAATGTAGACTAGTAAGTGTGTATCCTTTGGCCTGGCCAAACATTAAATACCATACACTGCAGCATTTCGAAAATTTTGCTTATGTGCGAGGTGCCACGCCCTCTTGTCCGATTTTGCACAGTTTTTGCTCAGAGCTTGCATTTATAGCCTTCAGTATTTGAATGAAATTTAGTTGGACTATCTCAAAAAACTCTTTCAGTATAGCATTTAGAAACTTTTGCTTCTATGGGAGGTGTCACGCTCTCTCGTCCGAATTCGCCCCGTTTTTACTTAGAGCTTGCTCTTACAATTCTTAGTATTTATGTGTATTTTGGTTGCATTGTCGTGAAAAATACTCTTCAAGTTGGATTTTGAATATATTTTTTGTTTGGGCCATAGGCGTGTCCGTTGACCGATTTCGCTCATTTTCAATCGCTTACTTTAACTGCGGAGGCAGTGCACCAAATTTCATTGAATTATCTTGGTCAGTTTGCCCAAAAAAATGTATTTCCATACACAGCCAGACAGACGCACATGGCTATATCGACTCAGGAGATGACGCTGATCAAGAATATATGGGCATATTCGAGAATAATCTCCTCTTATATGACCCAGAAAGAAAATTTTTTTATTTGTCATGTTCAGTAACCAAATGTGGTGGAGTATATTCCTAGACGTAAATAAAATAAATAAAATAAGATTCCCAATAGGTGAACAAAAAAATTTCGACGCGAGAGTGTGTCAGGTGGTCGTTACATCTAAAAATTTTGGAAAATCGAGATTTCCGATAATATACGGGAAAGCAAATATTTCAGAAGTAGTAGATATGTTACGGGGCACCTTTCCAAATATTTTGGACTAAAATTCAGAAAAATCGTATGTGGATCGTGGCGACAGAATGGGTTAAAAAGTCTCGATTACGGCCACATAACAGGTCCTAAAATTCTGAAAAAATTCAAGCAAGTTCCTTGGCGAAAAATTAATCGACTTTGTTTATGATGTTTGAACCCTATTCAAAAACGGAGCTAGACTGCCAAGTATATTGTTTTGAATTGATTAACATTTAGTATGCCAAATTATCCTCAGAACTTGATCAGGCTATTATTCTTCCATTACTAAATTAAGTTGTCTTAGAAGATTTGATTCAGTCCACACTATAGTTCCTTGCATATGAAAGTATTGCATGTGCCTCTCTTTGCTATGCAGTCGACACTATAATAGCCATCATGTCTCTCGTGTTAGGTATCTGGGTTAGAGCCACACAGTTTCTTCTAAATATGGCTTTGAAAGATCAAAATACTTTTGGTTTAGCTTTGAGACTATGGACAATGCTAACATAGATTTAAGGGTGGCTTGACTGTGCAAGAAATTGTACTCGTATATGTCGTTGCCAAAGATACCCCGGCTTAAAAACGTTTAAAACATAATTCTTTAAATTAAAAATTTCCTAATCCAAAAATAAAAAATCTGACCAAACATTTTTTGAAATCGCGAAACTCCCATTATGAAATCAAAAACTTCATCTCAACTAATTAGCAAATATCCACTGCTTGTTTAAATCTAAGCAGACTATCTATACAGTTACTTTCAATGAACATTTCAACAAAAATCCAATGAGAAGTAATTAACTTTATCTGAAAATCTTTGGCGCAGCACTTAATAGTTGCGAATGCTTCAATTAAAGCAAACCATGGAAGAGCAGAGCAAAGCTAAGTCAAGACAGTAGAAGCCAAGAAGAAAGTAATGAAAAACTGTGGAAAAACTTCAAGAACAAGGCGTGTGCCAGCAGCGAAAACCCAAAAAAAGAAAAAAAACTTCAACGATTGAAGTCGCACCACTTTTATGAAGTTCAGACGCACAACTCGCTAACTAAAAGATGCTTTAATTTATGAGCTTAAGTAGCGCCATACAAATACACTCCCTCTCCTCCTTGCCCACTCAAAGAGTGGCTGGATTGAAGAGCACAATAAGGTTGTGTCATGTTGGCTGGTTATTTTAGGCAGTGGCAGTGGTAGCTAAAACAAAAAACAAACACAATCAGTGCAGCATTTTATATTGTGCTGCTGTGTGCGTTCGCTTCTGTTAATGTTGTTGTGTTGTAGTGTTTTTTTCGACATTTCCGTTTCCGCTTTTGATGTAACTAATACTACTGCTTTGAGGAATAGAGAGGGCGGATGGAGTAAGCGTGCTTAAGTGCTTGGGTGTGTTTGCGTGTTTGTCTGTGTGTGTAATTTAATTGAAATCAATTAACAGTAATGAGGTGGCATTAAGCGCGGATTAGACTTTAGGGTATTTTGTGGTCCGTTTTATTGAAGTTGCGCGCTTGTTTGCTGCCATTTTGGGTGGTTTTTTTTTCAGAGATTTTGCTTAAAGTGTTTGGGACGTATATGGACAAAACACTGTGTTTTCTTTAATTAGTTGATGCAAGAAATTCAAGTTATTTTAAGTTAAGCAAAATGCGGCAAATTCCAACTAATGCTCTTAAACCATACATAAAAAACATCATATTATTCGTGTTAATTTAAATTCACACCCTTTCTCTGCTGCCTTCATTTCCGTTTCAATTTTCAGCCCTAATAAACTTCTTCTACACATAATTGGATTCTTCAATGTGCTGTACTCCGTGCTGTGTGGTGTTGCTTCTGATTTAACGTCAAACACCCACGTACTCATGCAAAGCCATAAAACAACTTTAATGACTTTACATTTGGTTTTGTGTCTGTTTGTCTGTTCATCTGTCGTTGAATGGTGCTGCTGCCGGTGGTGGTCATCTTTCCTTGCATCAGTTATGTGCTGTTTATGGTCAGTCAGCCGTTGTCCTTGTTTTGCTTTTGTTCAAAAGGAAAAACTTTTTAACGCTTTTGCCTTCAGTCGATTTCATAAATGACACATGGAAATATGTATGGTAACCCTATCCCAAAACCAGTGGTGACGCCATGTCTATTTTAATGAAAAATAATTTCAAAAATTACATTTCCTCCAATGTCATCAAATCACCACAGTCAAGACCCAAATGAATGTGTTCATACTTCTGCTTGCGAAATATGTACATCATTTGAGCTAAGTTTGTTTTTTGTGTGTGGCAACCAAAACATTTGATTGTCCTTTCAAATATGTATTCAAAAATTTTTGAATTATCAGTATGTTGGACTCTTAGAATAGTTTCCGTCATAATCACTAATTGTTTCTTCAAGTAACTATTTCTGTATCCCATGGAATTTCTGCAACTTTTCCTTTTGGTCCAAAAACAATGGATTTATAAAACTTTATATTTAAAAAATAAATAATACGGGATTAAATTGTTCAATCATTTATTATTCAATATGTATGTTCGGGCAGCTTTTGATTCAATTATTAAATTGAAAATTTTCATAGATTCACACAGAAAAACTATTAATCAACAACACTTTTTACACCCCTAGGAGTTTGAAAAGCCACCGTATTCACTCGTATCGAATTGCTTATTTTTGCAAAGACCTCCCCATGCTTGCGCTTGATTTCTTGCAATCTGTATCAAATTTGAAAACACCCGTTTTATAAAGTTCAAATTTTCTTCTTCTGGCGAGTCTGGTGATTCAGAGTAATTCGTTGGCTCTTGTCTTTGTGGACGACGACGCGGTGGAGTTCTACATTCACCGAAGGCTATATCCAATAATTTTCTTTCTCTTGCTGTTAGCACTCTGACTGGGGGTGCCAAGCAAGGATCTGGCGCTCTTACTCTTGGCCTTGGTTGACATCTCCTTCTACGTTGAGGTGTTTCAGGGAACAAGGTTTCAGGTCTTATTGGTCGGAACTAAGCAGAAATTGAATAGAATTAACTTTTGGAATAGTTCAGCACATCACTAAATATCGCTCGTTAGCTGCAAGACAGTCATAATTAAAAAAATATGTTTTATTTTGTATAAAAAAATTAAAATAGTGTCGCATAAACTGATATCATGAGTAAAATATAACATATTATGTGATTCCACTCAAAAATATCAAAAAAGAAAAAAATACCCGATGAAAAACTTCCAAAAATAAAAACATCCAAAAATTTTTGGACATTTTTTAATGGAGGTTTTTATTTTTGGATGGTTTTTTTGGATTTTTTTATTTTCGGATGTGTTTTTGGATGTTTTTTGTTTTGGATGTTATTATGTTTGGATGTTTTTATTTTTGGATGATTATATTTTTGAATTTTTTTATTTTTGGATGTTGTTCTTGGATGTTTTTATTTTTGAATGTTTTTTTTTGGATGGTTTTTGTTTTTGGATGTCTTTTTGAATGTTTTTATTTTTGGATGTTTTTTGGATATTTTTTGAATGTTTTCAGTTTTGGATGTTTTTTTTTTGGATATTTTTCATTTGATGTTTTTTTTTTTTTTTTTGGATATTTCTGATAATGACCACATTATGTCATTCTTGCCATTAATGCTATGCAGTTTTTTATTTTTATTACATCTTTGAAATAGTAATATATTTTGATTTGCTATATTATTGTGCATCTTATAATGTGACTTTGTTTTTCAAGTGGATCAGTGGATCATGCTCGCCATTCTTATCAGCAAAAACGCCATAATTTAACTTATGAATGACGTAAAACAAGAGCATCATAGCTCGAAGAAGGTTCAGTTCCTATGACTGAAATCTTCATATGCGTTTTTTTTCTCGAAATTTTGGTTTGTGACTTATGACATCTTGCAACAAAAGAGCGATATAAGTATTTATACTTTATATAACTTAATATACTTACTTGCACAGGTCCAGTTGAGCTTTGTACGCCCGGCTGAAAAATATTACAACGAAAGTTTAAAAAACCAATAGTTTCAATTGTAAATTAAATTTCATTTACCTGAAATTGTGAAAAACAGCCGAGAAGGGGACTTTCTCCCTAAAAATTAATATATATGTATTAGGGTGGGCCAAATTGTATGGACGAAATTTTATCGACCTCGGCTACCCCCCTATGTGAAAGTTCATTCAATTCTTTGAATATTTGCCCAAGGAACCATACCCCTACGTTCAACTTTAGTTCGGCGCATTTTGATTGAAAAATTTACCTTGCGTTTAATATTTATTTTTTATGCTTAATTTTCAAAATTCTTATAGAGACAAAAGTAATATCATAATATGTTTTGGCTGGTGGTCTGTCAGTAATCAATAAAATTGGGTTTTGTCCTTACGAAAAGTTTACTTGATAGCGTGGATTGGTTATATTTATTCCAAAAAATTATATCGGTCAAATAACCGATTTCAAAATAAACGAATCATATTTTTACTTGGATTTTTTCAATCGAAACACCAACCCAAGTATTTTTGAATGCTAGGATGCCAAATCTGACACTCATTTTTTTCAGGGCAACATCTAGTGGCAGTTTTAGGAAATAAATTACCCGCTTTTTTAATTTTACAGCACAATATACCAAATTTGAATTTTGAAAATTAAGCATAAAAATAAATATTAAACGCAAGGTAAAATTTTAGATCAAAAATGCGCCGAACTAAAGTTGAACGCAGAAGTATAATTCCTTGGGCAAATATTCATAGAATTGAATGAACTTTCACATAGGGGGGTAGCCGAGATCAGTTTTCAAATCGGCCCACGCTAATATGTATGTATATTAAATATTTGCATAACACTTCTAGACAAATTACGAAAAAATTTTAAAAAAGTACCATTTTCTGAATACAATTTAGGTAATTTTATATAAATTTCATGTACCTCGTTATAATCCACAAAACTTTCGATGAAGGTTTCATCCTAAAATATAATTAACTCGTATATATTATTGATATCTAGGCTAAATTTCAAACTTTTAACAAAATAATAGTTTAAAATTATGTATATGAATTGTTTTTAGGAAAATACTTACTATCGCCGGTGATCCAGTTGGAGTCTAAAAATATATCAATTATTACATTAGTTCAAACTATTTCATTAGGCTTTAAAAGTTCAGATTTTAGAGCTTTATGTCAGCCCTTTTCTACTTACCCAAGGCGATGGCATTGATTCTTCGTTCTTAAAATTAAAAAAAAGATAGAATAGAACATTAAGTAGAAAAGGGTGTTTTTGAGGTAGTTGAACAATATAACATACAAAGCTGGGAGACTTTAAGATGATCAAAAAGTTTAAAAATATGTTTGTCAGAAAATAATTTTAATGAATTTATATATTAAGCTCTAGAAAAGTCAGCTTGGATTGTTTTCATCAAATAATAATGTTTGGATAATCTTTTGTAAGGGCAGCAAACAAGGGCAATTTAAATTTTATTTAAAAACTTCTGCACTTGTCCCTCAGATGTTAAATTAGAGGTTTCATTTACTTACACCTGCATATTCGTCTTCTGGTGGCGCATCCCAATATCTCTAAAAAGTTCAATAGACAAAGAATTAAGATTTTGTGTAAAGTTTTTGAATGTTTTCTTTACCGCTGCAGCAATATTTCTTCCACAATAGCCATCATAATAAGATGGTGGTGGATACTTGAAATTAAAAAGAAAACTAAAAAAAATGAGCAAATCAGAACCGATCCAGAATTCATGCGATTTCAATTATTTTTCGTAACCGTTTAGTAGATATTCGATAAAAATATATATTTCCTGAATGGTAAATTTTTCGGAAACACAAACCCTTATTATTTCTAGAATATATAATTCTCTACATAAGAGATCTCAATACTTTTTATCGTGTGACTCATCGTTTTCTTCGAAAAGCTTTTGAATAGAAAAGTAATTCAAAACGCACGGATTCTTATCTATCACTTTGGAATTGGTCTTTTTTAAAACTCAATCCACAGCGATATTCTTAAACAATATGTCTAGAAAATTAAATCTTGACAACTTACTCTTGCCATTTGGATTGTTTCCTCAAATAATTTTTTGCACTAATTAAAAAAAAAAAAATGCTTTTTATGGTAGTCTTCATGATGACAATTGTCCAGAAAAAAGGGTAGATTTGAAAAATGTCACTCACGTGAACTTGCGCTTGAGGTGCCCGTTTTGTTTTTCAATGGAATATGGGAGTTGTCTTGCCAAATTTTGCTCCAACTCTAGAACTCCTGTTTCGGTTTCCTCTAAATAGAGCCACATCCGAGGAATATTAGCTTATTTCTGTGGAATCATTTGCTAATTTTAAGTAAACAAACACATAATAAACGAAGTGAAACAATTTAATTTTTTATTTTTTTTCGTTCAAAGTTCGTATTTATTCAAATTTAATATGAAAGAACAACAAAATTTTTGTTATGAAATTTTGAAAGGTTTGTATAAACTCAAAATCCAGGGTTTTCTAAAGAATAAAAAAAAAAAACTAATATTCTGACATAAATAAATGGACAGTGTTATGCAATAACGAGTCAACCCACTCGAAATTAGTTTTGAGATATTTACGTTTTTGTGTAGATGTCGTAGAACGAATGATATGAAAATGTCAAACAAATTTTGTTGTTTTCAACCTTTTACTAACAATATTTAGGTTCGGTTTTTTAAAAATAAGTGCTTCTTCATATTTAGAATCGAACTGTATTCATAAGTCGAAAAAAATGTGTTTGAGGGTTGACTCGTTATTGCATAACAGTGTCCAAATGTAAAATCAGAGACTGCAACAAAAATTAAATTTCATTGCACCCTGTGAAATACCAAGTCAAATATAGTGAGATGAGTTTAGTGAGTGGTAAAATGAAACGCCCAGAAGTATGCAAGTAAAACGAATTACCACAGTACGGTGCGAAACAAAAGCGTGAAATATAACAAATGTAAACACCAGGAACAACTAAAAGGCTTCGTTTGTTCGTAGCTATTGCTACAACTATCGAGAAGGTTCCTTTGCCACGTTAGCTGGCTGCGTATTGTAGAAACTGTATGTTTGCATAGATATTTACGATGAAATTTTGGTTGAAAGCTCTCTGATTGCTGTTCACTCGAGAACTCGTCTTTTTTTAAACTAGGTATGGAACGACTTTTCTTCATAAATCTTTTATCCATTAAGTCCTATCTTTTCCCAATCTGGAGTTGTCTAGTATTCTTCTTCAAAGTCGTTAGCTAGAAAATGACGATTTCTAAAAAATGTTAAATTGGCGTATAAGTCAAAACATACATTATTTGCTACCAACAACCATGCATCAGATGACATTGTCGGCTCGAGCTTATTGTTCAATGTGTTTATGTAAAACACCGATAAAATAGCAAAACCGGAGCAAATACATACGGAAAAAAAAGAAAACAAATTTGGAAGGGTGGTTTTCGTTACGTTTCAAGGTCCACCTCAGGTCCTATCTTCTAACGAATTTGGTGACATGGAAACTTACAGTCGTACTATATTTAACTTTTAGCATAGAATGACAGCGTTTGCTAGATCCAGTCTTACTTAGGCTTAGAACTAACTATGTGAAAAGCTGCTGAGAGTATTATAGGGTAAGGGAGGGAAATATGGACCACCCATCTTTCTTTTTTAAGTAAAACCCAAAATACATAAAACAAAACAATTAATTTTTTTATCATTCAGTAAAGGAAACAATTTACCTTTATTCTGATTCACTTTTAGATAAATATCTCATCAGCATATAGAAAAAAAATTAAAAAACTGAAAATACTCAAAATGAAGATAAAAAAAAGTGAAGTGTAATATGGACCATATAGTCCATTTGGTACAGAAGTTGCATATAAAAATGTCACTTCCACATTCGGCATATTTTTCATGACTCCAAGAACGTCAGATAACACATTCAACCCAAAATTCGCCACGTCGATCTTCTGAGTATATGCATTTTTTATCATTTTTTTCCTTTGTAGTTAACGAATTACGTATAATGACCATCAGACACGTCATGAAAACTGCAGCTAGATTCCCCATCTGAAAAAGATGATAAATACATTTGTTTTTGAGGCTTTTTTCTTTGGTGGTCCATATTACCCACAGCACGTGTTGGTGAAATAAATGGTTTTTTATCAAAAACTCTTTTGGTTAATGAACTTATTTTTGCTAATAAATTATAAATGGTATTCACTGACTTTATTTAATAAACCATTTATTTAAAAACGCGATGTCTTTAAAGTGAAATAATGAAATATACTCACTAGAACAAAATTATCACTTAGCTTTTTTTTAGAAAAATCAACTTTACAGAAACATGCGACTTCACCGAACGCTAAAATCGCCCTATTATAAGCTTTAGGTATTAGCGTTAAGTTTGAACATGAATAACTGTAAGTCCTATGTATGTAGTGGGAAATAACCGTGTGGTCCATATTACCCATGTAGTCCGTATTTCCCTCCCTTACCCTACTAATGAAGAGTGTAATGAAAAACGATGGAAATTAACTCTTTTGTTGGTGATATCCACCAGAGAATGTGTACACAAGAAATAAGCATAATAAAGAAAAGCCGTCCTGGAACGATACGCCTCCAATTCTCCCACAATAATATTTTTGAGTATAAACATATTTCAAAAAATTAATTCAAATATTTTTTTTTGTTTTTCCCCTGTGTTTCCTGCTCATTTCCATTTCTATTCAATGTACTTCCTGTTATTTTATTTAATATGTATTATTATTGTTGTTATCCTTGTTGTCCTTACATTTTTATTTAAACATTTTATTACCATCATTGTTGTTGCTTGTTATTGAAATAAATAACATAAGGTTCATCTGTTTTTGGGCCAAAAGTAGCATCAGCAGCAGCTGTTGGTTCATTTCAGTTTTATTCTGATGCTGATGTTGTTCGTTCTCTTCCTTTTTTTTTCTCTCACAAAGGACATGAAAATAAGATACGCTACAACTTCAGTTGTACATTTCGTATTATTTGGCCAAAAATTTTTAGTTGTAGTTATTTTTGTTGTTGTTGTTGTTATTGTTGCCAGTTGGCACATGTTGCGGTTAAATGTTTTCTCTGTGTTTCTTTAGTGTTGGTGGTGTTGGTATTGCTATTACCATTGTTTGCTTGTTTTGACAGCAACTTCATTTAGTTTGCTTGTTCGTCTGTTTGTTTGTTTGTTTGTTTGTGAGTTTGTGTGCAGCTAAAAATCTCGTAGTTCAAAAGTTTTATTTCCTCATGACAATTTAATTTTGGATCTTTCAGTTTGTAGATAAATTTATTGCATTTAGGTTTCTGTATAAAATTTGCTTCATGATTTTTAATAAATTTTTAATTTTATTTGTTTTTTTTTTTTTTTAAAAAGTTATGTCTTCTAGAGATCACCCAATTTAACGTAGTTTCTGGCTTATAAAGTACAAGAAATACTTTTGCAATAGGTATGTTATTGTATTTTTTTTGGCATTTCTCGTCTTTGTTGACTCCTACTGAAATTTTCCATAAAATGTTTAAAAACCAGTTTTTGGAAAAAATGGCTCTTAAAGATTTAAAAAAATTTTATTTGAAAAAAGTGGAAATGATCCACTGTGAATCACAGGTATTACACACAATAAACAAAATCACATCAAGTCCTTTCTTGAAAATAAAATTGATACTTAGCGAATGTTTGAAAAATTAAGATTGAACGAAAAATTCGAGTCTTGGAGTGATGCACTGAATATAACTTGCAAAAGATTCACTGTTGAACACACTGTCATTTGTTAAAAACATATCAAATACATTTAGAATTTCATAGATGAATACATTTTCTAAAGATAAGGTTCTTTCCTTACTAAAATATCTCAGATTTTCATGAGTAATTGCAGAATTTTCGAAATATACTTTTTAAATCAAACTAATATCTCTTTAAAAATACATGTAAAATTGGAGTGAAAACACTGTTCGACAATTTCGAACTTTTTTTAAAACACATTAGAAAATCTAAAAAAAAACACCCGTTTCCCGTGGTTTTTCTCCAGCACGTCACATTTTTTTTTATTCAATTTTTGAAGTTTTTTATCCACTGTACATGAAAAAAACAAAAATACCGTATTCTTGCGTTAAATCGATGAATTTAACTATATGATCCTTACATCTGAGGTATATCATGTGTTCAGCAAAGTTATGCAGGATATTGCGGAGAATATTTTTCACCCTGTACAACCCTCACATGTGGGTCATTTTCGTCCTTTTCTCGAAAAGGTACAAAAATGACACCCAAAACAGGGAAATATTGAGTCAGTATGTACTACAGAAATATTTATATTTGCTATAAAATTTCACTACTAGTTTCTAAGCACGTGAAGGTCGAAATTTGAGCCCGAAACCAAAAAAATCGTTAAAATCAATTAGGACTTTTCACATTGCATATTAATTACATCCCTGACGCGCTTACCTTAAGTTTTAAGAATTTTTCGTCTTTGGTAACTCTAAGTGAAATTTTTTGTAGGATATTTTAGCAAGACTTTTTAACCCATTGTGCCTCCGTTTTAGAAAAAGGGGTCAAAAAGACCCATAAAAACAGGATATAATAGGTTAATGTATTCTAGGAAAATTATCCTTGTGTGATTTTGCTATGATCTTGTGAGAACGAGTTTTGCCCAAAATGTAGTTTTAGAGTTTTACAGTGGGGTGAAATTTGGAAAATGTTTATAGTTAGAACTGCTTAATGATTTTAACGATTTTTTGCTTTCGGGATAAAATTTTGCTTTTTTAGTGTTCAGCAACTAGTAGTGAAATTGTTTAGCAAATATTTCTGTAGTACATACTGACTCAATATTCCCCTGTTTAGGTCTCATTTTTGTACCTTTTCAAGAAAAGGGCAAAAATGACCCACATTTGGGGGTTGTAGAGGGCTAAAACTTTCTTCAAAAATATTCCCCGCTGTATCTTGCATAAGTTTGTTGAACACTTGATACACCTCAAATGCAAGGATCATATAGTTAAATTCATTGATTTAATACAAGAATGCGGTATTTTTGTTTTTTTCATGTACAGTGGATAAAAAACTTCAAAAATCGATTGCTGGGAAAGAACCACGAGACACGGGTATTTTTTTTAACGTCTACTTTAAGAATTTTTGGGATTTTCTCATGTGTTTTTTTTTTTTTTTTGTGTCGAACAGTGAAACCAGCAAAAAATATTAAAATTTGCCACTTTTGGCTTCCAATATACATTTTGTTTAAAATCTTCAGGTCTGAGTTTTATTCATATCTTTTAATAAATTTTAAACTAAAAATTAATTATAATTCTGATTGCAATTTAAAAACCACATATTTAGACAACATAAACAGCACCGCACATTTTATATGCCATTTTGCAAATCAAACATCATTTACAAAACCAATAACATAACCAAACTAATGAGTGTAGGTAGCTAAAGCTACTATTGGAAATATTTCTAAAACAATTAGTCTGTTCGATATAAAATTTAGTCAAATAAAATCCCATACCAAAAAGCTTATTCCAAACGAGTATAGGCGCAAGTATGTTTATGTTAAACATTACCATTGCACATGATACACCAGTTAGCTCACTAAAGGATTTAAGAAGGACATACACAAATGAGTCTGGGGGTATTTTCCCCCTTGCAGTGTGTTATTATTGTGATTATGATTGCTTGAAATCACAAACACATGAATAATTAATTAGTATCAAAAATTTAATACTCACACTTTGGGAAGCTCCTCAAATATTTACAATTCGTGCTAAAATTGAATGCAAATCGCTTGAATTTTCCACAAAATGAAAATGGGTGAAAATTGAAAAACCGCTTGCTGCTGTTGCTGCTATTGTTTTTGTAATTGCTGCTATACTGTATTGTGTTGTTGCTGTTGTTGTTATTGTTCTAAGCTTTGTTTACATTTTCCAAAAATAATGGAAGAATCCTATATAGCAGCACCCGTTATAAACATTAACACAAGAGAAAAATCAAATTGTTAGTGTTGCCATTCTTTTGTAAAATAACACTGTGTGCTGCACCACTTTTAGGAAATTGCCAGCACCATTTTACCATCAAGCGGTGTCACCAGGCTGATCAGTTTTCAAACAAATTTTTGCCAAGCACACAAATTGATATGAAGTCGGGTTATATGTCCATTAATTTAAAGTATTATGTTTTTATTTTAATTAATTACAACCAGTCATTGAAACAACCTTTTTTAAAAGTTAGTTTTAGAGTGAAGTTAGACTTTGAACTTTTAAATCATTTAGATAAAAATTTTAAAAAAACTATTAATTTTTTGCAAAAAAAAAAAACTTTTAAAAAAGAATTAGAAATGAATGCCAAATGAATTTCCAAAAATTTTTAAAAACTTCTAAACTTTTATTTTTGAAGAAGCACATCATGTGAAAAAAATAAATATTTTGAAAAAAGGCCCATTGACTGACTTATCTATAGAGCTGAAAGATGAAACGTGACCGTTTTGCGCCCAATTGGTGAAGAAAGGTCGAAAATATATAAATATATTTTAAACATGACCTATATATTTATTCATATAAACCCTTCTTTACTCTACTATTTTAACAGCTAATTTTTTGATGAAACTAGCATTTAAAAAAAAACTACTATATTCCAGTAAAGTCCAAATCTCTCCTAAAAACAGAAAAGGAATAAATTTTGGTATACACCATGTTGTTCGTTGGTATTAGCAGTAGGGTATATTCATGGTAAAGGGTTGCCATCATAATGTATTTACAAACACAAATTGATAGCAATTTGTCGAATGTGTGTGAGTGTGGTATAGAGTAAGAGTAACAAGATGAGTTAGTTGCCTTTGATAGCGACCAACACTTCTACTACCACATTAGATGAGTCATTTTTACGCGTAGAAGTTTGCATGAAACCCAACTGGAAAGAGAGCCATAGTTGATGACACACAAAAGAGTGCCAATTTAGCTATGCTACGAATATCATTGAAAGCATTAGCTTTGTGTTTTGGAAATTTGTCGTGTCTTGCTTGCAATAAAATAAGTGATAGACTGTCTTAGATTTGTATGGATTGATCATGATTTATTGTCGCAATTAAGTAGTTAGCTAAGAAAAATAAGTATGATTTTAGTTAAGAATAAAATCCCCACCATGTGAAAAAAACCAGACTCAACGGCAACACTGCGCAACAGCTGTTTTTGACACGCAGCTATCGTTCGATCAGTTTGCTTTCATAAAAACAGAAAATAAATTTAGACACACAGCAGTGGATCGAGACAGTCTTTGCGTGGCCGGCGACCGGTGAACAACAACAGCAGCAGCAGATGTAGCAGACAAAGCGGTAAGCAGCAAGGAAACAATGTATTTGATAAGTTGAAGCAGTTGTTGTAGTAGCGAGAGAGACCGCGGATAGCCCGATAATAAATCATTTGCTCGTGGTTAGTACAAGGGTGAGGGGTCGTATAATCGAGTAGTTCGATAATATATCAGTTATTCGTGAGTGCAATCTAGTCTCAAATGAAGTCAGGTATGTAAACAGCAGAGTAGAAAGTGGCGTTTAGTAGCGTATAGGTGAGCATTTTAGTCAATAGCGTGAACGCAGCATAGGGGGATAGTGCTTGGTGGCGGAAAAACAATCACCACGTTAGAAATGGGTGGCCCGATAATAAATTAGCCACTCACGGCTAAAATGCAAGCGGAGAGGACAGCTCCACGATCAAGCCCGATAATAAATCTGTTGGTCGCAGGTGTGCTCACTCTCTCTTTGAAGTACGAAGGAGATGCAAAAGAATAGATAATAGCGTGGGGTGAGAAAAGTAGCCATTGCATTAGGTGTAAGCAGCCCGATAATATATCTTCTACTCACGGCTATAGTCTATAGAGTACGCTTTCAAGAGAAAACCATTGCGTTAGGTGTGAGCAGCACGATACGATATCACCAACTGACGACTATAGAGTACGCGTTCAAGAGAATGCATACAGTATTTGGGAAGAGGCAGCTAACTACTACTACACTCAATTAGGCCACGGCTAGCGGCGGAGAAAGCAACACTTAGAAGCAGAGAGTAGTGGGGAGAAGAGAAACGTGTTTTATTTATTATATAATTATAAGTATGTTCAGAGAAACCGGATAAGGAAATAAACATGAAGTAAATTATAAAAACTCCAACCCGTGATTTTGAATTTAACCAAGAACTAAAGATCTTACGAGGAAATAATTGACAGATTCTAACTGAGCGGTTTAAAATCTATTTAAAAAGTTAAATAGCATAATTTTAAAATAAAAAATTTTCGGATCCACAAATGTTCTTTGAAATGGACTAAAACTTTTAAAGTGCTTATCTACAGTTATATGAAACTTTTGGTCCTTATGGAAAGAAATTCTAAGGAACTTTTATATATGAAGCATTGTAGTAAGTAATAATCCCTGGATATGGTGTTGCAAGTTGCGTCAATAATAAGCAAATGCTTATATAAGGCCTTCTTTAAATAAATATTTTATATTCGCTTTACTTCTTTTAAACATACGTTTGTAACTTCTAACAGCATTGGTGCTTTATGTGAACAGGGGTGTGTGTTCTATAAAAATATAACCCATTACCGTTCCGTATTCGAGAGATCAATCATAACACTCTGCACTAAACATTGGGTGCACAAATTTTGACTTACTTAATGATGATTTTTTTCCTAATGGGAACACACTCATCAAGTCCTTTTTTCCAATTTATGCCTATGTGTTAGTGTTTGTTTATCTATTGCTGATAAATGTATTTGAACACATCGTTGCTAAACTACGAAAACAAAACGCGCTGTCAGGTCCATTCAGCAGGCAGTGCATGTTGTCGCTGAAGGTAATACGTTGCCGATAAAATGTAACTTGAGCTTTTAACGCGAGCGCTCCCACTTGCTTTACAATTTGAATGCGTGTTTGTGTGTATGGGTTCTTGTGTGTTTGTGCAATAGTGAATTACAGATAAAGCGACGTTGATTGTTAATTGGATATATATATGTATGGAATTTTTTTAGTAAGTGACACTCTACAAACAATTGGAGCAAATATATTGAATCTACTTACTGATTTTGCACAAAAATAAGCGCTTAAAAGTGTGCACTTGTAATGTATATAAACAAATAGTAAAGATTTGGCACTGAAATCAAGTGCATACTTTTAGGCGCATTATTTTTAACAAATAAGCAAACCTTAGAAAAATCGCTCTTGTATGTTAATTACCTTTAACGTGATTATTCACTCGATGATAAGTTCGATCTTGACCGAATGTAGCGGCATTACTATTAGCTTTGTTAGCGTAGATGTGTTGTTGTGTCACCGGAAGAATTGATTGTTGCCTTTTGTGCTTTTTAGTGGATTTGAATAAAGAAAAAAAAAAAAATTAATTTGGCTTTTTATCAAAAGTTTCCAATTCGTTTACATAAAAAGAATCCACTCTTTGGACAACTCAACTATTATCCTTTCAAAACAATTAACTTAAAAGCTACATAGAAGAATATCCAGTATAAATAATATGCATTTCAAATTTAAACTATTCAAATTCGTAATAAGAATCAAAGCCGTTTCAGGATAACTAATAAAAAGAGTTTTTAGAAATTGCGTTCTTTTTCAGAAAAATTGCTGTATTTTCATGTTTTCCAATTAAAATTTTTTTCTTTGCTTAAAAAGTTACATTTTTCTACTAAGCGCTGTTGAAAAAATATTTCAACACTTATATCCTTGCTCTATACAAAAATGTAATAAAACAAGAAAAGCAAAAGCTAAAGGAAAAAAGGATTCAACAACCGCTCTAAATGACCAAATGAAATTAGAGTCTTCAAAGCTACAGTGATGTAGACTTACAGATAAATGTATGAACAGAAAAAAGAAGCGCTGAGTTCATGTTGAAGACACACAACACAACTTTATCTGACTTTGTCTGACTCTTGAAGCCAATTTGGTAACATAAAGAAAACATTGCAACAATTTGCTGTTGCATTCATTTACGAGCACTCGTATGTTGCTGCAACAAAGGGGCAATGCAAAAACAAACAAAAAAATAAAAAATGTGTAAACTGAAGTGAAAAAGAAATGCAAGAGAATTAAATTGCGTTTATTCTATTTTTTTTGTTTTTGAAGAGTGAAAAAACCAAGCACAAAAAAAAAGTAAAATCACACTCTTTAACAAAACACAAGCCGACAATGGAATAAATAAATAAAGTTTCAGAGGTATGACTTTATGCTTCTAGTTTTACTTTATGTAAACTTTAGCACGGAGGCGTGACGATGTCCATTTTTCAAGTGAATTTGATTTGTCCCGATGAGCTTTACATATGAAGCGTTTATTTGGAAAGTGGTGTAAATGAGTCCAAAGACAAAAGGCAAAAGTAGTGTCAAAATTGTGAATTTGCCACCATTTTTTTAAATGCGATCAAATTTCATTGTGGTAGGACATCCATGTTGATGCCAGATAGACAATAAGTTGTCAATAAGATATATACATAATCAGAGCCACATGTTTTATAACGAACAATTTAAAATGCCTTCAAACGAGCACAAATGTGCATCAGTTCAGGAGGTAGTCAGTTAACCGATATGACTTTTTCAATTTAAAAATACATTACCCAATTTTTATAATTTTTAACAAAATGGTAGCCAATCTACTTACATTATGACATTATTTTTTTTCGTTTTATATGTATGTAGATACCAAACATCATAAATCAGCGTAAAATAGTTTCAAAGTCATATAAATTTTGTTTTTGGTAGGAGTGGCAGTGCCACTTTTTTTAGTGGATGCTGTCGCTAGAGCAGTGATATCCAAACTCAATACTAGCATATTTTAACAATGTATAAAAGCTCAGCTTTTATATTCTGCATAAGCTGAAAGCAAGTGACGTAGATCTGCATAACTACTATGTATGTATGTATTCTCCTTTAACTCCTAGGAGGAGCATAGGGCCAGTATGAAATCTCTCCATTTGTCACGATCCCTTGCGATGACTTTGATCTCTTGCCACGATTTTCCCGATTCTTGGATTTCCTTTTCCAACGACCTTTTCAGTTGGTTTTGGGTCTACCACGTTCTCTACTGCCTTGTGGATTCCACTCAAGGGCCTGGCGACAAACTTCGCTGTGTGGTTTCCGGAGAGTGTGACCAATCCATCCCCATTTGCGCAGCTTGATCTCGTTTGCTATAGCCTTCTGTTTGCATTTTTGATGTAGCTCGGCATTTGATATAGTGCGAGGCCACCAAACCTTTAATATACGCCTTAAACATTTGTTGACGAATACTTGCAGTTTGTTTGTTAGTTGTTCAGTAACAAGTCATGTTTCGCACCCATATAACAAAACCGATTTCACATTCGAATCAAAAATGCGCACTCTCGTTTTGGTGGATATAACGGATGAAGACCATATTTTGTTCAGTTGAGCAAACGCGCCTTTTGCTTTTGCTATTCTTGAGTTGATATCCTCTTTTGCTCCACCATCCATGGAGATAATGCTGCCTAGATACGTGAAGCTATCGACGTTTCCGATGTCATCACTGCCAGCTTTAAACGTCATGTCATTGCTTGCGTTTAGCTTCATGCTTTTAGTCTTGGATACGTTGATTTTTAGGCCGGCCTTTTGTGATTCCAAGACAAGGTCTTCAATTTTGCTTTGCATATCTGAATGTTTGGACGATAAGAGGCAGATGTCGTCAGCGTAGTCGAGATCTTCCAGATGTTCGGTAAAGTTCCATTGAATACCCCTTTTGGCCTTATTAAGAGCTTTATCTAGGATATCATCAAGAACGATAAGGAAGAGTGATGGTGATAGTAAACACCCTTGCCGTACGCCTGAATTAGTGGTGAATGTCGGTGACAACAACCCGTTGTGTAACACACTGCATTTAAAGCCTTCATATTGTGCACGTACTAAGTTTATGGCCTTTGCGGCAATACCTCTTCGTTGCAGTGACGCCCAGATGTTTTCTCGGGAGACACTGTCAAAGGCAGTGCTATAGTCAACGAAGACAAGTTGAAGTGCAGCACGCCACTCGCATGATTGTTCGACAATTATTCTGAGCGTGTTGATTTGATCCACGCATGATCTGTTTCGCCGGAATCCTGCTTGCTGCTTTCGAATGGCTGAATCAAGTTTTTCGCTTACCCTGCTCAGAAGCACTTTCGTCAGTACTTTTGATGGAACTGAGAGCAAGGTGGTGCCTCTATAGTTTCGGCACTCGCTTAGGTCACCTTTTTTCGGTAATTTGACTAACATGCCATGTAGCCAATCTTCTGGCAAACGCTCTTCACTCCAGATTTTGTTGAGCACAGGATGGAGAATTTTAGCTGATGTTACGGGGCATGCCTTTAGCAGTTCAGCTGTTATTTGATCTATACCGGCGGCCTTGTTGTTTTTCATGCTTTGGATAGCTTTCACAATTTCATCAATTGTAGGCGGCGGTGTTTGTATTCGACTACTACTGCGAGTCATTGCGGCAGTTGTAGTTGGTGATTCTGGTTGCAGGGATGTGGTAGACATGGGATTTAGTATATCGCAAAAATACTCTTTCCATCTGTTTAGTTGGTCGTCTGCAGATGTTAAGAGATTTCCGTTTTTGTCTTTGATAGGGCGGCTCTGTTGGAGTTTTCTGCCTGATAATCTGCGGGTGATATCGTAAAGCTGCCTGAGATTTTGAGCATTTGCAGCGCTTTCGGCTTCGCTCGCGAGGTCGTTATACATTCTTCTTTTGTCTTGTCTGCACGATCGCCTGACTTCTTTATTGAGAGAGTTAAAGACCAAGTTTAAGAACGCCTCTTTAGCGGCCCTCCATGATGTTTCAATACTTCCACCACAATCGAACGGAACTGTTTTAAGTTCTTCTACGAAAGATCTGCGTACCTCATCGTTCTTAAGCTTAAGCACTTCGAATTTTTTTGCTACAGATTGTTCGCTGGGACGTTTATTAGCGGCAAGTTTTAGTCGAATGACCGCGACGAGAAGATGGTGGTCGGAGCCTATGTCAGCGGCCCTCTTTACTCGTACGTCCAGAAGACTCCCTCTCCATTTTCTGCTAATGCAGAAGTGGTCGATTTGGTTTTCAGTGGTGTTGTTTGGAGACACCCAAGTAGCTTTATGGCATTTTTTGTGTGGGAATAGCGTACCCCCAACGACAAGACCGGCTGTATTGCAGGCGTCAATGAGAAGCTCTCCATTGTCGTTTCTTGCACCCAAGCCATGTCTTCCAATCACGTGCTCTAGGTTAAGGTTTTCTGAGCCTACTTTGGCATTCAAATCGCCCATAACCATTATGATGTCGTTCTTGTGAGCACTGTTTATTGCTGCAGCGAGCTGGCTGTAGAATTCATCTTTGGTTTCTCTCTCTGCCAACTCTGTGGGCGCGTATGCTTGGAAGATGGTAATATTTCTTGCGGGGGTTCGAAATCTGCACCAAATGAGTCTTTCGTTTACAGGTTTCCATTCCATTACTGCCTTTACTGCAGTTTTACTTAGCAAAAATCCAACTCCATCCCTGTGGATGTCATCTTGCGATCTACCGGAGTATAGAAATTTTTCGCCGTCAGGAAGTACATATTCGCCGGCACCGTTCCATCTACACTCGCTTAATCCCAATATCTCAAGGTTGAATTTGTGGAGTTCTCTAACGGCTTGGTGTATTTTGCCTGGTTCATTTAGAGTTCGGACATTCCAAGAGCCGATGCGTGTTCGAGTTTTCATCGAAAGGATTTTAAAATTTTGAGAAACCATATTGGTTCCAGTTATAGGAGAATCATTCCTAACTATGCATGTTTCTTGCACCTCCAAATCCGATGTGCATGCTGCCGAGGCAGGTGGATTAACCACACTCTGGTGGGTACCACTTGGAGAGTTATTTCCCATCGTTTTTCGATCCATGCTTCATTAGTATAATCTTCTCGGCAACGCCCCACGCAGTAAGTTATAAGCTTAAAGCTGGATCCGGCAAGCGCTGCAAATATAGTGGCCAAATTCACTTTTAATTTCAGCCGCCCAATCTGGAACAGACGCTGACCTGGGAGCCGCCCACTCTGGATCAGACGCTTCAGGATTTCGACAAGATGCTTATTTTAAGGCGGCATCGACTCGTCTTGTCAGTGCCAGTTACGGGCATTGTGGGTTTTTCTTTCGAGGCGCAACGCTGTCCAACGCTACACCCTTCCACACCCTGGCTGGTCACCCACTTTTAGTCGCCTTTTACGACAGGCATGCTTACCTCGGGCATATTCTGACCCCTTACCCGCAGGGTAAGTGAATACCGCAGGGTAAGTGAATACGTATACGGAAAGCTTTTAAGCACAATAGCTCAAATGCCCACGGGCGGAGGCGTTGGATTTCACTGCGCCAGAGCCATAGAGATGGTTAGGTACTGTACTGTAAGTAGAAGAGATGTTTTTTTCATTTTGTTTTGGGATTAAAGCCAACAACTTTTCATGCGTTTTTTCCAAAAAATTATAGCTTTGTTTTCAAAAGTTACGTAGTTTACAAAAGAAAAAGAAAAACCTTTCTCTCTGAAATAATGTCAGAAAATTTTTTTCGATATCTTTGCAAATAAAGCCAAAATTTAACAAAAATATAACGTCAGAATTTTGAAAAAAAATGCCAGAGAAAATAACGCGAAAAAAATCTCCATACAAAATTCTGGCCTTATTTCCATTTTGTTTCGGAAATAAAGCCAAATACAAATAGCACCCCAAGAATATTTTTAACAATTTTATTGGCTGTATATCCAAAAAAATTTTCTGGTGTTATTTCTTAGTGCATTATTACCATCGGCGTTTTTCCAAAATTCTGGCGTTATTTTTTTGTTAACTTTTGGATTAATTTCAATAAAATTCATTGCGTTATTTCAGGATGCCTTGAAAAGTTTTGCAAAGATTTCAACTATCGCCAAAAGCAATATGTAAGTATCTGCGCGTTGATTTGCAATTCACAGATAGTTTGATTGCATTGCAGTATACTTGAAGTGTTGTCAACTGGGTAAAAAGTGTTTGCAAAGAAAAGTACACAGTGGCTACATCTGGCATTTCTCGTTGCAAAAATCATAACTTCTGAACCATTTAAGATATTTTAATTCTGTTTTCAGTTGTGGATATAGTAGAAAATTCTTATAGCTATTGCTATTCTAAATTATATTAAGATAACATTGCAGAGTGAAAAGCAATGTTTTGTTGAAGTTCGATTTTCTGTAAATTACGTATGTACATATCGTTAGGAAAATCCCGGAACGTTCAAATATTTCAGAAATTGGATGTTAAATATAAAAACAAAAAAACACGTGTCCAGTAATTTTTTGAGATCTATTCAACGATATGAATCTTGATCCCCTCTCACCCTCCGACGGGGGTGGGGCGGGGGAAAAATCAAAATTTTAAATGGAAATCCCCAATTTTTATTGCAGATTCGGATTTTACTTAAAAAAAAAGGAAAATTTTGTCTAAAAAATTTGTTCTTATCCGTCCTAGATGGCGCTGTAATCGACAAAAACAGAATTAAAAATATAAAGTTTTGTACTTAAAACTTAATGAAATTAGCTTTTTCATCCATAAGTTTCGCCATAAAAGTTGCTCTTACACAAAGGGTTGTAAGTAAAACCATACAGTTTTTGGAGCACAAGCTTAGAGATAAACACCAATTAGTTGTTTGAACTCAACCCAAAGCTTAAAAACTACGCTAAAAGTAATGTCTTCAAAAAAAATTCATAAAAAATAAAAGCTATTAAAAAAACTTAAATTTTTGCTAATCAGTTTTATGAGACAAGACCACTAATGCTTTAAGTGAAAGAAAAAATCGCTTTCCTTTAACCATTTGCCAAAGTATTCAACCTAAATATGAAGCATTTTTCTCATTTTTGCTAATTTTAAAATTTACTCAACTTTGAGAGGCTGTAAAAACCAAACCACTTGCCCGAATGGGCTTAAATTTTAAAATCCTTTAACTCCTAATATTTTTCTATCTGGTGGCAATATCAGATTTGTAAAAGGAACCCACTCGAAATTGATTTTTACAACGCCTTTTCTAAAAATGATGTCATGAGCCACAGGTTTCTTAATGAAAATCATTATAACTCATAGAGCTGCAAGTAGACGCAGCTGAATTTTTTTTTATTGTATTCGAAAGTGTTTAGTCTATTTAGTTTTAGTAGTCCGTAAGATATCTTTTGCGAACATTTTTTGAAATTCCATTCGAAGTTGAAAAAAAGGGTAAAAATAGTGTTTCAGAAAAGTACAGAAACCTCAGGCAGAAAAATTAGAAACTCATCTTGAAAAAAAAAAAAAAAATTACAAACTCGAAAAAACCATCGACTTTGACCAGCTCTACAAAGCGAACCATAGTTTCAAATGAACTAAAACTGTACATCTTTAAGCACTGATCATTTGTTTATCGAACTGCATCATTAAATTTGCAGATTTTTATCAAACCAAAATTGATTTTTGCAACCACTTTTGAGAAATGTCGCCAGTGTGCGGCGTTAGGAAATAACGCCCAAATTATTTTCAAAATTTATGTATACCAGGTTCGCCTTGTGACCACAATTCGACCACCTCAATTTTAATTTAAGTGGCACAGCCCATTTGAAAACAATATGGCCACATTATCGTTGCCTAATGTTAACCCTATCTCCATACCGAATTTGATGAAAATCGATTGATCAGTTCAGCTGTGAGAGCGAATTTTCCGTTTAGGGGCGTGGCATCGCCTACTTACAACACAAAAACTATTTTTACCGTGAAGGTAAGCTACACTTATTCAATGGTACAAGATTTACTGAAATCAGTTTATTAAATCAGCTGGAAAAAGGAGTCAAAGTTTTCTGCTTGCGTATTAATATTATATAGATGAAAATAATTTTGGAGTTATTTGGCGTTATTTCCAGAATGATTATTTCGTTTTTGTTTTGTGCGTCATTTCATTGGGCGATACTTCCTAACTCCACAAAGAACATTGTATTATTTTGAGCTGGATTATCTCGATAAGTAAAATAAGTGTATTTAGTTCATTGGCTTTAAGTTTTAAATGCTCCACTTTTGCAACATTTTGCTATATAATTTTAATTTGAATTTCTCTAAACTTTTCCACTGTGCTTGTGAGAACAACAACGAAATTCTTTGCTATAAAACACTGTTGCAAATATTTGTAAAAATGTTTGAAGCTTACAAAATTTGCTTAAGCTCTTAAAGCATTTTCCTCTTTAATTGATTGTTTATGCTCTTGAACATTTGGTGTTGTTGTATGTAAATAACTTTGTAGTAGAAAATATTTTTTATTCAACTTTTAACAAAATAGTGATGATAAAATTGTAACAAAAAAGAATTTTAAAATATTAAGGAAAAATGGTAAAAATCTCGGATGATTTGACTAACAAAATTATCAAACAATTAACTTATTCATTTAATTTCAATTTTATGGGCTAATCGTCCTATGTGCACGGTTCATTGACACCCATACTTACTTTACCAACGCACACTATACATAACATGTGAATACAATGACATTACGAGTGTCCGTGTCAGTTTGTCGCGCCAAAACAGACACCATTGTTTCACTAGATATCCTGCCTACTACTTACTTACCGCTGCTGATTGCGTAGGTTATAAATTGTCATCTTCCTGTTATTGTAGTAGTTTTTGCTATTGTTACATATTGTTGCTCTTTCCACTGTTATGGGTTTTTGCTCAACAATAAAGATTTGTGTATGTGACATTGATAGGCGACCCTTACAAACGCCCTGACGGAAGTGCCACTTGTATTGTTACTGTTTTCTTTTGCTGGTGAGGTGGGGGGGGAACAAGGAAGTGCCATTTCTATTGCTCTTATATCTTAGGGAGTCATGACAGAAGCGGCAAAGCATAATGAAACAATTTAAATTTCTTAATATCTATACGAAATTCAAGAGGAGTGGTTGGGGTGTGTAGTAGGATCGAAATCATATAAAGAGTCTTCTACATGTGCCTGATTTAGACTTCATTAAAACACAATGAGCGTCAAAATTAATTTTATGCAAACTCTGGTTAACAAATGAATTGTAAGGAATTTGACACAAATCGTGTAAAGGATACAAACGAATGCACTGCGAAAAATTTTTTATTTGTATGGAGATAATGCCATAGCAAATAACGCCTTACGAAATAACGCCAGAAAATTTTTTAGATAGGAAGCCATAAAAATTTCCATACAAAATTCTGGTGTTATTTCGATTTTGATTCGAAAATAAAGCCAACAACTTTTCTGGCGTTATTTTCAAAAAGGAAACAACGCCATTGGAATTAAAGCCAGAAATTTTCTGCAGTAAATTTTTGAAAAATGAACTAGGAAATAAATGTTTGGCTGTATTTCCAAAACTTAATGGAAATAACTTCAGAATTTTGTATGGAGAATTTTCTGGATTTAAATCAAAAACTTTTCTGGCATAATTTCCCATGGCATTATTTCCAAAAATTATTGCCTGAAAATTCCTGGTGTTGTTTCCACCTCCCATATAAGCAAAATTTTCAAAATACCGCAGTGTAGGGCATTTAATGTTTGGTCAGGCCAAAGCTTATACCCTTACTAGTTTGTTTGTATGTTTGTTACTTATGGACTAGGGCACTAGCTGACTGATTTGAATGAAATTTTCTCAGTGTCTTAGCATAAGAATATTCATTAATAATATTTTAAGAAAGTTTTATGAAACTTTTAAGTTTTTGCACTTACAGGTAGTTAAACTTGATCCGAATTCAGTTTCTAACGCTGAATGTAGGCATTTTGATCAATTCAGACAGGACTCTTATATCGTTACACAATACTTCAATGACGACAGTTACCTAATGCCCCACACAGATGGCAGCTCGTATGGACATTACACACGCAATAATATGCAATTTTTTATTGCATGATTTTGGGCATTATTAAATACATATTTCTTAGACATTGACTAAAAGAAAATTTCCCAATTCAGGGTCCAAAAAATTTTAAAACATTAAAAACAATGTTAATAGTGAGTTAAGCATCAGAAAAGCTAATTAGAATCTTTTGGACCCTGAATTGGGAAATTTTCTTTTGGCCAATGTCTATGAAATATGTATTTAAAAAATGCCTAAAGTCATGCCATAAAAAGTTTCACATTATTGCGTCTGTAATGTGCATTAGAGCTGCCGTCTGTCTGGGGCAGAATTGAGGAGTTATTTTTCAAAAGGGTTTATAACCAAAACGAGGCTAAAGTTATGTCATAATATTAGTTGTCTGATACTTTGTTATAAATTAATAGAATTGGATTCTGTTTTCATAAAAATTTTATCCAATGGCGTGGAATTAATAGCATTTAGTTAAAAAAAAATCATGTCTATCAAATAACCGATTATTATGCAAATAATGTGTAGGAGATTACTTTTGCCTCGTTTTGGTTATAAGCCCTTTTGATAAATCACTCCTCAATTAAAATTTAGGAAAAGTGAAACAGTAATGAAATATACCATCAAAGTTGCCATTCTTTTATGCTCAAAATTAGTGAGGCTCAAAGTTACGGCTTTTTTGTGGAAATGCTTATACACTTTTTATACCTGTCACAAAGAAAGAATATGGAAAAAAAGTCTGCATACTTTTAGGCTTTATGAAAACATAATATACGATTATTAAAAGCATGGAAGTCCAAATTATCTGAAACATACAAAAGTATGCTGCAAAAAAAAAAAATAAATAAACTTAAGAAACAACAAAAAATTTCAAACGTTTACTGTAAAATGTTTGAAAATAAATTTTCTTAAATACGGTATATACAGGGTAATTCCATGGTAACTCGCGTTACAAACAGAAATTTTTTTTAGAGTTTAATGCAACTTTTGAAGCTCATCCTTTGGATTAACTTATAGAAATGGTTTCTTTATGAACATAAGATATTGTTCATGTTACAGACTAGTTTAAATTTTCAGTAATAACGTAATATTTATCCAGTAAAATAGTAAATTGTGCTGGTAACTCGCGTTACCATTTTTGGACAACATGTTTAGAGAGTAAATTTCTTTCGCAAGTTTCTGCGAAATTTATGGGTATATTTCTTTAAATTAGACATTGATAGAACTAGAAGGATCTAAATTAGTTTTTCTTTACTTGAAATAACAATTTTATTTCGTATTTTTTAAAATAATGCAAAAATTGTATGGTAACTCGCGTTACAAAAAATTGGTAACTCGCGTTACTTTCGATTTTTATATTAAAATAAGGAGCGTCTTCTAACTCTAATGTACAAAAATTAAGAATAAATCAAAATTTACTTTAGGCTTTTAAGGACTAAAATTGAAATTAAACAAAATTCAAGTTTTATTGAATACATAAGTCTTATATAACTCGATTGTAATTAATTGAGTGCAGATAAGGTCATGTCATCGTTAGAACTGTTACTTTCACTACCAAACTGATTTACTTAGTCGTAATCGGTACGTTTTAATTTGATGCCCACTTTTGCTTCGATTGATGTTTGGGTCATTTGCAGCTTATCATTTTTTCCAGTAAATTAAGTATATGATTTTTTGTTATTTCGACGATTTCAGGAGCCTTAGAAAATATTGAGTCTAGTTTCATTTCTTTTGCAGTTTCATCAATTTGTGTTAGTGAAAAGTTAATGAAAGTAACAACAGAATCTTTCGCTGCATTGCCAAACTGCTCAGCGTTGAAGACGACTACTTCTCTCTTCAAAACTTTGTTTCGAACAGTTCTTTTTAGAGAACCGCCTATGCCGTCAACAGCCCCCTTTCCATGAGAAGTTGCGAAATAGTTCTAAATTAAATGTACTTTGTGTCTCTGCTCCAGAATTGTAATACTCTTGGCTATAAATTTATTTTTAAATTGCGAGCACGGTCCAACAGACCAAATGTGAACTTATTTAATACCATCTGGCAGTTCTTTCAGGACTCTATCTATATATATTACAGTTGTTCTTTATCCTGATGGCGATCATCAGACAATGACGATGGGATGTTGTTTCCCAAACAACCAAAGCGAAACAGTAAAGAGACTTACTGTACCCAGTGAAAACTCTGAACTTCATCTTGAGCAATGCGAAGTCCACCTTCATCAAAGCGGCATTTTGACCCAAACCTTAAAAAAAGAATAGGCCTATAGAAAATTCATAAAAATTGTGAGAAATTTGAGTGGAATTATGACGATGAGAGTCACCGGTAACTCGCGTTACTAAAATAAATCTCAATTAATCTAGACTACTTAAATCAAATTGAAGATGTTTTTACCGTTGTTCAGTACAAATTGATACACAAAAAGAATATGCAAGCATTCATTTGATTTAAACGGCAAATACCTGCTATACCAGAAAAAAACGTAAAATTTGGTAACTCGCGTTTTGAAAGATAAGGGCACTCTATTCCTTCATTTTTGAACACTTCACTTTCTCAAAATTATTGTAACAATGCATCATTGAATACAAGAGACTGTGTAATTTTAAATAAATGAAATTTGCTTACCAAATCAAAACACGACACACAGATAATTAAAGATGTAAAAATAAGTTTTATTTAATTTGGATATACATGCAATACATAATATTTAAAACATTTAATTTTAATGAACTGTAATGTCAAATCTTAAATTTGGCGCTTGATAGCAATGATGCTTGAATTAAACATTAATTTGGATATAGTTGAAAGTTGAAAAGTAGTGGTAAGTTTTTCTGATATCGTGTCCACATTTACATGGAATTACCCTACAGATAAATATTAAAAATATTCGTGCAGTTAGGGGTCATGAATTTTCACATTCCTCAAAATATAGAATCTGTACTATCTGTGTGGTTTTGAGTGCTGCAGGGTACATTTTTTTTTGCTCTAAATACGTTTTCGGTTTTTAATTTTTGAAAAGAATTTTTTTTAATTTTAAAATAACTTTAATTTTGTTTAAAAAATTGCACTAAAAAATATTAAAACTAAATGGATTTGTAGGTTTTTGTCTACTTTTCGTTTTACAGCGATTGCTTGTGTGGTTGAGATGATTATGAAACTATCATAAATGAAAGCACATACATTTGTTGGTTTTTTGCTTTACTTTTTTTGTTTTCAATGCTCATTGCAAAAATACCTTTTCGGACCAAGTCCATTTCTAGTTCTAGGTTTTCTTAAATTTGTCCCAATGCTTAAGATTTACAGTGTACTTTCGCTTGTAAGTGTTTTTGTCATTGATTCTGTGACTTTTGTCACTCACTCACACACTTCAATTCGCAACGAAAGTGGTTTCTTGATTTACTGTTCTCAACGGAGGTTGCCCCTTTTCCCACCATATTGGAATGTTCTCTATTTGTTTTTTTTTTATCTTGACTTGGTTTTGTGTTGATGGTTATCATTGTTGTCAGTTTTCAGGCGTTTCAACTGTCAAACGCCCTTTCTAGTTTGACGTTGACTTAATGAATCTAATCGCACATGGGGTTTTTCACATTTCATCGTTGCTGGTTTTGTTGATTTGACTTTGTTTTGCATATTGGTTTACTTTGCTTTGCTTTCTTCATTTGCAGTCTTTTGAATGTATCCGTATGTGTGAGAATAAATCTAAATTCACTACACACAATATGCAAAATAACATTGCATACATCTAAGCGCTATTAAAATGTCAACATTGTTTATTTAGTTGTCTCTTCATAGTGAATATTTCTAATGATTAAGATGTTGCGATCAACAATTCTTTTAGTTTAATTTATTTGAAATGGGACAACTTCTTTTTAGTGCAATGCCCCAGACATACGGCAGCTCTAATGCACATTACAGACTCAATAATGTGAAACTTTTTATTGCATGACTTTAGGCATTTTTTAAATCCATATTTCATAGACATTGCCTAAAAGAAATTTTTCCAATTCAGGGTCTAAAAAATTCTAAAACATCAAAAACAAGATTAATGGTGAGTTAAGCAGCAGAAAAGCAAAGTAAAATTTTTTGGAGCCTGAATTGGGAATTTTTTTTAGTCAATATCTATGAAATATGTATTTAAAAAATGCCTAAAATCATGTAATAAAAAAATTTCACATTATTGCATCTGTAATGTGCATTAGAGCTGCCGCACAGTGGCTACATCTGGCATTTCTCGTTGCAAAAATCATAACTTCTGAACCATTTAAGATATTTTAATTCTGTTTTCGGTTATGGATAGAAAATTCTTATAGCTATTGCTTTTCTAAATTTCATTAAGATTACATTGCAGGGTGAAAAGCAATGTTTTGTTGAAGTTCGATTTTCTGTAAATTACATACATATCGTTAGGAAAATCCCGGATCGGTCAAATATTTCATAAATTGGATGCTAAATCTAAAAACAAAAAAACACGTGTCGAGTAATTTTTAAAGATCTATTCTATGATATACATCTTGACCCCCTTTCATCTTCCGACGGGGGTGGAGTGGGGGAAAAATCAAAATTTCAAATGGAAACCCCCAATTCTTATTGCAGATTCAGATTTTACGTAAAAAAATAAGAAAATTTTGTCTAAAAAATTTTTTCTTATCCGTCCTAGATGGCGCTGTAATCGACAAAAACAAAATTAAAAATATAAAGTTTTGTACATAAAACTTCGTGAAATTAGCTTTTTCATCCATAGGTTTCGCCATAAAAGTTGCTCTTACACAAAGGGTTGTAAGTTAAACCATACAGTTTGTGGAGCACAAGCTTAAAAATAAACATTGATTAGTTGTGTAGCAAGCCGAACTTTACAAAAAGCGAAGTTTTTTCTTAAACTCAACCCAAAGCTTAAAAACTACGCTAAAAGCAATGTCTTCAAAAAAAATTCATAAAAAATAATAGCTATTAAAAAAACTTAAATTTTTGCTAATCAGTTTTATGAAGCAAGACCATTTATGCTTTAAATGAAAGAAAAAATCGCTTTCCTTTAACCATTTGCCAAAGTATTCAACCTAAATATGAACCATTTTTCTCAAAAACTAAATTTTTTCGCTAACTTGAAAATTTACTCAACTTTGAGAGGCTGTAAAAACCAAAGCACTTGCCCGAATGGGTTTAAATTTTCAAATCCTTTAGCTCCTAATATTTTTCTATCTGATGGCAATATCAGATTTGTAAAAGGAACCCACTCGAAATTGATTTTTGCAACGCCTTTTCGAAAAATGACGTCATTAGCCACAGGTTTCTTGATGAAACTTATTATAACTCATAGGGCTGGCTGCAAGTAGACGCAGCTGAATTTTTTTATATTGTATTTAGAATTGTTCAGTCTATTTAGTTTAAGCAGTCCGTAAGATATCTTTTGCGAACATTTTTTTGAAACTCCATTCGAAATTGAAAAAAAGGGTAAAAATAGTGTTTCAGAAAAGTACAGAAACCTCAGACATTAAAAAAAAAAATCATTTATTTTTAAAGTTACTTGATAGTATAAGAACCGTTTATAGCATAAATAGAAAAAAAAAATTAATTTTTCTTTCATAAGTTGCAGAAAAATTAGAACCACAAACTCGAAAAAACCATCAACTTTGACCAGCTCTACAAAACGAACCATTTTTTCAAATGAATTAAAATTTTACATCCTTAAGCACTGATCACTTGTTTATCGAACTGCATCATTAGATTTGCAAATTTCCATCACACCAAAATTGATTTTTGCAACCACTTTTGAGAAATGTCGCCAGTATGTGCCGTCTGTCTGGGGCATAATTTTCGACATTATTATACTACTATTGTCACTACTACTGCCTTAACTTTGAATGTGCTACAAAACCGAAACTTAACATTTTAGATAAACCAATTTTTTACTTGACTTTCTTTAAAAAACATGGAAATGTTTTTCAATATTTATTTTTGTATCGAAACCAAAGTTCACCTCAAGTTGGAAAAGTTAATTTAGCGCAACGGTACTTCATTGCATGACTATCCCCATAATGACAAAAATTATAAAGAAAAATCTATTGTCAGCAGGACGGCAGCTACGATTTTCCTTTATCCAATCACGATAAAAATAAACATCAGTATAAACACCTGGAACACCGGAAGAGCAGCCTTTTCCAAACGATACTACACCAACAAGTTCAGAGTTGACTATTAATGGACCACCGGAGTCCCCCTGACAAGCATCTAACTCAGGATCCTTTAAATCGGAAACGCACAGCATGCCGTCTTTGTATAAATTTGAATAACTCCTGCACTCCTCATCTGCATGAATAATGAGATCCACATAAATAACATCAGCGGCCAATGGACCATTCTTTAAGTGAATGTGGGAAAATGTTAAAAGCAACTACCAAATTGATGATTGCTGCTGCTTCCAGTACTTACCATCAAAATACGACCCCAACCGATAACTGTACAATGTGTACCTGGATCGAGTGCTTTATCTACTAATGGTATAATTGCCGCTAAGCTACCATCCAAATCAATATCATCTTCCAGTTTGGCAATCGCAATATCATTACTAATAGATTTGGGATCATACAATGGATGAATGCGTATTGTCCGCACATCATATATTAATGTGTCATAGGTCATCACTAAACGATTTATTGTCTTTGCTACAACACGTATTGTACGCGGATTCTTTGGATTTGCTGTGTAACTAAAAACCAAATTGGATTTTGAAAAAATATACCCAATACATGAAAAATACATACGATTCCGCCAAGCAGTGTGCCGCTGTTAGTATTATGCGCGGACCAATGATAGAACCGCCACAAAAATGATTGTCACCAAAATATTCCCTGTAAAAACGTGAACGAATTGAGACAAGATATTTCGTTAGCACATGCATCTTTGGTCGATAACCGCCAGTAATCAGAAATGTAAAGTTGGTGTCATCTGTTGTAGTGTCATCGGTGCTGATGGTAGCAGCACCAAAAACTTTAAAAATTTGCGATAGTGTCAAAGTTATGATGATAAACACTGAGAGATTTGGAATTATTGACATTATAAAACAAATGTTTGGAAAGTCGAAAAAATACTAAGAAGGTAGAGTGTACCTACTTATGTTGAAAACTTCGTTATTTAACACTAAATGATCATTATAAGTAGTTAGGAAGCTGTTGGCAATTTTGGTATGTGATACTTACGTGTTATGTTGTTCTCATTCTAGTGCTAAAGAAAATATAAGGGGTTACTTGATTAATCGAATTTTGAAATATAAAAAAAAAATGTCTACCATATATTATAACATCGTGTCTGCCACTGTTATATTGCATAAGTTATTTCTAACAAAAAATAATTTTGAGACGGCAGACGTCCAAAACGCTGTTTTTGTATTTTAAACAATTTAGAAAATGCAAAAAATCATCTTCATTAATATTGACGAAAGACATTATAGCTTCTGATTGTTCGTAAAATTAAGGTTTTCTTCATCAGTATGAAAGGAGAAAGCTATATATAAAGTCGTTATTCCAGTTTTCATACAACAAATAGCTTAGAGGTTATTCCAATTCAAACTAACTCCAGCTCGCATTTCCATTGCAGAGTATACTTCGGCTATGGCCTTATACTAAAAAGCGTCTTTCTTTAAAAAATCATCAGACAAAGCGTCTGTCTCTTATATTTTCATGCTGAAGGCATTCGAGAGAACTATTATGCTTAATGACAGACACGATGAAATCAATCTTTATAATTATCACGTATTTTTTTCTGCCACTAGCTCTCTATCAGTGAAATATTGATTCTTAGGTACATATATAGATATTTCCCACGGTTCGTTCGAACACTTCTCTTAGAGACCAAAACGGTCACTTAAAGTGGTCGCAAACACCCCTGGTCATGTCCAAAATCTATTTTCGACCTATACTTATCGATTCTTGCAATACATTTTTTTTTCAAAAATATGTCCAAAAAGGTAACTCAGAGGGATCGGAGACACCCCTGGTCATGTCCCAAATCTATTTCCGAATTATCCCCATCGATTAGTGCAATTAATTTTTTTTTTTTAAAAAATTGGTAAAAAAGAGGGGTCGTGGACTTCTCTGATCATGTCCAAAATGTATTTTCAACTTTTCCCCATAGTTTGGAGCAATATTTTTTTTTTTCAAAAATGGGCCTAACTCCGGCACTTAGAGGGGACGGGGACTCCTTTGGTCATGTCCAAAATGTGTTTTAGACTTTTTCCCATCGATTGGTGCAATACAAAAAAATTTCAAATATGTGCCCAAAACGGTCATTAAGCGGGGTCGGGGAGTCCTTCCTCTAAATTTCTTGGATATCTATATATTTTTTGTAATGACTTTCACGCCTTCGGGTTTCCCAGAAAATTAATCAATTAAAGCTTGTTTATAGTCGGCCATATATATCAAGATATACTTAGTTTTGACTTTGAAGCATCCAGGTGACTTTTGCAATCCTTCGGCTGTTCCAAGAAATGAATCAATTTAAGGTTGTTAATAGTCCGCCATAGACGTTTTTGCTCTTGCCTATCCAAATATTCTTCATTTTTACTATGAAGTCTTTGGGTAAACATCGGGTGTTCCAAAAAATGAATCAAATAAAGCTTTTGGATAGTTCGATATAGATATTCTTCGTTTTGACTATGAATCTTTCGGTTGATCTTTGAAACCCTACGGGAACCTTTGGTTGTTCAAGAAAAATATAAATGTGGTAGCTATGATACACACTTACTACAAAAATTTCGTCAAAACAACCTTTATAGCTTGCGCCAAAAAAGTTCCGGAAAAAAGTGTCGAAAAAAGTTTCGCCGACTTCAAATTTTACACCTAAAGTGGCCAAAGAATTTTACTTCAAAAAAATTGGTAAACTAACCGACTTTTGGTCAATTTACTTATTTTATTTGCAATATTTAAAAATAAACTATGAAAAAAACATACAAGATTCTGAGTTTTATATAGTTTTCAGAAGCATCTAGAATACCATAAACATAAAAGTAGCAAATAAAATTAGAAACCCATTGTCAGCATGACGATTACAATGATTTTCTCTTATCCATTTGCGATAATACCAAACGTCTGAATAAACGCCAGGAAGACCAGATGCACATCCAATTCCAAACGAAACTACTCCAACAAGTTTTGAATCGCATATTAATGGACCACCGGAATCTCCAGTGCATGCATCCAATTCAGGATCTTTTAAATTTCCTACGCACAACATGCCCTCGTTGAAATTGGGAAAAACTGAACAGAAAATTATCAACCAAATATCGACATCTGCATAAATGGCTTCAGCGGCCAATGGCCCATTCTGTAAATAAATACAAAAATTAAAACATATGTAATCCTTTAGATATATCTTGTGTACTACCCACTTGAAATATGCGACCCCAACCGAGAACAGTGCAATGTGTCGTGTGTTCAACTGGACGGTCTATCAATGGTATGATTGCCGCTAAACTGCCATCCAAATCAATATCTTCTGCAACCTTTGCAATTCCAATATCATGTGCTATAATCTTTGGATCATACGAAGGATGTACACGAATTTCTTCTACGCTTAATTCCAACGTATCCGCGGTCTCCACTAAACGATTTGTTGCCTTTGCGACAACCTTTACATCACGTGCTTTTTTTGGTATCTTGGATTTTCTAAAAATTTTCAATGATTTTTTGTTAAAACTCTACGGATATAAGAAAATTACCTATTCGTCAAGCAATGTGCTGCTGTCAGGATAATGCGTGGGCTAATGATTGAACCGCCACAAAGATGATTATCACCCCAATATTCGCGAACCGGTCTACGCAGCGAAACAAGATACTTGGTGAGCGTGTGTTTCGGAGGACGGTAGCCACCAGTAACAAGAAATACGAAATCTGTGTCATTGTTGGTGGCATTATCGATGTTGGCAGTAATAAAAATGAGCTCTATTGTCAAAAATATGATGATAATTTTTACTGATAAATTTGAAATTATTGACATGATAAACCAATGTCGGAATAAGTCGAAAATATATTAAGTAAATAGAGTGGTTTTGACAAAAATTGTGTATTTTGCGGCAAAAGATTTCAGTAGTTTATTCAAATATTGATTAGTATGATAACAAAACATATAAGTAAGTTATTACAAGCCGTATAATAGCAGCTATGATTTTCCTCTATCCATTTGCGAAAATAGAAAACATCCGTATAAACTCCTGGAACTCCGTAGGCGCATCCCACTCCAAATGAAACAATACCAACAAGTTTAGATTCACATATTAATGGACCACCAGAATCTCCATTACACGAATCCAGTTCAGGATCGTTCAAATTGGAAGCACACAGCATACCCTCCCTGAATATTGGATATGCCTGACATTTCCAATCAGGATTAATATCGATGTTTGCATAAATGGCATCAGCGGCCATGGGACCATACTGTAATAGGTATATAGAAGATTAGATAACTTTCAAACATAGCTTACGCACCGACCATAAATAGGCGTCCCCAACCGATAACTGTACAATGTGTACCAGGTTCAGGCGGATGTTCTGCCAATGGTATAATTGCCGCAAAAGTACCATCTAAATCAATATCATCTGCTAGTTTTGCAATTGCAAGATCACTAGAAGAAGTCCTCTCATCATAATCGGGATGTGCATAAATTTCTTTTATTTCCACTGACAATGTATTAGCAGTCTCTGCCAAACGATTTGGTGTCTTCGCAACAATATGTAGAGTGGATATATCGGTAATTTCATCATTAGGACTAAAATTGAAATTGAACTTAGAAATTCACTTTGACAACAAACTACCACTGGACTATATATAAAAGTAATTACCCCAATATCATGCAATGCGCTGCTGTCAATATAATGCGCTTACCAATGATCGAACCGCCACAGAAGTGATTGATACCAAAATCTTCTTTTGTTTCTTCTGTGCGTAGTGAAACCAGATACTTGGCGAAAGTATGTTTCGGAGGCCGGTAGCCACCAGTTATTAAGAAAGTGAAATCGGTGTCAATGTTGGTGGTATTATTAGTGTTGGCAGTAATTAAAATGTGCACTAATGTCAGAAATATAATGATTTGTACTGATAAATTTGAATTTATTGACATAATAAAACAATGTTGGAAAAAGTCGAAAAAATATTGTGGATTGAGTGATTTCGAAACTATTAAGGGTGTTACTTTTGGCCTGGCCAAACATTTAATTCTCTACACTGGAGTAATTTGAAAATTTTCCCACGACCTACTGTTTTCAGTGTCTGTATGAAATTTGGTTGAATTATCTCAAAAAACACTTTCAGTGTATCATTTCGGATCTTTTGCTCATATGGAAGGTGCCACGCCCTCTTGTCCTAGTTTTTGCTCATAGCTTGAATTTACTGTTTTTACTGCCTAATTTAAATTTAGTTGGATTATCTCAAAAAATGTGTTCAGCATAGCACCTTGAAGCTTTTGGAAGGTGCCACGCCCTCTTATCCGAAATCGCCTAGTTTTGCGCAGAGCTTGCATTTATAGTTCTTGGTTTCTGAGTTTAAATTTCATTGGGTTATCTCGAATAACGCTTTCAGTACAGCATTTTGAAACTTTTGCTTATACGGGAGGTGCCACTTAATCCTGTCCGAGTAGCCTAGTTTTTGCTCAGAGCTTGCGTTAAATTGATGTGAAAAATACTTCTAAGGTTTAATTTTGAATCTATTTTTTGTATGGCCGATAGGTGTGTCCGTTGACCATTCGCTCAATAAGACGAGTTAACTTTGCGATAAAGGCAGTGTACTAAATTTCATCGAATTATCTTCCTCCCAAAAATTATTAAAATTATTTCAATGGACAGACAGACATCCAGACAGGCGGACATGGCTATTTCGGCTTAGGAGGTGACGCTGATCAAGAATATATATACTTTTGGGCTTTATTTCGTTAAAAACTTGGGCAGTATTTTCTATCGCCAATGGGGCCATTTAAAAAATAAAAAGAAAAAGTAAATTATTGCACCAATTGACGAGGAAAGGTCGAAAATATATATTGAACATGGCCAGAGGTATTTCCGACCCCTCTTAGTGACCATTTTGGGAGTTTAACTTCAATCGCTGAGGAAAGTTCGAAAAATATTTTAGACATGACCAGCGGTATCTCTAGGCCCTCTAAGCGACCGTTTTAGGCCCATTTTTAGATAAAAATTTTACTACACCAATATGTGTATTTTGGATGGCTAGAAGTGTTGGAGACCATTTTGGTCCAATTTATGTAAAAATATTTTTTACACCAATTGATTGGGAAGGTCGAAAATATGTGCCTTCGGCTCATTTTAGTAAAAAAATTATACTAAGTGACCGCTTTGTGGCCATTTTTGTGAAGAAAATTTTATTGCACCAATTGATGACGAAAGGTCGAAAATATATTTTGAACATGACCAGAGGTATCTCAAGACCTTCTAAGTGACAGTCTTGGATCAATTTTTGTGAAAAAAATTTTGTGCACCAATCGATGCGGAAGGTCGAAAACATGTTTTGAAAATGAGCAAAAGTGCCCCCGAGCCCTATAAATAACCGTTTGGGGTCCATATTTGTAAATTTTTTTTTTCCACCAATCGATGAATAAAGATCGAAAATATACTTATTTCGCACATGACCAGAGGAGTTTGCGACCGCTCTAAGTGAAAAAAAAATATTATTTCACCAATTGATGTGGTAGGCCGAAAATATGTTTTGGACATGAGCAGAATTGCTTCCAGGCCCTCTAATTGACCGTTGCCCAGTGTGCCAAACGGTTCATATCTCCGGAGATATGAACCGTTTGGAGATATGAACCGTTTGGCACACTGGGTTGGGTAGGTACATTTAAAAAAAAAAATTACTGCACCAACTGATGAGGAAAAGCCGAAAATAAACATATTTTGGACTTATGCAGAGGTGTCTCCGACTACTCTAAGTTACAGTTTTGAGCCAATATATACAGTGTTGGAAAAAATAATAGGGACAAGCAATTTTTTTAGGTTTTCAACCACATCTTTTAATTAATCCTTTACTCTGGAACATATATCATGCAATTTGAGTAAATTTTAGTTTAAAGAAACTAAAAAAAAAACTGACTTTAGATGAAAAAAATACGCAACATTCTTGGTTTCCATCCTGGAAAAAATAATAGGGACAAATGTCATTTATCATTTAGCTATGGATTAACTCTTATTTTAGTGCTTACATGAGTTTTAAGACTTCACCAGTTCAATATTTGATCGATGCTTTCTCTATTTTGAGTATTTTTAAGCGTCTACAAGATATAGATTCCATAAAACTTGCACATATTTCAAACAGTGTCGAGTACCATTCTTCTTGTATTTCTTGCAATAAATCGTTTTTATATTCTGATGTATCAAAACCAATGAACTGCTTAAGCACTCCTCAGACGTGCTTAACGGGGTTGAGATTCGGTGACGGTGACGGCCAATCCATAACAGTGATATTTTTTTTGATTCATTCATGACTTCACTGGCTTTGATGAATGTTTGGGGTCATTACCATGCATGACATCCTAAGATCAAAGGAATTTTCTCTCCCACATAAGGCCGCGTAACTGTATAGAGGATATTAACATAGTCTGTTGCATACATTCGGTCTTTATTCTATAATACTGACGCAACTTCAGCCGACAAAAATTAACCCCATATCATGATATAATATCACCATGTTGAACTTGCTTCCCAGTGTATCTGGTTTCGAATGCTGCATTCTAAGGTCATCTAACAAACAATCTACAACCAGAAACAAACAAATAAATTTGAGTTTCGTCCAACCACGGCAGATTTTAACAGTTTTGATGAAACTTGAGCCTGATGGCAAAATTAATTATCTGGGATATGTTCTTTTGACTTAGAACTTTTTCTTTTCTTGCACTTCTGCCACACAATCCTGCTTCTCGAAGCTTGTTTCTTACAATGCGGATTGTTACTGGAGCTCTTGGAGCTAGATTGCCTCGCAGGAATTTTATCATACTGTCTGGAAATTTGGCGCTTTTTTTATTTTTTCGGAATTGATTTCAAACCGTTTAAGATCATGGCCTTAGAGCAATTCATTATAGCCACAATTTACTTTATGTTTTTACCCGCTACCCTTCGATTCTTTATTATTTTTTCCTGTTCCTTACTATAGAACAGTAGACTCCTCGACCCATTTTGCGTAAATTTCGCTTTAATATTTCAAATTGCCCAGGCAAATACTTAACACTTTTTTACTTCAATTAATAATGCACTACTTACCACATTCAAATCAACAATTAGCTCTATAACAGGTACCAAGCACTTAAAATCATGTTTTGTCCCTATTATTTTTTCCAGCCCCTAAACGAAGTGTGCACAGTTTTTAGTTTTTTTCGAAATGGCAATATGTGCTAATAAAACGGGGTTGTCATTTTGAAGCCCCGTTGCATAACGTATTTTTACTGTGGATTCTACCAAAAACTGTCTGCAGAGAAAAATATTATTTCTGCATGCGTTATAATGAGATGTGTGCCCCTATTATTTTTTCCAAAACTGTATATCTGCAAGAAAACCTAGATTTCGTAAATAACATGAACTGTAATAATTTATTTGCGCGCATAAATAATTTATTCAAATATTGATTAGTAAAATTACAAAAAATATGATCAAGTCATTTTGTGCCGTATAGTAACAACTATGATTTTCCTCTATCCATTTACGAAAAAAGAAAACATCGGTATAAACTCCTGGAACTCCAAAAGCGCATCCCATTCCAAACGAAACTATGCCAACTAGTTTCGATTCACATATTAATGGACCACCAGAATCTCCCTGACATGAATCCAGTTCAGGATCGTTCAAATCGGAAACGCACAGCATACCCTCTCTGAATATTGGATATGCCTGACATTTCCAATCCTGATTAATATCGATATTTATATAAATGGCTTCAGCGGCCAATGGACCATACTATGTATTAATTATTAAGATAAAGAAGATTTGGTAATTTATAAACATTATTTGCGTACTTACCATAAAAAGACGTCCCCAACCGATAACTGTACAATGTGTACCAGGTTTGGCCGGGTGATCTGCCAGTGGTATTATATCCGCAAAAGTACCATCCATATCAATATAATCCGCAAGTTTTAGAATTGCGACATCATTAGATGAAGTTCTCGGATCATATAAAGGATGTGCAATAATTTGTTGTATATCCAATGATAATGTATCTTTAGTCACTGCCAAACGATTTGTGGTCTTTGCAACAATATGCAGAGTATAAATATTGCGTGTTCTTACATTGAGACTGAAATCGAAGTTGCATTTAGAAATCCACATTCACAATAAACTTACTGCAATATATCTACTATCTAAATGTATTTACCCAACTACCACGCAATGCGCTGCCGTCAATATAACATGGGGTTTAATGATAGAACCGCCACAGAGGTGATTGATACCGAATTGGCCTATTATTTCAGTTGTTCGAAGTGAAACCATATATTTGGTAAAAGTATGTTTCGCAGGCCGGTAGCCACCAGTTATTAAGAATGTGAAGTCGGTATCATTTGTTGCAGTATTTTTGTTAGTGATATTGGAAGCTTCAGAATTTTTCGGTAATGTCAAAAGTATGATGACTACTAAATATGATTTTGAAATTATTGACATTATAAGTAAATACTGGCAAAAAAACGATAAAATACTAAGCAGAAGGAGTGTAAAAAGTAATAATTCAAGTTTTAGCTTTCTTTTTCCAATGCAAAAACTTAACATCTCCACGTGTAATTAGATGACTTTAGATTGATTTTTGTCATAATTTGCAAATTGCTAGAAAAATGTGGGTAATGTTGATAAGTCTGTATGGGAGAGTCCCCCAAGGCAGACATCAATCTTTTAAACAATCGTAGTATCCAAACAACATTACATATCTTGTACAATTATACATTTCCTGAAACCTTAACTCATTAGCTAACTGTTTACGAAAAAAAATTTTGATAGCATTAATATTTCCAACATTTTTATTGATTTTAAAAATAGAAAAAAATTGCGTGTTTAAAAAAAGGTCCTCCAAGGTGGACACCTCTCAGAAATCCACTCCAAAAGTTGGGAAAATACTTAATCCAAAAATTCATGTTTTGATCATTTTATTAAATGTTTGATGTTATTTATTTAAAATTACATCGAATGCTTATGAAAAAGAAATTTATTACAAAATAAGCGAATATCAAGCGTTGGATTGACAAAAAAAAAAGGTTCAAATTGGAATCATCGGAGTTACACTGAGGACAAGCGTACCAAGAATCGTGAATTTTGGCACATTTCAAGTTCACCTCTCTTTTACATACACGCATTTGAATAAAATGTCGTAAGTGTTGATGGTATATTTTTCAAAGAAATTGTACAAAAATCTACATCTTCTTCTGAAGAATTTTGCTTAGTTGGTGGTTTTGACTTTCTCAAATATTTTCGCGTTGGTTCAGGTGGCTTTTCTAGCTGGCAACTTGGGATCATGTTCTTCGCGCTCGCGGTTTTTATCTTGCAATTTACCTTCTCAAACTATTCTTGGGTATTTCGAATTGTTTTGCTGCTGTTGAAAGTGCGAATTTTTTTTTTTTAAAGCTTGTATCAGAAAAAGCTTCAAAATGCTATAACGAAAACGTTTTTTGAGATAATCCAACTTAGAAAGTGAAAGATCTGAGCAAAAACTATGTGAACTCGGACAAGACGTCGTGCCACCTCCTGTAAAAGCAAAATTTTCAAAACACTGCAGTGTAGGGTATTTTATGTTTAGCCAGGCCACAGTTATTACCCTAACTAGTTTCTTGTGAGATTCGGTTCACACAAGCGTTTGATGATCAAACTTGTTAGAAGTTTGTGGAAAGTGTATTTGATCCACCTTAGTTTTCGTTCGTCAAATGCATATGGTTGCACCGTTGGTTTGTGGCCAACATGCTTTTAGTATGCGTCTTTTACGATTCCAAGTCAAAACTTGTAGCTTATTTTTCAAATTTTTAAGATCCTCCGATTGTTCTTTCCGATTTCTCTTTTGGCTTTAACAAAGGGTTTAGCTAAACTGTTGTTAAGAGCTATAAAAGAGAAAAGGCTAAGCAAAAGATAGCCTCGGTACTCTAAATCGTCTATTTCGTAAGCTAATCAAAGACTTGTTTTAAGTATTATGCTGTTTTAAAGCACTGGAGTTAGTACATCAGATGGCACTCTTCTATAGTTTTGACAATCACCCTTATCATTTAGTTCGATTTCGATTCGAACTAAATCGAATTGAGATTTTGCAATAATATATTTTGATATCCAGATCCGAAACAGAAGGCCTAGTTCAACTTTGATTATAAAAAATTTCGATTTTGATTCTGGATTAATTTAATCGATGAATAATCGAAAATAGATATGTACGGTGTACAAATATGAAACCGGTAATTTTTATTTAAAAAAAACACGTTTATTTTGCGAAAATGGTTCCAAATTTAATCTTCAAAGTACTTCCCGTGGCTAGCTACACATCTTTCCCATATTTCAGGCAATTTATGGATTCCTCGCCAAAAAAATTTTTCATTTTTTGAGGCTATACATTCATTGAGCCATTTTTGCACATCCTCGTAAGAATTGAAGTGCGAATCGTTGAGTGCGTGTCCCATCGATGAAAACAAATAGTAATCGGATGGCGCCAGGTCCGGTGAGTACGGCGGATGGGGCAGGGGCTCCCAGTTGTACGATTCTACCAAGTTTTTATTGACCGTTGCTCGATTTGGCGATGCGTTGTCATCTTGGAATACAATTTTGTCATGGCGAAGTTGAAATTCGGGCCTCTTCTGACGTATAGCACGGTTCAAAGCGATCAATTGTTGATGGTATCGTGCACCAGTAACTGTTTTACCTGGTTTTAGTAGCTCATACCAAATAACACCACGCTGATCCCAGAAAATACACAGCATTGTCTTTCGGCCGAAGCGATTTGGTCTTGGCGTTGATTTGGGTCGTTAGCCGGGGCTCAAATATGATTTTTTTCGTTTGGGATTGCTGAAATAAATCCACTTTTTATCGCCAGTGATGATTCGATGCGATTCAAAAGCGTTTTTCTTTAAATGGTAACAGAAAATCAATGCTTCCCGCAAATGAGAGTTTTCAGGCACAAAATTCGACATCTTTACGAGCGGAAAAAATGCGTTGTTGTATGAAACTTGACAAATTGTGAACTGAATATTGTTGACAGATGACAGAATGAACAATTAAGACATTTGGTACGGTTCGGAAGCTCATACATATACGGCTATCGACCGCTAGATGTCATTACCGGTTTCATATTTGTACACCTAGTATTTAAATAATTGTAATTTAGAATGCTGATTTTTATTATCTGATTCATTAAAATATAGAAATCAGATTAATTATTACAAAAATTATTGTCAAACGTGTGGCGTCGTTGAGCAAGAGTCCAGATTTATTCGCTACTATCCAAGCAAGATGAGAATAAACTTCCGTGTAAAGACTTGGTAATTTTTTGCGTCCACATCCTATGGTCCATGATATTATGCCCGTTAATTCACCATTGCAAATTAAAGGCCCACCAGAATCACCGCGACATGGATCTTCATTGTAATTTACTTGATCACCCGCACAAATTATACCCTGTAAGTTCAAATCAGGTAGAATCGGCTTACATTCTTCAGGTGTTAGTAAATACACCTCAACATGAAATGCACCTGCCGCTAATGGTCCTTGCTGTGCAAAAAAAAAAAAAAGACAAAAACGATTTATAAATCAGCAAAATACAAAATATATCAATGACTACATACATAATACATCCGACCCCAACCGATGGCTGTGCAATTTATATTATATGTGGGTGGTTTATTTGGCAATGGCATTACTTGTATGAAATCTCCATTTACTGGTAATTTTGTTTGTAAAGTTATCACCGCAACATCATCTATACTATGCATTATATAATTGTCATGTGCCGCAACCGACTCGACACCAACTTGGCGCGTTGATCTCTCTATACGCAATCGATTTGGTGCACCCGCAACAACCAGCAAACGTTTTGCTCTTGTTAAAACTTTCCTTTTACTGTTTTTGAGAAAATGAAAAAAGACAAACATTAGCGTCAATATCCTTGCAAGTGGGTACACAATCTTTATTTGTATATATCAAACTGAAACGAACTCCATCACACAGTGGGCCGCAGTTAGAACCAATTTGGGTGCAATTATTGTTCCAGCGCAAAAATGATTATCACCAAAATACTTTTGTGGACGGCGTGAACGTATTGAGACCATATATTTAGTAAGTTCCAGTTTCTCTTTTAGCCTTTTACCACCAGATATTAAATATGTGAAATCATCCTTTGGATAAACATGACCCTGTACATCACGATTGCTCGAATATTCTTTACCACCAAGTACCAATTTATCGAAAATAATTAATACCAGCAGCGAAAGAAATTTTTTCATAATTCTGTTTATGTTTTATTTTCAAAACAATGGAAAATTGTTTATTTACATATTTATTTATTTAAGTATAAAAAAATTATTTATGTTTTTCAAACAGCAAAATTCAAGTATTGTCGATGAATGCTAAGAGGAGTAATGCAATAGTTCAATGATCAGCACCTAGCAATAATGTGAAGTCGGTATCATTTCCCTGTAGCGCCTTCGACTAGTTCTGAACTACCGAATCCACTGGTCCAAAGGGTATAGTACTACTCTTTCTACAATCTACTTTATGTAGCTCGAACTGGTGAATTTTACATTAGTTTGTCATTGCCGGTGTCAATTGCCACCTTTTGTTCTACCGCTCACTAGCTACTTCACTAGTGAGATGGAGCTTGCTTGCAAGGCGTTCTCTTAGTGAAAAAAAAAAAAAGATCCGAACCAAGGGTACAAAGTTTTTTACCCACGCACAGTGCGAAATTTTCAGAGTCTAGAGGAACTTAATTCATATCTCAGCACATATAGCAGTTATAGTTATGAAACTTAATAAATTGGATATATATTTAATTGGCAAAACATTATGCAAAAATTAAGGGGGATCAGACAAGGGGCTATTATACCCCCCATATATGAAAATGCTTAAAACGTTGCATTTCTGCTCCCATACCAGATATCGCTATGAAACTTGATAGATATAACCATTTTCTTATCAAAACACCATAAAAAATAAAGGGGGTAAGACAAGAAGTATTTGCTATTTCTTGCATTTTTATTCAGAAATGCTTCTGAATTTCGAGTGGATTCCCCCTACCTTTTTAGTATATTATAAACTAGCGTACGAATAGTTACCTTTAAACTATGGAGAGTGTCAGATGTTAGTGTTGGTGAGCCTATTTTTTCCAAAACAAAACCAACGATGGCGTCCGATGTCGGTTTTTCATGAAATTTCGGTGTTATAAGAAATTTCCAAAGACATTCTGGAAAAGGTTTAGTTAAAAAGATCGCAAAATATCGCAGAAGATGTTTTGTGTTTCCAGTAGAGGATAAACCTACATTTTAAATTTTGTACGTTTCAAAATGGCAATTTGTGGTAACACCTTTTAAAGTATCCAATGAAGTTGAAAATGTAAATCTTATCCACTTCTTAAAAAGCACAATTTTCACAAACAAATCACATACAAGTAAGAAAAGATTTTGCAATTATTTGAATGCCAACAAGTGACAATTTTGTTAAAAAATAAATAATAAAAATTTCGCGGCCTACTGACTTACCGTTTGAATGTGCCACTCTATTAACTTTAACAAATCGAAAAGCTTTTAATAGGCAAAAAGTATGATTAAATTAGTAATGCAAGTTTCAGGTGCATTTTGCAGTTGTTCGGCAGGGTTTTTCACCAAACTGAGTATGAGGTTTTTGAAGTGGGATATTAAGCTACTGAAATAATGAATAATCTTACGCATTTTATGTATTCCAAAAATTGAATAAAGTTCCGCTAAACTTCCCGAATTTCGCACTGTGCCACGTAGAAAAATTAAGAAGTCTTGTTCAAATTCGACCAAATTTAGTTGAAAGCTTAAGTAATCCATCCTTACTATTTATATGTAATTTGGTTGCAGTGTGTAGATCCGTTTATTTGATGCCACATATGAGAGCTCCTTGCCCCAGTGTGCGTCCCAACAACAAAATAAATCCAGGGATCTTCCAAGGGAAAAAACTAGTCAGAAATCGTCACAAAAAAAATTTAACCATCGGCAATCTTCCCACCAAAATTTTAATCTGGGAATCTTCCCATGAAAAATCATAGAGGAATCTTCCCAGCAATTTCTCATACTGAAACGTCCCTCCAAAATATTGGCCATCACCATCTGATCCAAAAATTGGTGCCAGCATAATATTTTTCATCAGAAAACACGCGAATAGAAATCCGTTTTTTTTTTACATTTTCGAAGCTCTAGTTTTGAAATCTTTCTCTCGTTTTGGTTTTGTACTAAAAACCATAAGCAAAAGCAAGGCAAATTGCTATGTCGAAAGTTTATTTTGTTATTTTTTAGTACTATCTATGCATATTATGATTAGTATGGATAATGACTTTTTTGTTTGACTTAGAAGACAGTATAAGGGGTTTTCTATAGAAGGATTTTTTGGGATTTGAATGAAAACCAAGGTTGGGAGAGCATATAAGAGCCGTAACATCTGACCTGGGTAATTAAGATTTGGTAAAGAGGGAAATTAGAAGTTTCAGTTACAGTTTTCAGTACTTTATTTTTTGTGTGTTTTTTTTTGCACGTAGTTTTTTCGTGATTGAGCGCATGCACCTAAGTGAGTTAGCAAAGAATCTCCTCCAATGCCAATGAGTCCTAGCCTTCGCCAGTACGTGCAACCGCTAATCTCATTCTGGATCCGTAAAACGCATGGCTCCCATCATTTTGTTTTTTCTGCCAAAAGAGTTTATACCAAATGAACATGGCCTAAATCAAAACCTGTTAAAGGTAGTAAGATTTTAACATTGTTACATTGGCGAAGGTGATAACATTACAAGGCACTCTTCCATAGTTCTGACAATTGCCCTTATCATTTAGTTCGATTTCGATTCGAACTAAATCGAATTAAGATTTTGCAATCATACATTTTGATATCCAGAGTCGAAACAGAAAATTTTTGCAATCATATTCAAATCATCCTTATCATCTAGTTCAATTTTGATTACAAAAAATTTCGATTTTGATTCTGGATACAGAAATATACTATAGCAAAGTATTGATCGATTTAGTTCGATAAGGGTGATTAATTTAATCGATGTATAATCGAAAATACATATGGTCAAAATCACAAAAAAGTAAACCAGGAAAAAATTTTTTGTTTCCAGTTTTTTAAATTTTTTTTTGCATGTGTCGAAAGATCATGTTTTGTACTATCTAGCGTTAGGAGGTATTTCTGTATATGTGGAATAAAGTGGCACTACCATTGTTTTTTCCAAGTGAACAAAATATAAAAAAAAAAAAATATAAAAAATTTAGAGCTCTGGAAAAAAGGTAAGAACCGCTAAATTCAATTCACGTGGTGTTTTATTGTATTTAGTTATGTGAAATAATGCCATTATATGAATAAATAAATAATAAAATGCAAAAAAAAAATGTTTTGGTAAGCCGATTTTAAGGGAATGAAAACAGCCGCAATTTAAAGGTAACGTGGCAGATACAAAAAAGGAAAAAATTTTTAATGGCGCTTTAACCGCGATCTAATATAAAGGCAATTGCATTTCTGACAAACAGACTATGGATACATCTTGACTACACTTAAGTTTAGCAATTTTTAGAAGCCTGCTTTCTCTAAAAGACGATAATATATGTGTAACGTGACAGAGATTTGACACAGTAAATTCTATATTTCGTTTTTTGATTTCAATCGCCAATTTATCGCACTGGATCGCCTCACCCAGGCTGAAATGAACAAAGATTACACCGGAAAGCTCAAAAAAGTTGTAACATTTGAGCAATACAAGAAGAAAAGAGCCGCTGCCATGCGATCCTATAACTTAATAAGTGAAAAAGTGGGCGTGGCACTTATTTAATTTCACCTTTTTTCCACCCACGGTATGATATTTATATTGGCCATCCTTCCATTAATTTTCATCAAAATCGCTCGCATAGTTTGTGAGATATGTATTAAAATCTAAAATCATGAAATCATTAATCCTTTGTATGGCGTTGAAAAAATCCTTTTTTGTAATGGCCTATATCTCGTAAAAAAGTAATACAATCTAAAAATAGCGTCAGTATGGCTTCTTGTGAATACAGTTGGCTATCCAAATCCATTGAAAAAATCAATGATACCCTTTTTTGCTTTTGTAATGTAGCTTTAAGTAGAACCCAAAACAGTGATTTTTCATTTTTAAGCAAGGATAACTCAGGAATCTGACGTGATAAAAAAAAACCAAACTCAGATTCGTAATAAGCAGATCTAAGTCCATCATAAACGGCTATAAGAAACTAGCACGGAAAACCATGGTAGGCCTGGATGGGGGGTAGAGGATTTTAAAAAAATGGACCGTCGCAGATTCTGGCATCATCCTATTTTTAGTAACTTGGAGTCCTACCAATAAGAATCTAGGCTCAGATTGCGGTTCTCATATTTTTTATACTCAAGTCCGTCTGGCGCCTAACCTAATGGGAAACTTGGGTAAAATGAAGCTTACGGCAGGTGGCATACATAATATAATGCTCTTTTTCATTCTATTTGTTGTTACGAACATTCACAAGGGTATGAATTCATTTTTTTATACAATTTTTCAGACGGTGTAGCGTGGCAGATTTTGTATGTCACGTGGCAGAGACAATATTTTTGCTCTTAAATCATTTCCACATAAGCTTAAAAGAACATCATGAATGCAGTTCTCTTAATTCATCTTTCATTTCTAACACATAAAAATTTGTGATCGATCGGTTGGGTAGAAGCGCAGAATTTTCGATGAAATGTATGTGCACCTCTAAAATGACTTCCAAATTTGTGTCACGTGGCAGAGAAGTTTGACTGCTAATAACACGAAAACCACACAATTTATAATAATTCTTTGTTCAAAGGAAATGTGTATCTCAAGAAGCTTAACAATATAAAATTCATAAATCATGAACATTTTACTTATTTAACATAGATATGACCAAAAAACAGCGTACGAATGACACGTGGCAGATTTTGAGATTGACCATATGCATTTAAATAATTGTAATTTTGAACGCTGATTTTTATTATCTGATTCATTAAAATATAGAAATCAAATAAATTATTACAAAAATTATTGTCAAACGTGTGGCGTCATTGAGCAAACGTCCAGATTTATTCGCTTCTATCCAAGCAAGATGAGAATAAACTTCCGTGTAAAGACTTGGTAATTCTTTGTGTCCACATCCTATGGTCCATGATATTATGCCCGTTAATTCACCATTGCAAAATAAAGGCCCACCAGAATCACCGCGACATGGATCTTCATTATAATTCACGCGATCACCCGCACAAAGTATACCCTTTAAGTTCAATTCAGGTAGAATCGGCTTACAATCTTCAGGTGTTAGTAAATACACATCAACATGAAATGCACCTGCCGCTAATGGTCCGTGCTGTGCAAAAACAAAAAGACAAAAACGATTTATAAATCAGCAAAATACAAAATATATCAATGACTACACACATAATACATCCGACCCCAACCGATGGCTGTGCAAGTTGTACCATAAGTGGGCGGTTTATTTGGCAATGGCATTACTTGTATGAAATCTCCATTTACTGGTAATTTTGTTTTTAAAGTTATCACCGCAACATCATCTATACTATGCATTATGTAATTGTCATGTGCCGCAACCGACTCGACACTGATTTGGCGCGTTGATCTCTCTATACGCAATCGATTTGGTGAACCCGCAACAACCAGCAAACGCCTTGCTCTTGTTACAACTTTCCTTTTACTGTTTTTGAGAAAATGAAAAAAGACAAACATTAGCGTCAATATCCTTGCAAGTGGGTACACAATCTTTAATTGTATATATCAAACTGAAACGAACTCCATCACACAGTGGGCCGCAGTTAGAACCAATTTGGGTGCAATTATTGTTCCAGCGCAAAAATGATTATCACCAAAATACTTTTGTGGACGGCGTGAACGTATTGAGACCATATATTTAGTAAGTTCCAACTTGTCTTGTAGCCTTTTACCACCAGATATTAAATATGTGAAATCATCCTTTGGATAAACATGACCCTGTATATCACGACTGCGCGAATATTCTTTACCACCAAGTACCAATTTATCGAAAATAATTAATACCAGCAGCGAAAGAAATTTTTTCATAATTCTGTTTATGTTTTATTTTCAAAACAATGGAAAATTGTTTATTTATTTAAGTAAAAAAATAATTATTTATGTTTTTCAAACAGCAAAAATCAAGGAATGCCGATGAATGCTAAGAGGAGTAATACAATAGTTTAATGATCAGCACCTAGCAATATAACAAGGGTACAGTATAGCAAAAGGCCGGCCTAAAAAGCAATGCATCCAAGACTAAAAGCATGAAGATGAACACAATCTGAAATGATATCACTTTTAACCCTAAGTACAGTACTGTACAGTACAGTACAGTACAGTAAAGTACAGGACTGTACTGTATAGTACATTACAGTACAGTACAGTACAGTACAGTACAGTACAGTACTGTCAAGAGTTATTTCAAAAGTTTTCATAAATAGATGTGGAATTTATTTTTTTGATAGAATTTTACGTAGCCCGGCAGCTTCAGTGGTACTTTCTTATTTAGTACATTGCTCCCTCCTGTCAGCTTATTTGCTTAGCACTAGGTAGACACTTTGAAGTTCTTAAGCTCAAACCTATAATTACTCTAAGCGTTGTATATATTCACCTTGCCCGCTTGTTTGAACAGAGATTGTATTTTATTCCTCTTTCCAGCATGTTCCTTGTTCCACTATTGTGGTTGGGATTTTTTAGAAGAGTATTTAACTGGGAATCTAATATGAAAAACTTTAGTAATGTAGACTCAGCATGTTGCATGTTTCTTATAAATTATTAAATATGAGTTTTTTTCATTAAAATTTTACTGCAAATAATTTTGCACTGCAAGGAAGCCCAACAAATCTCATTACGCATTAGTTTTTGAAATTTATTTTTCAAAAATTTATGAATAAGTGAATTTTTTCCTTACTTTTTCACATTTATTATGTATTTAACTTAAAATAATTATAAAAATACTCAAAATAAATATTTTGCTCAGGCATGCACACTTAAGAGAATGTCTGGCACTATTCTCCCTAATCCATTCTAATTGTCTATAAACATCCGAATAAAGTCCTGGCAAAATTTTGCTACCACATCCAACAGTCCATGATATAACACCCGTTAGGTTACCACCACAAATTAAAGGACCACCATTATCGCCACTGCAGGGATCTTCATTGAAATCAATTCTATCTAAGCAACATAACATATGGTGATCTTTTTTTACGTCTTGTGTCATTTTGACACAATCTTCTGGACTTAGCATGAAAACTTGTGCTATGACCACTTGAGCCGCTAATGGTCCCATCTAGAAAATTGGATAAACATAACAATTTGTATTGATTCAGTGAAAAAATCATTTATTGCGTATAAATTGTGTAATTGATAATATTACGAAGCTTCTGGCAGGTGATAGAGAAGGCTTAGACTTACAAAAAATCAAACCTGAGGAGGGGATCCAAAATGTATCCCTGAGAAGTTATAAGGTTAAGATTGATTTTCTAACTTGGCTTACCCATCAGGTATAGTTATTTGTTAGTCTAGGCGTTCTCTAATACCTCTCAGAAGCTTCGTAACCCTATCGATTACACTCTTTATAGTACAAGGTGGTGCAAAAGTCATCATCCTATGCGGAAGATGCTATATTTTTTTGAATGCGGCAGATGTCGCTTCTGTTTTGATATTTATGTAGTCATCGAGAGACAATTTTTGTGCCACCTAGTAGCTTCAAACACATGCAAAATCGTCACCTTGTACAATCTACCCCAACCAATAATGGTGCAGTTCATTTCATATGGTGGCGGTCTTATTGGCAATGGCATTACTTTTATTGCATCGCTGTGATATGGTAAATCTTGTGACAGTATAATAATTGCAATATCATCTATGTCCTTCATCAAATAATTTGGATGTGCTACAAGTTTCTCAACGCCCACTTGACGCGTTGTGCCTTCGAGACGCAATCGATTTGGTGTACCCGCAACAACCAGTAGATGTCTTGGCCGTCTCAATACTTTTCTTTTACTTTTTAAAGAAGAAAAATTTTGTTATTCAAATGCAAGTATTGTGACATTACATGGCAAAAGTATAAATTAAAGTGTGGCTAATGTGATTAATTAGCCCTTTAATGCATTTGGCTCATTTTTGTCACACACATGATTATCAAGGAAAAATATGCCCCATATGCGTTAAAGGGCTAAAAATATCAAACCAAAACGAACTCCATCACACAATGTGCAGCGGTTAAAATTTTGTTGAATCCAATGATTGTTCCAGCACAGAAATGATTGTCACCAAAATACGCAGTTGGCCGACGTGTACGTATTGATACCATATATTTCACATATCGGTTTTTATGATCGTAGTCTTGGCCGCCCGAAATCATGTAATTAAAATCTTTCGGTTTGACTTCTATTTCACTTTCACTGGAGTTATCTATTTCAGCAAATACCGATATTTGGGGTAAATAAATCAGTAACTGTAGAAGGAAATTGATAATGCTTTTATTGTTAATTTTTTTCATTTTATTTATATTTTTATTTTTAATGTGTCAACCAGAAAAAATCACAGAAATTTAATTTCATAAAGAAATGATCAAAAATAGCAGGGTGTTCCAAATGTTTTTTTAAGGCCAACGCAGATAAAAAGTATGCATGCATCAAGAATTGTCAAATTGAAGTTAAATACATTCCTAGATAGATACAAAGTATGCTCATAGCATGCTTCTAATCTGGGCGCTCTCATAAGCAGGCATGTACAATTCAATTAATTGGTCATTACACCGTTATTTATTTATAGATTTTCTTTATATATCGCCACGTTAATGCTCAACCTAGGTAGCTCGTACATTATCATACTTGAGATATGATATTCTGTCATATTTTGCGATAAAACGAGAATGATGTCGTCTTACAACGATGAACCTGCTATAGTGTGGGGAAAAGCAAAAAAAAATTGCAACATTATTTCGACTATTAAATTTAGAAAATTTAGTGCTATGACTTGAAGCTGGCAGAGGAGTAGAAAGCTTTCTTTTAAAGACACCATCATAAACTCAAAAGAATAACTAACCATTTCACATTAAAAAACTTGACAATTTGGGCTTATCAGGGACTGAAAACCCCATTTCAAATTCTATACTATCAAAGTATGAAGATAAACTCGTCATGCATTTAGCAACTAAAGCTACAAGCAGTTAGATAATAAACGTCTGCCAAGGCAATCCGGTCGTTGTTAGTCCCATCTGACAAAGAATGTAATTACTTTAATTATATGTATATCTTGCAAATGAGAGATATTTTTTCTAATTTCTTACTTAACAATTAAGTACAATCTTTTTATATTTCCGTTTAATTAAATTTTATGCATTATTTTGCTTCTTTTTGACATCGTGGCAATGTCAACGAAAGATAGTGCATGTAATAACTTGGTATATTTTGATCAAATTAAACGATAAACGGATTTTCTTGCTGACCAACCCCATGGTACAATATAATGATGTTGGAAAATTGTTTTCTAACATAACCATAGAAATTTTGTATCAACTGCATAATAATCTACCCTGTCGGAAATTTTGGATTATGATGACATAATTTTAAATTAGAACTGCGTCCTAATGCATATAGAATGGGTTTACATAGTATCAAATAAGTGGTGCAGAAACTGTTCCGAACCGGATGAAGTGAAACCGTAGAATACGTCATTTGCCACTGCCCATCGCTAGCCAGACAAGTAATGGCCACTCTTGGGCAGACTTTGTTCATCTCCATAAATGAGGTAAGAACTGCCCCAGAAAAATTTGTCACTTTTATTCCTTAAGACTATGATTTACTTGATGATCGTGCAAATCGAAATATGGGTGCTATTTTTACTATATAACAAGACGATTAAAAAAATATTTAACACTTGGTAAACAAACTTCAAAGATCTTCTATAAACAGACTAAAGAAAAAACTTAAGCTAAGGACCTAGAGAGTTCAAAAGGTACCAGACCGTTCCGATAAAAGCAGTTAGAGGCTCAAAAGCGAGCTCGAAAGTAATATGTCGGTTACCTGACTAAATTTGACTGCTGCATAATATACGATGGAACGTACGTTGAGGCAGATTTTAAACAGCTATCAGGACACGAATTTTATACCTGTTCAGAGAAGGGACAGGTAGAGAGCAAATTTAAAGAGAAGAAAATTAAAAAATTTCCCAAGCAGTATATGGTTTGGTAGGCCATATGCACCTGCGGTCTGAGAAGCAGTTTTTTTTTGTAACACAGGGCACAATTTACTCAAAAATTTATATTGATGAATGCCTTCAAAAACGTCTTTTGCCATTTATTCATGAGCACGGGGGTACTGTAACATTCTGCACTGATTTAACAACCTCTCACTACTTTAGAGCCACCATAGAATGGTATAGCAGCAATAATGTAAATTTTGTTCCCAAAAATGCGAATCCACCTAACTGCCCAGAGCTTTGACCTATTGAGAGATATTGGGCTCTAATGAAATCAGACCTACGGAAGAGTAAAAGTACTGCAAAAAAATTCAAAGATTTCAAAAATAAGTGGCGAAGGTTGCACGGTACTACCGACGAAACAACTGTACAAAACCTAATGAAGGGTCTTAACAAAAAAGTAAAATATTTTTATATAAAATAAATATTTGTTAATAGTATATCGTTATTTATGTTTGTTTTACTACTCATTAATAATTAAAAAAACAAAATTAAATAAAATTCATTACTTTTTTTTAATTGATGAAAAACAAAGTGACAAATTTTTCTGGGGCAGTTCGCCTTAAAAACTGTAATTTTCGACATTGATCAAAATCATGAAGCCAGACTAACGCTATTCTCCTAACTGAAAGGAGTTTGTGGTATCGCTATGGACATAATCGGTCTGTGTGAGGCTTTTGCTCTGTAAACCATATAGAGAGTTGTGAGAACCATTAGCTCCTGCAAACTGAAATTATGTACTTAAATCGTTAGTAAAGAGGACAGGAACTTAAGTTTTAATTTTTCTGTCGCATTGTAAAGATAAATATGTGCACATAAGTGCAAAGATTTCTTAATGGGGAACTACTTAAATGAAACCAAATCTCACATGTGCACATATATGACAATATTTAATTATTATGAAAACGTTTAAGCAATACAGTGGGAAAAACAGAGCTATGGAGTAGGAAAAAAATGGCAAAGTCATGTTCGCTCAACTGAAAATATCGGATAACATAAAGTTGTTCATTTAGCAATTATGTTGCTTGGCAGTTAATCGTCGCAACGTATCGTGTTAATTAAATCTTTTGATTTTATATGCGCATAAGTTAATGTGAAAGAAAGAAAAATGCTTTTTGTTTTTTCAAGGGAAATACATTCTGGAAAAAAAAATGTATGTAATTTAATTCATAGTATGAAATTCCGTAAATATCTTTCAAAAATGAATAAAATATTCAAAATAGTGGCACGCGCTTTGCCTTCATTACTGACGGTGCTGATGTTGCTGCATTTGAATGACAAGAATGACAGCGACTGTCTTGATGGGGATTTAATTACATCACGATTGAATGACATGGGGCGATTAATTAAAAGCATCTCAAGGAAATCAGTATCATCAGCGTTCATCCTTGGGTTGCAAATAACTTAAGAAAACATACGAATATCCACTGCAAGGAGTTAGTGACATAGGGAGCAAAAACAAAATGAAAAACCCAATAAAAAGAAAGTGGATGTAATGATTGCGCTGGAATTTTTCTCGCTTGCAGCTTAAAACGCTTATAAACTTTTCTAATTGCCGACATTTTTTTTTTACAGCTTTTCAACTCTAATGAAACGCATATTTTTGCGTTATTAGAATTGACTGACAGTAAGATAGACAGACAGAAAGACAAGAGGATTGTTGGCAACACCGAAGCAGTTATACCTACGCTCTTCAGTAGGAATTAAAAATTACAGAGCGAAAAAAAAAAGTTTAAGAAAATGGCAAGCTCATCATCAGCAAGCTTTTAATTTGTGTTAAGAACTTAAATTCCTTTCAAGCTTTTAGGTTCTTCCTCTCTTTCTAAAGTGGATTTTTGCATGCCAGCATTTTTAATTACAGCATCGATATGTGGCGCGTCATTTCACTTAAATTATTCCCACTTTGTTTGCATAATCTGGCATTTTAATTTAATTAAAGCTGTATTATTGCGTGTGTGTGTGTGTGCAAATCTGTATGTGTGCTTATTCAGCTTAAGCAAGCTTTTTCACACTCTTTTAAAGCGCTTAACGAGAAGTCTTCGTCGTAGTTGTTACAATTTACTTTAATTATGCAAAAACGTTTGGTATTAATTGAATTTTGGCGATTTACTGGGATTTTCTTAAGTATAATGTGGGCTAGGGTGTTATGAAAAATTAAAAAAAGGCGTAAAACATGTTCATCGGAGAGACCAAATTTTTTGGAAGAAAAAAGCTACATCGGGGTGATCTTCTATTTAAAAATCGTTTCCGCATTGTCTTTGGTCGATCAAGCCTTCTGCCATCATTTTAGTTTTCGCACAGTGCTGCGTAATTTATTTAAAATATTCATTCATTTTACAGAAAATACAGAAAATAGTCCAATTAAGATATCCCCTGAATATTTTTGAAAACAAATTTGGTTTGTTAGTGTTACAGCTTCTTAAGGCCGGCGATTAGTAGTGGTCCTGTTGCTTTTTACATATGTACCAAATTTCAACTATCTGCCTGAAGTACTTAGTTTTAGAAATAGAATGAAAGTTGCAACGAACTTTTCTGCCACTAGCCGGAGGGCAGCCGTTGGTGCTCAGGGTTCGTATACAAACATTTATTTCCCCGCCAAGGAAAGAAACACTTTTCACAATTTCCCGGGTGTTATTTCACTGTTTATATTTTCTCTAAAAAGCAATCTCAAGATATATTAAAATACAAACTTAGTAATACCTATGGCAAATGGAGTACGTAAGGATGATGAGAATATCTATAAGTCGTAAATAACAACTGATCCAGGAGTTGTGCCACCACTGCCTGCTTGAGGACTTATCGCGTTGCCGGTCTGTGTTTCCGTCCAGACGTCAGGATTCAAGAGAGTCACGCCACCGCTGCCTCCTTGTTCTCCTCTACTAAAATGTCCTTGTCTGTCTTGTTTATTCACGAGAGTTCGCGCCACCGCTACACTCTCAGGTCGGGGAATTCTCCAGAAAACTAAGCCCACGGTCTTAGTCAATGTTCACTGATACGTATGTACTGGGTTTTGCTTGAAAGTATTAGTTTTGGCCACGTATGGTTGTAATATTTGAAAAACACGTCTTACCTTGTTGCCGGTTGGGTTATTAGAGAACGATACCATCACCGGAACTTGCATTCCACCATTTCGTTTTCATCCACGAGCTGCTGTTTCTTTTTATTGATAAGATTTGACAGTTGGCACTCACTGTTTTGAGACCAGGGTTGCTGCTGCACGCAGTAATCATGCAATTCCCGTCCAACTGTTTATTAAGCGGTTGCGCGATAGTTTGTCAAGCCCGTTGGATGCAGTTGTCGTTAAACTATCTACTTACTAAAAAAATGTTGGTTTAAGTTAGTTCTAGAAATTCATTGCTTATTTTATTCTTAATTAGTTCTAAATATTATTAATACTTTAAATACAGGTAATTATTAAAAAGAGGTGGACGCAAATGAGGCTTCCGATTTGTATCCTCACATTTTATAGTATTAAAAGCAGCAACAGCAAGAGCAATATCATTGACATCAATAAAATCTTAAATTTTCTAATATCAGCAGGGAACATTTACTTGATATTAAAAATGTACTAATAACTATGGCGAACTTTTTCTTTGCAACACTCTAACAACAAGTACATCGTATAATTACAGCAGTTTGTGTATGTATTGAAATTACTGTTATTTGCATTTAACCACAATTGAATTTAATCGATTTTCACTGCTAATCTGCATAAACATAAATAAACATTAACACATTTGCACAATAATAAACAGAGGACTGACTATTGCCTTTCAACAATCACCAACACAGATACACAAGCATACTTACACATAAGTTATAAAGAAAAAGTTTTACATAACTTAAGTAACTTTATGGAACAAGAAGCAACCATACAAACAACTAGACACTTATTGCAAATATTGTAGTAAATTTGCTGGCTAAATACCACAACATACTCAGCAACACCTGCAAAATTGTTGCATAAATTTTTTAACTTAACAACAACAAGAGCAACAACAACAACAATAACAACAACATTTTGCAACCAAATGCTTTTGGAAATTCATTAAATTCTCTATGAGGATTCTGAAAATGCAGCAACTGCTTTTGTTTATCTCTTGAATGCCGTATGCCTTACGTTTCTGCATTCATTTATGATGTTGTTTACAACAACATAAATTTTGGATACAACTGCATGTTGCCAATGCAACACAATACAACGTTGTAATTTTTTTCGGTTTTCCGAATATTTTCTACTTTATATGACAGAGTACTACAACTTCCACAGTTTAAAGAGAAAGAATCCGATTTGCATTTGAACATTTGTCGTGCGGTTAAACGAACATATTTTATTAAAATTAATCCATGTTGTATCTGTTGCATTAATGCAGTAAGTGTATTATTACGATATTTAGACTTTAATTTATCGATATCAAATTTTTCAAAGTTCGATTAATGGACTATGATGAAACCAATATCTATAACTAGCATTTCTCGGTGTGCGTTGCTACATAGGTAGGGGCATTAAACCAAAGAATGTAAATTGTCCGGATGCTGTTTATGTACGTACCAAATCTCATCTATATATGTTAAACAGTTTCAGCGATATAACATTTTTTTAAGGGCGTAGCATAGCCCATTGGACATTATTTATCCCGGTACTCTTAATGCATATATCAAATCTCATCTCTTTCCGTTAAATATTTTCATAGATATGATAAATTTTTTTGTGGAAACACGAATAAAGAGAAAAAAAAATTTACTTAAATGTTATAAAAAGTCATAAATCGCGTAGAAAAGAAAACACGAAAAAAAGAAAAAAAAAAATATTTTTAGTTCCGTCATCCAAGGGGGGACCCTTGGGTAAAAAATTTGTTTCCACTTAAATGTTGTAAAAAGTCATGAAACGCGTAGAAAACACGAAAAAAAAATATTTTCGGTTCCGACATCCAAAGGGTGACCCTATCCTATTCTATTTTATAAATTTTTCGTTTCACGCAGCGTTTGGTGAAACTTTTCTCGATGGTTCTCGTAACTCTCTTTATGCCTTGTCAATAAAAAGCTTCATGAAACAATGTGAATATTCCTACAAGAGAAAACAACATTGTGAAAAGTGGCAGAAACGTGGTTATTTTAATAACGTTGCAACCCAGTGTGCCAGACGGTTCAAATTTCCGCTTTTTTATCCGTTACGGATCCGTTACTGATCCGTTGGCGGGAGAGATTCCTAAAAAAAATTCGAATCGTTTTTTTTTTTTGGAATTTCTCCCGCAAACGGATCAGTAACGGATCCGTAACGGGTAAAAAAGCGAAGATATGAACCGTCTGGCACACTGGGAACCAACATTTTTAACAACGCGCGTTGCTAAATGAGTTTCAACTACGTATGTGCGTAATTTAAGAACGGGCGTTGCTAAAGAAAATCCAAAACAAAATATATATATTTTTTTATTATTTTTTTAGTTCTAATTATTTCCTCTCAACAACAGTGAAAGTGATATTATTTTCTTTTTTAATTTTTGCTTAAAATAAATATTTTTTTGTTTGGTATTGGAGCGATTTGAACCTGGAACATGTCGTGGTGTGAGAGATGCGGACGTTAACGAACTCAACCATTGCCTTTATTATTGTAAGGTTGACTGAAAGTCTAAGTGTTTTGCAATTAGATTCTACTACGTTCGTGAGTGTTTTGACTACGTTTCGTAGCTGATTTGGATTTTACTACGTCTCGTGGTGTTTTGACTACGTTTCGTAGCTGATTTAGATTTAACAACGCATGGCAACCTGCGTTGCTAAATAAGTTTCAATAACGTTCGTGGGTGATAGTCTAAAGCAGCTTTAACGAAAAAAGTGAATAATCCAAGAAATTTATAATTTTTTGAAACGTTTTGAATTTTGTTTTTGCCCAATAAAGCTTTAGAAAATTTTAGCCTAAGTTTTTCTGCTTTTTCATGTTGAAAAGGAAATCATTACAATAGAAAAAGGTCTAGTATCGTAGCAAAACGGAATGATTAATTATTTTCATATATTTAACTTGAATTGTTCTAGTCTGTAAGGGTTGTTACTATCCAAAGACTCAAATAAATAAATAAATAAATAAAAATAAATAAAATGAAAACGTAAATTTGTAACTTTGTTATTAACTTAAATCCACTGTATTGCTTCCAATGTTACGAGTATATGATTTTCCAAAACTCTACGGAACGCCAAAAGGGTAACACAGTAAATGCATATCCTTGGGTTAAATTAAAATTTTGTCATTTATGCAAACTAACTGATAGCAATTTGCAATTTAATGGTGCAAACAAATTCAATCAATGCAAGTAAACACCAACAACAACAATAACAACAACAACATTCAATGGGAAAATTGTTACCACAATTCATACAATGGCCAAGCACATACAAACATACATACAGCACAACAGGAAGCAACAATCAATGTATGCAAAACCAAAGGCTGCATCTAATGCTGATAAGACAAACATGGGAATTGGCACAGGTGAAGCTGAAATTTTAAAGTTTATTTTGTCTGGACATAAGTTAACAACAGCTGAGAAAGAGTGTGGAATAAGGTAGTAGCTATTTGAAGGGATTGCTTTGTGCTGTCAATGCGGTGTCAATAGTCTCTCATGAGTTGTGCTGTTAGAACTGTTGAGACTGCGGACAAAAAATAATGAGATTTCATACACAAAGTCTTACTGAATTCAACGCTTTTGTTTTGACTTGGATTTTAAAAATGAATTACTTCGACTTGGACTTGTACTACGAATATGATTGACTTCAGTCTTTTCGAAAAATGATCCAGCAAGCAAAAAAAGTTTGCACTAGTGTCTAAAAATCTAAATGAATTCATCAAGATACCGTTGAGTTGACGCTAATCAATAACACATTCCTGCGTTGGAAAAAAGTATAATATCAGAGAAGGTGATTTTTATAGATTTTTGCTCGCTGAATCCGAATACGACCTTCAATTTGTTCCATTACGTCTGAGATCCGAGTTATCTTTGATTTAAAGTGCAGAAAACGCTATTTTCAAACATACGGCGTACATCCTTGAAGTAGTCTAGTTCAGTTTGACAGTGGCATTGAATAGCCCTGAGCTTTTCCTTTAAATCGTACTTTTCAAATTGGGTCGTTAGTTTTCGAGATATCATCCATTGAAGTAAAGGTATACAAATTAAAAATAGTCCTTTACAGGGATTAGCGATACCTTTACTTCAATCGATGATATCTCGGAAAATAATGATTCAATTGCAAAATTATAAGTACGCTTTAAAGGGGAAGCTCAGGGCTATTCAATACCGCTGTCATTAGTGAACTAGACTACTTTAAGGATGTACGCCATATGTCTGAAAATAGCGTTTTTTGCACTTTAAATCAAGGATAACTCTGATCTCAGACGTGATGTAACAAATCGGAGGTCATATTCGGATTCAGCGAGCAACAACTTATAAAAATAACCTACTCTCATTTCATACTTTTTTAACTTTTTTTAAAACGCAGGACTGTCTAATCTATTGTAACGTTATCCCAAAATAATTAAAGCCTAAAACTATGCAATGAACTTTTGGTAACTGCTAACCAAAAATTATGTTTAAGTTCACATAAAGTGAAATGCACAAGGCAGTAGAGGACCGAGATAGATAGACCGAGAACCACATAGAAAAGGTCGCTGGATAAAAAAATCCAAGAATCGGGAATGTCGTAGTAAGAGAAAAAAGTAATCGCAAAGTAATCGGGAAAGTCATAGCAATAGAAAAAAGTAATGATTGTGACAAATGGAAATGTTTAATTTTTAACTCTGTGCTCCTCCTATGATTTATAGGTGCACTCAGAAAAAAAAACATTGTTAAAACAACAATTTTTTACTCTTAAGAAATTGTTATTTCTAAATTGTTGGAATAAGTATTTTATTCTTAAATCAACAATTTTATTCTTGATGTTCTTGTCATAAAAGATATGAAAAATATTTTTAAATACAAAACTTCAAACACCAGTTCTCTTAACAAAAAAAAAAAAAAAAATTCAATTTATATTACTGAACAAGTTCTAAGTGTTTTTTAAAAAGTTTTATTTACCGAATAAGGGCAAGAAACATTTCACTCAAATTATTGCCCTTCATTTAACATTACTTTTTCCTATCTTTCTGGCAGCTTCATAATAAATTACACCCCATTGATTCCACTATATGCAGAGAAGCTTCGAATCATGATATTTGGATGTGCGGACGATGTCAATACATGGACCATGGCTTTTCTCAAGACTTTTTACGCATGGGATTATCATACTGTATCCATTTTCTATCGCCAGTCACGATAAAGTGCAAAAAACCTTTCCTTTTCTGACGTTGAAGCACCAGTTCACACGTATGAAAACGCCGTATACTTCTCTCGGCTTCATCTCATACAACACCTCGCTTTTGTATCATTAATATTGATGTAAGATAGATGGCAAATAAATACTTATGAATGTAACCACAAACATTTCAATCATTTATTCTTCATTCAAGTATTTCGTTCCTAAATATTTTCAACAGTTTCGCTTTTTTAACAACAATTTCCGTTCTTAAACTTTCAACAACTTTATACTTGATTCAACAATTTTTCATTTTATTTGAAAAATAACAATTTCGCATTTAAAATAAGAGCAAAAGTTGTTGGGAAGATTTCAACCAACAAAAATTCTTGAATCAAAACATAAAGTTGTTGGAAATACAATTTTTTTTTCTGTGTGTGGATATATACATACATAGCAATAACTTTAGAACGAATTAGAAAGTCTTCAATGAACTTCAACTATGACTGATTTTGTCTGTAGATGACTTCCACTATGACTGACTTGAAATGCATCTGACTGCCACTGTGGAATATTTTGGATTTGACTAATATCAAACCTCTATAGATTTGACGGCGTTGTACTCCAACAATGGCAAAGTTTGACTGTGATTAATGTCTTCTCAGATTTCCGTAGACTGCGACTGAGTTTGCTTGTAAATTGCTTTGGCTGTAATTGACTACGAAGAACTTTGACTCATATTAGCTATGAGTGATTATAACGGGCTTAAGCGATGAGAGTGTTCAAATATAACCGACCTTGATTATAAACGTAACTGAGCTCCATTCCAAAATAATTGGACAGAAAGATTTAAGAAAATGACAGTTACCAAACACATGGATAAGTCTGTTTTTAAAACGTGATTGAGACTGAGACGGCAAAACAGTTTGGTTCCAAGATATTTCTTTATGTAAGGAACTTATATAGAGACCACGAAAAACAAGGTTGGTTTCAGGCCTCTTCCGTGTGGACAAACTGAGATAACAAACTATGAAAAAGGATGTTTGGTTGAAGTTCTTCTAAAAGATGTGCGCAAATTAACCCATATTCAGCGTACGAGAACAGTAAAATTGATCTTTTTCAATAATTTTTTAAACTATGAAAGTAAACAATAGCAGAAAGATTTTTAGTGCCTTATAATACTTTGATCTTTTTTTCTACTTCCCCATCCCCCTCCATTAGTATGAGGGGTGTGGTTGAAAAATGCCATGTTGATGGACCTTTTTTTAAAAAATTGTTAAAAATATAAAATAATCTCAATAAAAAAATTAATGATGAGGTTTTATAGCCAGTAGTTCAAACTATCATTTGAAATCCAAAAATCAACACCTGTCAATACCTGATAGGTGCCGGTATGCGTCAAAATTAGTGTTCGATTAATCGAACGTTTTTAGTGAAAATAAAAAATTTGCAAAAATTTTTCCCATTCCCACCTCTTCCTCCTATGTGATGATGCCATGTGGTAAAAAAAAAAATTTTTTGATGACGGATTTGGAATAAGTGGGTGCTAATTACACTAAAAATATACTTTATATCAAAAAATAAAATAATTATAAATCCTGGCCGAAAATGGGTTAAAATTGGCTGTATGAAATGCAGCGTTTGCAATTTTCTTGAAAAATTACTAAATAAGCTAGGTCTTACTATGTTTTGTGACTATGATCAATTTTCTGAGAAAAGTCATGTGATATTTAACGCGAGTTTGCAATGTAAGTATCATAATTGCATATGAAAATTATGTGTTGCATACCTTAAGGGTAAATGCATTTTGATTCAGGTATGAGGTAAGCGTGGCCGTTGATGTACCACACCCATTTTTGGAATATTTCTTAACAAACTATATCTCATTAAGCATGAAAACTTTTACTGAACACTCCATTTATTTCTTTCCAAAACATAAATGAAGGTTATGAACTGCATATTAGTACTTTTTGGTTGGTGTTGCCGTTATCTAACTTAAGTCTTACCTGGCTTCCACTACGACTGATCATGACTGTTATTATGAACAACTTCTACTTTGATGATAATTAACATTGATCGAAACTGGCGTTGAACGTGAATGATTTTAGATAAATTTTAACAATGACAAAATTATCTATACTGACTTTGGATATGTTAGCTGAAGGTACTTGTAGAAAAAAAAAACAAAATTCGGTATATAAAGCTATATGGAGCAAAAAAAACATAAAAAAAATAAAAAAATCTTCTTAAAAAGTGGAGTGCAAAAAAACACCATAAGAACTCCGAAATAAGTATAAACGACTACGCCAAAAAGAAAAAAGAAAAATAAACCGAAAAAAGTGCACAAAATAAACAATTTTAATGGTGTTAAATTAATATTTCCTGTCAACATTCGCAGTCGTCGTCGTTGTCGTCGTACACAGAAGTCGCGGCAAAAGTGAAAAGTTATTTTCTTTCCCATTGAGAACTCCCAAATGGCCAGAACAAACAAATGGCAACAAAAAGCAACAATAATAACAATGAATAAAATGGCCAAGCGAAAAGAAAAACAAGTTAAGAGTAAGTGGCGAGAGCACAAGTTAAAATGAAGTATATGAAAATGCGACAACAACAACAACGACAACAATAGCAGTGGCGGAAAGGTGTCGCCCACAAAACATATCCTGCGGGACAAATAATTTCAATTTTTCACTTTACCATATTTTTTTAAAAAATGCATGAAAGCAGCAGCGTAAAGAAAATAACAGAAAATGGGGAAAAAAAAGCAAAACACAAAGGACATCAAAAGTATAAAAAACAGCTTAAGTTGAGTTTATGCATGTTCCTTTTTTTTGTATCGTACAAGGGGCGTTACGTATATTTGTGAGATTAACACCCGCTGGAGGTTAAATATGACAGTAGGCTGGCTGGTGCCAAAAGTCTACTAAGCGGATTAACTATTTAAATTGTGGAAAAATATGGCAGCACAAAATAAAAATAAAATAAATGTATGGTTAAATAATCATGCTTTTTTATATTAACACGTGACTGTCTTTGAAGAAAGAGCACCAAAAAATTTTCCAACAGAAGATTACTAGAACGCACTTAGTGCTGATTTTTGAAAAATAAAATTGTAAATTTACTTGTGAAAATATGGGTTTCAGCTCATATGTATGTCTTGCTGAAAAAAGCGCAAAATTAAAGCAGAAAAAACCATTGTAGCACCAGCAACAGAAATTGAAACAACTACCAAGGACACTGTTGACTTATTGCACAATCTTGCCTGAAAATTAGTGATAACAGGAAACATGAGTGAAATAACACAGCAAGGACGAAAGCAACTGTGTTGTTCTGAAAAAAACGCAAAAAAAAGCTAGTGGAAGCGTTATAATGGGCTTCCTCAGGAATGAAGTACCCTACAACGCATGCAGTTAAAGTTCACATGAGAGTTTTGCTCTCTGCTTAAATATAGCGGTATACCATTTTGAAGTAAGGGGCTACATATAACCACTCAGGAGTTGACGCTGATCAATAGACCGGTTCGATTTTGAATGAAGCAAAATAAAATCATACCGAAACCGACTCAAAAGTTAGATGGACTCTTAAAAACGATATCTGTGTACTTTTTTTTTTTTTTTTCATTCTGAGAAAAACCAATGGAGGGAGCCCTTCAGTAGAATCAAAAGTGCTCCTCTGGTTTTTCTCAGAACGAAAAAAATAAATAAAATATGCAGATATTGTTTTTAAAAGTCATCCTTACTTTTGATTCGGTTTCGGGATGAATCTAAATTTTGACCTGGTCTACTGATCAAAAATATAATTTTACATTAAGAAAAATGAAGCCAAAAAGCATGCCAATTATTGGTATTTGCTAAGTCTGGACACACGCCAGGCAAAATATTTGGGCAACTATCTTGTCTTAATCGTGTTTGTATAACAAACACACTGGCGACAGTAGAATCAGATAGTTGTCGGACTATTTTGTATGCCGTGTGGCCAGATTATAAGTCAAAATAATAGCAAAATAATCGTTAAATTTCTCGAGTAAAAATCTTAATCTTTATAGTAAACGGTGCTGCGCATTTTTGATTTTTTGTCTCCTTTTATCCTATACGTAAAATACGCACGCAGTCCTCCATTTGATACGACGCAACTCTAGAGTCGCGTTTTGTCCAGCACCGACCTTGAATGAACCATGAGAAGACAATGAGAGATTTTATACGACTTTTCCCATCAAATTAAAGTTTCAATGCCGTCTTCTGAAAAACTTTCAAAATTGGACTTATCATATTTCACCATATTTTTTTTAGATATGAGGAATTTCATTTAAAACAGAAGATTTTTTCTCGAGTTTCAAGGATTTTGAAAGTTTTTTGTTGGCAAAAAGTACGGTACCGAATTTCGAGTACTCTCCGAACTCTGCTCTCAAACCTTTGCGTTACAAGCGGATAAACAAAGTGAGTGTGCCCTCCCGCAGTGTAGGGTATTAAAAGGCAACCAGTCAGTAATAGTGCAAGTAGGCTTAGAACAACATGACAGCTATGACACGGGCAATAAATAAGGATGCACAGCGGAATGGAAGTTAACTAACAACACTACTGTAGTATGTACTATATAGAAAATATTGAAGTACGTAAATGCTGCTACTGTTGGCATAATTGGGGGTGGCTAAAATAAAAAGAGTAAAAAAATGTTCTTAATAACTACTTACCAAGAAATTGTGACAAAATGCAGTTAAAAAGCATCGCACCGAGTAAACCTTTATCAGCAAATCCTCAGCAGCATGCAACGCCTTTTTACCACAAAAAGTCGCAGTATCAAAGTGAAGGCAGCAGTAACTAAGAAAATGGTCTTTTTGCAAGACCTTTTTTCTCTTCAGTTTTCTTAGTTGGGCCGTTGTACTGTGACTTTAATCGCATTTCATTTTATTTATGTGTAAATCTTTGTCATGTCTTATCTGATGAATGGCGGCATAGAAAATGTCTAGGGGTTTCTTTTTCCCGTATGCACAAGACGACCCAGTTGTAGAACATTTATTTTAATAATTTGTTTTTGCATATTTTTTCGTTTGACTTAAAGTCTTTCAAAAGGAAGGCATTCTTTAATTTTACAAAAATATTAATACACTTTATTTAAACTTTAAATTCATGTCTTTATTAATAAAATAAAGTATAGAGTTATATCAGGACTTAAAATGTTTATTCTATGTTTGTACAACGACGACTCTACTACGACTGTACACGACGGCAATCTATCAATAACTGATCTTTACTTCAAAGCATCTCGTTAAGCTTGTAGTAAGTTCTATGCATTCGTTGAGTCAATGTCGCCTACTTCTTTTTGTTAATGCAAAAGCGTTGCCTTTAGTATGATCGTTTTTCTTCAATCACACATATCTGCGGAATTTTGACAAAACACCCTATCTCGAAATTGGCAACTTTTCAGGAGAGCCTAAAAACTGATTAACTACTTTTCAATAATGTGCTTTATTGATGCAGCGTTGAATCTCCTTTTTCCATACATTTTTACTAATCTCAAAGTGTCAGCTGTCAAACTATTTTATCTTTTGGTTCATTACACTTCACCGCACGAATGGAGCTAAATTCAAATCTTGCGTGAACTATGAGACACCCTTATAACTCTGGAACAAGAAATCATAGAGATATGACGATTATACCAATAGAAGTGTATTTAAATTTAAGACTTAAGTCCTGAATATATTTTTTATTAGAGGATATTAAGGAAGATGCAGGATTATTTCAGCTATTTCGAGACTATTTCGAACAAAGTCAGCTTTAAACTTGGCTATAAATTAAACAATAAAAAAGATAGTTTACTAAATAAATTCAGCAGTTAACCATACAGTCATTAAACAATAAAATTGCATTGCTCCAACAATTGCCATAAAACTCTTTTATCAACTTCAAAAGTTAACTATTCCCATTAAAAAGTAGCAACTGCTCCCTTTTTTTCAAACTTTCAGTTAATAGTTCTACTTCATATCGATGAATCGTTAATTTTTATCAATTTTGTAAATCTTCAAAAAGGAAAAGTAAACATAAATCTTCATTCGGCAGCAATTAACGATTATCGCTAATTACCACGTGCTGTGCAGTCACTTGAACTTTTCCACCAAAGGCAACCCCAAGCAAAAAACAAACGCAAAAACAACAAGGTGCTGCTGCTCCTACTGCACAGTGGTAGGAAAATAAATAAAAGAAAGTACCAAAAAAAGCAAAAAAGTAATAAAAAAAAGCAGAAGCAACAAAAATGTAATTTGGATTTAATTGCTTGTTAACATGCACGCACCACAACGGCAAAGGCAACAGTAACAACAAAGTCGAAGTCAACAACTCCGACTGAAAAGTGAACAACAGCAGCACTGGACAAGAAAGTCATCGTAACTTTTATGCGCTAACGGAAGGAAGTGTTACGCCATTGAAGTTTTCCACACTGTAGCATGAAAAAAAAAAAAACACCATAGGTACTTCCATGTTATAAAGCAAGCGCTAAAATACTGCTAGTGTTGCTGCCTGCTGTTGCAACAACAACAACAAAAAAAGTGCATAACTTAAAGCGGCGCTCAGGAAACTTACCAACTGCTGCCTGCCAGCCCAACAGACGTATGTTTCAAAATGATAAAGTGTCAGTTTACCTGCTGGGATACGCTAACTAACCAAAAACTGATTGCTGTGCATATCGGATGGAATTTTAATCGAGTGTGAAAAAAAAGCAAGAATTATGTGGCAATACTGCAAAAATAATAACAGTGATGAAATTTTGGCTTTGAAGAGTTAAGTTTACAGAGTTCTTCGAAAATGTCTTTATTTAAATCTTCACAATATAAATTAAATTTATTTCACTGGGCTTACATTATTTAATATGTTTTTAATTAACTTTTTAACTTTCTTGAACTGTAATCAAACCAACATTAAATTCCTTTAACATGCGCAGTGCCTTAAACACTAGCTGTTTTTAATATTGGAACTAATTTCAAGCAAAATCTCAAAATTGATGCTAAATTTATCTCCTCGTTGCGTTCGATTCTCGTTGTTTCTTTCCATCATATTAATAGGGTGTTTATATTGCAAATTTCAATTTCAATTTGGAATTATGCTTATCGAAAAAAACATCAGAAGAGCTTAAGCCGTAAAGTATGCAACATAAAATTACTTGCTTTAGCTTTAATAATTTAGACGAAACTTTTTATTTTGCATACTTTTTTTTCACGTGTAACACAGTTTAAAAATTCCAACACCACGTCGTTCATTCATATTAGCAACAAAAATAGCACAGAACAACACAATACAGTGTTACCTATTCGTATCGTATCGCTTTGGCTGCCAACTGAGCAACATTTTGCGAGATTTATTAACTTATTAAACATAAAACCTTTACCACATTTCACAATGGATTTGATGAGTTCGCCGAAGCGCCGACAAATAACTACAACTCTCTGTTGTTGGCAATAGTGAAATACCCCATGTATAGTATCCGCTAACTATAGTTATAACTACTGTGTAGCTCAATCCCTCTACGTACGTATGATGTCTTCCTGTGACTATGCGAGTTTACGTAATTTAAGCGCGATGATGCTATCTCGCATCAACGCAGGATATAAAAATCGAAAAAAACTTACAGAAGGCGCTAAATGCGCTAAACTGAAACAAAAACCAAGTGATATAACAACTTAAGCTATCAAAAGCTTATATTCATATATAAATAATAATAAGAAGGGATAATTTTTATGGCTATCACTGTGCTAAAAGTTAAACAAATAAATTTACATTGTGAAATGCCAAAAAAATGTTTATATTGCCAAGTTTAGCTGATGCAACTACCCTTTGGATAAATTAAAGAAAAGCAATTTTAATACACCCTGTGCCACTAAAAGAAACAACTTTTATGCATTTGTACGAACCGCTAAGTCTGTGGTGAGTTAAGCATGCGGTGAGACAGCATCTACTAGAGTCGTGGAGAACATTCTTTGAGTTAATTGTAAAATTTTATTGTTTGAAAAAGTTGAATTTGCAGTAAAATATTATTAATATTACGTGGAAAACATTTAGGCTTACGATAAGTTTTTGTATTCATTTTATGATTCTATTCCACAGTGAAAATTTCTTTGAGACATAACATACCAACGAACGGATCAGCGCTTAATGGATTTATTGCCAAACAAGTTAATGTCTGTTTGTTCGACTATTTTAGCCGTATCAGTAGTATCCAACTTAATATGAACTGTTGTTCTTGTTACTGAAAGTTATAGTACTTTACTTATTATGCATATTAACGTTCTTTCGGCAAAAGTAATAGATTTAGTGCCATCTTGAAAACCGCAAAAAGATTTATGGCATGAGATTTTAGAATTTTTTTTTTTGTTTTTAGTTATTTGCTACAATAAAAATTCTAAATTAATTCGCATCTTTTTTTTTGTTGGAATTAATTTTAAAGGTTTTTTTTTCGGTTTTTGAGCATTTATTTGGAAACAACGGTACAATGTATATTATTCAAAGTATTGTCCATCGTTAGCTACAACATTTTCCCATCTTTCTGGCAGCATATGGATTCCACGCCGGAAGAACGACTCGTCTTTTGAGGCAATCAACGAATCGACCCATTTTTTGGTATCCTCGTAAGAAGTGAAGCGCTGCTCAGCCAAGCCATTAGTAATCGATCTGAATAGGTGGTAGTCGGAAGGGGCTATGTCTGGGCTATAAGACGGGTGGGGTAGCACATCCCAATTCAGCGCCTCCAACGTTTCCTTGACGGTTCTTGCAACATGTGGCCGTGCGTCGTCATGTTGAAAAACCACTTTGTCGTGTCTTTTGGCATATTCCGGCCGTTTAACCTTGAATGCTCGGCTCAATTGCATCAATTGTTATTGGTAGCGTTCCTCAGTAATGGTTTCGTTAGGTTTTAGCAGCTCATAGTACACGACACCCTTCTGATCCCACCAAATACACAGCATAAGCTTGGCGCCATGAATATTCGGCTTGGTCGTCGATGTTGATGCATGGCCGGGTGGTCCCCACGATTTTTTTCGCTTAGGATTATCGTAATGGATCCACTTTTCATCGCCAGCGTGCGTGCGTTGTGCTTCAACCGCTTTTTTCTTCAAATGGAAGCACAAAAGTAATCCTTCCCGCAAATTGCGTTTTGTTGGAACGAAAGTCGACATGTTCGCAGAGAAAAAAATATATGTTGTTTACACTTCAGTGGAATGACACATACTGAATACAGTCACAGGTGTGCCCGATGCGATCTATTGATAGTTACGCCATCCATTAGAAAACCTTTAAAACTAATTCCAACACCCAATACTTCCTTTAAATCTTCACCATTATTAAAATTAAGCTTAATCTTCTCTTTGTGCAAATGCATTTTACTAAATTATCAACACTTTACATACACTGCACTGTAATCAAACCAACATTGAAATACTTAATATGCAATGTGCATTTTCTCCATTATGTTATATATTTAATAATCAAAAAAACGTAGAAAAGACAAACTTACAACAACAAATTGCAAAAACTACATTACAAATAAATATGTATATTTGAAGACTTCTGAGGAATCTAATTAAACGAAAACTCGTTAATTAGTTGCATTTCCGCTGCAAAAGGCAGCCATACTGTTTTACTACTGAATGTATGCACGAGTACTAAAAAAAGAATCTCTTTTGTGGTTTTAATAAAAAATGCGAATAGTTTTGGTGCTTTGATGACCACAAAAATAACAATTCCACTAGCAACAAGGACAATAGTAGTTGACAACATAAGTACGATATAAAAACATTCAAGATAATAAGCAAAAAATGCACAAAACCAATTTCAGTATAAAAGGAAATGTTTAATTTAAATAAGTCAAAATGAATAGTCAACCTACTCAAAAGGAAAAAAAAAAAAAATTTATGATTTAACTATTGTAATTCATAGTCACAAGGAAACAAAAATAATACAGGAGCAATGATCGGAAGGAATAATTTTTATGGCATACACTGTGCAAAAAGTAAAGTTCAAAAATACATGTAGTGAAATGTGTTAGAAATACCTGTTTCTCTACCCTGTCTGATTCAAAATTCTTAAAGAGACTGTTTTTTGCGAAGACTATTGAAAAAATCAATGATTAAATAGATTTTGTACACCCTGTGCTAAATCTAAGCAACTGCACAAACCAAACATCATGTGGTGAAAAAAAATAATAATGAGAATAATTGAGAAAGTAGCGGCCACTAGCTACAACTGAAACTAACAAGAAAATGAATTTAGGTTATGTTTGAAAGCAACGAGTAGAAATAAAACACGAAGGCTCTAACAGTTATTAACTAGTAGTATATGAGCTTATCCGATTTTACTTGTGACTCAGTTTTTGTTTGACTGCAGTGCAAAAAAGTTGATGTGTTGATGAAATAGTAAAAATAATTGGCCCGATATATTATATTTAGTGGACCAATTTTAAAAAAAAGTAACGAAAATATGTTTATTATTTTATAAAGTACACTATTTTGGAATTTATTTCTTAAAAGTAGTATTTTGAAAAATTGCTTACGACTGCTCGGCAGGTGAATTTAATGATGGCTGCCATTCTGTGGTGGATAAACAACGCAATAGTGAACGAACATTTTTATGCTTGTGTGAAATTTTTTTTTTTTTTTTACTAAAAAATGATATTTAGTTTAAAAAAAAAAAAACAGAAAAATAATTATGTCAGTATCATCTCTAGCGCAAATATATTATTTTCTAAAAGGCACTTCAGACTATCTGAGAAGTCATATGCGTTTTCTTATGTTTTTCTATTTGATTTTTTCTCTGACTGTCAAATTTTTATTGTTTTTAATTTATTTTGTTCAAATTGTTTTAATTTTATATTTTTCAAATAACATTAAAAAATTTGAAAACTCATATGACTTCTCTTTTCAAATAGATTCAAATCTAATGCCAAAATAACTCATATGAGTTTTCTTCTGATAAATCATTTGTGTAATAAATTTACATTCACACTATCAGAGTTGCCATATTTGACAACTCATAAGAGTTTCTGTATGACTTCTCAGATAGTCTGAAGCGGCTTTAAGAAGAATTACTCAAATCGTTTGATTATATTTTGAGTCAAAGCGTTACATACGATTTCCATACATGTATATATGTCCGAACAATTAGTATTAACAAAGATGTGTATTCCTTAATAACTTTTTTTCTATTGGCTTAAGCCAGATAACCCTACAGGAAAAGGACAATAGGGGTTAAATCAAGAATGCGTGGAGGCCAATTTATGTTGAAAAGCGCTCAATTACTTAGTTTACGAAGTCAAGGCTTTGACTGGCATCCGAAGACTTTAATTTTTGTACCAAATAAATTTTATAGGAGTGCTTTAGGCCTGGGAGCTTTAGATCTCGGAAAAACGCTATCTATATGAAAATAAGGAAACAATCATTCCTATCTTTGAAACTATTTGATATAGGAGGATCAGATTTAGAACATATATGAACAATACTTGAGGAAATAGTATCCAATAAAAAAATGGGAAGCGCAACGCTCCCTCCACTCGAAATTTGTCGTAATTCTGAAAGTATTTGACTAAGGTAAATGACATTTGGTACATATCTAATCGGCACTGGGGAACAAATTTTCAATAAAAATGGGCGGGGCCACGCCCCTTCATTCTAAAAATAAAAAATTTGTCATATCTCTGAAAATTTGTGACACAGGTGTTCGCATCTGTTTATCTGATATCAAATTTTATTCACCTGTGCCAAATAGTTTCCGAGATATGACAAATTAATTTTTTTTAGAATGAGGGGGCTTTTGTAAAACTTTCGCACGCACAATGCGGTCCGCTCCTGAGAAACGATCCATAATGATTAAATTTTTCAAGAGCCAGGCTACGGACTGATGAACTTCCCGTGCACCTCGGAATTGCTGCGTTCACGCAGGAAGTTAAACATATATAAAATTTTTTTGCGTTTTATATGCTTCGTAGAGTAGAAAATGTAAAGCAAACAAAAGGCAATGGAGGATTTTATTTAAAAAAATTTTCGCTTATTTGGGTACTACTGATATTGACAGTTTGTAGGGACATGGTAGACCTTTTGGAAGTAGTGATGCTGCGTTGTTTGAAATCAAGCAAAATCATTTAATGAAGTCTGATGGCGAAAACAAATGGGAAAACAAAGTGCGGAAATCGAAACTTTAGTAAGAGTTGGGTCAATTTCAACAAAATACCATCATTACTGAGGAAAAACTTTTTTTTTACAACCTCAAAAGTAGAGACGATGACCAACCTACTTCATGCTCATGTTACTATACATTTTAGCGCTGTCTCCGGACGCATGAGGTTTCGATTTGATTTTTGTCCTTAAAACAAAAGTAGCAGCAAAAAAACAAAAACAGAAAAAAGGACTAAGTTTTTTGCTGCCAAAAAATTTTACTTCATTTGCGTTTGTTGTTGTTGTTGTTTGCATTGTCATCTTTGTTGTTGTCACTACTTAATTCGGTAAATTCAATTGAGCAACTTTTTGTTTTCAAAAATTCTATTTATTTTTTTGTTTGTTTTTTTGGTGGTATTTTACAAATTTCTGCATTTTGTGCTCGTTATGCTGCTTTTTGCTGTCAGCCACTTCTTTTTGCTTTTTGTGGCTTTCACAAATGTGATTTTGGGGTTTTCATTTAAAATAAACTTTTCAACTGCTTATGACGCATCTCACTGTATGTTGCATGTGATAGTATGGGTGGATTTTGTGCTTGCAAATACACAGTCGAAAAGTTGCTAAGGAATACACATCTTTGTTAATACTACAATATTTGTTCGGACATATATACATATATGGAAATCGTATGTAACGCTTTGACTCAAAATATAATCAAACGATTTTAGTAATTCTTCTTAGGAAATAATATATTTGTGCTAGAGATGATACTGACATACTAACTTTTCTGTTTTTTTAAATTAAATATCATTTATTAGTTGAAAAAAAAAAAAATTCACACAAGCATAAAAATGTTCGTTCACTATTGCGTTGTTTATGCTAAGCTGCTCTTGAATTCAGTGTTATTATCGTTATAATATGATGAATTCGTTCAAGATTTGTTGACAGAGATCTAAATTAAATGTTTTTTGAAACAGAAAAAAATCGATTCACTACTTTGAAACAATAAATCCCCAAACAACGCTCATTTTGATTCTTTTCCGGCGAATCTCCTCTTGGATGCAACAGTTGTTTAGCATGGACAAAATGCATTTAAGCCAACGAAATTAATGTTTATTGTTTGTAAAATTGAAGCGTGTTAAAATGTCATTTTAAGTGCATCCTGTGAGGCTACACGTTGATACCCGCCATTCAACAGCAGCCGCCATCCATGGCAACCATGAAATTGTTGGAATTGCGATACAAAGCGTAACTGCACAAGGTAACGTCGCACTGCATTGAAGGACTCTCAGCACTCAGCACACAGCATACCTATACTTGATGTTGTTGCTTTATTTATGTTATTTAGTGCTGTTACATCCTACTCCTGTTGTTATTGCTGTTATCCTGCTAACATTTAATTTTCTAGCGAGCATGCGACACTACACTAAGTTATTTTGAGTACTGAACTTCAATTTTAAGTGGGCAATTAAGTGAAACTGTATGTCATTTTTGTAAAAGTCATGCTACTTTAGATTTGTTGAAGTTAGCGATTAGGGTGCATTCAAAATATAGAAATAGCTTAAATTGAAAGGATATGCGATTTATTTGTTTAATTTAGTGAAGTATACTTCTTTTTCTTAAGCGTATATCAATCAGTCCTTCCCACATATCAATTACTATTAATTTTTTCTGTTTTGTAGATATTAAGTGTTGCTTATTCCCATTTTCTTGTCTTCATTCAATAAAAAGTTGAAAAAAATAATAACCGAGTATTATGTATGTATGCATTCTCCTTTAACTCCAAGGATAAGCGTAGGGCCAATATAAAACGTCTCTTGCCACGACTTTGCCGATTCTTGGATTTCCCTTTCCAGTGACCTTTTCCAGTTGGTTTTGGGTCTACCACGTCCTCTAATGCATTGTGGATTCCACTCAAGAGCCTGGCGCTTAACTTTGCTGTGTGGTTTCCGGAGAGTATGACCAATCCATCTCCACTTGCGCAGCTTGACTTCATTTGTTATTGCCCTCTGATTGCATTTTTGATGTAACTCGGAATTTGATATAGTGCGAGACCACTAAATCTTTAGTATACGCCTGAAGCACTTATTGACGAATATTTGCAGCTTGTTTTGTTACCTCTTCGGTAACAAGCCATTTTTCGCACCCATATCGCAAAACCAATTTCACATTCGAATCAAAACTGCGCACTTTCGTTTTAGCGATATAACGGAAGAGGACCATATTTTGTTCAGTTGAGCGAACGCGCCTTTTGCTTTTGCTATTCTTGAGTTGATATTCTTTTTTGCTCCATCATCTATGGAGATAATGCTGTCTAAATACGTGAATCTGTCGACGTTTTCGATGTCATCACTGCCAGTGATGTCATTTCGGTTTGCGTTCAGTTTCATGCTTTTAGTTATGAATACGTTAATGTTTATGTCGGCCTTTTGTGATTCCAAGACGAGGTCTTCAATCTTGCTTTGCATATCTGAGTGTTCGGACGATAGAAGGCAAAAGTCGTCAGCGTAGTCGGGATCTGTATTAAATAGTTAAAATATCAAACTTGAACTTGGAACTTTTGAACCCAAGTACATTGAATGATTTATTTTTTTAGGGAATCAGCCAGTTATCGCTTCAAATTTGTCACTCATATATCAAAGATTTCTGAACAGAAGCTGGAAGGAAACAAAAAACTTATTTTAAACTAAGGAAAAGACTATCATACTACATTATAATTTTATCGTGGCTCAAAAGGCATCTCAAAAACTGATCCATTAGGGTGTCTCTTATTTGGGAAAAGTCAAAATTTTATGTCACGTTCCCCCAGAATCGAAAGATTTTGAGAAAAAAATTAGATCCCCTAAACGACAGGTTTTTTTAAACGAATTAACCTGTGTCACGAAGACATTCAAATTTATATGAAAATTAACATAGATTTTATATACTTCTTGTTTTAACTTGCTGGGAATCGCGTTGCCTGAAATATTTTTCGTCATCAAATGTGTATCTTATTGTTTTTCGGGTTGCTGAACACGATACAAGTGTCAAAATTAAATTTTGACAGCTATCAACGGCTACAAGTGTCGACACAACCTACCGGTTTAACCTCCATTTCTCGGTGTTTTGATTTGAAATCAGCTGTCAAGATTTAATTTTGACGCTTGTATCGTGTTCAGCGACCCGAAAAACAATAAGATACACATTTGATGGCGAAAAATATTTCAGGCAACGCGATTCCCAGCAAGTTAAAACAAGAAGTATATAAAATCTATGTTAATTTTCATTTAAATTTGAATGTCTTCGTGACACAGGTTAATTCGTTTAGGGGATCTCATTTTTTTCTCAAAATCTTTCGATTCTGGGGGAGCGCGACATAAAATTTTGACTTTTCCCAAATAAGAGACACCCTAGTGGACATACTTCTTTCGTTTACAACAGTGAAATCCAACGCCTGTGCCCGCGGGCGGTTGAGCTTTTGTGCTTAAAAGCTTTCCGTATACGTAATCACTCACAGATAATCGTTTAACTGTATCAGTAGTTGTGCAGATCCGCGGCATTTGCTTGCAGCTTATGCAAATTATAAAAGCTTTCAATGATCTTTTATACAATGACAAAACACGGTAGTATTGAGTTTGAATATCATTGGCTTACAAATATCCCGACGAAATCTTCTTGGAATGAAACAATTTTCTTCACTACTGTTTTTTTTATTAAATTTTTTCTTCACCAGAGTAACAATAATCGTTTTTTTGTCTGAGTCTGAGAGGAATATTTCTTTGAAACACCTTACTCGCAGTATTTGAAAAGCCTTACTCATTACTTGCATAACTCACAGTCGTACACTTACACTTTGAAATAACAATCCGACTTAACTACAAGAGTTATGCACTTGGAATTTTGTTAAGAATTTCAAAGAGACGGACAAAAATGTAGCAACAGCAGAGTGGATGGTTGGAGTAGGTTGAAATTAAGTAAGTTAGTAGTGGCAAGTGTTAAGTTATGCATACCAGTGGTGTAAGTTCGGAGCTTCTTGGTGTGAAGGTTGCACGCCAGTTTGTCGCATGACAAACTGTATGTGTGTGGGTCTGGTATTTAAGGTGTCGGAAAATGTTTATTTGTTATATAGCTGCATACTGTAGTTGTTGTTGTTGTTAGTTTCGTAAGTGTTCTAAATTATTATGACATAAATGCTGATATCGTGTCAAATGATTGAATATGCATGAAGGTAGGTAGGTACATACATAGTAGGGTAAAGTGGGATAACTTTGACACACAATTTTCCTGTATCTTCAACAATAGTTGTACGATCTTAACAGTTGTTACTGTTTTCGAAACATTGATTATTTGAAAAAAAAAACTAAGTACAGCAATAAAGGAATTTCTTAAAATATTTTTGCAAAAACGTCATTTCGTCAAAAACGCCCCTGTTACGGGGGAACGTATTAACGCGGGAAGAGTTGAAGAAGAACTGTCAAAGTTCATGCCTGTTGTTTCAATATGAAAACGTTTGTTTCTTCATTTCAGCTTTTTGAAACTCTGTTCACACCGGAAATGGCAAAGTCAAATCTGTCCCATTGTCGAAGGTACTCCAGTTTACCCTATGAGCACAGTTGCTGTTTAGCGGTGGCGTGTGGTGTGCGCAAAGTCAAATCCGAACCCAAAGAGTTGTTGCATGTCGGTCGTCTGTGTGTGGTAATTAAAATTTAATGCTGGTTAATAATTAACCAAGTAAATAATTGAAGTTCTTAGACAATTTCACTTTGGGCATGGGTATTTGTTTTCGGCTAAAACAAATGATATTTATAATCAACATTAAAGTGTTGTTGCAAAATTGATGAATAAAAATTGGATGACAAGTATGTCTGCTGCAAAAACATTTCGTACGTATGCTCTCAGCCAAACTATGTATTTAAGCCACACGTAAGCAGTTAATTAAACTATGTCTAAAAGAGTTCCGTTAAAATTTTGTTAACGACAAATTTCGTATGGAAAGAGACAAAACTGCGCTGGGAATTTAACTTTGAAGACTCATATACGTAAGTTAGTTGTTGGGTAATTAGGAAATTTTATGGTACAACAGCTTCCGCTTGCCATCATTTGATGTACGTATATTCGAGTATACGAGGCAACTCATGCCTGCTCCATGTAAGTTACTGATAGCGACAATAACGACAAAAGCAACATATTGCTGCAACATGCGGCAAAACATACATACATGAATGACATGAAATAAAGTGGCAAGAAAACCCTTTTGGAATATTAATAGAATACTGAATATTTTATGAGTTTGAACAAAAATGAGAGTACACGCTGAGGATACACGCTGCTGCAAGCTCTGTCATACAAAGGATACAAAGCCCATTTTTTGCTGTATGAAAGAAGCTGTAAAATGTTATTGTGTAAAGTTGTAGTGTTTGGTTTTTAAGCCATTTTCAGTTTAAAAACTTTAAATTGATGCTTTTTGTTTTATAATGTATAAGGACTTTTATTTAAAATAGAAAATTAATTTTATTTTTATTCATCAGAAAAGGAAACATAGTACTGTATTCATATTCTAGTTCTTCTTGTCACCAAACAGAGATTTTAGCTGGTTTGGAAAGCGATATATATTTAGGGAGATTGAAAATCCAACTTTATGTTGGTTTAAGTCCTACAAAATTTTTTTTTTTTGTGACAAGTCAGACATTAATTGAAAATTAAAAGGTTTTTTTTTTGAATTCTTGGGTAGACTGCTTTAATTTTTACGAATCTAGAAAAAAAAGTCATCCACATACCGATTCAAAAGTTAGAAGGACTCTTAAAAACCAGATATAGTTTTTAAGATATATTTAGATATAATTTTTAAGAGTACTTCCAGAAAAATTAATTTTTTTTTTCTCAAAAGTTAGGCATCTAACGAAAAAAGTGTATGAGATAAAAAATGCTAAGAGCCGTACAAGAAAAAACATAAAAATTTTTTCAGATTTTGTTGAGACATTTTATAATGTTTCTAAAATTGGTCAAAACAAAGAAAAAAAGTTCAAAATGTTCCAAAAATTCTGAAAAAATTCACCCGTTATCTTTGGATGATTCATAGCATATTATTTAATAGTATCCTTTACAACGACTTCAGTTTCCCTCCATGACCTTCAAGCAATTCTGGACTAGCCACGACCACTATTTCTTTATTAATTTCAATATAGTGAGTTTTGACACTTTTTTTTGAGAAATTTCTGAATAATACATCTTATCGATCTATGCTCAATTCAGTTTAGATACTTAGAATCATGTATCGAGCTTCTAAAGAAATTATTTTAAAATCAATAGTCAAAAAAATGTAAGAATATTTATAGAGTTTTTCTGGTACCAATTTGTTCGCATGGACGTTAGGAGATCTTTTATCAAATATATATAATATATATTGTATATACATATTTCAAAGGGTTACAATTTGGAAAGTAATATTCCAATTTGAAAAGTTTAAAGGTATACTTTGATAAGTAAGGTTAGGGCTATTTGATGTTATTAGTGATGAGCAAAATTAGTCTCAATCTTAAGCCTTGGTAGTTATTGGAGCTAAATGCTAAGACGCTGATATGAATTCAAGACCAAGACCAAGACCAAGACCAAGACCAAGACCAAGACCAAGACCAAGACCAAGACCAAGACCAAGACCAAAACCAAGACCAAGACCAAGACCAAGACCAAGACCAAGACCAAGACCAAGACCAAGACCAAGACCAAGACCAAGACCAAGACCAAGACCAAGACCAAGACCAAGACCAAGACCAAGACCAAGACCAAGACCAAGACCAAGACCAAGACCAAGACCAAGACCAAGACCAAGACCAAGACCAAGACCAAGACCAAGACCAAGACCAAGACCAAGACCAAGACCAAGACCAAGACCAAGACCAAGACCAAGACCAAGACCAAGACCAAGACCAAGACCAAGACCAAGACCAAGACCAAGGCCAAGACTGCTACAGTCTTGATCTTGGCCACGATGATCATCAAAACTGATTTTCAGTCTGGTAATTTATAGGTAATAGGTGCGCCTCTTCAAGCATAAAATCATATCTTAAATACAAATATCGAACCTTTGAATCCCTACTGCTTTGAAAAAAAAAGTTTTGATATTTTGAATACTCAAAAATCCTCTTTAGAAATTTTTTCAAGACGCAAGACCAACACCTATTATCACAACCAACACCAAGACTGTCATGCAAACATTTCGTAAACGTCGTGGAGGACTAAACGAAAGGCTATTGCATCCATACACAAAAGCATTCAAAATGCTATATCTCTATAACTGAAGGAGCTATTGTTAGGAAACTTGGTATATGGATGTGAATGCACCTGACCAAATGACATAACAATATGGGTTATTGTATTTTATTCTTGATTTTTAAATTGAACCCTGGCCTTAAACTTACGAAAGTCCTGACCTTGGTCTCGGTGTAGGTGTAGGTCTTGACCTATAAAATTTACGAATTAATAAATAACCTATAAGAGTTGAGTAGGAAAAAGGTTCAAACTGCCTCTGGTTTTTTCAAATATAACTTAAATTCCGAACAAAGAAATGATTTTGTGTTCGAAAGACTGCAACAGTCTTGGTCTCGAAATAAAAGTAATCAAATCTCGAAACCAAGTTGGTAATCATTATGTGAAACTTTTTGATGAAGATGGATTAGATTCGCTATACTTACGTAGAGGACACTGAGACAAATAAAAGAGAAACGAAATTCTTTACATCTCTAAAACTGTTTGACAGAGATCGATGAGCTTTGATGTAAATATATTGATGTTAAGGTTACTGATTCTAAATGATCAAAAAATAGAAGTAGAAAACGTACTCTTAATTTTACAAAAATGAGTTTTTACATGACTTTAGTTTGTCCTCAGCAAACGTTGATTATGTCATATTTTGTTCTGAATTTAACGACTCTTTTGTTTATTTTTGCCAGAGGGTTTTGCAGCTGATATTGTAAAGCTGCAAGAGGTATTTTGCTACTGCGACACTTTTTCTTTTATTTGCTAGATTATACGAGTACAAATTTTTTTTTATCTTAATTTTGAAAAAAAAAAATTTTTAAACGCCTAAAACGACACTCCATTTAATACTTTACTTGTTGTATTTGTAGTTATAGGGGTTCACATAGGTTCACAGTTTCATTCAAGTGCACAAATAAAACAAAGTGCAAGAACTCTTTATTATAAAAGTTTCAACGAACAATTCAATACTAACTTTGACCTTAGGTTTCCTTGAACTAAAACATTTTTTGCTTTTTTCTCAATATGTACCAAACAAAAGTTGATCAACCCCCATTTAACCACACGAAGAAAGCTAAGAATAAAAAATAAATATCACAGCTCGCCTCAAAGCTTTCATTTTTCGCACTCACTCATAAGCGTCAAGTTTGTTGGTGCGTAAAAAATAACTCAATTTATGACTAAAATTTCTGTGCTCTTCCTAACTTTTGGAGACGGACGGATGCTTTAGTCTCAAAAGTTTCAACTACTTCATGGTTGTTGTAAAAAAAGTAAGAAAAAAAAAAAAATTCCACTTATTGCCGACACACCCATTGCGTTTGTTGTGTTGTTGAACTCTCATAGGTTGCTCCTCCTAAATGTAGACTACGAAATTTTTGTATTGAACTGAATGAATTGCGCAAAATCATATTTCAAGTAAAAACGACGATAAGAAAAAAAAAAACTATTATTTTCTAATATATATATATTTGTATTTATTTATTTATTTCTATTTATTAATAATTTTATTATTTACTTATATACGAAATTTCTCCTATTTTGTATCAAAAAATGTTTTATTTTTTGTTTTCAAATTTTAATTATAAACATAATAATCATGGTTTGTTTAATTGATTAAGCAAAAACATAAACAGGATTCATTTATTTTTTTAACAAAAATAATTTAGTTTACTTAAAAAGTTAACATTTGAATTTATTTAATTCATATATAACTTAATTGCATTTTTTAAATTTTTTTCATACATTATGTGTTTGTGTATATATGTATTATTCTTTATTGGGTATAATTGATTCATTTGATATTCGTTTATTTTTTTTACATCTCACTTACTTATAGTATATATATAGTTCCTTTTTACACAAGTCTAGTAAGTTATATATATTCGTTTTAAGCTATATACCTTCTGTAACATTGTATTATACTCGCAAATAAATTCCAAGCGCAATTACATTTTTAAATAGAAACAAAATTAATATTTCTTTAATATAAAAGCCAAGCCATTTCAAAAAACTTATTATATTTTTATGAATTTTTTGATATCATTCTTTATGTACTGAAATAAAATTAGAGCAAATGATCGATCAACAATAAAAATTCTTATTAAAAGTACTACTTCTAAAAAGCTTCGTACACGGAACTAAACAATTGGTTATATTACTTAATATTCAAAGCTTGACGTCATCTCAGAACAGTCTTTTGATGACTGTATACACGCCCTTTTGACAACTCTTAATGGCGAGAGCATGACAAGTCCCTTAGAAAGTATCTAAAATACTGGAATTAGCACGGAAGAAAATCTCACAGCGGTAAGAAAAGTGTGAAAACTTCTATATGTAGTGCCTATGGAAGCTAAGACGATGTATTACACATTAATGCCCAGCGGTGTCCATTTTACTTAAAAACATTTTTTTCACAAATATACAATAGTTTGAGCGCATATGGCTAACTCCTGAAAACTTCAACCTTCTTTTTAGCGGAGTTCCCGTTGCGAAGAAATAACTTTCGTCAAAAGTAGATCAAAATCGAAATCTAATAACCGATAGATTAGTAACTAATTCGTGAAGACGACCCACGGAATCAACTGCAGACAGATATCGTATTTTTTGTTTGATGTGAACTGCATGATATATTTACAGTAAGTTATGTTACTAAGCTTCGGTTCCGAATCCGTCCCATCAGAACATCCGATTGGTTTTAACCACCGACTCCGAATTCTATTCCGAAAGTTCTGAATCGAAAGTTATGACGGAGGTTGATTAATACTTTGCACCGTTGAGTTGTTGAAAATAAAAGAAAGAAGAAAAGCCCTAAAATTAAAAATAAAAATTTTATTTTGGAAACTCCTCGAACCATCAAAGGTAAGAAAGGAGACAATTAATGAGAGTTCCCATAATATAAGGTTGCTTAAAAAAAAAGTTGAGAAAAGTGAAATTGCAAAGTTTAAAGTACGATAACTCTCTAAGTGATGGTCCGAAGTGGAAATTCTTTGTTGCTAAAGGTAGTGATATCTCTGACGATCTGACACAATTTTAACCCATGGACATTTCTTCATTATTCAATTGTTTTAACGTCACTAAAGTGCAAAATCGGAATAAATTCGTTAAATTTTACTTTATTTTTTCGAAAAGCACTGTACGGCCGCAAAGGCTCACCGAAAAATTTGTACACATTATTTAAAAGGTACTTTATCGGAAGGACCGTTTGTAAAATATAATGATCGATTCCGCTCTGGAAATTTTGATGTAAAAGACGCAATTACTTAAAAAAGTGAAAAAGCACTTTTTCTCAGTATCTCAGTTTACGATATTTCGAAGAAAAGTTTAGATATCGAAATAATTTAAATTAGGGTTTAAAGTAAAATGCTAGTACTTTTGACCACTATATCAAATTTCATGTAAAAAAATTACTTTGTCTTGCTATATAACTTAAAATAAGTAACAAACAGTGTTTTTTCGACAATAAGGTAAGTATCATATATCTAAGGACCATTCCAGATAGAGCAATTCCGACGTCGGACTCATTTCAGCATAGCAAAATACATCGAAAATGACAATTTTTATTTTTGTTTGTAGTATTTTTTTTTTATGAAGCTATAGAAAAACGCTAAGAGAAACCGATACGATTTTGTAAATGTTATATTCTGATTAAACAAGGTCTAGAGAGTCGAAGTATGTACTTGATTTTTGGTGGCATCGGTCCGATAGTCCACATTTCCCTACCATTGGAAGGAATTGTGTCTGATCGCATGATTTTAAAAATGGAAACCAACTATCGGCATTATGCTGATGAAAGGTTGCGCCATCCGTCTTACACTAGACCGTGTGTGAAAAACACTGTGAGATTAAGCCATCATGGCAGGTGCTCACGTTAAGCACAAGAGACTTCTGTTACCAACATCAACCCAGATATCAAACATTATTGCTGCAATTCGAATATTCAGGAAGTTTTGACAATATAAAATTTTTAAGCTTTCCTCTGATCAAATCATGCCCATTTTTAAGCAATATTGAGGTGCTAACAATATCATCTCAGATAATGGAAAATAATTAAAAATAAAATACTATAAAGGCATGAAAAAACCATTGATTGAAATAAAATTTTAATAAATAAATTGATTTTTGATATTGTAATAAGTCAAATTTCAGAATAATTTGAGTTGATGCTAATGATGCATTAACTCAAATTTTTCCAAATGAATTTTTGTTTGACTTTCAAAAAAAAAAAACAACCGATTTAAATTTTATATTTCATATACTAGCATAGTAATAGTTTCCATCCTAGAACATACAATACTATCAAGAGAAGCTCTTTGTTTCTGACTAGTTGATACGAGTATCATTCCTTAAATAAGACTAACGAGCATTAAAGCTAACTAACATTAAAATATAATTTAAAGTTTCCTTACGAAAGGATCATTGATGTTTTTTTTCAAATGCTTCCATTTAAAAAAAGAGCATATTTACTTCTGCTTGGACTCTTCTTCACTTTATTTGAAATATTATTATTGCGCTCTACGTGTACTTTCATAAAAACTGTTTGATACTCCTATAATGTAGTTATGAACCAATTTATATATACGCTATATATATTACACTTGCATTTAAAAATACATCTGTACGAATACCTTTATATTTATGTTATATATTCTATATTGACTAGTTGATGTCATTAATAGGCCTCTGTTTTATAAACTAATTAAACATATACATAAGTTACCTTCTAAAGTAGTTGTATTTTTATTTATTTATTTATTATATATGTAATATATACGTAGTAATATATGTATATGATTATGTTTTGATTTCTACATCATATCTGTATAAACAATTCGTTTCATTTTCAGCCAAACAAAAAACCAAATAAAATTCACATTTTGATATATTTACACCTATCAATAACTTTCGAAATCTCTCTCGCTGTAGTTACTCCCTGCATAACCCCTTTTATGTCCTGATTGACTTTTTGTTGTTTGTCATAGACTTCATTTTCCACTGCCACATACGTTTATTGTCCCCTCCGTTGGGATCAACTGCAGACAGTGGTCTCATCACCAGCACATATAGAGTGCGGCGCTGCCAGAAATAGTTTACCATTGGAACAGGCGCACAATTGAAAGATACTACGATGTGAGTGATCATGCTGTGGGGTACTGCCTGGTGATGGTGGCTGTGCGGTACGTAAATTTGGCATCAATATTTTCGATGATTCCAAGCGTAGCTATGTTATACCAAAAAAAGAAGAAGAAAACATTTTTGGTTTTTTTTCCATTTGCATTTTACATATCAATTGCCAGGTATTAAACATTTTTTGACACATTTGATTGCATTGTACAATAAAACTGTCAAAATCAATTGACCACATGTCGATGGCGTGCATCTGTCTGACTGCAATTCATTTTCACCCTGAAAGTGCGCAAATATGAAATCGCATTTTTCATTCGAACACTCAACCTCCCCGTGGCAATGCGTCACCACAAACCAAACAACAACTTTGGTCAACAGTTGCTGTCAAAACGGACTTAATAAATAAAATTGCATTCTCTCGACTGTTCTTGATATGCTGGCACATTGACTGTGTGATGCTATGAAATTGAAAATTCTTGCAAAAAGTCATTCAATGAACAAAAAAAAGAACTGAGGAAGAATGCCCATCGTCTATCAACACCACTTACCTCGCCTTCCAATGCACTCAGTTTTACATTTTCCAACGCCAAAAGTTCAATTTTGCCAGCACGCGATTTCAAATTTATATCATGCGCTGCTGATATGTCCAATTGACGTGTGGGTGATTCCAATCTAAAATTTCGAAGCAAAAAAAATATAAAGAATTTTCATCAGTTTGTATGAAGCTTATGTTCAGTTTGTGAGGAAAGAAAAATTTTTAAGTTAAGGCTTGGTTTTATCTAAGTAATGCAATAAGTTTGACATATTTATAATGTCGCCTGTATTCAGATTTACTTCACTCATTATATTTGAGTTTCTAAGTATGTCATTATCCCTACAAAATTCTTGTTAGCCTAAAGAAATATGCATCATAAAAGAATCATTAATATGAGCGCTTTATGAGGAAAACCTATTTCGCGCACAAATATCAGATTTTTATGAGCAGTTTAGAAAGGTTTTTTGAGAAACAAGCTTTCCACTCATGTGAAGTTGGTTTATCGACCTCGGCTACCCCCCTATGTGAAAGTTCATTCAATTCTATGAATATTTGCCCAAGGAACCATACCTCTGCGTTCAACTTTAGTTCGGCGCATTTTTGATCGAAAATTGTACCTTTCATCAATATTTTTTTTTTGTTTTCATAGGGGAAAGTGGGGAATCGTGGGCCATGGGGAATCGTGAGCCACCGCCACCTTTTGGCAGTATGTCGAGATAAATAGTTAAATGCAACTGTAATCGTTTTCTCTTAGCCTCAACTTATTTTTACATTGGTTGTTGACAAACGTACGCGTTTTATTTGCTTTGTACAATACTCGCCCAAAAAAAAGTATCTGCAAAACTTTTTTTGCGTGTTTGATTTCCATCATTCTTGGACGAATTGCTACGACAAAACACAGGTAAATATGTTTTTTATTATCGTTAGACCTTTGCCTTTCAACATACAAAAGTAATTTTGCATGACACTTCAACAAGTCAATTACACGCCGTTGTTTTGCAAAAAGTAGCTTGTGGGGAATCGTGAGCCACTTCGTGGGCCACCCGTGTTTTGACAATTTTCGTATCAATACACATTTGTATGTTGTGTTTATCATGTTTTGTGCAAAATGGAGGCTGTAAATCAATAAATAAAACAATAAATACATATTTTGTATCAAATTTTCCTATTTCCCAAATTGCGTATATGATTGATCGTGCATAACCCTTCTTCTTCATTTTGTCGATTAAAATAACTTTACTTGTCATCTCAACTAATTCAATAAAGTTTTGCATCGTAATTGCTTGATTTTTACTTAATTACGGCGGTGGCCCACGATTCCCCACCATTTTTGAAAATTGCAAAAACACTAATTTTTTTCAAACCACGAAAAGTCGGAAAAATCAAAAGAATTGTTAGAAAGTGTAATAGTCAAAAGTTACCTAACTTCATGTAGAATAACATACCATATTACAATTTACGAAATTTTTTATTTTTTTTGAAGATACTTAACCAAATAAAAACGTGGCCCACGATTCCCCACCTTCCCCTACTAAATTTTAAAAATTTTTATAAAGACAAAAGTAATGTCATTATATGAGTTGGGTTGTATTCTGTCAGTAATCAATTAAATTGGGTTATGTTTACACGAAAAGTTTACTTGATCGTGTGGAATTGATGTTATATATTTTAAAAAGTGATATGGGTCAAATAGCCGATTATTATGACCGACTTTCAAAATAAACGATTCATATTTTTGGATGAATTTTTTCAAACAAAACACCAACCTAGGCTGAAAGTTCATTCAATTTGATGAATATTTACCCAAGGAACCATACCTCTACGTTCAATTTTAGTTCGGCGCATTTTCGATTTAAAATTTTACCTTGCGTTTAATATTTATTTTTATGCTAAATTTTCAAAATTCTTATAGAGACAAAAGTAATATCATAATATGTTTTGGCTGGTATTCTGTGAGTAATTAATAAAATTGAATTCTGTTTTTACGAAAAGTTTACTTGATAGCGTGAAATTGATAATATTTATTCCACAGATCAGTTTTAGTTAATTCTTGTCAGAAGCCGCACTCGAACCCTTGACTCCGGTTTTCTAATGAAAGAAATCGCGGTGATTTACCAATTCGGCTATTGCCAAGGATAAATTTCTCTGTACAAGAACGCTATATGTATAGATCATAATGCTCACTAGCGCCGTCTGTTGTGAAAAATTGGCAAATTGTTTTTAGTTGGTAAAATACTCTGGTTTTGCGACATGCTACGCTAGCAAAGATTTTTATTTTGGTGTCATATCTCTCAGATATATTCCAATTTTCTAAACAATTCTAACAACATTTTTGTTCATCTAAAGAAATTTGCATCGAAAAAGTCATTGAAGAGCAAAAAAAATAATTTGAGAAACTTTAACAATTTTTATCTTTTAACCCTTTAACGACTAAACACAATTAGGTATGCCAGATCCCCATTTGCTTGGATGAAAGTTATTTAAACGCACATTACTTCATTTTCTTTTATTTTTATTATGAAATTTTTTTACACATTTGGTCATTAATGGGTTAAGATTCATAACTATGAACATATTCTGAAAGCTCATAAATATCATTTTCACTGCATAAACATAAGTGTTTTTGAAGGTTGATAAAAATGTTATGTTCTTAGTGTAGTGTGCTTTTTCGAAGTTCTCATAAAAGAGTTAATTTTATGAGCCATATAAAATGCTTATGATCATAATTCATGGACACGAAATTCGATGATAACTTCTTCATTCTTTGTGAGTTTTTTTGTTTTTACCGCAGAAACATTTCTATATTCGTACATTCATAAAAGCATTTGCCTGAAGAAATCCCGCTCGTATTATGGTAATCGCTCTATAATTAAAAAAAAAAAAAAAATCGAAAAAATGAAGCAGAAAATTTCAACCGCTTAAATTGCATACGAGTTCAGTGTCCCAACAACACATTGGCGCTGGTCTGCTCTTATTTATGTTTACTGTTTGCTTAACTTTAAAGCCTTTAAGCATTTTTTAATGGACTTGCGAAAAGTGTCAACTTCGTATATATGCATGTGGGTATGTATGCAGTGTATATCCTACATAAACACACGTGTACAGTACGAATAAAAAGGCGATACTCATTCACATTGCAACATCAATGCAGCAGTCTGTTTCATTGCAGTGAATTTGTGAACTTTATGTTCATGTTAAATGTATGTGTTTTTGCACATATACACACAAATGTATGCAAGGATATATCTACATTTAATGCAGCCTGTTTTTTTTTTTTTTTTTTTGACCCAAAAGTTTTTTACTTTCATTTTGTACTTTTACCCTCTGTGCAACGATTCTCTGCGTATTTTATGATCATCGTGCCGCCATTGCAACACACCAGCCAGCACACAGGACACAACACTCACCTCAAATCATGACGCGGCTCGGCTCGTACAATTGGTGTTTGTATTGATTCCCGAAATATGGCACCACCTTCACCATCAATTCGCAGCGCGTGTGCACCGATTGTGACTTCATCTCGATTAACGGAAAATAAATTTCTATCTTTTGTATCGTTGATGTAAAATCCCGTCGAAAGGCATTCGAGCTTATCGTGTCCCAAAAATAAATGATTTTCCAGAATACCATTCGAGTCACGTGTATTGATTGAAAAATTACGTGATGATTCTGTTGATGATGACGGTGACGATGACGATGATGATGTCGAGGAGGAGGAAAGACGTCAACGATGAGGATGTTGTTGCCAAGGTGAATTATGTTTGTCCGGCGGAAAATATATAAAAAAAGAGGGAACAAAAAAAACCAGAGTCAGTAGTATTATAAATATGAGATTTGATGAAGTATTTGTTGGAATAAAAAAACTCAAATGTCACTATCCACAGCATTCGTAATGTAGCTGTATTTCTCTAGATTATGGTTACATGATAGCGGAAACGGAAATAAAATTTTTTGTTTGTATATCATGGTCATGGCAAGTTTTCTTCTACTTCTTTTTTAAATTCTCATACACACACTGTGCCCAACTTTAAAGGTTGCTTGAGGTGGAAAAACCAAAAAAGAAGAAGAAAAAAAAAAAATGGTGCCACCTTTTAGTGTCATCTAAAATACGCATCTGTCTTATGGTTTTATCTTAAATTGTGCATCGCAATGTGGTCGCAGTCGTCGTCGTCGTCGCTGTCGTCTTGTGCTGAGATTTATGTGCGAGCAAGCGTTATCTGATATTGTCGCATACTGTGGAATGAATTGACCAAAAATTTTTCAAGCCATCTAAGAATTTAAACGTAAGAAAGGCTTTCAAAAAAAACAATTTTTTGTAGCAAACATTTTTTTACCTAAAAGATTAAGCATAGCCCAGGCAATAAAATGCTTTTTTTTTGGAGTCAAAACTATTCGTTTATTATTAAAATTCCCTATTTCAAATTAAAAAAATTGCAATTTAAGCCTTCTCTCCACCTCTGAGAAAATTTTAAAAATATGTGCACACTTTGAAGAAACTATAATCCAGAAAAAATTGGAGTAATCGATATTGATTCAAAAGATATTGGCAATATAGTGACGCTATACTTTTCTGTTTTAAGTTGTAGAGAAAAGTAAGGCATCTTGCGAAAAAAGTGTATGCGGCAGAAAATGCTTTGAATTGTCTAAAGAATACGTGTGAGTTTTTTTTTGAGTTTTTTGACCTTTTTTTTTTGACCAATTTTTGAAAAATTATAAAATATCTTCGAAAATTCTGAAAAAATTTACAAGTATTCTCTGAACGATTTTAAGCATTTTATTCCATATACATTTTTTTCATAAGCGTTGCATTTTTACTACTGCAAAAAGACTAGCATGGCGTCACTACACTAGTCGGCATAACTATTTTGACAGAATCTACTTGTGAGTACCAAACGTTGCTTTGGTTAAAACTGTCAAATGAAGTCCGAAAATTATGCTCAAAGGAAAGACCGTATTTACAGCCATATGTATATCGAATATCTTGTCATTTACCATTGCTTTTCTGCCGATGTGAATGCAAGCAAACAACAAATTTTGTCGTGACATAAATATTTTGACATCAACTTTGCATCTGTGTTTTACAACAAAGATTGTGAATCGAACAATTCAAATTTATTTCAATCAAATTTAAAAATGTTTGCCATCAAATTGACTTTCGGTGCAATTACAACCCAGTGCGCCAGACGGTTCATATCTTCGCTTTTTTACCCGTTACGGATCAGTATCAGTAAAAAAGCGGAGATTTGAACCGTCTGGCACACTGGAAAAGCGTGAACTTTTTCAAATGTTTAAATCAGAAAAACTTAGCAGAAGTGAGGCAAAAAATTCAATTTCAAAATTTAAATTTTCGATTACTTAACTCAACCTTTTTTTGTGCGATCCCAACTGACACACTGTTAGGCATATTGCAAAAAACTTTTTAATCAATATCGATTACTCGAATTCATTTTTAGGATATACCCAAGGGGAAAAGAAGTGCTTCAAAAACCCTTCTGAAGTGCATCCTTTTCATCAATAAGCGCTTCCGCTCCGTAAGAACAGTACTTTCTTTTTAACATTGCATGTCATAGGATGTAAGTGAGCAAAAGCTTACCGCAGCCTTACCAAAAAAGGGTTTTAAAGCGCTTATTTGTAATGCTGCGGTAAGCGTTTTTTCAATAAAATTAAAAAAAAGAAAAAAAAGAAAAAAAAAAAAAAAACAACTGGCCGCGCCAGGATTTGAATCCACGACCGTCCGCGTGCCAGATATTTTTTTCTTACATTTACCAACCCTTCAGACCGCTACACCAATGCCCGATGATATGTAGAGGTATTAAATTTGTATTTTAAGCAAATGTTGTACAAACAGAATTTGACATACAAATGCTCCTGCAGCATTACATAGAATCATTGTGCAATCAGTTTCAATTCAAGTAAGCAAAAGTAAATAAAAATGAGAAAGGAAAATAGAAAAGTGAAATAAAAAAAGGTTGAATAAAAAATATTTTAATAAAAAAAAAATAAAGCAAAAATAAATTAAAAAAAGGAAAAAAAAAAAAATCACCCGGGCTGGGTTTAAACTCACGTTGTTCTTACTGCAGCCTTATAAAAAACCATTGTGATAGTGCTTCTAAATTTCTATGGGAACAACCCATTTTGAAGTGCTTGGATCAGAAGCGCTAGAAATTTTTTCTCTTGGGTAGTTTCCACATGAGTAAAGAGTGTGTGTATTATTTTATAATTTTCTCAGAAGCGGAGAAGTTGCTTAAATTTTTATTTATTAATTTGAATTATGGAATTTCCATTTTCAATTTCTGCTACAAAATAATTTTGTTTCACAGTAAAAATTTTCTACAAATCTCGAACATCATTAGATGAGTTTGTAAACATCCTCACTTTTCGTTGTTGTTGTTATTTTTGTTGCTTGACTGGCAATTGTGTGTGTCAACATGCATATTAAATAATTTACAAATCACCTTCCAGGCAAAAACTCATTACAAAAAAGGAACCAACATGTCAAATGATTTGAAATATGCCAAATGCTTTACTAAATAAGCATAAACACATACACTGTACATATGTTTACCCATATTAATGAATAACATATGGACACAAATCACACAAATTTTGACCGTGATTGTGTGAAACCGCAAGGGTTTATTTATGGTAAAACTTTGTCGTATTCCGATAGCAATAAGTCGTATTGTAGCATGAGGGGGAGAAGGGGATGGTGGTGCTGGTTTGCTTAATATGGCAATCAAAGGTTAAATTTATGCAAAATGAATATTAATTGAGAGAACAAAATTTTGATGGAATGAGGAGAGCAAATCATTTGAAGGGCGCTGTATTATCCCATAAATTAGTTCATCATTACAGCATTGAAATTTATAATCATTAGGCAGAAGCATACATCAATTCCACAAACACACACAATTTCATACACACAATTAATTACCACATACCCACCTATTGAAATTGGTTGCCCATGCCTGGAGCGTATCGTTGATGCTCGCAACATATCCATGATTAGTGCTTGTCCCGTCAGCTGTATGCCACCAGGTATGATTTTCAGTTGACCCATGCCATCCTGCAGGAGCAAAAAAATTAGATGTATGAAACATTTATAGTTTTGTTTTAAAGATTTTTGAATGGGATGGAAATTAAATTTCAAAAAACTTTTAGAAGCGTAATAGAAAATAAACTATAGAAAAACTCCTCAAACTTGGGAAAAAAACTATGAAAAACACATTCGTATGCCTAGAATTATTGAAAAGTGGACAATTCCTAAAGAAAAATAAATTAATGAAATCATATATATGGCTTCTATAATACATTTTAGAAACCCTACAAATATCTTTTGTAGAACTTATAATCGTATAGAAATGCATATCATAGCACCACTTTTAAGTCATTAATACAGCCAACGTCTTTCGTCTAGATATTTTTCTTTACTGATATATAGGAAACAGAAAAAATTACATCGACAAACTTCCAAATGTCTATAAGGAAATCATAAAAAGACTGTGGAAAAATATCTATCATGTGTCTGAAAAACTTCAAATCAACCCCTTAATCTAGCTACCCTTAAATAGTTTAAAAAAAAGTTTATCTAAATACAAAACACTATAAATGCTCTGATACATCATTTTGTAACTGAAACTTCTACTAGCTCAAATTAAGTACACATCTACTCCATCAATGTCTCTTCCTTAAAATTTGTCTAAAAGCATAAGATTTTATTGTGATTGTATCAAGAAATTTCCTCTCGAGAATATATTCCCTTCTCGAGAGCGAGAATTTGGAACCTTAAATATTACGAGAATGAAAGTTTCTCTACCAGCAGGAATATTTTTTCTCCGAATTTTTTCCCAATTTCCGTCAAAAAATTGCTATGCAGCCCTGTTTTTTTCCATTTTTTTTTTGACGGCTAAGATTTCAGAAATGCTAAATAAATTATAAACAGCTAAATTGCATTAAAAACAATTGAAATGTGGAGAAGGTAAAATCATATATATCTATATCAACTGGTTTAAATTTCGTTGAAAATTTCACAAAAAAAAAAAAAAAATACATCATGTTTTGCCATATTTGGAAAGATTCATTGAAAGTTCGAACTAAATAAATTCAAAAAACTTGATTGACAGTAACAGCAACTTAAGACACTTCAAGTCCGTCGACAGTTGACAAAACAACCTTACCCAATGTGCCAAGCGGACTCGTTTCGGATCCGTAACGGGTTCATATTTTCGTTCTTTTAATCCGTTACGGAATCCGTTACGTATCCGTTACTGATCCGTTTGCGGGAAGGATTCCTAAAAAAAAAACGAATCCCAGTGTGCCAAACGGACTCGTTTCAGATCCGTAACGGGTTCATATTTTCGTTCTTTTTATCCGTTACGGAATCCGTTACGTAGCCGTTACTGATCCGTTTGCGGGAAGGATTCCTAAAAAAAAAACGAATCGTTTTTTCTTCTTTTATGGATCCGTTTCGAACCTGTAACGTACATCAAAAACGAATTCAAAACGGATTCGCTTTTAATAATGTTAATGCTGCTTATAAAAAAAAAGAAAACAGGGTGAAGCGCTTATTTTTAATTAAAAAAAACCAAATAACAAAAAAAAAAAAAACTACCAGCCCGGCCGGGAGTCGAACTCAGGCTCCCGGGGTATTACTCTTTCATACACGAGAAGTTAGACAACTAGGCTATTGACCGATATGATGTTTACTTAACTGATGTAGACTTATTTGATGTTGAGATTTAAAGTTTGTATATTAAACAAATTTCTGTTGTTTTTTTATAAGTATTCTGTGTTGTTTTTCTTCCCTTCTTTTGATAAGAAATGTTATATACTCAAATTTGGAATCAAAAACATTTTTTCAAACAGAGTTTGAAAAGTTTACAAAAAATCATACGCAATAAAATAAAAAGAAAAAAAAACAAATCAAAAATATTTTTTTTATCATAAAAATTAAATAAAGCAATTTAGTTTTGAGTTCGTATTTGAAGTATTTCCGGAATCGAAACGGATTTGCCCAGGTTCGAATCCTGCCAGAGGTGGATTTTTACCCTTTATTTTTCTTCCTTTTTTTTTCTTTTTATTATATTTTAATTGCTAATAGGCGCATCAAAACGGTTTTTTTCTGTAAATATACAGCATTCCCAGTGTGCCAAACGGACTCGTTTCGGATCCGTAACGGGTTCATATTTTCGTTCTTTTTATCCGTTACGGAATCCGTTACGTATCCGTTACTGATCCGTTTGCGGGAAGGAATCCTAAAAAAAAAACGAATCTTTTTTCTTCTTTTATGTATCCGTTTCGAACCTGTAACGTACATCAAAAACGAATTCAAAACGGATTCGCTTTTAATAATGTTAATGCTGCTTATAAAAAAAAAAATAGGGTGAAGCGCTTATTTTTAATTAAAAAAAACAAAATAACAAAAAAAAAAAAATACTAGCCCGGCCGGGAATCGAACTCAGGCTCCTGAGGTGTTACTCTTTCATACACGAAACGTTAGACAACTAGGCTATTGACCGATATGATGTTTACTTAACTGATGTAGACTTATTTGATGTTGAGATTTAAAGTTTGTATATTAAACAAATTTCTGTTGTTTTTTTATAAGTATTCTGTGTTGTTTTTCTTCCCTTCTTTTGATAAAAAATGTTATATACTCAAATTTGGAATCAAAAACATTTTTTCAAACAGAGTTTGAAAAGTTTACAAAAAATCATACGCAATAAAATAAAAAAAAAAACAAATCAAAATTTTCGAAACGGATTTGCCCAGGTTCGAATCCTACCAGAGGTGGATTTTTACCCTTTATTTTTCTTCCTTTTTTTTCTTTTTATTATTTTTTAATTGCTAATAGGCGCATCAAAACGGTTTTTTTCTGTAAATATACAGCATTAACATATTTAAAAGCAAATCCGTTTTTTATTCGTTTTTACATAAGTTTCGGATTCGAAACGGGCCCGCACTGCGGAATTTAATTTTTTTTTTATTCGCTAATAAGCGCTTCAAAATGTTTTTTTTTTTTTATCCAAACAAAGCGTTTTGAATTCGTTTTTGATGTACGTTACGGGTTCGAAATGGATCCGTTACCGCGTATTACGTTTTTTATACCTTTATGAACTCGTAATGGATTCGAAACGGATCCTCATCCGTTTTTGTGCACATTGGGTAGTTATAAATATAAAATTTGAATACGCTTCGTTTCGTGACACTATGATTTTTAGTACCGGTGAAGTGTTTCAAACAAAGAAAAAAAAACAATTTGACAGCTGACAGTTCCGTTTGACAGCTGAGAGGTAAAAATGTATTGAAGGAGAAGAAGCAGTTGTTTTGTCAAAATGCCACAGTAATATTCCTATAAAAATTCCAATAAACAATGAATTTCAGAAAAATTTTTGTACAAGGAGTTTTCTTCAACTTTTCGACATTCACCCTTATTGGGAAATAAATTTTCGGCTGGATTTTTTCACTCTTTTTTTTTTTTTCTTAATCCGAAATGGAGTCACTTTGCAGGAAAAATATTCTACCGGAGTTCATAATAGGGCTGATTACATATCTTGCGAAAGTACTACATATACCATTTGAATGAAAAATAAAGGGTCTATGGAATAATTATGTAAATGTTAACAATTTAACTACCCCATTCCCCCCACCAATAAACAAATTATATAAATTACCGTTGTAAATTCCATGACCTTGAGTATCCACAACGTCAGCACAAGATTGACAATAATCAAAAGCATAAGCAACACCAGCAATGTGTAGAGCAGCTTTTTACGCCAACCGCTTAAACCCAAATGTGCCTGCATACCCTCAACGAAACTTTGAGGTGTGGCACCCATTTTATTGTGTGCAGCAGCACTACGATTTCTTATCACCGTCGACGTCCGCCGCGTCCTTGTTTCACCAATTAAATCGATAGCACCAACATCAGCGTATGCTGGCGATCTGGGCGCAGTGATTGCTGCGGGCAACGTGCGAGTTCTGTCAATGCGTGTTGTTGTCGTTGTTGTGTCAGGATCAACCTCAATGCCACCACCAAAGCTAATCATCGCCTTTGTTGAAACATCATTGTATGGTTGCTGTTGTTGTTGTTGCTGGTGTTTGATTTGGTTGTTGTTGAATTTGCTTTGTTGCTGTTGTTTGTTTGTTGCGTTTGCAGTTAAATGCTGTTGTTCTTCTTTGATTTGTTGTTGATTGCAATTTGTTATTGTTGTTAGGCCTTGTTGATTGTTATTGTTGTTTATTGTTTGATGGTGAATTTGTTGCTTACGTTTTAATGTTGCTGTTGTTGCTGTATCGTCTGTTATTGTTGAATTGCTGCACGTATGTTGTTGCTTTATATCCTTCGTTGATTGTTGCACCTGCTGTGAGATACAATCGACAGCGATTTTATTTTTTGTCAATGTTCCATTTGATTTTCTACGGGGTTGTGTTTTGTGAGAATGATTTTGATGATGATGGTGATGATGTTGTTGTTAGTAGCAATTTGAAAGCATGAGGGAAATGAAGGGAAATATTTTGAAAAACTAATAGGTGATATATGGTTCGATTTATATGAAGCAAAAAATGTCAGCCTCACACGATCTCAAAAGTAAGAACAACTCTTAAAAACAATTTCCACATTATTTTTTTTTTTTCGATCCGAGAAAAACCCCTGGAGCACTTTTGATTCTCCTGGAGGTCTATTTTGCCAAAAATAAACATGTTTTTTGCTCTTAACTTTTATTTTTTCATCACAGAATGTGGACCCCAATTTACCTAAAAAATAAAGGTTATGTTCTTGCAAAAACTTTGGCGTTAAAAATCATATTCTTTCTGTTTGAAGTATAGATAATATATGGCTCCAAAAATCGATTTTTTACGTTTTTCAACTAGGTGATCGGAAAGAGTTTTTAATCAAAAGCAATTCATCTTACGAAAAAATGGATAAGGCAAAAAGTGATTATAAGTGCCCAAAGTATACTTGTGAATGTTTTTAGAATTTTTTGAGGCAATTTACAAAATGGGGGAAAAATAAAAAGTTTCAAAAATTCTTAAAAATCTCACTTGTATTCTTTGATCGATTCTAATCATTTTTCGGCAAAACATTTTTTTTTTTTTTTTCGTAAGATTTCTTGCTTTTGAGCAATAACGCGTAAATAAAATCGATTTTAAAACATAATGTCGTCGGCTTAATGAGAAAAGGTGCTAGGTCCATTTTGTGGCAAAAGTAATGGTATTAAAATGAATCGGTCATTTTTAAAAGGGGATATGTGTCGCTCGGCAGAGAATTATCCTTTTGCCATTGTGACGATGGCACTGGTTGGTTTATCTATTTTCCAAGTACGTAGATTACTGCTTACTATTATTGTTAGTTAACCCCCATCACTAAAATTGCACTGAAATAAGATTTACCAAACTTATGAGGGTTTTTCTTAAATTTGTCATAAGTTTCAATTTAGTCACATATCCCCTATTAAAAATGATAGATTCAATTATAAAAATATATAGTTTTTTAAGACCAAGATTTATACAAGGATAATTGTCGAACAATCATGCGAGTGGTGTGCTGAACTTCAACTTGTCTTCGTAGACTATAGCACTGCCTTCGACAGTGTCTCCCGAGAAAACATCTGAGTTTCACTGCAACGAAGAGGTATTGCCGCAAAGGCCATAAACTTAGTACGTGCACAATATGAAGGCTTTAAATGCAGTGTGTTACACAATGGGTTGTTGTCACCGACATTCACCACTAACTCAGGCGTACGGCAGGGGTGTCTACTATTACCATCACTCTTCCTTATCGTTCTTGATGATATCCTTTATAAAGGCCAAAAGGGGTATCCAATGGATCTTTACCGAACGACATCTGCCTCATATCATCCAAATATTCAGATATGCAAAGCAAAATTGAAGACCTTGTCTTGGAATCACAAAAGGCAGGCCTAAAAATCAATGTATCCAAGACCAAAAGCATGAAGTTAAACGCAAACAATGAAATCACTTTTAGAGCTAGCAGTGATGACATCGAAAACGTCAATAGCTTCACGTATTTAGGCAGCATTATCTCCATGGATGGTGGAGCAAAAGAGGATATCAACTCAAGAATAGCAAAAGCAAAAGGCGCGTTTGCTCAACTGAACAAAATATGGTCTTCATCCGTTATATCCACTAAAACGAGAGTGCGCATTTTCGATTCGAATGTGAAATCGGTTTTGCTATATGGGTGCAAAACATGGCTTGTTACTGAACAACTAACGAACAAGCTGCAAGTATTCGTCAACAAATGCTTAAGGCGTATACTAAAGGTTTGGTGGCCTCGCACTATATCAAACACCGAGCTACATCAAAAATGAAATCAGAAGACTATAGCAAATGAGGTCAAGCTGCGCAAATGGAGATGGATTGGTCACACTCTCCGGAAACCACACAGCGAAGTTTGTCGCCAGGCTCTTGAGTGGAGTCCACAAGGCAGTAGAAGACGTGGTAGACCCAAAACCAACTGGAAAAGGTCGCTGGAAAAGGAAATCCAAGAATCGGGGAAGTCATGGCAAGAGATCAAAGTCATCGCAAGGGATCGGGACGAATGGAGATGTTTCATATTGGCCCTATGCTCCTCCTAGGGGTTAAAGGAGAATACATACATACAAGATTTATACAAGACTATGATCTATATTCTTCAAGGAAATTTGGGTATTCGTTCAGTGAAGAAAAATAAGTTGTGAGCAAAAAACAATTAACTTGGAGACGGCTAGAATTATTTCATAGGCAGGAACTTTGTACTAGAGCGGAGTACTTGATGTCAATGGCCTTTAAGCATAAATTTCTCCTTGAGACATAAATACATGATACTTTATGATTAGATTGTGGTACAGTCTAATGGAGAATCAAAAGCAAAAAAAAAATTTCTCCAATTTTTTGGTACAATATCTTTAAACAAGAAAAAGTTGAACAATCATAAGCAATCTTGAAAATTCTTTTCAAAAAGTTTATTTTCTTATTTGCGACTATTTAGCTCTGGAGTAAAATTAATGCCAACTTTTTTTGTTTACTAGATGCGTATATTTTGGACAATTAAGTATGTAAAAAAATATTATTTTTCCAGTTATAATGATAAATTTAGCATTTTTCCACAGATTTAAAGATAAAGCCGGTTACTTTTTTTAGCAAAAGTATTTTATTTTACATTTTTATCAAAAGGACACTCTATAACCAAAGTAGGCAACCCTTACTAAAGTTAAACCCCTATTGAAAGGAGATTGATCCATACAAATTTTGGACAGTATATAAGAAGTTTCACTTAAAACGCCTCTTTTATATAATTCAAATACAATGATTTCGTTAGTTTGTTACAATATTATGAAAATCTTGGAAATAAACCAAAACTATAAACGAAATATGAACTGAAGGAACTATTTGAAGAAACATAATTACTTACTTTGCGATTGTCAATGAATGCTGCAGTGGCTGCTCCTCTTCAAGTGAAGACTTTAAATTTTCACCGACCATTGAATTTACGTCATTTATGAACTGCGTTGTGTCTATGAGCTTGCCAGCATTTTCAGCTTGAACGGCATTTGTCTGAAAAAATAATTTGAAATAAAAAAAGGAATTTTAATTTTGCCAATTAAGTATCTTCTTTATAACTTAATAAATCACTTAAAAATTGTCGTATAATGCCGCATCAGCTAAAACTACTACTTATTAACACAAAGATTTCCGCAATTAACCCACTGACATACATGTTAAAGGAGATATAAAAATTTTTATTTCATTTTTACAGCCACTAAATGTGGTGCTCTTAATTCATCCATCCATCCATGAGGACGTCAGTCTGTAGTACACAGTAATAAATTGTTTTTGCACTTAATTGCAAAAATTCTGTACATCATTGGCGCATAAACGAAATCATCATTATCGATCTAAGTGATTGAATAAATATCTTGGGGTTTCTTCAAAAATGTTTACAATTTCTTTCGTATCTGTATGTAGTTGTCTGACAGACAAAAATAAACAGATTATTTATTTTAAATTATCTACTTGTGCTCTGGTTTTTTTTTTATTAATTTTTATATTTTGTATGAGTTTTGAGTAGATATAGTATTTATTCTTTAGTAGGTACAACTGCCCAATATTTGTTGTGGTTAATGAGTATTTTTATGTTACATGTGTAGGACATAGTTTTACTTAGTAATTAATTTTTATTTTTTTGTTTGTAGTTCAAGTTTCCCATTTATTGGAAAAATTTTCAAGGTCTTTAAAACATATACCTGTTCATTTGTACATGAGTTTTTATTTTATTATTTAGTTAAAAATTTTTGTGTGGTATTTTTAAATATATTCAATCCGACAAGTCAAGCAAATTTTATAGCGCGAAAATTGTTTGGAAATTTACAAAAATTAAAATCTTGAATTGTTTTTTTTTTTTTTAATTTAATTTTTCCGACTCAACAACTCCAATGCATAGTTTTACTTTATAATTTACAAAAAACGATAATTTCCCCATCTTTTCATTGCAGTTTTTCAGATAAAATGCTTAGCTCGACTTAACCCATCTTTGCTCGCACCAAGAACTCGTGAACGCATTTCGATGAAACTTAATAAAATGCCTTTAAATAGTCTTATTACGATACATTTAAAGCTTCATCAAAATGGTGTTCGTGGTTTTCGAGTTACAAAATGGTAATTTCACTTACCTGTGGGCTCATATGTATAGAAATTTCGTCTAACTGATAAATTTAAAACTTAATATGTTTTTATTGAAAATGTGGACTTTTGTTTAGAATAAAATGGCATAAACATGGAAACTAAGCAAAAAAAGTGGATTTTGCATAGGGGCGTATATACATATAGGGTGGTTTCAAAGGGGTCCTCCCCCGAAATTTGTAATTGTCTTGCAAAAAGACGTATAAGTAAAGTTCATTTCCTCATATATGCACAAGAATAACAAAGCTTCTTGACTTCTTCTGAATAAAAATACTGTGGTGTTTGTTTTTATTCTCCTGTCAATCCTAGGAGGAGCATAGGACCAATTCTTATATTTTCTTATTCAGCTACCTTTTCCAAGTGGTTCTCGGTCTACCAGAAATTTGGCGAACAATATTGGTTATAATTTTAGGAAAATCATTCCTAACTATGTACGTTTCCTGCACCTACAAATCCAATGTGCATGCTGCCGGGGCAGTTGGATCAACCACATTCTGGTTGGTACCACTTGGACAGCTAGTTTCCATCGTTTTTTGATCCATGCTTCATTAGTATAATTTTCTCAGCAACGCCCCACGCAGTAAACGCTGTAGATAATAGCGGCAAAATTTACTAAGGAGTATGCGTATGACAAATACCACATCCGATTTCCCGCTTCGGATAGAGAAGCTTTTTATTAACTAGACTATGTTGATCAATCGATTGTGGATGTTAATTTTTACAAGTTTTCCTTCTTATCGACCGTATCTTTTTGCAATACTAAATGGCTCAACTACACCACTTCTAGTGAGTACTCTTACATTGTTTTTCCAGCGTAAGGGTAATACTTAGTTGATTTGTGTGGCCAAACTGAGAATTTTTATCATTTTTTTTGCAATGTCTCTGGCAAGTTAGCACAAAAAATTTTTATTGCTGCGAATGGTACCGAAAACATATAAAGCTTACAATTGTATCAGTGTCTTTCCAGCCAGTAAGGATAGCAAATTTTGACTTACTGGAAACAGAATATGTAGCCACTTACCTCTTACAAAACATACAAAATGACAAAAATATCAACCAACTGGTGCATAAAATAAATTTGAGCTTAAAAATATGTAAGCAAACCCATTTAATAGTAAATACTAAACGAATAACTAAGTTAATTGTCAAAACCTCATAAAATGGAGTCAAACGAAACTTACGAAAAGACATAACATATTGGCCCACTGGTAAGTGAAATTACTTCCCAAATTTTCACCTCTATAAATCATACAAGGTGAATTAGGGATGATCCCACAAATACACATATGAAAGATTACACAAAGCGCTATCTGAATAAAAATTTAAAAAATTTTTGTTTTTTTATTAAAAAATATATGATTTTGAGTCATTCAGGAAAACTCATCTGACAGGTGAGAGGGGGGGTGCAAGAATTATTTCCTTCAATTTGTTTTTAGTAAATAGTCCATTTATCATGATAAATTTATAATAAAAAAATATTTCCCATATGCGCCAAATCGGTGAACTGGTATTGTAAGTGAAATTATCGGTTGGGCAAAAATGGGTTAAGCATTTTGCGTAAATAGTGTATGTGTTATAAAATGCTTAGAAATGTCCAAAAAATTGTTGTGAATTTTTTCAGATTTTTTTTAAATATTTTATAATTCTTCAAAAGTTGGACAAAAAATTTTTTTTTTTTTTTAAATTCATAACTTTTTTTGGGATGATTTTATGCCTTATAAACTTTTTTCGTAAGATGCCTTTTGAGTAAAAAAATCATTTTTCCGACCGTTTTGTTGAAAAACGGTAAAAAATCGAAAACGGAAAAAAATCGATTTTCGAAACCAAACATTACCTGTACTACAAAAATATACTTTGCGCTGCTATAACTTAGCCAATTTTGTTCAGATTATTGGAACATTTGTTGGAAGCGATATGAATTTTTCTTTAAATAGATTAAAAATAATTAGATCAAAATTGGGTTTTTCGAAATGTACTCAAAAATCGAAATTTTCGATTACCCCCAGCAAAAAAAAAGAGGAGCAGTACTACATAACATAATAAGTTAAAAAGCAGGCAAAATTTTGTGGGTTTTTTATATTGGTGATCCTATAAAAAAGCCCAAGTTTTGACTACAAAAAAGCAAAAAAAAAAGTCTTCTTCCGCCGCCACAAATACTTCAAATAGAATAAAGTTGTCATACTAAGGGCCGGTTTCACAATGTCCAGTTAAGATATTTTTAAACTAAAGTTTACTAACGAAAGCTATTGGTATAAACTTTCCGTTAAATTATTTAGATATCAATAAATTCCATTTTTTAACTTGTGGTTAAATATATATTGTGAATAAATAACAAATTTCCCCTTAAAATGTTTTCAAAAAATGTAAACATTTCAAATTGTTTCATATGAATTTCAAAAAATATTTGAATTTATTTCAATCTGCCAGTTAAATTTTAACTGAAAAAATTGTGCCAGTTAAAGTTAACTGAACGTTAGAGTTTATTTTACGACAGTTAATAAATAACTTCACATTGAGAAAACAATTTTATTCAAACTTACAGTTAAAGTTTCAGTTAATCGTTAACTGGATATTGTGAAAACAGCCCTAAACGTTATAAATAAAAATGAGAAAAAATCATCTGGAAATTATGTTTTTCTTTTTCATATACGAGTAATATCTATAGAAAATTTCAAAATATTTCAAAACATTCACGGTAAAAGCGTGGCACGGTAAAGGATTTTTGCGTAAAAACTTTAAAACAAAACTTCAAATTTTTTCCGCCCAAAAATACAGTCTTTCGGTAGTTTTACCTGGAAAGTTTTCCGGGATTTTTAAAAATAAGTTATAACCTCGGCCTACTTTTTAGATCTTCTAAAATATTTTTTCTTGAAAGACGATAAAACCATATTAATCCAATAAAGAGACGGCATCTTTAACGGCTTTGTTTAAATAGAAAATTTTCTCATCAGTTTTTTTCTTACTATTCTTCTTTAAAGATTTGACACTAAAACAATTCCCGTATACAGATGTCTATGATGTTTGAAATGTGCGAAATGTTTATTATTTTCCAAATTTTGAGGTCCAACTGGCATACTGCATAATGATTTCGATTGATAGATGATTTCCGCACGCAGCGTTTTTAATTGCAGTCATTAAAGAGAAACTTTCCCGCTCCAAAAGTAAACAACGGAATTAAAGGTAATGCAACAAATTCATGGCAATTTGAATGTTTACAGAAACTTACTCGCTTAGGCGTGTAATTTTTAAATAAAATGCAACAATGGAAATTATTATTTTCATTAAAATGTTAAACAAATAAAGTGACAGTTGAAAGAATTTGTTTTTTTTTTTTTTTGGAAAAAATTACAGCAACAACAAAAAACACTTGTGGCATTTTCCCGCATTTCTGGCAGAAAGCTTTCAAATAGCATTAACACATTTTTTTGGCATTCGTGGAAATTTTTGTATTTTTCGTTTTATTTTTTTAATTTTAAAATTTTATTTAATTTTGCATATATGAAACAAAAATAAAACAATAATATGTACAACAACAAGAGCAAAACATACGAATATTTTTACATTTGCAGGTGCGAAAGTTCCAGCGCAATGTCACGCTGTTTGTTTTTGAAGGTGCCATCACCGTAGTCGTCGTCGTCCATTGAAAACATTTTTTCATAAAAGCAAATTAATGCATATCTCTATGTGTTTGTATGTTCCTTAGGGTGTACTGAAAAGTGAACAAAGATTTGTCAATTAAGAAAATTAACTAAACGGACGAGAAACTAACCATACAGTCAGGCGTTCTCACATGAGCCACTCTAAAAACTTTCTACATATATAAATATGCAAATAAATGCATGTATGCATTGTGTGTGTTCAGTACGCGACTGACTACATGGAGTACGTTCACACTCAATTAAAAATAAAATGATAATTATTTCGACATGCTTTCTCTCAATTTGTGTGCTACAATGGCAACACTGGCAATTAAAGCGGCCCACCACTTCAGCAGCATTGTCAGTTTAGCGGGTAGCTGAGTTTTAAAATTATTTTTGTTTGTTTTTTCAATCAATATCTTGATTTTATTTCAAGGACACATGCATACATTTGTGTGTGAGCATATGTTATGAGCACCACTGTGTGTCAATTTGTTTTAAATTTTAAAAGCTTATTTTTTCCATTATGTTCTATCTGAATTGAATCACTGGTTTCTAATTTGTTTGCTTATTTTTATTTAAAAGTGAATGGTTATGTGGCATAATAAATGAAAAAAGAAACAAATTTATGAAACGGAAATTGCTTGTCACTTCTCCAACTGTTGGCAGCAGCTTTGTTTATATATTTTTGAGTATATAAATAAATAAATATTTTTATAACAATTTTCAAGTGTTTTATTTAATAATAATATTTGATTAAAAATATAATAATCCAATGGTCTGGACTAATCATATATCAAGGTAGTCACATTACTATATTTCGTTCTGTGCATATTTGAGAAGATACATATGACTATCAAAGTTTGATCCATCTTGCGTCTCTGAACATTATGGTAGCATTTATAACTGATATCTGCAGTTATCGAAATTTTGCATCGAATGCTAGATATTTTGAAAAAACTGTAAAGGGTGCATTTCCCCCCTCCTTCCAGATTTTCGCCCTCTAATTAAATAGCACTCCTGTATTTTTAATGACCAATTGGCCAAATTCTGTAATAAAAACCCATGAACGTCTTACTTCCTTTTAAAATTATCTAATCAGTAGACTATTCAGACAACTACGAAGAATAGTTTTAGCTAAAATATATGGCAAACTAAATAAATTTTACTTTACAGTTTGAATTTTATTAAGAATTTCCAAAAAGCTTTTGAAACCCGACAAAATTTTTTATATCCTGAATTTATTTCGGACCGGTATTCAAACCCGCATAAATTTTTTTGCGAATTTAAGAAAACAGGCTAATCTGGGCATACTTAAGAAAAATCCGTTGTTTGGGGTAGTTTTTACCATTTGGGTCATTGTATATACTCGATTTAGAATAAAATTAGTTTCTGAAAGTTTAGTTACTAAATACTTTCTGAAATATAAAAAGTTATAAGTAACCCTACTGTTGTTCTCTAAGACTACATTTCGATAAAATTTATTCTCTCAAGGTCATAATTAAATCAAGCAAGGAACATTTTTCTGAAACATTTCAAATCAAAATATTCTGCTTTTTATGGGTCTTTTTGACCTCGTTTCCTAAAAACTGGATATTCTAAAAAAAAAATTTCACCAGAAAACCAAACCTGACACAAAATGAATAGTATGCGTTAGGAGACCAAAATATCTCAAAACTGAAAAAATTTACTGTTTCTCAATTGTATAAGGTCGATAATATGAAGTAAAAATGGTTATTACTTAAATCTCCAACATTGAAACTTAACTGCATTAATTAAGATTTATCAAAACAAATCTGGATCGTACTCAAAATAATTTAAAAATCGTCAACATATACTCCAACTTGATAACTCCTAAAATATCACTTTTGGGATAGAAGTCAAGTGATATTCATCTTGGTTTGGTGCACAATCTGCCCTAATTAGTGAAATCTAAGCTGAGCTCTTATGCAAAAGAAACTAGTAAATGTGTTACTTTTGGCTTGGTCAAAAAATAATATACCCTACTTACACAGCAATTTTTGGAACATTTTGCTTGTGCGGGAAATGTGACTCCTTTTTGATTGAATTCACTTAGTTCTTGCTCAGATTAAGCACTAACTATTCCAAATATCTGTGCAAAATTTGGTTTCATTATCTTAAAAAACGCTTTCAGTTTAGTTTTTTGAAACTTTTGCTTATATGGGAGGTGCCACTCCCACTTGTCTTTGCGCTTACTGTCATTGGTATTTATGTGTATTATGGTTGTATTGTCGTGAAAAATACTCCTAAAGTTGCATTTTGAACATATCTTTTGTATGGCCGGTAGGCGTGTTCGTTCATCGATTTCGCTCATTCATAAGTCGAGCTATATTTGACAACAGAGGCACTGAACAGAGTTTTATCGAATTATTTTGCTTAGTTTTCCTATGAAAAATATTTTCACAGACAGCCAGCCTACCAGCCAGCTAGACAGACATTGCTATATCGACTCAGAGCTGAGGCTAATCCAGAATATATATATCTGTGGCAGGAAGGAAAAACTGCTTTAGTCGATATTCGACGAAAAAGCATAGCAACATAAATTCTATGCATAAAAAACAAATTAAAATTGCTTTGCTTTCTAATTAAAAATCGACTTAAGCAGTTTTTCCCTCCTGCCACAGATATAAGTACATTTTCATATCCGCCACGCCACCTTCTCTGCGCTACAAACGGATGAAACAAGTCAATATACCTTGGGTGTAGGTTATGAAATAAAAGACTACAAAAGTCAAAAATCAGTGTAAGTTTCCAAAATTCTTAAAATTGATTCTTCTCAAAACTATAAAATACAAGCTTTATTTAAAATTTTTAAGTTTTAAACTACAATTGCATTCTCTGCTAAGTTGTTTTTGATTTCTTCCACCACAAAGCAAGTGTGGCACGTTTATTTTGCGCCTTCATACCGAGAAAGAATCCCCCAAAGTGATTAAAGTGTGCAGTCCTGCAGCAAAAGTAACAACAACAAATAACAGCAAAGTGCAACCGACACACGCAGTTGAAGACGACAACTTCCTTTGGCAACAAACTTTTATCCTTGCTTAAGTTGTACCTGATGTTATTTGTTTTTGGTTTTCATTTTTTATTTGTTCCTTTTCCTTTTCTTCTCCCTCTTGTTCTGCTCTCAATGATTTTCATTTAAACCCGATCCCGTTAACTCTTTGCTGTGACAAGCGAAAAGCGATTTCATGTCTTGTTGTCAACGCAATCGCAGGAATCCTTCGTGCAGCACACGACAGGATTAAATGAGGATGATGAGCATACAGCTGTCGCCGACAAGTTCAAAAGTCTTTCGATTGCATTGGTGTGTGTGAGCCTGTGTGCAAGTTTCTTTGTTTGTATATGCAACATATTTTGTCATACGTTGGCAACGATACCGTGCGTTTTTGCGCTAAAATTTTTAAGTTTGCAGAAGCAAAATAAAGGTTCTAAATAACTATAGGATGATTGTATAAAACGTTAGCTTCAAATGTTTCAAAAATGATATATAGCACAGTTGAAAAATATATCATTAAGTGCTCCAACTTTCCCTGTCTGGGATGCTATGTGCCAAGAAATAAAATAAATATCACAGTAAGTATTCAATCTCTTTACTATCGCAAAATTGAGGGGTTATGTAGAGGCTGAGCTGCAAGCTACCAAACAAATTCAGGGGTAATGGATACTGAAATATATCTCTGGATATAGAAGTCAGCCGTGAACAAGGTGTACCAAGTAAAAGATCCCTGATAAGTAGCGTGGGGTTTTCTATAGCAATGGACAGTAATGCAATAAGAGAGAGAATAAGAACGTCTATTTCCTCAACTTTAACTTAAAAAACAATTTTTTTAGCGAATAAAAAATTAAATAAAACAAACGATTTTCAAAATTAATTCGAATTCACATACAATATCATAAAATCATTTTTGTTTGGGCCACACGTGAAGCTGCTTCAAAACAGCATATTCACCATGGGGTGTAAGCAAACTTTTGTGCTCTGTAAAAATTTATTAATATTTTTGTAAAAAAGAAAAAAGTCTGCTTTTACGTTTTCGGTATTCTATTTAAAGATTTTTTTTTTTGGAACAAAAAATAATTTCTCAATTTTCCAACAGAAAATTAAAATTAAATTGGCATGATTTATGATGTGCTTAAAGAGGCAAAACTGAAGGCTAAAATTTTATGTTGATTTTGTGGAAGGTCAGTTATAAATGAATAAGTTTTAAGTAAATATATATTTTTCTTTGTAAAATAAGAATGCATTTTCAGCAATAAAAAAAATGCTGTTCTTGTTAAATTTTATAAATATTTTAATAGTTATATGTGGCATTGACACCTTTGATTAATTGAAAAAATGTGATTAAACTACGTATATTTTAACGGTATTTTCTTTAACTGACCTTCAAATTGTTAGAACATCCCTAGAAAATCTCTTCCTAATACATATTTAACTTTTAAGCAAACTAGCTAGCTAAAAATAATTGTAAGATTCATTTTGATTTTTCAAAAATTTATATTTTTTTGCATTTTCATTGCTTTTGGGTGAAATTAAAAAAATTAAAAATCAAATAAATTTTATTCTTTAATACTAAATAAAATTTTTGTTTATTCCTTTGTATAGTTTTGTATTCCTTTCTAGATAAATGCTGAACATTTGCACAGTAGGTGTTTTAAATAAACGAAAACACAACTTTTTATTGTTTTTATAAAAAAATCGAATAAATAAACAAAATTTTGGTAGAACATTGAAAAAAGCTATAAATAAATTCATTGCAATAGGTATAATAAAAAATGTGAAAACATTTTGAACACATGAATTTTGCTTACATTTTGAAAGATGTTCTCAAAGTAGCAAGATAAGATTCGGTTTAGATGGTCGCTTGTTGTTTAAATTACAAAACTCCAAGAGGACTCATAGTATCCTTCACTTGGTGGGTTTTCAAAAGAGAAAACGATCTTATCTACATAGCTTCCAATATATCAATGGCTTAAAATTTACTGTACCCAAAGTAGTGCAGAAGCATACTTTTTCATAAATCGTAGATTCTGTCGGAAACCATGAGAATTGGACTGATATTTTCTTATTAATTTTGATGTGAGCCTTCTTAAGGGCAGAAAAGGATGGGCAGGGTGTTTAAGAGAAATGCTGGAGGGCTTAAAACAATTAGAGAACATTCTTTCCCTCTCTCGGCAACGAAAAGTTTTCTAATTAAAAATTAAATTGAGATTTCGAAAACTTTCATTGATTTATTTGTGGCAGCTGAATTCGAATACGGCAACCATTTTTCTCTATCAGGTCTGGAATCTGAGTTCTGATTTTTTCAGGCATATGGCAGAAGCGTAGTTCACTTTTGACAACGTCGTTGAGTAGCCGTAACCTTCCTCTTTATGACTTACTTTCTAACTTTCTCTTGGAATAAATGTATTGCAAATGTAAATGAAAGACCAAATTTATTTCTATGTTATCCAATTTGAAGAGTAAAAAGGTAAAGTTTAATATCCGGTGCCGTTAACAAACGTGTATCTCAAAAAAGCGTTTTCTGCACTTTAACTCAAGAACTACTCGAATCACAGACCTGTTTAAAAAATAGCAGTTGCCAGATTCGGAATCAGCGACCACAAATTGACCAAAAAAAAGTTATCGAGATCTCATTCAAAATGTTTTCTCATTCAAAAGTTTTTGTATCTCTAAGATATCGAGTATATGTAGATCCAAAACCGCAAAAATCTAAAACCCTCAATTTTCCAAACCGTTTTCAATTTACTTAAACCAAGACGATTTAAGAGTTATTACGCATTTTGAAAAGACATTCAAAACAGCTAACCGAAACTGCTTGGCTTCATAAAAAAAAAAACAAATACTATGAATATTATGTGCCTTTTCGGAGCATGTTCCTCACACTTATAATACTTTGAATTAAAAACCAAAAATAGTGTAGGTTCATCGTAAGATCAGCTTAAAAAAACCGCTTGGTCCACATAAATTTCTGATGAAGATTAACGTTTCTGCCGTATAGAATGTGAAACCCTTTTACTCTAAATTCCCCTTGAGTTAAACATTCTAAAATTAGTCGCATTGAAATATTGCCTCAGGTTTCCCTGGAATCGTTGTTTGAATTGTTGGCCGCGAAAATCACTTTAGTTTTTGTTCCGTGTGACTGTCTTGGTTTTTTCCCACTATCCTAAAAACGAAAAATTTCTCAAAATCAAACTAAGCACCAATTAATTATAAGGCTAATTAAGAGCTATAAGCTTAGACTATTGTCAAAATAAAAATTTGTTTAATTTTGATTTTTTTTTTTAACTTTGAATGTGTTCGACGGTCACGTGTGACATTCTGAAAATGACAATATCAGGACTATTCCGAAATCCGTGTGATTTCATTTACTTTTCGTTTAAGAGACTTTTATTGAAAACGGTGAGTAAAACGATTAAAAGTATTAGATTCTCTTTTGTGGAGAATTACAGGTTCTGCAAATAATATTAATTTGCATTAACGAAAAAGTAACCGTTTCGTTTGATTCACCATTTTCATTAAAAAGCCTTGTAATTGAAAAGTAATTGAAACCACACGAATTACGGAACAGTCCTGTATATATTTTTTAAAGTGCTGGAACAAAAGCTGTTGCCTTAGGTCATATCTATTATTACCATGGCCTACTTTTTAGATTTTCTTAAATATTTTTTGTAGAAAGAAGACAGTATTATCTTCTTAAGTATGAATCCAATACAAAGATGGCATCTTTAACGGTTTAGGAGTGAAAGTTCTTGATACATTTCAAAACAAAGCTCAAAGGAAGTGTTTTATATTTTAATTTTTATTGGTTTTGTTCTGAAACGAAAATTTCACCAAAATTTGCAATTGTGAAGCTCAATCCCGGGATACTACTAAGGCATGAAATAACCTTAAACCAACCTTGTTTTAGGGCAAAATAAAAGGTTTAATTTTTAAAATTTTTCGAAATTTTTTAAGGTCAGTAAGCCGTTTTTCATACCCATCTCTAGTCTAAATAAGTTTACAGAAATGTTGATAACTTAATGGTTGAGGACAATGACACACTTTATATATATGAGAGTGTAAAGCAAGTAGATATGTATGTATGTTTTTGCGTTTGAATACCACATGCACATTCAAAAAACCATTTGGTAGCAAAAATTACCCAAAGTCAAGGACTTTTAAACAACTTCATAAGTTTCCGTTTGCACAAGGGTGTTAGCACTGTATGCAGTAACGGGGGAATGGGGAAGGCAAAGTCTGAAAAGTGTCTTTGGTAAGCATATGTTTTTAGTAATTTCCAGCAATGTTGTTGTAACTGTATTGCGTATCTCTTGTATTTGTATGTGCGTTACCCAAAAAATTACCGTATGTTGCACATGCATGAAATGTATATGTCTGTGTGTGTATGTTAGTACATGCGACAGTGTAATAACCGCTTGTCTACAGATACTAAATCAACTCAATCGCATTTGCATTTGTAACTCCCACTCTCACCACACACACACGCACACTTTTGTATCTCCCTTAACATCCTGCTCATTCACTATTTGTGATGCTGCTGCCCGGATTATGGGTTACATTCACATAATATAAGCACTTTCATTGAATCGTGCCAAATATCCTTAAATGTCCTTATATTCAAGTGTATGTGTGTGTGAGCTTATGAAATAACAATTTTTGCTTGTTTTCATTTTATTACTACAGACACCGCCAAATGAATTTTGAACAATACACCCTCTAACCCCCTACATGCTGTACATATTATCCTTTTATGTCTGTCTTTATGTCCCTTAGTCCGTCTGTTTTCATTCACATTTTAATTCATTATGCTTAAATACAAAATAATTTTCGGAATTTATGTTTTTTTCTTTCCCTACCAGAGAAGAAAGTTAGCATTGGCAGTTGTTCAGTTTTTAACCCTGCTAAAATGTATTTCACTGTAGTGAACTTTAAGTAGAGTGTATATGGTTAATCTGCTTAAACATTGCTACCTTGTGGATGGTTTTAATTCAATTCAAATAAATTCAATTTTGCACTTAAAGTTGGCCTTGGCCTTGTGAATTCTACTGTTTCATGTAAATTTTTATGGTGTAAATTGTTTTAAAATTTCGCCAAAATAAATCAATTTTATTAATGGAAGGATTTAATTTTTCAAAAGTAGCGTTTTTAGCTTGAGCTTAAAAAAATGTCTAACTAAATACGATAATGAATTAAAAGAAAATGATTTCGGAAATACTGTGATTACCCCTGATAATCTGAAAGATTATGTTAACAAAGTGACCTGAGACTTTTTCTAAATTGGTCATATGGAGGTAATTAAAAAAAAAACTCAAACAATAAAATGTTGTTTTGCCAAAATAACCAAAGTACAGTTTATTCGAAAGTTAGTTCTAATATAAAATAATTAAGCTACATTTTTAATACAAATTAGAGCGTTATTCGAGCGTCATCGTTATTTAAGCGTCTCTTTTTCGGCATGCTACATATAAATTATATGGACCTTAGTTAGGGTCGAAGCTTAGATGCATCTCAACACCGACTCAAAAGTTAAAAACGTGAACTTGCAATGTTCCCTTTTATGCTGTTCAAACAAAGGACAAACACTACTGCCTTCTCGAAATCTTTTATTCCTAAGTTTTTTTACCGAAAATTTTTAAAATTTAAAACTTTAATATCCATTTTTGCTTTTTCCGATTCAAGACAGCCCAAAACTAGCAATTTCGGTCCAAACCCTAAGCCGATGATCTCAATCCAAATAATCACCATATATTTTATAGTAGAGAGAGGTGAAAGAAAACCAATCAAAATATTTTTTTATATACTTATAAGTAATAGTGAGAAATTTTCATTCTCGAATTTTGAGGGTACGCGTAGAAGTTTTTAGGGTCACTTTCAGCGAAAGTTATATTGGTGCTTGAAAGTGAAAAAAGAAACTTAAAAAAATGTACTATTTTTTTCACGAAAACATTTTTGAATTTAAAGATTCTTGAAAAAAAAGGTTGTTAATTTGCAGAAAATGTACATTACATCGGAATGCAACTAGTAATGCATATACTTTTAGAAAGGGTGAAATATTTTACATATGGGACTTTTTTGTGGAATGGATTAAATTTACTTTTTAAACTGGAATGTCTTGAAAACAAGAGCTTCACCATTGATATGACTACTGAACTTAGCTCACTTGACTTGTGTTCACTTCTATGGACTCTTCATTGTAAGAATGGCCCATTATTTTTTTTAGTCTCTCATGATAGTATCTGAAACCCAAATTTTCCATAAGCGCTATGCGAAATTAAGCTTTGTATTCGAGCAAACTTTATTTATCTATGTAATCAGGTTTTAAATTATGCATGTAACTAAGGTAAAATAAGTGTTTCCCTCACTGAACCCTTTTAGAGTAAAACCATATTTCTTTATTAACCAAAACAAAAACGGTCAAAATTATATCTGTTTGGTGACCCGAAAAAATTTTTCAAATAGTGAAATTTGTTGTCTGTTCAAAAAAAAATTTTTTTTTATTTGGTCCATGAGTTGTTGATTAAGAATTTTTTGTTGAATTCACTTCAGATAAGAAACTAACTTTGTTATATCTGGCTCACCTTTGAAAAATTTACGAATTCTGTTATAGTCATGCATCCAAATGTTGTTGTGAGATATATATTCTATATTTTTCCTTAATAGCTCAGAATTGCACAATAAATCGGTCATTCCATATCAAAACGGAAAATGACAAAAAAATTTAATTTAATTCGATTACCTCCATTTTAGCAACATTTTTGTAATGTAAAATTTCCATTGCTTACTTTTCTCTAAAATTAGTTTTCAAAAATTATAAAAGAGGACTTTTTCTAGCATATTTATCTCAATTCAGCTACGTTTATATTTTATAATCAACCATAAAATAGTTTTTTACTTCAAAAATTATCAATACGATATCCTCTCTTATTGCCTAAGGAGCAGCAACTTGAGCCGATTTTTGATCAAAAAGAAAATTGGTCAAAATTTGATTTATGACCAAATGGTTTATGCGGCTTTGATTTGTGACCAAAGATCGTCTTAAGCAGTTATTTCTTATTACAATCGACATCATTAAGACATCAAAAATTCGATAATACACTATAAAAATTTCACTGATTTCATTCTTGTGCCGCAAGTCAGAAACGAATGTCCAGTCGAGTCACAAATTCAAAATGTTATATTTTCTTCATCAAAATAGCTGGCATTCATTTTAAAGTCTTCAATTGTAGTCACATATTTCTTCAAATGCAACGTAAAAAACAAATTCATAAAATAGCAGTAATTTGGCTAAAATTCTTCTTTAAGTTAATAAATGATAAAGAGCGTTCCGTTTCCTGTCCTATTATTCACAATTATTTAAACAACAATTTAATAAAGAAAATATTAACTTCTTAAAATTTTCTCATACTTCGTTAAAGAAAGTTTCTTTGGTAATTTTTCGAAACTGTTTTCATAGTCTTAAGGCTTAAAACAACTTAGTTTTGACCAAAGCATTGTCATAATCTATAGCAAAAGGTCCAATGAGTCACAATAGAATGCCACAAATAATATTTAAACAAAATTCTTGGGGATATTACGATTAGACGTTGTTTTCACATAATACGATCCGGAATAATTCGAAAAAATAAAATTTTTCAATACATCGATTCATTTTATCTTGAACACCATAACTCAGACTTAGAACATTTAGTTACTTATGTAGTTTGTTAAAACACGTTTTTCTGACACCATTTTAGATGTTCCTGACTAAAAGTGGTTTTTTAAAAGGTATGTCCGGCGTCCAAAAGTTTTATTTCCAAAACCAGGTCCGAGCGACACTTTTTGTTGTTGTAATTTATTTTTAAAGCCCTTGTACCACTAAAAAACATTGGACAGTTACTATATTTGTAAGATGTACTTGCTACCTAAAAGTTTTAAGCCTTGATATCCCAAAAACGAGACGAGATATCGAAGAATTTTATGCCAGATGACGACATATTTTGTAACGTTTTATGTGAAATAATCGTAAAATCTAAATTTTTCTGAAATTTCTTTAGTATTCTCGTAGTCAATAAACCTTGGCATCTCAAAAACGAGACTTATCGGTCTTAAGCAAAATATTTTCAAGTTTATTAAAAAAAAAACTATTAAAGCGTTATCGTAAAATTTTTCGACATTCTCCAACTTACCTCTTCTGCTCTTAAATGATTATCCAATGATGAAACTTCCTCGAAAAATGTCCAACTTAAGTTTTCTGCGCTGCTCGGTAGATGACGTTCATTGAATGAATTTGACAAAAGATCGTTTTGTAATGTTGGCTCCACTTGCTGTTGAAGAATAAAATCAAAATTACTGCAGGATCGCTGTAGAATTGTTGGAACTTCTTGTTGCTGTTGTACACGTTGAGTAGCCAAACCAAATGAAAGATCTAAATTATGCGTTGCAACATCAATGTTTATGGTTTCATGCACCATGGCAAGCGTACCAAAAGTTGGCAAATAAAATTTTATGCTGCATGCAGCATAATTACAATTTAAATGAAACAGAAAGTTTGCTTAATTAATTTAAAATTAATTATTTGAATAAACAAATGGAAAAGGAAAAAACCAACACAGACACTGCAATTTAATTGTAATTGCAAACACACGGCAGACAACAATGGCGACGATGACGACGATAACAATAAATGTTGCACATAAGTCACGTGACACACACACCACACAGGCAGAATGAAAACCAACCGCTGGCGCGCAATCAATGCAATTTTCCAATCAATTTCACTCGTAATGAAAAACCGGCTAAAATGCAAATTGGCCAAAAATGACCAACAACGAATAATGAAATTTAATTGACTGTGAAAAATGAAAAAACCGCAAAAATGTTGGAAGAATTCCCGACAAACTTTTTACCACACAAATTCACGCAAATATTTATGAATACTTTAACACTTCGTTTAATTTATTATGAGATGATAAAAATATGCATTAATTTTTTTAAAAGTTTTTTGTAATATTTTTAACAGCGCGAATTTCATTAAAAATTCATTCACTTGTTTGAAATGCGTTTTTTGCACAGTACCGCCGTAGTGCGACCGTATTCACTTGCTTTTTGCGTATCACTGAATTTCGTTTCAATCGCATTCATTGCCGCACAGCATCGCAGCATATGCGCAAAATAACCGCACGATTGACGAAGAAACGAACGCGTTAAAATTTCACTCACTCGGAAAAGCTTTTTTTCTCGTCACTGCTGCTGCTTTTGCAGACGTTGTGCAGGTTGTTGTTTTGTTTATGTTTTTCCGTCGTGCAACACGTGCTTTTTGTTTGACTGCGCAAACTCCGATTTGACGTGTGTGGTCTCAAGCGTTTGTTTACATTTTGTTTATGCGTGTGTGGTTTGGCAAACACGTGGTTTTAGCTTTTGTATTTGTTTGTGTACAATTTATGTATTTCAACTTGAGGTCAATTTGTGGACAGCAATTGTTTGAGTAGAATGAAGAATATCGAATGAATTTTATTTCTATATTCCGAAATTGTGGTAGATTAATTTAACCACAGGGTAAGCAGTCCCAACTTTCAAATTTTTTCTTTTATTTTGAGCTCTTCATGAATAAAAGTCTAATTTTTACTATGCAAAAGCCTGTTATTACAAATTTTTCAAAGCTTATTGATTTCTAGGGGTTCCAGACAGGCTTGAAGATCTGGGTAGGGTTCATTTAAAATATTATAATTTAAATATAAAATAAGTTTTTTTTCAAAAGTTTTGATCTTTACCTTCAAAATGATAGTATTCAATTTATCAAAATAATTGTAAAAGTTATAGCCATTTTAAAATTATTTCCTACATAATGAACGATCACATGTCGTATGAGTAACATTTTTTGACTTTAAAAACTATTAGTGTCCGACTGAAGGTCACTTTTTGGCCGAAGTCGAAGCCGATTAATCGGTTTTTTTATAACCTTCGGCCGTAGCCGAAGGTTTATTTATTTTATATTTTTATACCCCACTCTTTGGGTATATTCAATTTGTAGCATTATAGGCATTATCAGGCCAAATATACCACAGCTAGCGCCGATTTTGCATTGTTCAGATAAGCCTTAACTGGCATGGATCTTGAGAAGTGGTGCCATTGTGAGATATCAGGTGCAAAAGGTTTTTGCAAAATGTTTTTCCTAATTTGATCCACGATTTTTAAGCTCAGAAAATTTGCTTAAGTTGTTTTCGTACAAATCATATTCTATCTAAAGGTATTTTCTTGACCTTTAGCACCCGAATTCTCAGGAAGGCACAACTTCTCAAAGTTTGACCAGAACAAAAGATCATACCTACTATCGGAAGACCAAAAAACTGATTTACTCGACCTTTGTATCCGATATCTCACGAAGGCACCACCTCTCTTAAATAAAGCGGCCATTTATCATCCGACTTTGTTCTGCAAGGGTTCGAAATTTTTGTAATGAAATATGTTACTTGCAAAAAATAATTAATAACTCTTTAATTTTTCAGTCCGGAAAAATTCTTTACATTTTATTAAGAGATACCCTTATTTTAATGGCTTATAACTCGGAAAGTAGGAATAGAATTTAAAATGTAGATCGTTAAGGGTGATCTTACCTATCCAAAAGCAATAACAAAATTAAATTTCGCTATTGACTGTTTTTGTTACATAACTTTAAGTATATCCCAAAACCATGATTTTTGCACTTTAGAGTAAGGATAACTCAGGATTCTGACATAGTAGAAAAAACCAAAGTTCAGATTCCTAATTAGAAAGTCCCAATCCATTATAAACGGCCATCATTTTGTATAAAAGTTTTCTTTTTTAATCAACAAGTTGCTTTATGCTGAAGTTACCTTATTTTTGGCCGAAGGTTTTTTTTGGTCGAAGGTGGCCGAAGCCGTTAATCGGTCGGAGTCTAAAAACTATTATGAATAATACCACAGGCACACACAAAAAAAAAGGAATTTACTTTTGACTTTGAATTGCTCATATACCTGGAAGACAGTTAACATGCTTTACCTTTGATATTTACAATTCCAAGAAACATAAAGTTTATTCCAATCGATAGAGAATCTTCCCCTGAAAAATATATCAAAATGGGTTCTCACAATTTATCCGGAATCTCAACATGCATGCGAACCATAGCGCGCTTACCACTCTTAATACTGTAAAAATATTTTGTATCTGGATTGATGGCATATGTGTGCAGGCATAACATAATAAAATATTACTAAAATTGGAGAAATTAAAATTTTTTACCAGTTCGCTTCAAGTGTAATGACCCAATTTACATAATTATCTGAAAAAAATTGTGTGGACTCATATTGATATATTGTTTAGGGAAAATTCTATATCGATTGGTTTAGGTTTTATATTTCTTGGGATTATCGAAAATATGAATACCTTTGTTTTTTATACTAAAATCTTGATTGAAGTTGCAGAAAGCGATGTTTTAATTCTTATGGCGCAGTAAAAGGAATAGGTTCAATTCCATTTTATTTATGGTATCAAAACATCCTTATCAAAATATATCTCAAAACTTTTTCAACTTTTATAACACGCTTTGTCTCTGCCAAGATATAAGATGTCTCAAAAAAGATATAAGATGCAGCAGCGGCTACGCAAAATGATAGTGGCAGCGATTTTTAATGCCAAAGCATTTCTTTACTTCTAGCAGCTTGATAAGCATCAAAATCCATTTTCTTTAAGCATAGTATAGTTTATATGTTGTATCGTCCAATTAGTAACCAATTTGATTCGCTTCCTTGCATAGTTTGTATGATGTTTCCGATTGTAAGTGGACCAACGCGATCCTGTAGCTTCCAACTTTTCCCAGCCCAATTTTTGCAGTAGATGAACGTATGTTTCACGTTGTCAAGTTATGCGTAGCAATGCAGTTTGTTCCATCTGTTTTGCCTATCTTGTTTAGAAGTTTCTGGAAATATACAAGTACTTGTAGCAGCTGCGTAACGTAAACTTCCTGTGTAACCAGCTGTTCAACTGAGGTATCAGTCCTAGGTCCGACGCTTTCTTTTTCCATCTCCATTGCCAGCTTTGTAAGGTGTGAGCCCGGAGATTTTATGTTGTCCACTGATCTACCAGTTGGTTTTTCTACTTTCTTTACACTCTTTGACGCTCCCGGACCAGCAAGTCTATTGGTATCGTTCCGCTAATTACAAGCACCACAGCCTATGAAACAGTGTGGAACGATGATGATAGCCGTAGTGTTGCTGTTTTTTTGACCACACTCAAAGGTTTTTGAAAGTTCTGCTTTTTAACTGAGTCTGCCATATATCAAGACTGATTGGATAGTCACAATCAAAAGCTTTTCTTTGCTTGCAAAAAAACTAAATTTTATCACTAAAGCAAAATCAATACTGCTAAACAAAATCCATTTTTAATCATACATCTATACATCAACGTCATATAGTTGGAAAATAAATTTCATAAAATAAATTTTGTCTATAATGTACTTAGTATTCTCTCTAAAATATGGCAACGCTAAAAACTAATCCTTTAGCGATGAGCACGTATGCGTGTCGATAAGGCAGCGTAGCAATATGTACGAAATAAATTTATGAATGATAAAATATGCGAATATGCAATAACAAATATGATTTTATAAGCTTAAATACAAACAAACGAAACAAGGATTAGCAAGCAATTGTGAACACTGTGCGTGATTTATGAGATAACAACAGAAAATAAAAAATCACAGGCTTTTTAAGTTTTAATCTTAAGTCACATAAGTTATATTTTTATAAAGAACTAAGAAAAGGAGTAACGTGAAAATATAAAGTGCCTTATTTAACTTACCCAGTTGGGAATTAATAAGTTACAACAGTTGCAACATATGTAGCCTTAAGCTAAAAAATATATGTATATATATGTAACTTAAGTTTGCCCGGGTTCACAGTAAACCAATTAGTTAACTAAAATGGTGACAAGTGCTTCAATAATTTTTCATATTCACAGTGTTTTGGTTAACTAAAACAATGAGTGAGAGAAAAATATTCCAAATTTCGTCAATATCTGCGTCGTTTTCGTTATCAGACTCAAAATTTTCTACGGCTGAAAACATTTTTAGAATTTTCACAAAAGTTATGTAGATTCTATTTCTCCAGCATCAGGTGCTAGTTGACTTATGGTTAAACAATGAAATTTGTGGGCTTAACTGAAGGTTAACTAATGATTGAAAATAAAATACTGTTGGTTAAGCCCTTGTCATCAGTTAACCAATAACTGCAAATCCACGTCTAAGAGAAATGTTGAAGACAGCTTTTTGGAAAGGAAAGATGTTGCTTCAGTCATAACCATATATATTTTGTTTTTCTTGGAAATTAATTTTGCAGCAGATTTCAACTGTTGTTGATTATATTTGGCATTCAAGTGCTTCCAGTACTGTTCTCACTGCTTATCTTTTTTAACAAAGCATGTCCTAGCGGAGATGCACATCTTCAGAAGCACATGAAATACGCTTCAAATACACTTCCGTGGAAGCAAAAATTTGGAAGCATATGAAATACGCCTCCGTGGAAGTTTTTCTGTAACTTTTGCTAGATTAATCATAAGCAATTGTATGCTACCAGAGTTGTGCTTCTATTGCGCTCTTTTTGGAAGCAGCTTCACTTCTTCCCGTTGGGTAGGGACACTTGGCAGAGAGAGATAAAATTTTCCAAATATTTTTTTAATATAAATCTTACTTTTTTACCAGCAAATTTTTCAATAAAATCAAAATTATTGTCATCTTAAAAGTTTAAAAACAAACAACAAACTTTGGTAAATAACCACAATTGACTGATTTTTTTATTTTTCTCAATTTTTATTTTTGGTACTGACGGAAAGTTTGGGAAACAAAGAGCACTGTGGTAAGCAGCATTGCATTATGCAAATCAAAAACCACAACTACTACTGGAATGACATTAATAATAACAATCTTTTGGAACACTTGATGAGGAATAATTCATGGGATTCGCACCGTTTGAAATGCATTTTTCGCTTCTATTGTTGTACAATATGTGATGTATTGTTGCTAACGATAATGACAGGTGAAAGTTTAATCACCACAAGATCTCATGTGCAACATTGGAAATCCATGGAACAAAATATTCTGAAAAGGATACTGACCAAAATTAGCACAAAATAAAAGTCAAATCTTTAAGCTTTTCTCTCAAATGAATTTTAAGAGTATTATCCCACCATTGACTAAAAAACTCAATACAATATCTACAATCCCTCGACAGAAAAAGACGAACAAGCATACAAGTAGATACATAAAGTGATAACTAGATTAACACTTTGCAAAGCTCTCACTCAAATCTACATGCACAGATACTCGTATAATGTATTTTTGTTTTTTAAGTTTCTCGTGCAATTTAAATATGAATCTTATAGTCCGGGAGCCGGCAATACTAAAAGTGCCGTCATCGCGGATTCTGAAATTTTTAATGCAAAATGGTAGTTTACACTATGACGAATAAGAAAAGCTTGGTCAGCATGGTTGTAGCCTGGCAGAAATATTTTTTAATGATTTTTGAATTATTCAATTTTCGGAATGTTTTGCCGTCATCGCGGATTTTGATCAATCTAAATATTAATCGATGATAAATTTCATACCCATTCAGAAACAATCCGGCCGACCAAATTTTTTTTGCCGAAAATGACCTATTTTAATGGTGCTACAGTGGGTACAATTTCTCTGTTATCATGGAAATTTGTTTTTTTTAATTTACGTGTTTTAATGTCAAATTGAAAAATATCTTGGTATGCGAGCTTAAAAACTGCAGGAAGTACCCACTGACGCACCATTAAAATAGGTCTGCCGGTCATTTTGGCAAAAAAATTTGGTCGGCCGGATTTTTTTCTGAATGGTTATGGAATTTATCATCGATTAATATTAAGGTTGATCAAAATCCGCAATGACGGCAAAACATTCCGGAAATTTAATAATTCAAAAATCATTTAAAAATATTTCTGCCAGGCTACAACCATGCTGACCAAGCTTTTCTTATTCGTCATAGTGTAAACTACCATTTTGCATTAAAAATTTCAGAATCCGCGATGACGGCACTTTTAGTATTGCCGGCTCCTCGCCTATTATCAATTATTTATAAAATTCATAAAAATTTACTCAACAATTCAATTGCCATAGCAGCAGTAACAGCAAAAATCCTTTCAGATAGCACTGTAGCAGCGCGTCAGTGGCTTTAAAATGCAGTTTGTCAATTTTTATATGGATTTATGATAAAGTATGCGTTCAAGCATACAAACACAAAAGCATACATATATTCAAATATTCTTTCATACTCATGGACATTATCAGTATGGAAATAAAAACGCCATTGACAATTCGCACTTTAGCTGCAGGCAGTTTATTTATATGAAAAAAATAAAAAGGATTAAAATTGATTTTTAGCATAAGTTAGCTGTGAATTGTAGATTATGGACAACAAAAAACTGGTGATACAACAATACGTTTTTAATCGAATAAAATATAGCAATTCGTATTTAAATATTTTAGCACACGGCTAGCAAAATTCAAATTTATTTAACCCGTAATGATTTGATGACCTTCAAAAAAAAAAAAAAAATATAACATACTTTGAAATTAAGAGGAAATTAATTCGTTTGATTTCATAGTACAAAAATCGGCAAATAATAAAAAGGAGGAAGTCAATATGGAAAAAGTAACGCCATAATATGAAATGGTTGACAGAAAATTAGAAATTAATAAAATTGATCTCTATTTTCACAAAAATTGAAGCCATGTAGTTGAAAAAGTGATTCTCGTGAAATGACCGATTATTATGGCACATAATGTGTGTGTACAATAATGCTTTTGCCCCTGTATTGACTTCCATCTTTTTAGTATTTCCCGATTCATATTGTATAGAAAAAAGAATATCGAAGGAAATTGAAGTGAAAAAGTGCCAAAAAATTGCGTAGTAAAGTCTATTTTGTTGATATTATTCAACCCCAGGTTGGGCGCCATTAATTATGTAAGCAATCCTCAGTCAGTGAAGCTTAAACTAATGGTTCTTGTACTTTCTTGGCCTAGATGGAAAATAACTAAGACGTCACAGCTGCAGGGCGGACTCTGCACGCCTAAGTACGCCTTAGACTTAGTTTAGGGAAGGGATTTTTCGGCTATGAATTCAAAAAAATTTGTAAAATTTTAAAGACCCAGAATAATAGAACAAGGCTTGACCTACTTAAGTGTGTCCATAAACATTTATTTTACTTGACAGGCCTTCTGACCTAGTCTTATCTAAGCATCCGCAACGCTTATTCACTCCAAAATTGTATGATCGTCCTAATATGCTTTTTACTAAGTATCTGCTTCATTGTATTCAAGTATGTCCTTTAAAACAGTTGTGATTTGCCTGAAAAGTTTCAAAGAACAGCTGTTGAAGTGCAATCACTCTTAGTAAAGAAAAAAAAAAAAAGGACAAAAAGAAAAACTACTTCAACGTTGAGTTACTTAAAGAAGTTTTTGTTTTATTTTTTTATTTCACAAGGACGAAGATGTCGCTTTATTTTTCATCCCCATAACTTTCCGGCATATTAAAGCACTTTTTTTCATCATCAACTACTTATGTAGTTTGTTTTGGCAAGACTTTTAAAGACTGTGGTATATGGTTAGTATAAAAAAGGAAGTTATATAGCAGGAAATTTAGTTGCTTAAGCGTTAACTTCTTTGACTCAGGATAATCGCATATAAAGTGAATGAACGAACGAACGAACGAACAAACGAATGAATGAATGAGTGTACGAAGTGAAGAAGTTGCGTGAGCAGCAGCAAAAGTTTTTGTGGAACTTAAGGAACCACTTAAGAAGTCGTTAAATAATCAATGAATAAAGATTTCCACAGTTAAGCCCTTGTTTTTCCTTTGAGTTTTTTTCTTTTCTTTTGTTCCTACTTATGTATGCAATATATCCTTTGATGGTATTTTTGTAAGAAGAATTGACTTTTTCGTTTTTCTGAGTTTGTGCCTTTGATTTTAATGAAGCGAATTCAAAGTAAAAGAAGTTATTCGGAAAAAATTTGATGTAAAAAATACTTTATTTACTACATAACATGACATATGTAGGTACACATGATTGCTTTCTGATTTACTTGAAATTTTTAGGCCTTAAAATGTATTTTCAAAAGTTACAATTTTGAAAAAAGTCGAAATTGCTTTTTACAATAGACATCATTGAGATTTTACCTATTAGCCTGCATGTCAAATGTCAGCACAAAATGACAACAACAACAACAGTTTACTCAAAATGTTTTGACTTAACGCTCTTGCTTTTGACATAAACATGTAACCGCAAAAATGCAACACCGCAAAGACCGTACGTGACATTGTAGCATTGTAGCATTTAGCTGTCCTGTCCTTCAAGTGGACAGAGCATCATATACCTATACAACAAAAACACAACAAAAATTACAACATCAGCAACAATAACAGTTATGACAGTAAAACAAACCTCAACAATTTGCAATGAAAATTGAGATCACGTAAAGAATTGAAAAAAAAAAAAGGAAAACCCCCACAAATTTTTTCATCTTCACATTCATATTTTAGTGCCAACTAGTGTGTCCTGATGTAGTAAAGAAAAATTAGAAATTACAATAATAACAAACACAACAACAGCAACAACAATAATAATAACAATCAGCAACTAAACTGTTTGCACAATTTTCATACTTTTTTTGCCCTTTTGATTTGATGTTTATTTTGTAAGATGATTGGGGTGTTTGGAAAAAACAATATTTTGATGTTTTGACAACCAACAGAACTAATGTAACGAACTTTCTTATGCCGACGGCTTGTGAGAAATGAGAAAACTTGAAATTTAATTTTCAATGAACATGTCGAAGCGAAGTCCAGAAATTTCTTCCACGCTAGATATTAAACTTAACCTGAAAACGCAATGAGTCTCGGAGCAAAAGACCTTTGCGTATCCGATACATTTATTCAACAGTCTATGCGTATTCTATTTGTACTACTTCTGGGAATTTCATTTCCCCTCATATTATATCTCTCACAAAATCTTTTCATCTAAAATAGCTACACATGCTACTTCTATCTTTCACATAACAAAACATATCTGGGCCACACTTGGAAAGAGTTTCAAACTCTCTCCTCGTTTTCTAAACTATAAAACTCATACGGAACGTAATAGAAAATTTACTTGTTATTATTATTCAAGTAATATTTCTATAGTACGCTACATCAGTTACTATACGAAACTATAATCCCTGCAGGACCTTGGACTATTCCAAAACTAAGTAGTTTGCGAACTACTCAAAGTTCTATTATTGCTTTACCATGCTTCTCCTTGGGCGTAACCAAATATGCATTACAATCAAACCAGAAAAAAGGTCTATTGTCTACTTATATATATATACTACATATATACTACATTCGGACCAGAAAAATGCAAATTTTTTTTTTTTCATGTTATTCATAAATTAAAACTTCAATTTGAAATTCAAGTTTAATACAAAAATGTTAAAAGGTTTCACAGCCGAATTTGCTAAAGAGTTCGTTACATATTTCTGAGCAATGTGTTCCGGGTTTGAATCTCAGTGTGGATGAACATTCTAATTAATTTTTTTTTATATTATATCTCGGCTATGTTGGACATATGTACCATTTTCTACTCCGAAGACTCTTCAGACAAATTGTGTACAAAATAAAAATTGGAATTGAAAATCACCGAGTGGAGGTTTTGAACCCGGGTCTCTCTATGCAGCGCAAGTCATTAGATCGATATACTATCGTTTGCTCTTCATCACAATTGACTAACTCCCAAACAATGCGTAGTCAGTAATGTTAGAATTTCACTGGTACAATCGATATACAATCGGACCACTTTTGGTACGAATGAAGGATAAGACATTACATTTGGACCATTTTTGATACAATATATAATTTAAGTGAATTTATTCCAGTTTTAGGTGTAGATAAGACCATTGAGGCAAATAACTCCGTCGGTCCTACGGGGTGGTTTTTCTCACTATATGACCCTACAACACATATATTTTATTTGCTTACTTATCACGTTACAAAAATATTTATTTGTTTGGGACTCTAAGTCGTTTGCTGCCTGCCCTTTTACACTTAATAAGCTTCTCAGAAACTTTTGCTCGAAACTTTTCTCGTTGACTTTTTAGTATAGGAAACTCTTCTCCGTGTAACTCTTTCTATCACTTTCAAGCTTCAGAAATCAAATTCGAGATGTAAGAGCTTAAAGAATCGTAGGTGGACTGGTCGCGAAAGCCAACTTGCAAACACAACCAACGGTGGGGACCCAAAGTAATTCAATTGCTCTTTACACGTGAGTCCTTGATGCTATTCAATTGATGATTGCAGTGAATGTTTTTGATTGGCTATTGCTGGAGATGTTGTTACATATGGGACTGTTGATGTTTTTATTCTGGTACTAGATAATTTTGTTGTTGTTGATGGGTTGCTGTTATTCTTGTTATTACTGTAAGTTGTAACGATCCTTGGTTTACTTTTTCGATCTTCTAAAAAACATTTCATGATAAAACTATCTTTTGTATGAACTGAAAACCAAGACGGTAACTCAATGCATTAGGAATTATGATTTTTTGAACATTTTATAGTATACTTATAGTATACCTTAACTTCTTCATAAAATTGTTCATAACTTCCACAGTTCTCAATCGAATATAATGTTCTGACCTATTTTGGAAAACGCAATGTAAGTCTTCTTTTATCTGAAATAAAGTAATATTTTTAATATTATGGCACAATTTTTAGATCTTCTATAGGACACAATGACAAAACTACCTTTCATTTAAATCCAAGCCAAAGATGGTGTTTTGAACGTTTCTGGAGTTATTTTGAAGATTTCACAATATACTTCATTTTTAATCTCTCATGATCCTTAAATTGTCAAAGATACCCTTTTTTTTTTTTTTTTTGATTCAAATTATTCATTGTTTCGTCTTCCTTTGTAGAAACATCTTTTGCCACAAAATTCCAAATAGCAAAATATTTGTTTATTTCTTTGTTCAAATCACCCTACAATACGAAATAACTTCATTTATTCACATCCTTAATCTGGAATTCTACAACACTGATTCGCAGTTCAGCGAGTCATAAGAGAGAGAAAGCAAATAAAAATCCAAAACAATTGCAGAAAATGAAGCACGGACCGAAGTGGACAATGTTAGCGCGGCGCGACTGACATACTCAACGGAAATGGCGATGATGATGAGCACTGGACTTGATGTGAAGTGTCAGGAGATTGCCACAGCATAGCAATGATATGGGAAAAAAATCTGAACTTTAGCAAAAAAAAGGACAGAGAACAAAAAATATTTAAAACCAGCACTTTTATGATGGCATTTATGTGTTGTAATGAATATTAGATTAAAAATGTAAAATTGTGGGAATTTATGAAAATAAACACAAGCAAAAAACTGGAAAAACATTGAAAATCAGAAAAATAGAAATAACAACTGTGGGTGAAAATTGTATGCAGCATAATTAGATGATGGAATTAGATTTTATGAAAACAAAAAAAAAAAAAAAAAAATTATACACAAAACTACATATCTGAATTATAATTAAATAAATAAATCGCACAGTTTTATACAATTTGATGCATAAAAAAATTGCTCAATTATTTCAAAATTACTTCATATTTTCAAAAGAAATTACTTTAAATAACTTTAATAACTCAGAATTTCCACATTTTTGACAAAACTCATTTATTATGTCGGAAAAAGTTCATACATTTGTAGATATGCTTCCTGGCAATACGACTGGTCACGTACATAGTGCAATAAACTCCAATGTAAGTATGCAATGAAATATGCGCCTTAACATGTTCATTTTAAATCCAGCCCCCACCCCGAACACACTTCGCACTGATTCCTATCACCTTCTCTACATTATGCATAGTTTTTGCTGCAAACAACTTTGTGCATTCAAACTCTGAGTACTTTCCAGACAGTGACTTCCCTAAAGTATAAAATATCGTCACCTACGCATTTGTAGTAAATCAACTTTTTCTGGCAAAGCATCTTTTGCGAATATGCAAAAACTTTCTTAATATATGAGTAAGAGTTTCTTCAGCATATGGAAATCGATGCATCAATAACTTGACTTAACTTCCTTAAAAGAAATTTATGAAATTTACATATTAGAAAAAAGCAAACTAGGGCATGGGCATCATGGGCATACCTTAAAGATACAAAACTTTAAATGCTGAAGAGCAAAAATTAAAAGCAGGGTTGATATTCACAAAAGAATTTTTAGTGTTGGTACATGAAAGAATTTTGTTATTACCTTTTGTGACTTACGATGAAACAAGAAAAAACAACAAGAATTTTTGTGGGACATTTTAAGATGTTAGTGGAGTTTAAGGAATTAAAAGAATTTAAGTTGAAAATAAAAAAAGGCGCAAAGGATTTATTATGTTTCGGAGAAGAAAAATGATACCAATACAATTCAATGTGCGTTTTGAAGAAAAAGTCCAGTACTTCTAACTATTATGTGTATCACGTTTTACAAAAGAAACATCATCAACTTACGGAAATAAAAATTCACGGCATCGGCAAACGTTATTGATAAATCTCTGGAAACTTTATGCAGACCGAATGGCATTCGCGAAAATTCGAAGAGACCAAACGGTGTTATAACCTCAGTTTTTGGGACATCTGGGAAAAGTGGAACATTATGCAATGGATTTGACCAACAACTGTCGGAAGAATGAATAATGCCCCTATCAATCATGTATTGAATCTACTCTTTAATTTTCGTTTGATCCATTCTTCTTGGCTTTGTAGAAACTGGAAGGCTATGGGTGACAATATGATAAATAACCCCAGGGTTTGAGCAAAAATTTGAAATATCATACTTGAAAATTTCTGGATACTTCTCACGTAATAGATGAGGTTCTAAATCCCCAAAGATATTTTTTAATATCATAATTACACCCTACACCCAGGGTATATTCACTTTGTCCTTCCGTTTGTAACCAAGAGAAAGAGGCATAGTAGGAGGTGTGGAAAAGTGTATATATTTTTGATCAGCGTCACTTCCTGAGTCGATATACCTTTGTCCGTCTGTCTGGCAATCTGGGAGGCTGGCAGACTGACTGTCTGTGCGTGGAAATACATTTTTTGGCAAAACTGAGCAAGGATATTCAATGAAATTTGGTACTCTGCCTCTGTCGTCAAAGTTAGCTCGAGGGATTGAAAATGAGCGAAATCGGTCAACGGACACACTTACCGCCCATAAAAAAAAAATATATTCAAAATGCAACTTTAAGAGTATTGTTCACGACAATGCAACCAAAATATAAATCAATACTAGGAATAGTTAGCGCAAGTTTCGAGCAAAAACTAGATGAATTCGGACAAGAGGGCGTGGCACCATCCATATAAGCGAAAGTTCTAAAATGTTATACTGAAAGTGTTTTTTGAGATAATCCAACCAAGCATCACTCAGATACTAAGAACAGTAAATACGGGCTCCCAGCAATGACGGCGAAATCGGACAAGAGGCACCTCACATATAATCAAAAGTTTCAAAATGCTATACTGGAAGAGTTTTTGAGATAATCCAACTAAATCTCACCCAAACACTAAGGGCGATAAATGTAAGCTCTGAGCAAAAACTGGATGAACTCGGACAAGAGGGCGTGGCACCACCCATTTATGTGAAATTTTCGAAACACTGCAGAGTTGGGTATATAATGATAGGCCAGGCCAAAGGTAACACCCTTACTAGTTTTTTACTTCGATCGTCTTTTCAATTTAAATCGATGTTCAACACTTTTTACTGAACTTTTTGATATGATTTGTTTATTGATATCTTTATCGATACATCTCAATTGCTGTCAAATTTTCAATCAATTTTTAATTTTTTTTTTCTATAATTTTCGATTTCTTGGTATCAATAATTTTTTATATTGCATATACTACATACTACTTTGCCGACAAAACTCTTTTAAACAATTCTAGCTTAAAGTAATAAGATGAAGTTAGTAAAATTAAAAATAAAAAAATGTTGTCTTAAGGAAGGTAGGTACTTAAAACAAGATTTATGGTGTACCTAATGTGAATTCTTCAAGTTGATATTTATGACTTCAACAACGAAAGTAATTTTCATGTGTTGGCGCCGCAAAAACATTGGTGGTAGTAACAAAATTTTACTCCTGTGATAAAAGAAGACTCTATACCATTAACTTTAAGTATAAAGCCTTAATTCTTTAGGAAAATGTTAAATTAAAGAAAAAAAATTTAGTTGTTGTAAATATTAAACAACCTCTTACAAAAACTCTGAAACGGCAATTCATAGAACATAAGCCGGCTAATTACAACAGAATTATATTCAATTTTTTTCCATACAAATGCAAAATAGAAAAGGAAAAAATTTCAAAACGGAAGTAAAAATGTAAGGTAGAATGAAAAAAAAATGTCGCACTCACAAATTAAATTAAAAATGAATCAGCTGAGGCACTAGAAATTTAAATTACTAAGACAACTCAGCTCAATTCACATGCATCCGTTGCTTATTTCCTGTTTTCTTTTCAAAAAGAAATTAACAGAGAAAAAAAAAGGAATAAGCGCGAGAAAAAAATAATAACACAGGTGTTGCTCAAACACTAACGGATTTTTACAGTTACAACTTACAAGCACACAAACACACATTCATATGTGTGCTATACAGAGACACAGCCAGTGTCAACATTACTCGCGTATATTGTAAGTCTAAGCGATTTTTGATTACACTTCCGTTGTCATAGTCGGAAATTATCATACATCCTTCAGCTTGAATAATTTTTATGAATTTCACATCATAAATAGATTGAGGAATTGCAAATTCGTCTACCAATGTGATGAGTTTTTGAAGTTTTTTTTTTTTTTTTGTGAGTAGATTTGGTGGAAAACTTGTGGTGTAGATTTGAAGAAAACTGGAATTTAAGGTGTCCTATTAAAGCCGAAAAATTGAGTCTTTAAATTATCGTTCACAGTTTATAAGAGGTAGATCTATGGATTGTAATGCTAAAAAAAACTCAGTCTTTTTAAATGTCATAAATGCCCTCTACAATAATTTTGTCGTTTTCTTAACGACAATATATCTTCTTTTTTACGCAGACCGACATTTTTTTGCTATTTTTCTTTCAGTGTTGTGCATCATCAAGTTTTCCTTGTCAGACGCTACTTTAAAATATTAAATTCTCCAAAATTTAATTAGCTTAATTTGTTTCTATTTACCAAACTAATTAGACACCATTGTTGGCTATGCATACAATAAATTACTTAATACTATCACAGCTGTCAATCTTTTTATCAACCGAAACAGCACGTCTGCTTTGTCTATGACTGTTGCTCTGTGCTGCTTTGCTTGTTGCTATTTCCGTTTCCGGCTAAGGCTGCCACAAGTCGTTCATCATTGTTTCGTTCAATGCATCAGCATCCCTCAACTCAACTCTCACGCTTCCTTGAAATCAATTTGTTATTGTTTTGCTACCCTCCTCTCTCTCTAAGGTTGTTGTGATATAATCAACAAATCCTGGCTGGTTATCAACAACATAAGACGCAAGGATGCAGCAGTAACGATTGCCAAGAATTTAATGCTGTTTGCTGACAGTAATGCCGACACATAGACAGGCAGACGGACAGACCGTATGAAACCGATAGACATTTAGACAATTATATCAAAAACAAAGACAGACATTATTCCTGTAGACAACCACTAGACATTTAATGATGATAACAACATATTTTCCAAATTGAAACTATGAAAACAAATGTAAAATTTTGTCAGTTTTTAATTGAGCAAAGAGCTATTGCATGCTTTTTGGACATTTCTTTACCAAAATTTGCTGTATTACTGAATGCGAATTCGTTTAACATTATCAACAGACTTCAGAATTTTTCGGATTTTAGAAATTTTCCGGCCAAATATTTTTAAATAACCACTTTAATCATAAAGTGATAATGTCATTTTTAATTGGGAAAATTAAATGTTTTTGTTGTGTGCTACCCAAACAAAGCTCATCCGCCCTCTTTGAAAGGAAACGAGTACGGTACGCTTTGAAACACAAGTACAAAAAAACTCTTAACTTTTTTTTTTGTTAAATTTTGTGGTAAAACTCATTACAATTATTGTTCCAGGGAAAAGAAGCGCACCAGTTGCAATAAAACAAACATTTGCAAACACATAGTGACTGACAGGCAAAAAACAAATAAACTCTAACACACACATGTGCTCTTAAAAAGCACATTTTAATGAAGGACCGACCTTTGGTTGAAGGAATGTTGATGGTAAGATGGCACAGCAGCAGGTGTAGCATGTGGTAAAAACTTATTCATTGCTTACTTAACTTATGCGCTTAAAATGGCATTTGGCTTATTGTTCTTAGTTATGTTAGTTTACTGGAGGTTTTTCTGCATTGCACAGTGTTAGGTTTCTGTAATTTGTAAGGCTGATGCTAAAAATTTCCTTTTAATTTTTCAACTTACTTATTCATCATTTAAAAAAGATTTATGAGATATTTCGGAAGATGGGGAGACCTGTTGACATCGTGGGCACACGAGGATGTTTTGTACAAATTTTCCAGCAACATGAATTGCTATCAAACCCTTAAAAAATGTAGTAGAAATTGCCGTAAATTAATTGTAATCTAAAAAAGTTCATTCGAGAAAAGATAACCAAAGGAATAAAAGAATAAAGTAAAATAAGAAATGTTTATTCTGCACAGCAAAAAGTCTTGTTTTTATAAACTTGCATACTTATTCCAATTTTTTTTTTTATATAAATTATACAATTTTTTCCTTTAAATTTATTTATTTAAAAACTTTTAACTTCTAAGCCAAAATTGTTATGAACTATAAATTTTATACCAAAATTGTTATAAACTATAAATTTTATACCAAAATTGTATAAAAGCTTTTGAAGATATTTTGAAAAAACAGTTTTTTTCTATATTTCGAGTTTATTGAAAAAATATCTCCTAAACTATAAGTCATACGAAAAAAAAAAACAATATGTAGCTTGTTGTGCAAGTAATTTCCTATAAATACTTTTAACGTGTGACTCACCTTTCATGAGTTATAATAATTTTAAGCTCAACACATCACTGTGCCTACTCATAAGCGCCATGCACAATTTATTAATTTTTTTAAGCTTTGAAATAGGATATCTCCTGAGTTATAAGTCGTACGAAAACAGTTTTTAGATCATTTTCATAGAAAATTTTATAAGCTACAATATTGTTCCACAATATTTTTCTCTTAATATAACCGTTAAAGAGATATTTGTTAAAAACTGATTTCGGACGCCATTTTTTCAATATGGCGGTGCGATCGAACACGATTCGAGGCAGCAAAGTTGAAATTCTGAAAGAGCACATCGAAATCTCAAAAACTATGTCAAATGAGCAAAATATGAATTTTATTTAAAATGGCTTAAAATACTTTTATATAAACTTCTATATAAAATTTATACAAAAATATTAGGGGAATGTCGTCACGGTCGGGCCGCTGTCAGTGTTGGGCCATCGCTATTTCTCGTATATAACGTGTTATAGCGTCAAATTTTTGTTCTCGATGCCAGAATACTTTTTTAAGCATTACTTGTCACCGGGATTGTCAGTAAAAATTTTTGTGCCTTCGTGTAGTTTTCGATAGTTCAAAAAATTTTGTAATAGCAGTGAAAAATGACCCGAAACTTGGAAAAGAATAATGCCACCATAAAAAAAAGGTATATATATCCATTAAGGGGGAATATACCCACAGGGTATATTCACTTTCTCCTTCCGTTTGTAACGCTGAGAAGGAGGCGTGGCAGATATAGAAAAGTATATATATTCTTGATCAGCGTCACCTCCTGAGTCGATATAGCCATGTCCGTCTGTCTAGCTGGCTGGCTGTGTGTGGAAATACATTTTTTAGGAAAATTAAGCTATAAAATTCAATGAAATTTAGTGCACAGCCTCTGCCGTCAAAGTTAACTCGGAGGATTGAAAATGAGTGAAATCGATCAAAGGACACGCCTACCGCCCATACAAAAATTATATTCAAAATGCAATTTTTGGAGTATTTTTCACGATAATGCAACCAAAATACACATAAATACTACGAACTGTAAGCTCAAGCTCTGAGCAAAAACTGGGCGAATTTGGACAAGAAGGCGTGGCACCTCTCATATAAGCAAAATGTTCAAAACGCTTTACTGAAAGCGTATTTTGAGATAATCGAACTAAATTTTACTCAGACACTATGAATTATAAATACAAGCTTTAAGCAAAAACTGAATTAAATCGAACAAGAGGGCGTGGCACCTCCCAAAATACAGCTGTGTAGGGTATTTAATGTTTGGTTAGGCCAAAGGTAACACCCTCACTAGTTTTTTTTTTTTGTTTTTATTTGCAATTTTTAGCAAAATTCTTTAAAGGTCTTATTCATGTGATTAATATTAAATATTAATATTAAATAACAGATATCATGCCAATGGTTCAATTTAAAATTGAAAGTTTATGGCGAAATTTTCTTCGAATGCATTTATAAAAATATGTTTAAAGTAGAGTTGCTGAGTACTTATTGTGGTTGCTACATTTTAGCCCAAATTGGTAAGGTTAGACAACTAAAACAACGGTTATAAGCAAAATAAAATGAGTATTTAGTTTCAACGATTAACGCAAAACAAAGTAATATGAATTTGGGTGAAAATTATTATTACAATTTTTAACAATATTCTGAAGTTATTACTGCAAATTTGAAGTTATTACTGCAGAAATAGGGTATTATTACAGCTTATTTCAATGCCTGGGGTGAACCATTATCAAGTTCCCAAACGGAAAATTAGATTCCCTAACCTGTTTAATGTAGTATTGAGCGGTCGAAAAACACGCTTGTCGTCAGGGTTGGGCCACTTGTGTAGTCAGGGTTGGGCCACATCAATTTTTATTTTGAACCAGTGAAATATCATCACTCAATCGGTTTTTCGGAACACAGAACATTTACATTACAGTTTTGTATACCCCCTGAGTTGACACGAACGGTAAAGTAGCGAGTTCTATGGGCAAGCACGAGGAAGCAACGAGTGAAACGCACGAGGAACTATCGACTTCTTCTCGGAGTTGGACATCTTCATCTTATGAGTCCACTTTTTCTACGATTTTGTCATTGGTCGGGCCTCTGCAAGCGGCCGCGATAACAGTGAAATCTAATCGGGGGCACCGCACGATGAAAAGCACGTTCTTATCCTCCCAAAAAAACCGCGAAGAGTTACACAAATAGCAACAGATGCGCGATGCTTCGAAAACGCCTAAAAAATTCTGAATCGAAATAATTCAATCGCATGCATTGAATGCAAGCGAGACGTGCACTTGAAGTGTCAATCACACAAAACAGTTACTATGTATGCCGAAATTGCGATTCAAATTATTGTTATAATGGAGGTTTCTCATCGGAATTTTGTATAATCGAATAAAAAACAATAAAAAGTTTCATACATATTCATTTCACACTATTTTAGTACATATTTCATCGATATTTGGTGGTGGCCGAACCCCGACTACAATGGCCCAACCCTGACTACATTTTTTTTTAGTTTCGTCAATAACTCTTTTTTCCGAAATCGCAGAGAGTTGTCCTAAAGGTACGTTACAGATAAGGGTGCAAACTTTTAAATAAGACAAATAATTTAGTAATATTCAAATATATAAAAAAGATACAGAGCAAAGTTGCCCAAAGTGGCCCAACCCTGACGACATTCCCCTATAAAAGATTTTTGTAAGGTGATACTATTAAATTTAAATCAAAATAGTGTAAATTGTATTAAAACTTTATTTGTATAAATTTTATAGGAACAAGTATAAACAATTTGTATACCTAGTTGTAGCATGGATTTTATACCAAATGGTGGTGTGGATTTGTATTCATTCCACTTCGGTTTAAATTTAACACCCAAACTATTTGCAATGTGTGAACTTAGGAGTATTTATTTTTTAAAGTCGTCCTTCAACAGTCAATTATGATACACCGTACAGCTTAGAGATGAATATGCCTTTTATGAAATACTTAACACACACTCAGATATTTAGAAAATACCAACAATCCCTTCTCAAATGCACGCAGCTCCAAGGCACTGGATAATAAAGTGAAAAGTTGATTAAAGTTTTCGGTTGCATGTGAATAATTCATTCATTGTTTACCACCTCCACTGCTACAACTTGATATAGTTGGGTGTCTGCAATGCAAATTGTGTGGGGGCGACTTTAGTTAAATCACCAAAGCGTTGCCATTTATAAATTAAAAGCATTTTTCGCTTTTCATTTCTCAAGTTCAGTACTTTTGGCGCCCACCGCGAGATAGCTGGCCCACATATAAGACATGTTGTGTGATGCAAAAGTTATTTCCAATGTTCATTGCTTTTGTTTATGTCACATTATATTTTAAAGTTGAAAATGTTGGCGTTAATTTTTCACGCTCTAAGCCCTCATTTGTTCTCCAAACATATTAACAATATTTGCATGAATTAAGGAATGCTTTCTGTGCATTTGTAATCTGTTATTTAAAAATTTGCTGTAAAAAAGGATTACGCTTGACGACAAACATGAAAGCAGCTACGTGATAAAGCTTATAATGGGTGGGCTCATATACATATATATTCGTATGCAAGTCAAAGTATTTAAGAAAAACTCTCTTTGTTAGTCATATTGCAATATAAAGTCAGAAAGAAATCGGTATTTAAATGATTTGATTAGAAAGTCAGAAAGAAATCGGTGTTTAAATGATTTGATTAGATTATCTCAAATAACAGCTTGATAAACAGTTCGACGAGAATTGCATGATTATCGCATGCAGCAGCAACCCTAGTCCCGAAACAGTGAGTGCCAACTGTCAAATCTTATCAATAAAAGGAAACAGCTGATCGTGGATGTAAGCGGAATGGAGGAATGTAAGTTCAGGTGATGGTATCGTTCTCTAGAAACCCAACCGGAAACGAGGTAAAATAAAATTCTGAAATAACACCCGAGAAATTGTGAAAAGTGTTTCTTTCCTTGGCGGGGAAATAAATTTTTGTATACGAACCCTGGGCACCGACGACACCCGAGCTAGCAGCAAAATGTTCGTTACACTATATAATTTTAAACCTACTTATATTCGTGTTCTGATATATTTTGGATTATAGTGAGTCAGTCCATAAGTGCAAAATAAATGTTATGCAACAAAAAGTACAATTTAAAATACTTTTTTAGTACTATCATTTATGAAACGGCCCACGACCATTGTACTTTTTCGTCGTTCCAAAAAATTTTTCTGGAAAAGAATATGAATTCGAAATATAAATGGTATTTTGAATGATTTAGAAGTTATGAAAGGCAAAAAATGGTTTTGCATTTTGAGATCTTCAAAAACTTATATGTAACTGCTAAGCCATTAAAGCACCATAAGGGTTTTGGATTTATATAAAAGATAACTTTCTCGGAGTAAAGTGTTCTTAGCAAGAGATATCGAAATAGTTTCCTTTATATTTCAGAGTTCAGAAGACAAAAAGAAATACTGATGGGCAAATAATCGCCTTCTTTAATTCAAGCAACGATTGAACTAAATCGAACCCGACTTTAACATCAATTCTTAATAAGTACTACACAACACTAATGAAAGCACAATAGCTGGCATTTTTCAACACTTAATGACGTATGTAGGCAACCTTTATGCTGTTTTGATCTTTAGAAATTAAAGTTTTGTTTTGTTTTTTCAGTATAAAACTGTTGTTTCTGAGTTATAAGCCACAACATTTAAGTCATTTTCCATGTGCCGCCTTGAACGCATTGTACGCCTACTTGAATGAAAAATATCGTGGACTTTTTTTGTTTCCAAAACACAAATGCAGCTATGGGTCCATTTATGTGTTGCACGCCGCAGCAAAGTTTCCTTTTGAAGGGTATTTTTTTTACTCCAAATACTACTGCCATTGTTTATTTATTTATGTTGGTATGTGTGTATTTTCAAAACTTTTGCGTAATGCACATGTGTGAGTGTTAATTGTGGTGGTGTTGTTTTGAATGTTATTTTAATGAATGGATTATGAAATTTATACTCATAGTTTTGGTGGCTTAATGCAGTCCTTGTACGAAAGTTTTGTTATTTTGCGCTTGTATTTGTTTATTTTTTCTATTTTTAATTCACAGACAATGAAGTTAGTTGGTTCGAGTTAACATTTTGCTGTATTTCTGGCATAAATTAATGGCGCACTAAGTTTACATTTGACATAAAGTTCTCGTATAGGAATTTTCATTAAATTTTAAACAAATTTGTTCAACTTTAAGGGAGATTTGTGCAATATTTTACAATTTTGTACAACACTTTTATTGCAATATTAAAAAGATTTTGCAAAATATCGTGCTTTGTATTTCAGCCGTGAAATTATCAAAAATTTAAGAGGGCCAGCTAAGGGAACCATTTCATTTTTGACATTTTTAACACTGGTTCTAAATTCTCAAAAGCTAGCCAAAAGTCGAAAAAAAAATTTTTTTAAACTAACTTTTTAAGAACTGTATTATCTAACTGATATTAATAGACCTCAAAAAGTTAGTAAGAAAGATCCAGGTATTCCTACAACGATCTTGGGATCTCTCCAAGAATCCGCTTCTCAGACGCAAAGCTTATACTAAAGGAATCTAAGGCCAGTTTTTATGTAAATCTAATAACAAATTTGTAATCAGCGGCCCCGAAAACCCCCGAGTACCAAATTTCGTCTCGTAAATGTAATGATTTTGACTTTTGGCCTGCTTTAAAGGAATTTCAACCAGTGTGCGTCGGGTTAATACTACAACCAGACATCTAAAATTTTATTGTTTTGAGTAATGTATACAGAAAGATGACAAAAGAAAGGCTCTACGTCCCTTTTTTAACTATTGTTTTGTTCCGGAGTCTGAGTTAGCTTCAGCGGCTGCCATGGTCGACTAAAAGGCAATCCAAAACTTTCAGTTTACATCAAAATATTTATTTATTTATTTGCTGGAATTCCCTCAGCAGATAAATTGGTTTCTTTTACTTTACAGATGTTGTCGGCCGGGATATATCGGGGCTTTTGCATACAATGTTGTACTCCTTGATTACGTCGTATTGTTTGACCTGTGTCGGTAAAATTATAAGATTATTACACTACCATGCACGCTTGATGAATACTATAATAAGTATTACACGCACAGACTTACTACACTTTTCACCAGATGGTATCCAGGAGCCTTCAAAAGGTATGCAAAACCTTCCCTTCTCTAGCTACCCTAGTGATACCTAAGCAATACGAAGCCTTTGCACTTTACCTTTAATCTTTCAATGCTCATGAATATCAATATTTAAATAAAATATTGATATTGTCGCATTGAATGCTTGGCTGTTACTGCCTGCCTTCTGCCTTTTCGGTCGTACTTTTGAGGTGAGTATTTCACTTGAGGTGAACATATCAAATTAGGTGAATATATTACTGAGGTGCGTAAACTTGAAGCCGATGGTGAATATTCAATTTAGGTGAATAAACCAAATTGGTTTAACCAACAGACATAAAATTTGTGACGTTACTTGGGACGTTACAACATCTAGTTGGTTTTTGAAACGTAGTTCATGTATGATTTTATGCAAAAAAGCAGAGAAGCAAAAGTTGAAACCTTCAAAAATTACTGACGGTATTAATCACTATCTGTAAGATTTCATGGCGTACACATAGTAATAAACCAAAATTTTTTTATATACAATCTGACTAAAAACAATTAAAAAGTTTGGTTTTTGTTATAAACTAAAACAATACCTGGACTTGGAAGAAGACTCAAGAAAATTCTTTTGTCAAAGAAAGCTAAGTAGTACAATTTTTTTTTTTTTTGGGTTTTGATTTAGAATGGTCAAAGGCGAATTTTTCTAGGCAAGTGACTGCAGCCTTTATTATAAAAATAAGTATATGGGGAATTTATATTTTTAAGTTTTTAAAAAAAATTTCAATACATAATTTTTGATTTGGATTTGGAACAAATTTGACTTAAAGTGGAGATTCCTCTAACATTAATTACATCACTTTTGTTGGGATAGGACTAATTTATGTTAGTTTTTGCTTATCCTTTTTTAGTGGTTATATTGAATTTCAAGTCTTTCTTATCTATTAACCCTTGAAAAAAAAAATCGTTAACCCAATAATACGAAAACAAAATAGAAAAAAATCAAATTCACAGTCACACAAATCCAACAGGTAATTGAGTGGAAACGTGATCAGATTTCATTATTTATTGTTTGTAGAGGAACTCCTAATGGAATAAGTCTTCAACGTCATTTCAAGTAGAGAAGACAGGAGCATCAACTCAAGAGAAGATAAAAACACAGCGGGGTAGTTGAGACACAGTAAATGACAGCGAAGCTCGGCGCAAAATTGCCAACAGCAATGAAAGCTGGCAACAAGGATATGATGCTGCTGCTGCTGTAGCGAGTGTATGGAAGAGATTTTTAACACTGCTAAAGTCGAATAGCATAAGCGCGAAGGATTCACAGGATTCTTGATTTCAGGCAAAATGTGATTGAATTTCCGTTTTGTCCTATTCCTATTGTATGGTTTCGAGGAATGAATGCATAGCAGCGACAATGAAGACGACGACAACGATACACAGAGTGACGAAATTTGTAACGTTTTGTGGAGAGGAAGCAAATTTGTTGTTATTTGTAATTTTTGATAGGAAGTTTATTGCTGCTACTTTTTTGTTTGTGTGTTTGTTTGCTTTGAGTGTGTGTGCAGCTGTGTATGTATGACAGTCACACAAACACATACATGGATGTATCAAAGTGCCTTAATTTGTGGATTTAAAATAAATCGCTTGGAAATAATCGCTGTCGCGCAACATAATTGTTTTTGTACGTCTGTATGAAGGATTTGCTTTCTTTTTATGATGGCATAGATATAGAAATTCATTAAAAAAGAGACGAACGTATGCTATAAAAATAATAAAATTGAAAAACTTTTAGGTTTTTTGATTTTTTTTGACAGCTTGACTTTTTAAATTGCTAAAAAAATCAATATTCCGTTAAAGGACTATTTTATTTGTTATGCAAAAAAGCTATTAGATAAAGTTGTATGCTAAATTCACACACTTAAAGTTCTAAGCAGCCTTTTGCAAGGATTAGACTACTCAATGGAGAAAAGAAAAAATCAATATTTAAAGCAAAGCTTTTGGTTCAGCCAAAGTATGTTCTACTATGAAAATTCATATATCTCTTTAATAAGTCTTCACCTTATTTGAACTTTGGCCAGGTTTTTCAGTTTTTATTTTTTTAATTTTTTTCTGCGCTATTTATCGTTCTGTACACTTTCATTTCGTATTTTGCCTGAGGTACAAGTTTTTCCGCAATCACCTCATACACTCTCACTCCCCCATATGTAGTATGATAGCGGTAACTACACTGCACTGTACTGACTGCGCTGACTCTTGGTTGGGTGCACCTTTTGTACGTTTTTAATTTTCCTGTTTTATTTCCGGTTTTGCGATTCCGATTTCAACCTTATTGCGTACATTTTGTTGTTGGTGGAATTGTAGTTGTTGTTGTTGTTTTGTTGTTGTTCTTGTTGATTGTGCAGTTACCACTGCTGTCGATTTTTGTTGTTGTCAGTGTTGCTATTTTTGCAACACTGTTGATTAAGAGTCACTCATTCAACTCGTTCAACTGCGTGTGTCTGTTAAATTCAACATGCGCCATATTGTTTCCTTTTTTTTTTCGAAGTGATACTACTCGAATTAACCCATTTTTTCAATTGAAGAAAAAATATAATGTCGGAACCAAAAATTTTTCAAACATTTTTTTTTCGGGGGCTACGCGGTTTTTGACTTTTTACGACAATGAAGTGGCAAAAAAATTTTTTAACCCAAGTTTCCACACTAAAATTAAAAAAAAAATTATTTGCTATGTCTTTTTTCGTGTTTTCACGCATTTCAACAGTTTGAATTTTATTTTTTTTCGTGTTTTCTACATGACTCATGACTGTTAACGACATTTTAGCGGAAACAAATATTTTTAACGCAAGGGTCCCCCTTGGATGTCGAACCAAAAACTAAAATTTTGTTTTCTTTTTTTCTACGCGTTTTTACGACATTTTAGTGGAAAAAATTTTTTTTAACCTAACCTTTATTTTTTTTCCCGTGTTTTTACGCATTTTAAAAAATAAAAAAAAAATGTTCGTGTTTTTTAAGTGGTTCATGACTTTTAATGACCCCCCTTGGGTGTCGAATCAAAAATTAAAAAATTTTTTTTGCATATCTTTTTTTGTGTTTTTAAGCGTTTCATTGCTTTTTTCGACATTTTTATTGGATAACATTTTTTTAACCCACACTTGGATGTCGGAACCAAAAATTAAAAAAAAATTTTTTTTAATCAGAAAAATTAATTTATCATATCTGTGAAACAATTTAACGGACATGGATGAGATTTGGTATATGTATTAATAGTAGCGGGACAAATAATGTCCAAGAAAAACCCTCCACAATGGGAGGGTTTGTATGGAACGGCGGTCATAAATAGTAATAACACTATGCAACAAATGAGTAAAAATTTTTTCCCCAAGGAATGCCATTATTCATTTTATATGTATAATAGGCTGCTGATTCCGAAAATCGCATTATTTTTTTTTTATTTCGGTCGTTTTCGAGATATCGGTCATTTTCGGTTTTCAGACCAAAAAAAAAGATATTTCCATTTAAATACAAATATCTCAAGAACTAATATTTGTATTCAAACGTATTATATGTTATATTAAAGGTAATTAAATTACCTACAAATAATTTTCTTATTACTTTTTGGTTGATTTGTTAGTTTCGGCGAAATAAATTGATTTCTAAAAAAAACATTTTTTTTCGAAAAAATTAACAAAAAATCAAAATCAACTGCAGATTTATACAAGAAGAAAGAACTTTTTTATAATTTTTTTTTCTTTTGTACCATAGACTATATATTTGTGAAGAAAATAAGATACCATTTAAAAAAATCTATGGAAAAATGCAAAAGTTGTATACAATTCATTGAAAAGTTACCAAAATTCGTTTTTCCCAATTTTTTTCGTTTTTTTGTAATAAACTGTTCGATAATTGAAATTTTTTGTAAAACACATGAGAAAATCCAAAAAATTCTTGAAGTTAGCGTTAAAACAAAATACTCGTGTCTCGTCGTTTTTCTCCAGCACGTCAGATTTTTTTTTAATCGATTTTTGAAGTTTTTTAATCCACTGTACATGAAAAAACAAAAATAACGCATTCTTGTGTTAAATCGATGAATTTAACTATATGATCCTTACATTTGAGGTGTATAATGTGTTCAGTAAACTTATGCAGGATATTACGAGGAATATTTTTGTAGGAAATTTAAACCCTCTAAGACCCTTACATGTGGGTCATTTTGACCCCCCACATTTAAGTTAGCTTAAGTTTAAGCCAGCAGAGCTATTTTTTTTTTTAAAAAAATGAGGAGCCTAAAATTCGGCGTTTGGGCCCAAAATTAGCCTATAATTCTGCCATATTTTTTTTTTTCAGTTCTGCCATTTTCGCACTGCTAGCCTATTAACTAGAGCGTTTATCCAGCAGTTTCTAATTTTAAAAGTTCTGTAGAGCATTTTTTCTGTTTAAAGTCCAACTTTGGGCTCACTGTGTTGCTAAACCAAAACAAAATTTTATACTTTTACAGTTTTTTTTTCCGTCCCTAAGTATTATCTGACGATTCGCGTAAAAGTTTTTTAAATCCATAGCACTTTCAATTTTTACCTATTTATGGCCACAATCTCCCATTGTGCGCCCTTACAAAAGGACATATCTGAAACTATTTAATGCACATAGATGAGATTTGGTACGCCTACAACAACCACAATATTTTAATAATTTGCAAATCTGTATAATTGCTTTGTATGGGTTAAATGGGTTAAATTAGTCTACAAAAATATTTTACAGAAAATTTCCCTAGTGCACAAGAAATGCTTTAAGCTTTAGAACAATGCGTAAAAATTGTATAATAATAACGCATTATAAAATCGTCGGAATTGTGACATATTTTGAGTTGTGACTTTATTGTTGCAAAACTAAGGCACTTAGTTATTTGTGGTTCCTTATTTGAAGCAAATTGTCCCATTTCATGAAATCACTCTGTTAGTGATATTTTTCAAGTGAAACATAATCGTAATTTTATTAGCAAAAAAGACATCATTTTAATTATGACGCTTAACTCAAAAAAGATTTGATTTCTGGCCTGCCAACAGGTAAATTGAAATCTTTGAAAAGGTTTTTCTTGATATTTTGAAAATTTGGTATTTCCCCTGTTATTATCTACAGCTTAGGGTAGTAATAAAAGTAAACTCATCACAGAGGATTTATATAGAAATGCTTGGAATATATTAAAAGTCTATTCTTAGTGTACCTGCCAAAAGATACAGGTATTAATAACGCACCTACCTGTAGACCTTTTTTAATGCAACACACAACTGTTGTTGGTAGATGTCTTAGCGCCATATAAAAATATGGGTTTCAGAAGAGAGAATATAAACGCTGCAAAAATCAATCCACATTCAATATAACAGTGACAGTCGTGCTGAAGTGTTATACGTAATATTCAGTGACAGTCGTGCTGAAGTGTTATACGTAATATTATTGATCAATAAGTCTGCTCATACTGCATACAATATGTCTGCTATAACATTTACTAATGAAGATCATGCTGAATTGAAAATTTCAGAAGAAATGTGGAAAAAGTGTGAGAATGAAGAACTTTGTGATGTTGTGCTTATTGTTGGTAATGAAGACAAAAGAATTCCAGCACATCGCTCAGTACTTTCCGAAACAAGTGCGTATTTCAAGGGAATGTTTACATCATCTCTGCGTGAAAGTACATCGAAAGTAGTGAGAATGCTGGATGTAAATGGTGATGTCTTACAAAGTTTGATTGAATATTGCTACAAAGGGAGTGTGCTGATCAATGAGGAACGTGTGCTGGAACTCTTTACAACAGCGCATATGCTATTCTTATTAGATGTTGTCACGGCATGTGCAAAGTTTCTGATAGAACAATTACATCCAAGCAATTCTTTGGGATTTATGCTCTTAGCGGATTGTTACAATTGCGAGTTGCTGCTACAAAAGTCTAAGGTATATTGCTTAGATAACTTCATGGACGTTTGTGGAATGCATGAGTTTCTACAATTAAGTGTCGAGCAATTGAGTCAGCTATTGACTTGCGATGATCTGCATGTTCCAACTGAAGAGGACGTGTTTAACAGTTTGAGAACGTGGTTAGAGCACGATCCAATTGAACGTGAGCAGCACGTATGCAATTTGTGGAACTGGATTTTTTAAACAATAACATCAAGCCAATATGTACAACAATTGAAGCTGAGCAGTTTTTTATGGAAGCTTTAGAATGCCATCATCCTACAGCGCACAGTTTAGGGCACCCCTCAACAAAACCAAGAAAATCATATGAGATGTTAATGGTTATATCGCCAGATCTAGAAGTCAATAAATTGTTTTTATATTATCATTGCACTCGGCAATGCAAGTGGATGAAGTGTCGGGTAGAATTCGAGTATCGTTCATTCTACTCCACAGTTATATATAAAAATTGCCTATATCTCATGGGAGGAAGAGGTGGTCGTGGTGGTCGTAATATTTTGAATACGGTTATTTGTTTAAATCTAAAAACAATGACTTTGAATGAAGTAACTCCAATGATTGAACCTCGTGAAAATTGTGGTGCAGCTGTGTTAAATGGTTGTCTGTATGCGTTAGGCGGTCATAATGGAAAAAAATTTACAAGTTCGGTAGAAAAATTCAATCCAGATATTAACGCATGGGTTAAAGTCGCCTCTATGTCAACTGAACGTTGTTTTGTTAGGGCTGGTGTTTCGAATAAAAAAATCTATGCAGTTGGTGGTTTGTCCGAATTTGGCAACGTCGTATTAAATACAGCTGAATGTTACGATCCGGTTCAAGATGTGTGGCAAAATATTGCGTCGATGAGTCAAATAAGTGAATTAACTGAGGTAAGCATTTTATATGTAAAGTTTTAATAAAATTATTAATGCTAAATTTATTGAAATTGCGCTTTTACATCATCAAAATGTTCTCTTTGATGTAAATGCGCACCATGTAAGCTTTGGTACATTACAGAAAACAATTTAAATATTCGAAATAATTTTAAAAACCGAAAAGTGGTTCTAAAAATTAAAAATTTTTTTGTTTTAAAATTTAATCTGTCAAAAGTTTTATACGCGTATGAATTTTTACCCGTTTAATTTGAATCTGCAATTCCTTTCTCCATAAGTTTTGTAGTTTAGAAGATATTATCGCTTCACGTTGAAAAATTAAGATACGAAATGTTATGGAACGTATGAAATAATAAATTGCAGATTCGAATTTAGTGGCTCAAAATCCATATGGGTGATTCTTAGATAACTGTGTTTTTTCGAGTTGTAAAATTGGCAGATAATTTTTTTGGATTTTTGCAAGTTTCTTCATGCTATCTTGTGTTAACACACTCTTAAAACTCACCTTTTAAGTAGATCAACTACAAGTGTGAATTTAAAATATAAAACACAAATTTTTTTCATATTCAGGAGCACTTTTCGGTTTTTGAAATGACTTTGGAATGCATCCGATGTTTTCTGAAATGAAGCAAATTTTCCGTAGTGCTTATTTGCATCAAACAGAACAATTTGCTGCAATGGGAGCGCAATTCCAAGCAATTTTTTGTATTTTTCATACAAATTTGTACCAGTCTAATATATATATTATGCTTTTTATTTACAGCTTATGGTTTCTGATGGTCTTTTATATGCAATGGGTGATTATTTTGCTTGCCAAAATACAGTTGAACGTTACGATCCTCAGTCGAATGAATGGACTTTTGTATGCAGCTTATGGAAAAAAAACCCCAGATCATGTACAATACTTCATGATAAAATTGTCATTTTTGTTCAGGATCATTTCGAGGAATACGATGCTGTGACCGATGAGTGGAAAAAGTTGGAGCTTGCTAAACGTCGTCCGTGCATTAATCAGATATTCTCATATTCAGGCAAACTGTTAAAATCAGAATTTGTCGAACTACCAAGCAAGAAATTTACACCTTATGTTTCAAAATTTAGGAAACTGAGTTAAATTTAAATTCAAATAAAAGATTAGATATTCAAACAATGTTTTAAGAATTTAAAACTTTTAAAAGATTATACTGTAACATGTTATATGGCATAAAATTTTAAATAAACGTTTGAAAGTAAATTTTTTTTTATTTTTTTATTAGTGATTAAAATCACGTTATTTATTGTAATATGAAGTTGACGTTAAAGAAATAAAGAAATGTCTCCATCTAGTAAATTACAAGTAAACTTTTTGTGAAAACAGAGCCCAATTTTATTAATATTTAACAAAATGTCAGCCAACTCACATTATGACATTACTTTTGTTACTTCATATATGTACTTACTTCAATAACTCCGTTGCTTTTACGAATTTCGAGTAATGGAACGTAGGAAAGTTGTGCAGAATACTTTCAAAGCATTGGCTTTGGATATCACTGTTCTAGACCTGTGAAACTAAAAAATTAAACCGAGTGGACACACCGAAAGTTTTGCAAAATTTTAAAAAAAGTTAATCTGGACGTTTCTGAAACCAAAAATTTTAATTTAGTTCAAAAAAAGTAAGAATTATATAAGATTTTCAAAAACAATAACCAGGTGGCAGCCCTGAAAATTTATGTTGGATTTTTAAAAAGTTTATATAGCCCAGGAAAATAAGAATATTTCTGCGAATAAATTCCAAGTGAATATTTTTCACCGGAATTGTCTTTATTAAAGCATAATGAATAATGTGTAAGAAGTCCATTGAAGTCCATTGTGCGCATAAAAGTTATTCATTCTCAAAAGTCGCTAAAATCAGTTTTTTGCAAATATCACGCTTACGCAAACATTTACAGAAAAATATTTCTCCACAATTTTGTAACACAGGAAATTTCCGTAAAGATGTAAAAATGTTTTTGTGTAGCTTATAGTTTAGGAGATAACGTATAAGTTCATATTAAAATATTTTATTTTTAAAAAACCGTTCAAAATATAATTGGATTCTGTAAACACCGCATTAAATTTTTTTTGGAGCCACTCATGGTCTAAAAGATATTCTTCAAAAACCGTTAAGGTCTCGAAAATACTGGTTTTTGAAGGATATTTCTAAAACGGTAAGTCATACGATAAAAAGCAATAGCATCAATTTTGTAGAGAACCACAAGATCTACAAAAAATAAACCATATGTGTACACATTAAAGTAACCGTTTAGAATATATTCAAAAAACCGGTATTTTCGAGACCTTAACGGTTTTTGAAGAATATCTTTTAAAACATGAGCGGCTCCAAAAAAAATTAATAAAGTGTTTACAGAATCCAATTATCTTTTGAATGGTTTTTTAATTTTTTTTGTACGACTTCTCGTTAAAGAGTATTCGCAATTTTAAAAGTAAAATATTTTGATATGAACTTATACGTAGCATTCACATATAAAAACTGTGCACAACTTTTTAAATTGAGTTATCTCCTAAACTATAAGCTACAGCAAAACATTTTTTACATCTTTACATAGAAAATTTCCTGTGTTATAAAATTGTGTAAGTGTTTTGCGTTAGCGAGATATTTGCAAAAAAAAAACTGATTTTAGCGGTCTTTGAGCCTGAATAACTTTTAATGCGCACAATGGACTTCAATGGTTTTTTTACACATTACCCATCATGCTTAAATAAAGACAATTCCGGTGAAAAAAATTCACTTGGAATTATTTCGCACAGCAGCTCTTTTTTCGTTTTATTTTCCTGGGCTAATGTAAGTGTTTTAAGGATTTTTTGGTTTAATTTTTTAAATAAATAGTTTAAGCAAAACTAACATATGATGAAATGATGAAATGTTGCAAAAAGCGATGGAGAATGATGAAACGGAGAATGACGAAATGTTGCAAAAACAGTAATATCACAATGAAAATAGCAAATTTTTCTTTAAAAAGTTGAAACTGGTGGGTGTTAATTGTTTCACTTATATAAAGATAAAATAATACGATTAGTGATATAAAAAAAAACTTAAGCGGAGAATGATGCACACTTGCGTTCTTTACTAAATTTTTTAATTTTTTAAAACACATACGAACACTCACTGTCAAAAAACTAAAACTGACTGAGCTGAAAATTAACTGAAATCTCCTCTTTCTCTTCACTTTTAGTTCTCCATTTACTTAATATTTATTGAGAGACTAACTTCCATGGTTGTCAATTCTAACCCAGAAAAACAGTAGCTGAAATATATATGCAAACAATTCCGTATAAGTTTTTTTTTCAAAAAAAATAGCGTTATATCCGAAAGGGGCAAATTAAGTGCACTAAGAAGCGGTTAGGGATAGGACGGAGAGAGACGTTTTAACACTTCATGTTATAATTTTATAGTAAAATACTATAGCACAGGGACATTGAATGGTACATTTTTTGAAGAACTACCTATATACAGCTCTTTCTGCAATACAAAGCAAAGATAACTCAGTATTCTGACATGGTGGAAGAAGAATCCAGATTCATAAATAGAAGGTCCCATTGAAATTTTTGAAATTTAAACGTTTCTTTTTTATGAAAAAATAGAAAAAAAAATTTAAAACCATATCGTCATCATCATTTCGTCACATCCGTTTTTATGGTGTGCTCTTTTAAAACTCTTTCTATCCAGCATAAAGCCACCTTGTTGATAGAGTTATCAACATTTTTATTTCTTCTTCAACATTTTACCTATTTTGTTACATTTTTTTTTTTTTTTTCGTACTTATCCTTTGCGCCTGCTTTTCATTGCAAATATTTGCATAAAAAGGTCAGTGGCACTATCAATGGGCCGACATGTCGATGACAACATCTGATGCTGTTGCTGCTGCTTTTGTGTTGCTTTGTCACCGCTTTCTCGCTGTGTAGGTACCCTATTGAAATGTTATGTTTGCCTCTTGTGATGTGATATTTATGCTAAACACAACACTTTTGTGTGACCGCAATTTTGAGGTAGGGAACTTTTAAAGTAATAAGCACATGTCATTTTGAGATTTTAGTATTTTGAGCTTAAAGAATAAAAGACATAAAGTAGGGATGAAGAAGTTCAAAATTTTGTTAAATTTAGAAATATTCTTCAAAAATGCATTACATGCAAAACTTTAAATAAGTCGTTACCTTAGCAACATCATAAAACTAAACTACATATGTCTTTCAAATATTTAATGCACATTTTTATCAAATTATTAAGTGATAACATTTGATTGCAATGTAAAACTCACATTCTGCAATTATCACACACACACACATTTATTAATAAACAACAACACCAACACAAATCAATCACGGCCAAACAATTTGTCAACGATTATGCTAATTTGTATGCAACACAATGTGACCCTTGACAATTGACACGTGATTTAATTGTTTGTTGTCCTTACAATCGTTGCCAATGTGTCAATGTGTTTATTGGAGCTTATAAGTGTATTTGTATGCGTTTTTGTGTGCGTACATTTAATTGTATTTTATCATTTATCTATGATGACAAAATTGAATTGTTAGCAAACAATTAAGTTGAGTTGTATGGCATTGCCAACAACATTGTCAAAAATAGCAATGTAACAATAACAAAATTATCATTGTAGACAAAGCAAAAACAACAAATAAATATACAATCAAATGCACACTGACACACTTACATATACATACATATGTATGTATATGCAGGCAGACAGCCAATTAAAATAGCTACATTGTTTTCAAATAATAATGACAGAGAAAAATAAATAACAAGGTGACGCTGGTTGATTTAACCAGATTCACTAATGACTTGGCGGTATTTGAAAATATTATGTTCTTTTAGGCACAGTCATTTATTTAAAAAAAAAAAAGAATTAAATTTAGGAAAATTTTTAAACAAATAAAAAATATAAAAATTATTAAAAAAAATTTTGTTTCTAGCAAATATACCGCGGATGAAACCCGTCCTAATTCTTAAACTATTGGGTGTACAACTTAAAAACCGGAATTTTTTAGCGAAATTTGATGCTTTATTGTAGAAAAATTTTACAATATATTTTATTCAAAGTATTGTATATTGGAAGCTACAACATTTCCCCATCTTTCAGGCAATTTATGAATTCACTCCCAAAAAAATTGCGCCGGCTTGGCGGCCAAAAATGAATCGAGCCATTTTTTGATATCTTTAACTTAAGTGAAGGGTATTCCTGATAGGGCATTCTGCATTGATCGGAACAAATGGTAGTCTGATGGTGCAAGGTCTGGGCTATAAAGCGGGTGAGGCAAAATTTCCCATCCGTTGTTTTCCGTTGTTTTCCAGGTAATTTTTGACTGGGGCAGCAATATGTGGCCGAGCGTTATCGTGGTGGAAAATGATTGACTCATGTCTGGTCGCATACGTTGGCCACTCTGCCTGGATTTTCTGCTTCAATTGGATCAATTGTTGACAATAGAATTGAGCATTAATGGTTTGGCTACCTGGCAATAGCTCATAATGGATCACACCTAGCTGGTCCTGACCAGAACGGTCTTTGTCTTCGGCATCAAAATAACCACTTTTAAACCACTCACGACAGCTTGATTCAGCTGGAGCATAGCCCCATAAACTTCTACAAGAATGCGATGACTTTCGGCAGCTGTTTTCTTTGCAAAAAAATGACCCACTAGAACCCCCCCGCAAATGCTGTCTTTTTCTCCAATTTTCGAAGTTATTCATCGTGAAAAATAATAATGATGCACACAAGATAAAATTTTTTTTGTTGACTGATTTTGACAGCTGTCAAATGTACCTTCAAAATGACATATATATAAAGTTCGAGCTTTCACGATATTTGTTAGTACGGACATCCACCGTCAAATTCCGGTTTTTAAGTTGAACACCCAATAGAAATTAAGGAATTGCTGAAAGGAACTAAATACAAGTTGAGACAATAGCAATATCATAATGTGAATTGTCTGTCATTTTGTTAAAAATTAAAAGTATTTAGCTTTGTTTTCGTAGCCACTTTACTTGAAACTTTACTATCGAGAGAGGGCAGATGAAAGAGGGATTCCCCCGGAAAGTCCCGGTTAGCAGTATAAACTAAGTATTTTTTATTTAATAAAATTCAAAGTATTTTTTGCAAATAAAATACAAAGTTTATTTTTGCAAATAAAATTAATATCCTATCTCATACTGCAACATAAAATTTGTCATAGGATTTTTTTAGATCAGATGACTTTTTGAGTCAAATTTCAGTACCAAAATGTACGTAAAACTGCATAAGAGAAATTATTTGTTCATTCCACTTTTTTTTTTTGAGTACCTGTGTCATCAATAGATTCACTTATAGATATGTATATCATTTTCAAATAACAGTACCGATTACCACGATACAATTGTTTCATAAACTTCAATCTGAAACAGATATAATTGCAATTATGGTCAAACTAATTGACAATCATACCAACACTACACCGACAAACAACTAAATTTACTAGTGACAATAACAACATCAACAACAAAAATGATAACAACACCAATATAATGACCACAAAAGTGCAAAAGACTCACACAATTACAATTGACACTAATCGCATACAATAACACGAACAAACACACACACAAACTCACATTGACAATGAAAATCTGAAAATAAACACGTTGACAGGAAAACCAAAATTATGACTCAATCACGTCACCAAAGGATAATAAATAAACTACACTGTGGGGGGTCAACAATGGCAACAATCGACGTGCACAGAACAGCAGGCATTAGTAACAAAAACAACAACAACAGCAACAATGGCCCCATAAAGGTCAAAAACCAATATTTGCCAAAAAGTGATGAAAGTGTTGGGTCAAATGACCAACAACATCAACAGCAACAACAACAACTCAAATGAAAATCAGCTGAATGCCAAATTAGTCAGTGCGATTGTCAGTTATTTGAAAATGGGTTGAATTTCAAATTTCAAGCCGGTAAATAAGAACACATCATTAGAATCGTCCTCGTAGTTGTATGTGCTACAAGGACATTATGTAAAGGGAAAGGCGCTATAACTCATATTATGTCCGTATTATTGAGCAAATGTGCACAGAAACGATAAACATTTCAGTTTTGATGTGAGGGCAAATGGCCTATTTGTAGGAAACAATGATACAATAGATAAAAATGTCAGGATAACAGTCACAAAAAAAAATACCATGTGCTATGGTAGCTAGCACTCTACCATTAAAATAGAGTCTGATATAGGTCTGCATTTGAGAAAATTTAAAATGATCTTTTGAAGAGAAGGTTGTTCAGCCCCCATACAAAGTACGAAATTACATACAAATCAAAATATTTCTGATTTTTGATTAAAATGGAAAGTACGAATATTTTGGAAAAAGCTACTAGCAATTTTTTTTTGAAGTATTTGCTACTCAGAACTCTAATCAGAACTCCTCCACGACAAATTTTTGTTTTTTCATGAGTAACTGATGGAACATTATTCACTATACCACTAGTTAATATGAAAACTATGAATAATTTGGAAAAGTGGAACTAGAATTTTCTGTAGAACTCATTGACAGCTTTACAGAACACTAAATAGAATTCTGTTTTTTGCAAAAAACTTTTTTATGATAAATTTTTTCAGAAAAAAATTTTTTAAAATATTTAAACAAACTTCAGACCTGTTACTTGTTAGCTCAAAAATGTTTTTAAGGTAGTCAACTTTGGCTCTTCCATTTTAGGGGCTATAACGATTTAAAACTTGCCACCTCTTTTGCCCATTCAAAGTGGTCGTGCCCCATATCTGAGTATACTCGCATTGAAAATCAGATGGCATTTTTCAGAATATCTTAAGAGTTTTTCAATTGACGCAAATATGCTAAAAATTTTTTGACTTATATTGAAAGAGTGGATTCTCAACAATAATTTTTTTATAGATAGACATAGCCATTTTTATAATTTTCCAAGGAAAATCGCAAACGATGCATTTCGTTAAACCATTTACGTAATCCAAATAATTTGTTCTTTAAATTAATTACAAAGTACTACGTCTAAAAAAAAATGAAATATTTTTGAAAGATTGTAAGCGACCTAAATGCCAACTTTAACCCCCTTAGCTCTTCTATTTTGTGAGTTTGTGAGGTAACAAGTCGCCTCCACATATTTATTTTAAATCGATTACTGAACTTAAATTGATTTAATAAGATTTACACTGTATTTGAAATGTTTTAATTAGTAAAATAAGAAATTTGAGGAAAACCAACAAAATAGTTGGACGATAGTGTAATAGATTAAGTACAATAGTTTTAGTAACATGTGACAACACCAGTAAAAAGCTGTCACAGCAATCAGCTGTTCACCACACTTAGGTGAGTTGGGATGGTTATAACCTCAGTGTCGAGGTGAAATATCGTCATTCCGTCGGCGACTTGCAGCGAGTGAAGGTGGTAAGCACAGTAGTTAGAGGTATTTAGCTGGAAAAGAATTAAGCTATGCCAATACTGTGAAGGTGATAAACATTGTAGTTAGTTAGTCAAAACGGTATTGAGCTAAGCCAAAGCCTTTTTGGCCGTTATGTTTTCGTTCGTATTGAGCTATGCCGATACTAAGAAGGCGGAACGGGCGATAGTCGGGATAGTTATATTGGCGATTTGTTCTCGCTCGTGTTTCAAGACTTGTGCGAAAAGGACGGCACTAAACATTGGTCGTTGTGTACTGCCTTGTATTGAGCTATGCCGATACTGCGGAGCCGGAACGGACAATATAGTGAATAGATTGATAGTCGGGATAGTTATATTGGCGACTCGTTCTCGCAAGTGTTTCAAGACTTGTGCAAAAGGGACGGCACTAAACATTGGTTGTTGTGTACTGCCTTGTATTGAGCTACGCCGACACCGTGAAGCCGGAACGGGCAACAGGGTAGAGCCCTTAAGAGAAAAAAAGAAGCAAGGCTGGACGATCGAAGCTAACCTTGGAAAATTGCAGATGCTGAATTTCATAGAGCCATTTTAATTTATGAATATCTTTTAAACCATTTATGGAATACAAATAATTTTTGCTTTAAATATATTATAAAATACTATAAGTATTCTTAGAAAAAATATTAAAAGCACCTTATTTGTGATGTATTTCTCTATAAAACTACATCATTAAGTTTTTGAAATATATTGGCCGAAAAGTTGTTTTATTCCAAACAAAATAGCACATTGCTGGAAATGTTTTCACTGTTCTTAATGGGAGATTAAATGCAGCAAAAAGTGCTCAGTTTGACAAAAATAATACAAATCACTTATGATGAAATCTCTCGAAGGCTCAAAGGACTATGTATTAATTTTTTTTTTATTATTTTCTACTTCCTTTGCCCTTTAAGCCCTTAATTTCATTTCAATTTCATTATTTGCATTTACTCAACATTTTCATTTCCTTTTTATTACGTTTTAGTGTCATTCCGTTTTGCATCTAAATATACATATATCTAATGGTAAAGTAAATACAATTACACAAACACTCAACTGTAAGAAAACGCAAAAATACAACAACTGCCAACTTCCATTTTTCGTCTTTTACTCGAAAATTAAAAGTGCGCCATGTTTTAGAGCTCTTCCACAAATAAAAATAATTCCATCTTTTGTCATACGGAAAACAAAAAAAAAAAAATTTGTTTGAAAAAAAAAACAAATATAAAATCATGTCCTCTTGAACGTTGCTGCTGCTCCTGCTGCTGATGTTACTCCTTGGATATGAGTGAAGTAATGCAATTCCCGCTTTTCTGGTCACGTTCTCGAGTAAATCAATTAAGTTGTCATAAATTTCATTTTTTTGTTTTTCCATTTTATTTGCCTGCAAATGGACTGCGCGCCACATCGCAGGATGTTTTTGCCTTGAAACAATAAATAATGAAATTTTAAGATTTTAGAATTCTTTATGATTGTTTGTTTTTTTTTTTCCGCCGCTATATGTGCATATTTAGTGTAGAAAAATGTGCAAAATATCCAGAAATAAACTCAGTCTTATAGGTTACATAGACTTTGTCGCAAAATCTCCAATGCCAAAAATTTTCACATAACAAACATTTATGATTTCCAAGAAACTTAAGGCCGTTTCACGAGTACTCTCAGCAAATTCTTTAATACAAACACTAGAAAAAAGTCAGCATCATCAATGTGATGAAGACTCTTTAAAAATCCACTATAACGCCTTTCACGCTAATAAAAATCAACTTGAGACAAACAAACGACTTCTCTGGCAACGCTCCGTGTAACAAAGACATTATCCCTTCCTTCGCCTAGTAAAATCATGCTTGGCGCGCGCTTAACGAAATTAAACGACGTCGTCGAGTGCTCATTTTGAAATTGTTATTGAATCTTTAGGAAGTAAATAATCCTTGCTGAATGAAAAGAAAATCCTTGTAGAAAGCGCTCATCAAGGCATGCAACGATATACGATGTGGGTGTTTGTGTGTGGAAGTAGAGAGCAGCTCCCCGCTGCTAAATTGTTGCCAAATTAAACCACCATCATTTAGAAAGCTTACGTTATGCTCCGTTGGTTTGTTAGTTGGTTGATTGTGTTGGCTTTGCTGCTGCTTCTGCCTGTGGTATATGCTGGTATGTTGTCGTTGACCCATGACGAAATGAAATCTTAAACGAAGCACGAAGTTTGTAAATAGAACTCTTCAAATACTAGCCATCCAAAATAACTGGGCAATGTTTGACAAGGTGATGAACCTAACTAGGTCTTTGATTTCTAATCTGTCAACCGACAATCGGAAGGTGAATGAATATAGTTGACAGCCATTGGTTGTTATGTGAAGTCCTCAGGATAATATCATGATGGTAGAAGTTAAGCCATCTGATGACATCTAAATTTCCACATCCACTAAGGTCACGAATATGAAATGAAAAGACCATGTTTTCGTGTTTGCTAAAATTCGAGAATTTTTATCTTCTCAGCAACCAAATAAGAGTCCTTTCAGACTTGCTTGGTTATGCAGAAACCGAGATAGTTTTCTAAATTAAAAGCTTTTCGGATTGTTTGAGAAATTTTATAGAGAGCCAAATAAATTGTCAGCAGGGACCGGGTCGATGAAAAAATAATTGGAAAAACCACCCCTTATTTAAAAGTTCACTTTAAGAGTATCCGGAAAAAAATAAATTTTTTTTTGGACCACTCTAAAAATAGCCAAAATATATTTTTTAAAGACCTAATATTTATAAAGAAAAAATGCCATTTAAGGGAATACGAACCAGAGAAACTAGGTCTTACTAGTGTGATATGATCTCGAAGGTCCAAACAACTCGAGATAAAAATGTAGGCCTAATTTAGCCCTTTATATATATATATAATTCTCAAACATCGGACATCACCTGCCAAAATTTAGAAAAAAAGGTGGTGTAAAAAAAAATGTTTGTTCCCTAGATACTCCCAAGATAAGCTTTCAAATAAGGGGCGGTTTTTCCAAACTTTTTTTTTTTTTTTGATTGGAGACCGACTCGTCTTAATGGATATGCTATTATCGCCATTGCAGTCCAAATTTTAGAAAATTCCCATAGGGAAATTATGAATAAACTTTTTTTTTTTTGACAGTTTAATGTATGATTCGACAACTTCTGGAAATTACCTAAAAATCTTAAAAGAGAGTGTCAAAAGTGTAAGCTGAAAATTTTACGCCTTGAATCAAGGTGTATAAAAAAATAATATGCGTAATCTAAAATCAACCATATATTTAGGGAATTTGATATCCTTTTTGAAGTGTTTGGGGGAAGATACTCGTGGAACTTGGAGAAGTCGTTTTTTTTTTTTTTTTTTGTTTTTCTAGTCTCACCATTTTCTTGATGGCCCAATCTGGGACAAGAAACAAATTATTTTCACAGATGGAGCAAAAGAAATAGTCCACAATAGTATAAGGTCAATGATCTTTTTTCATGGTCTTTGATCCATTATCTATGGTCTATTATCTGTCCTTTATGGTCAATGTTTCATAATATATGGCTTATGATTTGTTTTTAATGGTCTTTGGGCTAATATATGGTCTTTTATTGTCTATGCTTCATAATCGTTGGCCTGTAATCTGTCTTTATGGACTATAGGCCATAATCTATAGTCTATAGTCTAGCTTTAATGGTCTATGGTCCATAAGCTTAAACTGTTGTAGAATTATTTAAAAAAATGACACAATACAAATATGCAGCCATCTTGAATCCGGGACGATTCTAAGACATGCATAAAAATCCGATACATTTCCGGGACCTTTTTCGATCCGGAACGGTAAGGTGACCACATCAGACTATATTGTATTCTAGTATAAAAATAAAAATAGCACAAAACGAACTAATTACAGCCAAAAAAAAAAACTTCAGTAGTTGCTGGACTAATTATAATTAGTTTTTCAAAGATATATGAGAAAGACTGGCAGAGAACAAACTAAATATTAATCTATGAGCTTTTGGTTTTCTCCATTCGATTTGGTTACCCAAGGTATTGGAAATAAGTTAGCTCTTCACTTTGTGTAATTAATTTAAGTTGGTTTCAATTAAACCAAATAATGTTCTACATAAAATTTAGCTCTAGAAAAATTCCCAAAGAGACATTCTGAACAACGAAAATACATTGCTTCAATGTTACAAAAAAATTAAGAAGTAAGTAAACCATCCAGAAATAGTGCGACTAGCTTCGGTTCGGTATACTTTGGTTTGTCTAACCAAGATTGTGGGAACATACCACTCAAAAAAGTTTTCTTTATCATGAAAGGAAAAACATATGCTTTTTCTTCGGATTTTAATCATCATCGGGAGATTTTTTTTTTTTTTTCAATTTCTAGTTCATTGTTTTCCTTGCTAAATAAAGGTTATAAACTCTGTTAATTTGGGCAACTAAATTAAGATTTCCTACAGGGTACAAATAAAATATCATTGTGGTGCAATGTGACAAAGTAAATTGTTTTTGTGCCAAAATTTATAACACCATATTAAGCAATGATTCTTCTTCTTTAACTACGACTATATATTTCGCTTTCAAGTCCTCCGCATATTTTCGTCCTGTTTTTGTTCCATATTTTAGTTTTCTCATCCCTAAATTTTTGGTTTTTCATTATTTGTTGCGCGTTGATGCTCAATAATTTTTATATTTTCTTTGCATTAACGTTTCGTCTTTCGAACGCTCCTATTCATTGCTATTTCTCTTATGCCACTTTCTTTTGATTTTCTTGTTTTTTCTTCATCTTTTCTCTTTTTATTCTTAGTGGATTTATTAAAAGTGGCCAACGTTTATTTTTCCAATGCCACATCCTCTTTACTCTGCGAGGATAAATATTTTGGCAGTGCTTAGAAAAAGAAAAGGAAAAAAGAAAACCTTTTGAAAGTTAAAAGACATCCGTAAGATGTTTTAACGTTGTTACACTTAGAATATTTTATTATGGCAATGTGCGGGTTTGGGGGGTGACCAAGCCATAAAAATTACTCGGATAAAGAGATAAAATTTGTTTTAATAAAAATCGCAAATAATTCAAAAGGATTCCAACGTTAAGTGGTGGTGGTGTGGTGGTGGTGGTAGTAACAGCAAAAACAATATTTGTCCTCTTTTGTGGTTACAGTTTGAGTAATGGGGTAGGCAGGGTGGAATTGCTGCCTAAACATTTTATTTGACAAAGTTGCAAAGCTTTAATTCAGCTTAAAATTAATGAAAGCTATTTATGAGCTATTTGTGTTGTTGTTGTTATTCTTGTTGTTTGTGGTGTTGTAAATGATGACGTAATTAAATGTTAATTAACCATGATGATATTTTTGTAATTAAGCCTGACGCGTCATCTAAATTGTTGGCACAGGTTGTTGAATTTGGGACAGTTTTTTTGTTTTTTGTTTTATTTTTGCCAGAGCGTGTCCTTGTTACTGCTATAAATAAATTAATTTTTGTGCGTGTTGCAGCTGCGTGTTTTTGAATTTTATTTTTAATAATTGATTCGAGTTTTAATTAATTAATGTGTCTGTGAAAATTTGCGTTTAAAAAGCTTTTTAATGAAAAATTAAATTCTATTTAAATTAAGAAATTATAAAATATTACATGTTGCTTTTTACTATACCGTTTTTTTTATCTACTTGCAACCGCAACTCAAAAACTTTCGTATTATCTGCCGCCAAAACCCTTAAGCTCCAACCAGCTCAACACGCATTTACACATTCTTTGCTTTTATTTCTTCACTTCACTCTCTTAATTAGAAATATTGATGCGTGTTAAGCTTCCAGGATCAATTAAAAGCTTAACACAAGCAATTAAGTACGCACCATATACATAAATTAAGCGTAAGCGCTTACTTAGCAAAGCATTTAATAAAGTGCTTAGTTAAAAAGCATTTAAGTTGATTATGTGGTTTATAGGAATTGTATGTAGATTTTAACTGATACGAAAATGTGTTTGAAAAAATTTTAAGTGATTTTTTTAGATTCAGACTATACATTTAAGTGTATTCTGTGATTAATTGTCCTTGGAAAAAATTTAAGTTACACGTTATTTCACGCTGTCGAGAACTCAATTTAAATCAATTTTACTGTAGCTTAATTTTTTGTTTCACAAATGTTTTCTTTTTAATAAAAACTTGAAAAAAAGGTCGAAAAATGGTGCACATGAAAAAAGAAAACACAACAAACCAAAACAAAAATAGTCATTCTAGTTGTATTTCGTGGTAATAAATCCGAATCCGGTCACAGAATGGCTCTACCAAAAACGGTTTTTGAGATATTCTTTCCTAAATTTCAAAAACACGACTTTTGAGGTTATATAGCAGTCGCACGAAATTGTTTTGCGCTTTTTTACTTAACACATCATTTACTTTTATGCTTCATCTTTAAAATAAGCTATGAATTGATCTTCCATAATTCTTTTTTTTAATAATTTTAAAATGACACCATTTAGTGAAAATTATATAAAAATCCACATACGGTTTTTAACATTCATGTATCTTTTTAAAGTGATCACAACTTTTGAAAGAAAAATCATACAAGACCAATTCTTAGCTTATTATTAAGCGCTGCATTTAGTAGAAAAGATTAAAATAATTTTGTGCATCCTCTCTATAACCTCAAACAAAGATTGTATATTTCTTTTAAGTTGGAAAATCTCAAAAACACTTCATGATAGAACAATTTAGCGACAGGATTCAGAAATAAATCGTTATTGTCTTTTTTTCAAGTGTACTGAGCAAACGTTTAGTTTTTGAATAATGATTTACAAGCAAAAACAGATTTCTTGCATTTTGAGTTACAGTAAAAAAAAAAAACATTTCTTGAATCGAAAGATTTCAAGTACTTCTGGGACTTTCAGAGGGTTAACCTGCAGAACAATGAGAAAAAAACTAAAAGCCTCGTGGATTTTAATCCAAACAAAATATGCAGTCTTTGTTTTAAGACTTTCTTTATCCTATGATAATTTTGATCCAACAATTTTTTTGAATATTGCTGCACCCTAGTCCGTATACCTTCCTGTTCAGCATAAGTAACTCACGCCTGTCCTGTGGGTGATTTGAATAAATTTTTCGAGTACTCCATTTTTTTTTATGGAATTCTGTTAAACATCGTATTTCAACATGTTTTCAATAAAAAATTTCAAAATCCTTAGAGCACTTCGGAAATGATCGGCTAACGAACGATTTCCAAGTTGCCTTAGCCGAAGCAAATAAGGATAATTTTGAAAAATTGTTTCAAATGAATTTTTTTTTTCCAGAATTGTATTCACTAATGCACACAAAATAACGTGTGAAAAGTACATTACAAAATAATATGCCCAAAAAAAGTTATTCAAGGTCAAAAGTTGCGAAAATTATTTTTTTTCAATTATTTCGCTTACGGCTGCAATTACGAAAAAATAGTGGTCGACAGTTATTTACTGAGTTAACAGTTGTTTAGCTTTAATAATTTACTACGAAAAAAACTCAAAATTTTTTATCTATAACTCATGGTTTAGGAAGTATGTCAATTTAAAAAGTTTTAAAAATTCGCAATTTTTATATGTTGTACTTTTTAAATTGAGATAACTCTCGAAAGACTAATCGCACAAAAAAAAAAATTATGTACTTATTTGTAGAAAACTATATTTCCTACAAACCCTTCTCGGCACTTTTTTTCGTAGGACCTATGGTTTAGGAGATATTTTTCACAAACTGTTCAAATTTTGAAAAACTAGTTTTTAAGGAAATCTCTGGAGCTGTTTTCGCTTGATAAAAACTAACGGGATCTATTTTATTAACATTTGCATGATCTACAAATAATATTTGATACATATATACGAAATAATTATCGTGAAATTTTTTTACTTAAAAAAAAAAAAAAAAAAAAATGGCAAAAACGAAAAAATTTCGAACATTCACGCTTTCAAATCTAATAAAAAATTCATAAAAACTAGACCAAAATTCATCATACTTCTTTCAAAGCAATTTTTTATTCAAAACTTAAAGAATTCACACAAAATTCGCCTTTTTTTTTTTTTTTTTTTCAAGTAAAACAATTTAACGATTATTATTTCGTATATATGTATCAAATATTATTTGTAGATCATGCAAATGTTAATAAAATAGATCCCGTTAGTTTTTATCAAGCGAAAACAGCTCCAGAGATTTCCTTAAAAACTAGTTTTTCAAAATTTGAACAGTTTGTGAAAAATATCTCCTAAACCATAGGTCCTACGAAAAAAAGTGCCGAGAAGGGTTTGTAGGAAATATAGTTTTCTACAAATAAGTACATAATTTTTTTTTTTGTGCGATTAGTCTTTCGAGAGTTATCTCAATTTAAAAAGTACAACATATAAAAATTGCGAATTTTTAAAACTTTTTAAATTGACATACTTCCTAAACCATGAGTTATAGAAAAAAAATTTTGAGTTTTTTTCGTAATAAATTATTAAAGCTAAACAACTGTTAACTCAGTAAATAACTGTCGACCACTATTTTTTCGTAATTGCAGCCGTAAGCGAAATAATTGAAAAAAAATAATTTTCGCAACTTTTGACCTTGAATAACTTTTTTTGGGCATATTATTTTGTAATGTACTTTTCACACGTTATTTTGTGTGCATTAGTGAATACAATTCTGGAAAAAAAAAATTCATTTGAAACAATTTTTCAAAATTATCCTTATTTGCTTCGGCTAAGGCAACTTGGAAATCGTTCGTTAGCCGATCATTTCCGAAGTGCTCTAAGGATTTTGAAATTTTTTATTGAAAACATGTTGAAATACGATGTTTAACAGAATTCCGTAAAAAAAAATGGAGTACTCGAAAAATTTATTCAAATCACCTACAGGACAGGCGTGTAACTGTTTTGTTCTTTGTTTGGAATCCCTTGGCATGAATGACCAGAGGAGTCCACGACCCTTCTTAGGGCCCAAAATATTCACTTAGAGGGGTCGAAGACACCTCTGTTAATTTCCAAAATCTATTTTCAACCTTTCCCCATTGATTGGTGGAATAACATTTTTTTTGCAAAATCGGGTCCAAAACATTCACTTAGAGAGGTCGAGGACACCCCTGGTCATGTCTAAAATCTGTTCATGACCTTTCCCCACCGATTTGTGCAATAAAATTTTGTGGCAAAAGTGGGCCCAAAACAGTCACTTAGAGGGTCCAAAACATTCACTTAGAGGGGTTGAGGAGAGGACACCCCTGGTCATGTTCATGACTAATCCCGATCGATTCGTTCAATAAATTTATTTTTTTTGAAATGGGCCCAAAACGGTCACTTAGAGGAGTCGGAGTCTGTTCTGGTCATGTCCAAAATCTATTTTTGACCTTTACCCATCGATTGGTGCAGTAAAAATTTTTTACAAAACCGGGCCCAAAACAGTCACTTAGAAGGGTCGAGGACACCCCTGGTCATGTCCAAAATCTATTTATGACCTTTCCCCATCAATTGGTGCAATAAAATTTTTGGGCAAAAATGGACCCAAAACAGTCACTTAGAGGAGTCGGGGACACCTCTGGTCATGTCTAAGATCTATTTTCGACCTATCCCCATCGATTGGTGCAATAAAACAAAAACTGTCCCAAAACGGTCACTTAGAGAGGTAGGGCGAATAAAAAAAGATTCGTCTAAGACTCTTCTGGATGATGGTTGCAAAACGAGCTTCTTCACGATTAACCTACAACTCTTCCAGACGTGTTTTACACTATACAAGATGACCGACTACGACATGAGAATTTTCGAAAAATTTATTGTAATAATTTTATTTCTAGAGCGTAATATTTCTGGGGCCCGGTATTTTTCACGAAGCAAAATGTCAAACAAAACGGTATATTTTTATCATCACATAAATTTTGACAGATAATTGGGCAAAAATTTGCACTTTCTTATGAAATTATTTTTATATCGCAATTTTATATTTTATATTTTTTTTTTTTTCAATTTTTTTTTGCTTTAAAAAATATTTTGGGGAATAGTCTGTGGACCCGTCCTGGGGAGGTTAGGTTGTTCATCTCCCGGATCTAACCTAACCTAACCTAACCCGTCCTGGGGATCATTTGCGGATTCATTTTGGGGAGATGTAAGAGGATTCTTCTAAAACATTCGGAACTACCGGACAGTTTCTTACGGCAAAACCATCGCGGAAGATCAGAATGCGATTGAAAAAGTTTGATGGGTATAAAAACAGGGTGAACTGAAAATTATTTTGCTATAATTTTTGTGAAGCAGTTTTCAAAAATTCTTTGCGTACTTTTAGGCTATGACTATTTTGCGTCAACCTGAAAATATCTAATCACTCATACGAAAGTATAATGATGGATGATAGCAACGAAAGATTTGTACAACATCGATATGGAATAAAAATATACATAAGTACAAACAAATCTACACATCAATCTAATTCAAATCCTTACAATTTCAGAATGATCACGTACCTACTTAAGCACATTTACATTAAAATACAAGCACACATATCTACTAAGTATTAAATGATTGAAATTCAGCGTGTGCATGTTCTTAACTAATAAATTCTTACCAACTGCTGTCACTCCATTAGCGAAAATGCGCTAAAATGTGTAAAGTTTGTTGCAACATCGTCGTGCATATGTATGCATTTGTGTAAATTTACACAAACAAAATCACAAAGATGTAAAAAGTAAAGTATAATCATTTGAATTGCACTTCAACGCATACTTATATACTTACGTACACAAAAAAGAAAGGACAACGGCCACTTCCGTGCATTCGTCATCATCTTGGTAGCATTTACCATACGAAAAATATGTAGCATACTTTAGGGCAACTAGCAAACAAACAAACAAATACACAAAGTAGAATGTAGAATTCATATAAAACTTTCTTTGCTCCTCTCTGTGCTCTCTGTGTTCAACGATTTATTTTGTACAAGTTTTAATTTCCGGCAAATTTCCTAATGCAATTTCCTACACACCCTATGTAACAATTTCAGTGTGAAGTAAAAAGTATTAAAAAAGATATGGACATGTGGTGCAGAAGCAGAATTTATGGGAAATTATATTTTTCTTCTACTTACTATTGCTATGAATTGAAATGATATTACGTATGTACTAGTATCTGAAATGCTTCAAATCATATCGATTAAGTTAGTGTAAAAGTTGGTCTTTTATTGTTAAAATTTTGTTGCATTTGTTTATTGAAATGTTGCATATTACCAGCATTTTGTTTATAATTCAGATGCCAGTGGGCTTAAAGTGTTATCAGTATATCATATAATTCGACATTTATGAAAATTTCATTTCCTGTCCGCAAGTATTTAATGATAAAACCTCAGCTCACGTTCAATAGCAAAATATCAAATTTCAATATTGAAAATTTAGGTTTTGGGTTATGAGTTGTATTTGCCATTGTATTATCATTGCTATAAACAATTGATGTGACTATTTGCATTTCAATCATCCAATGTTGTGCACCAAATATCTCGTTAAATGACCAACTCCATATTGCAAGTGTTTTTTGTAGCACACTCACCAGTGACCACATGTATTGTTTTTGTTTCATATTGTTGCCATGTTTCGAGTTGTGCCTCTGGTTAGGCTGTCAATTACTTCATCAGTAACACCACAAAATGGATTGAAATTGATAATTAACTTTCAATCAAATGTATTGACATGTTGCATTATGTACTTTTGGATTCATTGCTTCACATTGACATTATAGGCAAAACAGCTGCTTAAATTGTTCTAAAACAGTTATACGGTATTTGAGATTTTAACAAAATAATGTAAGAAATATAATCCAATTACTAGTACTACTTTGTAACTCTAAGGGTCAAAGATATGGCCATTCACTTTAAGTAAGTTAATCTCTTTTGAATGCCTTTTTATATATGGGCATTAACCAGGTGGCGAACGTGACCGTCGTGCACATTTAAAGTGCAAAAAAGTGGAAGAAAAACATATTTTGATTTTGGTTTTTACTTTATATTATAGCTCCTATGGTAGCGCTATAGTTTTGGTTCCAAAATACAACAGTAATATTATTAAAATCCTTTCAGGGGATCCCAACTTATAATAATTTTTAGAAAAGATATATCTCAATCTTCCGATGGCTATATCTCCGAAAGTAGGTCCGACAAGAACTTTTTATTTTTGTTGTTGTTGTAACTTATTTTCAGAGCACTACTTGAGCAAAAAGAAAAGAAAAGAAAAGAAACAACAACAGTTTTTAAAGTAAAATTTTTCTAAGTTTTAATTTTCCCTTGCTTTAATTTACAAAATATTTTGTGAGTAAAAATGGAATAAGTCATACAAAAGTATAACAAATTTTTAAATTTATTATAAATGAAAGTGGAATAAGTCCATTCAGACCAAAAAACTCAACTATTTTCTATTACACTTGTAAAAATTTTGATAGCATAACAAAATTTGATTAATTTATAGTGGTAAACACTTAACACCAGTTTAATAACGCTTGCAAATATTTTTAAATTGAGTCGTACGCAAACCCTTTAATATCTCAGTTTATGAAAAAGTGGACTTATTCCACTTTCAAAAAAACCCATTCATATATCAAATCTCATTCATGTGCGACAAATATTTTCGGAGATATGATGAAGTGATTTTTGTGGGGCGTGATATCCCCATTTTTCCCAGTACACATTATTTGTCTTGGTGCTTTTAACATCAGTACCACATCTCATCCATGTACACAACAATTTTTCAGAGATATGATGATTTAAATTTTTGGTCCATGGTAAACCTTTTGGCGGAAATGCCGATATAAGAAAGCCAAAACAAAAAAAAACTAGTAAGGGTGTCAATTTTGGCCTGGCCAAACATTAAATACCCTACACTGCAGTATTTTTAAAATTTTGCTCATATGGGAGGTGCTACGCTGTCTTATCCGAGTTCACCCAGTTTTTGTCCAGAGCTTGGATTTATAGTTTTTAGTGTCTGAGTGAAAAACGTTTTAAGTACAGTGTTCTGAAGCTTTTGCTTATATAGGAGGTGCCACGCCCTCTTGTCTGAGTTCGTCTAGTTTTAGCTTAGAGCGTGCATTTATAGTCTTTAGTATTTGAGTGAAGTTTAGTTGGATTATCTCAAAAAACTCTTTCAGTATAGCATTTTGAAACTTCTGCTTATATGGGAGGTGCCACGCCCCCTTGTCCAATTTCACCCAATTTTTGTCAAGAGCTTTCATTTATGATACTTAGTGTCTGAGGTGAATTTGGTTCGAATATCTCAAAAAACGCTTTCAGTATAGCGTTTTGAAGTTTTTGCTTATATGGGAGGCGCCACGCCCTCTTGTTCGAATTCGTTAAATTTTTGTTCAGAGCTTGCGCTAATAATTCTTAGTATTTGTGCGTATTTTAGTTGCATTGTCGTGAAAAATACTCCTAAAATTGCATTTTGAATATATTTTTTGTATGGGCGGTAGGCGTGTCCGTTGACCGATCTCGCTCATTTTCAATCTCCCGAGCTATCTTTTACAACGAAGGCAGTGTACCAAATTTCATTGAATTATCTTGCTCAGTTTTCCCAAAAAGTGTATTTCAACACACAGCACCCAGCCAGCCACCCAGCCAGCCAGCCACCCAGCCAGCCAGCCAGCCAGCCAGCCAGCCAGACAGACGGACATGGCTATATCGACTCAGGAGGTGACGCTGATCAAGAATATATACACTTTTCTATACCTGCCACGCCTCCTTCTCTGCGTTACAAACGGAAGGACAAAGTGAATATACCCTGGTTGTAGGGTATAAAAAAACAAACAAAACCGAAAAAACAAAGTGACTGCACTAGGATTCGAACCGTGGTCCTTCTGCGTGTTACACAGAAACATATCCTCTGCACTACTGGCCTATATGATGAAGAAGTATAAAATTTGAGAATGAGAATTTTCGGCTGTTTTACGCCCGCGTTCGACAAAACTATGTTTTTACTCAAAAGTGAAACATCGTACGAAAAAAATGTAAAAAGCATAAAATGCTTGAAATCGTCAAAGAAATACGTGTGAATTTTTTCAGAATTTTTTGAAGATATTGGGTGTACAACTTAAAAACCGGAATTTGACGGTATATGTCCGTACTAACAAATATCGTGAAAGCTCGAACTTTATATATGTATATGTCATTTTGAAGGTACATTTGACAGCTGTCAAAATCAGTCAACAAAACAATTTTATCTTGTGTGCATCATTATTATTTTTCACGATGAATAACTTCGAAAATTGGAGAAAAAGACAGCATTTGCGGGAGGTTCTGTTGGGTCATTTTTTTGCAAAGAAAACTGCTGCGGAAAGTCATAGTTTGCTTGTAGAAGTTTATGAGGACTATGTTCCAGCTGAATCAAGCTGTCGTGAGTGGTTTCGATGGTCTAAAAGTGGTGATTTTGAAGTCGAAGACAAAGAACGTCCTGGTCAGGACCAGCTAGGTGTGATCCATTATGAGCTGTTGCCAGGTGGCCAAACCATTAATGCTCAACTCTATCGTCAAAAATTGATCCGATTGAAGCAGAAAATCCAGGCAGAGCGGCCAACGTATGCGACGAGACACGAGTCAATCATTTTCCATCACGATAACGCTCGGCCACATATTGCTGCCCCAGTCAAAAATTACCTGGAAAACAACGGAAAACAACGGATGGGAAATCTATACAAATTTTGCCTCACCCGCCTTATAGCCCAGACCTTGCACCATCAGACTACCATTTGTTCCGATCAATGCAGAATGCCCTATCAGGAATACGGTTCACTTAAGTTCAAGATATCGAAAATTGGCTCGATTCATTTTTGCCCACCAAGCCGGCGCAATTTTTTTGGGATGGAATTCATAAATTGTAACATTTTTCCACAATAAAGCATCAAATTTCGCTAAAAAATTCCGGTTTTTAAGTTGTACACCCAATACTATGAAATTATAACATGAAGTGTTAAAACGTCACTCTCCGTCCTATCCCTAACCGCTTCTTAGTGCACTTAATTTGCCCCTTTCGGATGTAACGCTATTTTGTAAAAAAAAAACTTATACGAAATTGTTTGCACATACATATATTTCAGCTACTGTTTTTCTTGGTTAGCTCTTCAAAATTTTTTTTTATATAGAATGGACCACCATGGAAATTAGTCTCTCAATTTAGACTATATCCGCTCCAATTTTCTTATTCTAACTGCAAAAAAAAAAAAAAATAAGAGAAAGAGGAGATTCAGTATACTTTCAGCTCAGTCAGTTTTAGTTTTTCGGCAGTGAGTGTTCGTACCTAAGTATGTGTTTTAAAAAATTTAGTAAAGAACGCAAGTGTGCATCATTCTCCGCGTAAGCTTTTTTTATATCACTAATCATATTATTTTATCTTTATATAAGTAAAACAATGAACAATTACGAGAGCTACCCAATTTTTCAAAAATAAAAATTTTAAATAAAAAATTGTTTATGTCCAAAAAATTCGGAAAAAAATCACACGTATTTACCGGACAATTCTAAGCATTTTATGCCAAACACAATTTTTTCGTACGATGTCCGAAATTCTCATTTAATGACCAAGTCTTATATTGAGTGTTTAAAAACCTTATGCATTTTACAGTCTAGTTCAATTTTGCATAAGGAAGTTTTTTGGAAAAATTGATATTTTGTGAGTTATGGGCATAAAACTAAAAAGACCGAACATTTTACATCAAAACACCCACTGTATTAAATTTTCTGACATAGTATGTTCTGAAAAGTTAATTGCTGGACATTAAGCTACAATTTTCGGTGAAATTAAATAACGGTTTCTGGAATAGTGTGCAGCTAAGTTTACTCAGCTATGGTAGGGCTAACGTCCCACTATATCCAAGTCTTGTCCCTATCACATTTTTTAAAAATTGTTGCACAGTGTTATTTTTACTTAAAAAGCAATCTAATCTACAGATTGTCAAAATAATTCTTATAGACTATGAATCTTGTTTCTACCGTTAAACAAACTTTTTTTATCAGTCCAAATCAAATCTTAAATAGTCAACCTGGATCCTCCTCTATTAAGTCTAAAGTGTACTGTCGTTAGTGATGAGTAAAATTAGTTCAAGACTGCTAAAGTAAGACCAATGATCATCAAGACCAAGACTGCTTTTTGGTCTAGCGTATTGATAGCTAGTAGGTGTGACACGCTCCTTTCAAGCACAAAATCATACCTCAATTCAAAATTTGGCGTCTTAAAAACCCAACTGCTTAGTAAAAATAAGGTTTGGAAATTTTAAATACACAATAATCTGTAGAAATTTTTTCAAGACCAAGACCAAGATCGAGACTAAGGTTTAATAACCAAGACCAAGACTCAATATCAAAACCAAGACCAAGGTCAAGTTCTTGGTGTGCTCATCACTAACTGTCATTATTTCTTTGTGGATTTTGAGATTTAAATAGCTTCCACCTTAATATCGATTAGGTTCGTGAATTAATTCGCCAATAGCACGTTTTTCAGGGAATTATTCATCCATTTCCTACCTAAATGAATTACTTTTGAAGCTTTGTTTACTCCGTAGAACGGTGTTGGATATATGAAAGTATTATATGTGGCTCTCTTCGATAGGCAATCTACCATTTATATCCTGTGGTTCACAATTGAGATACATTATTTCTCCTAGATAGGGCTTGGAGAAGTACAAAATACTCGCATGCTAGCATTGAGTTTTTTCCAAATGAAATTAAAGGTTTCAAAGTCGCTTAACGGACCGAGCAACTGCATATTTCGAAGCCAGAGTTACCCCTACCCATTACCGTTTAATTAAAGCGCGGTCACTGATGAACACTTTAATTTTTCGAGATGAAACAAACTTTTTACGCATCCTATCTGAGACAAGAAGACACGGTGTATCCCAGAATATATCCCGCATCTGAATAAATTCTATTCAATTATCAGATCGCTTGGGTAAAAAATTAGACCCTTAACCACAAAGACAACCAATTATTATGTCAGGTGCTGTGTAATCTTTTTTCCTGAAAACGTACTTAAAAACTAATAGTTTAACTAAGAGCACTACCGAACAATTATCATCTCACCTATAGGGAAATGCGTGCATTTTAAAATTGAAATCCAAAATCGTGCCAGAGTTATAACAAAAAAAAAAAGAAACCGGCACAAAAAACTCAAATAGGATTTGAGAGGCAATTGATTTTCGGTTCAACGCGTCTGAATGATTCGAATCAAATCAAATGAAATCACAAGAATGATGTTTTTTTCGCTATCAGATGCAGCAATTGAGAGCAGCCAGAGTACAGTGGAACGAATAGTGAAAAAATTTTGAGAATGTCATATATCAATGAAATTCTCAACATTTTGCTTTATGTTTTTGGGGAATGCGTTTAGCTACTTTTTGACAGAAATTTTTTGTTTTCGCAAACTAATCAAACGACCAAATTGTTGTTGTTCGTTGCGTCACCCCAAAATGCCAATTCCTGCCACTGACTGCTGAGCGCGCTTAACGATTGCATCCTTGCCATCCGCCGCACATATTGCGGAAAATGAAAATCAATTGAAAATCTTTATTGGCAGTGATTGAACTTTGTGTGGGTTTATTTGAGGTTTTTTTTTTTTTGTTTTTGTTTTTTATTGACGGCATTTTTTCAGTCGCTTTTCGCAGTTTGTTTTGGTTTTTTTCTTTTTTGGTGCCATTTGCTTGTTCTTGCACCTATTGCCAATCTCTAATCCGCTAGCGATCCAAAGTTGGTTTTTATTTTTTATCACAACGTCCGTGTGTGAGTGATGTTGAATGTTTGGGTTTTTTGTTTGACGTTGACGTCGTTCATTGGAATTCCTTTTGGAAAAACAATTCATTGAGTCGTCATTTGGTTGTGAAATAGCACCAGACAAACACAATCACGCTGATAGTCTGCTCTATGGAATCAAAAAATGTTGGCAATCGACAGCCAAATGATTGCGCTCGTGCAATGTTGCATTGGAGAAAAAGTGGTGGTAGATGGAAATCACGCATGTTAAATATTTAGTGCACAAGTTTCATAGACTCGAATGTAATTGAAATTCATGATTTTCTGAAAAATAAAAAGGATCAATTTGAAAAAGTTTGATAAGAATTGAGTACAGTTCCACAAAAGTAAAAAAGCTTAAACTGATTACAAATCCAATTTGAAAAATTTTGTAAAATAGATTTCTTTAATTTCCGAAACAGCGCAAAAGCTAATTTGGAAATAACACCCAAAACTTGGGCCCACATTTACGGCAAACTGATTCAGAATCGGGTTTGAATGCAAGTCTGTTTTCACCACTTATATATTAGCCATGAGCAGCAGATCCTTCATCGAGCTTCTTACGTCTAACTGCTGAAACAGAATGTGTAGCTGAAGCTTGAAGTGCGAAGTAAGCGATGAACTGTCAAAAGTAGACTACACATATTTTAATTCGCGTCAACACAATATGAAGTTAACGCTGTAGCTGAAGCTTGCGGCGTAGTACAAAGTTCGAACTTTTCAACTTTGTCGCTTGCTGCATGCCTACGCTTCTGCCCATACAAGTTCGAAATTAGATCTCACTTACAAATAACTGATTCAGTATCAGGCTATTTGTCTATGTGGCCTTTCACCCTTTCGCTAACCAGAGGCAACTGATTCAGTATCGGGCTACGTGCGCTTAGCGCAGCGATTTCTACTTTACTAAATTCTTACTACTCCGACAACTATACTGCTTGTTCAAAGGAAAACCACAAGTGCCTTGTCTCCTATTTGGTTTCTGCTTACTTCATTGCTGATGCTACTGCTGCTGTTGTATGCTGTTCGCCGGCCGCGCAAAGACTGTCCCGATTCATTGCGATGTGTTTCTTTGACAGCAAACAAATCGAACGACAGCTGCGTGTCAAAAACAGCTGTTGCACAGTGTTGCCGTATGCATCTCTTTTGTTAATGTGCTATAGATTTTAACCTAAACTAATCTTATGTTTGTCTTTCTTAGCTAAGTACTTATTTACGACAATAAATCATTATTCTAATTAATTATAATAAAAGTAGTTACATTTCATGTGCAATTCAGAAATATTTAGTTACTTATGTACGAATTAAAGTATGATATTGTATAATAATACGCGTGGCAAACAAAGTGCTGATTTGTAGGAGGAAAACGCGGCTCCGCCAACTTTCCTCCTCACACTAATTGATTTTAACAGACTTAAGGGCAAATCAAATTCATTCCAAAAAAGGAGAAAGGCATCTACTTAGTTTGTGTCGATCTCAGAATAAGCGTTCTATATAAGTCAAAAAAGTTATCGAGATCTCATGCAGAGTTTTATGTTGCACAGTGGAATCTGCAAGGTCAACATAAATAAAAAAATTAGATCACATGTGCATAAAAGCAATCGAGTTGCAAGTATTGTTTATGTATTTATACACAAGACAAAAACTTGTCACCCTTTTTTTACTAAGTTAGAAATGGAGTGAGACTTTGTGTTTTATATCATTAGAAAGGGATTTATGTGTATATTTGCACAAAGCTAAAATTATTTTAATATGTTAATAATCTTAAAAGCACAAAAACTATTTGACTAATTTGCGGTAAAATTTTGTCCACTGGACATTACTAGTTATTATAAATCAGTGTTGGCTTTTGATATGTCAAACTATATTTCCCTGACAGTATAATCTTCTCTTTTGATCAAATACCAATATTTACTTTCATTGGGATATTTTAGGCAGTTACCCTTAATGGGCTGGAAAGTGTTGTGTTGCAGCTAACTAAATAAGTTCATTTTCAATTCTCAGTAATTTTTTTGTTGGTTTTTTTTCGGCCACACTCATTATTTATGACATTTTCAGCCAAAATAACTTTGGCAATAATTCATCAGTTGTTCAAAAAGTCGACTGCTGCTGGCTGATGTTGTTGTTGTTCATCTTAATTTCTTTGGCTGCCGTTCGTTCATTTGCTGTTGTTACTTTGCTCTTCATCGTCTGGTTGCTGGCTGTCAAAATATGATACTGCACAATAAGTTGAGTAGGGCACCAAGCAGTTTATTTGCTGCTGCTACTGCTGCTCCTACTTCCTCATATTTGACATGACTGAAAGCAACACAATGCATGATGCTACTTCTTCTTATGCTTTTTTATTCTTGTTGCCTATACACATAGTTGTGTTCGATTATGCTGCAAAACTTGTGCTAAGGCAGCAGATTGTCTAAGAACTTGCAACAGCAACAACAACACTAATAACAATAGACAACTAAAATGTGCTGCCGTTGCTGCTGCTGCAGCAATGTTTTTCCTGTAAAGTGCGCTTTTCCGCACGTTTATAAAATTTGTTGCTGTTGCTGCTGTCTGTTGTTGGTGTAAATTTCTTAACTGCAAAGTTGCAAAGTCTCTGTTTTTTGTGCACAAAAACTTTGTACGTTCGTTCATTTGAGTCCCAATATTTTTTTTTTGTGCATAAAAGTTCAAAGTTTTAGCTGCTACTTCCTGTAAGGATTTCCGTATCCTTTGTTGTTTTGATTCATCTTTTTTGTTTTGTTTTTATTACAAATTTCGTTTGTGCGCTCGAAAATAATAGAATGATAGGGAAACGAGTTAATAAATTATGAAATCTGGTAACTGATGAGGTTATTGTTTGGGCCAAATTGTGCATTTTTTATTTTTGTTATTAATAATTTTTGTGCTGAATGGTGTAAAATTTTCTTAAGGAAACTTCAACTTTGCGGTAATTTGTATGCAGTGTAAATTTGAGTTATAAATTTTAACCACGTGATGTGTTTCCTGCGGTGGGCTCTTTTTTCTTCTTTGTTTTGCAAAGTAGTAATGTTTACCATATGGTAACTGTATGTAGATGGTAGCGCAGTTTTTAATGAACCAAAGATAATCAAAACTGTTTTGAAATGGAGAAGCCAAATAGAATATGGTATTTGTTAATTCTTTTCAGTCTTAGTACTTCGTTGGAAGAAAAATCATCAAGATATTATTCGATTTCGATGATTTTTAAAATCACGTACCTTAAAAAAACAAAATTAACCAAGAAATTAGAAGGCAAAACTGTTTTTCATATGAATCTGCTGCAAAATTGGTATCTTTAATGGCTTAAGAATATAAATTGTTATACTATTTCAAAATATATATTCAATACTTTAAATATTAGTTCAAAGGATTTTAGGGTAAGCCCGGCCGATATGGCACCCAGACTATGGGTGACATGGCACCATTCCGTGGGTGATTTGGCATAGTGATGAGCAACATTAGTCTTGGTCTGGCGTCTTGTTCTTGGTCTTGCAAATTTTGCGAGACCAAGACCAAGACTCTGAAATTTTTGCAAGATCAAGACCAAGACTGCTATGGTCTTGGTCTTGGTCTTGCTCACGGTAATAGTCAAGACCAAGACTGCTTTTCAGTCTTGCTAATTTATAGTTACAAGTTGTTTCACGCCCGTTTTGAAGATAAAATCATCTCTCGATTTAATTTTGGCATCTTAAAAACCCAACTGCTTTGGAAAAATATGGTTTTGAACACTCAATATCTCTGAAAATTTTTTCAAGACCAAGACCGAGACCAAGACTTAATGAGCAAGATCAAGACCAAGACCAAGACTCAGTATCAAAACCAAGACCAAGACCAAAACTCAATGTGCAAGAACAAGACCAAGACCAAGACTGCTATGGTCTTGCTCATCACTAATTTGGCACCACAGGTATATATGAAATTTTTGTTGCCAAAATTGTTGCATGTTGCAGAATACGTTAGAATTGCCTTTTGTTTTCTTGTAAACAGCTTAGAGTTTTTCGAATTCATTGGTATAGGTGAAATTTTACTTAACACCATTTTTGGTGTGATTCAAACTAGATCAGAAGATCAAAATTAGTTAAGAAATGTCCAAGTTGTGGACAATTTTGTGAAGCAGTATTTGTCATTATTTGTCGATTTCGTAATTTTTTCCACCCTTGCAATATTGCCCAAAAATTTTTTTTGCCATTTGTATTGGTTTTGGCCTGAAACGAAACTATATTCCGTGATAATAAAGAAAACTGTATATACATGGATTTTCAAAAGGATTTGTAGCATAAATAAGGTCAGGGAGATTAAGTACTCTTTTTTTGAGCAATTTTGTTTCATTCCTTGTCTATCTCTCTCTTTCTCTCTTCAATTTTTCCTTAGAATTTTCTTTACACTAGAGTTTTTTCCAAATCATTTAAGAAACTGTCTCTTAAAACTCTTCATTTTGCATGCTAAAGTCCAAGACATTAAACAAATGCCGACAGTGCCAAATGACCACATATGTTACACGATAAATGTACGATTTGTGAGTGTGCAAAGGCTACTACTATACGTATCAGTAAGCCATTCAAATTCTAAGAAAAGACAAAAAACTAAAGTGAAAAAAAAAGTTACGAGGATAAAGCAAATGACAGAAAAAACAAAGATATCATACTGAAAACAACAAAAAGTTAAGAAGCAAAAAGAAATTCACAGTTGCACTTTGCAGCGCAGATTTGAGTTAGCAAGGACAATGGCAATGACGACACGTGCAACAAAATGCTCTAAGGTAATAAAAATTGCAAGCAAAAAAACACTAACACTAATACTTTAAGAAGAGCAATTGTAGCAAAGTACTGAAAAGTCACTTCCAAGTAGTTTAATCTCGGTATGACTTTTAGTCTTGCAAATTACTTCAGCATCGACAGTTTGATAGGCACTGTAGGTAGTAAAGAGCAAAAGCTAAGATGCAAAATAAAGTGACTTAATTTAATGGCTAAATGTTGTTTCAAGGCAATTGCAATTTACGTATTTAGAGCAGAAATATATTCTTAACGACGATTAGAGCTCTATTTTAATCCAAATGCTATATCACTAAGAACCGTTAAAGCTTTTGGGGGAGAGGAAGTAACTCTCTGTTCATCTATACGGGGAGCCTTTGACAACACACCATTTAAATCAATTGACGAAGCAATAATTAAAAAGAGAATACCCAAGATGATCATTGATTGGGTCATTTATGCCATCAACCATTAACCTGGTTTGAGTGATTTTTTTGATGCGTAGATATATTTCCCGGTAAGGTTAAGTGTAATTATTTTTTCAAAATTCCCACGGCCTTGTCCGTGAAGTTTTGGTAACTCATGAACCATTAATCTAATTTGAGTGATCTAAGTAGATATGTTTCACAGTGATATTCTGTGGCGTTCAAAATTCTTTCGGCTTCGTCCGGGATATTAAAAAATCCTAATAACTCGGGAACCGTTAAACCAATTTCAATAATTTTTTTTTCATGGGAAGCTGTAATGCCCCGTGAACTCCAATTTTATGCCCTTTTCAAAATGCCTTCCGCAACGTCCAGAATATAAAAAAATAAAATAAGTTATATCTCCTTACTTAACTTTCGAAACGCATTCGACATTGATTCGTAGATGAAAAAAAGTAATAAAACAGAGTGTTGCACATTCGATTGCATTTGTCTGTGTAAATTCATGTTAAGCCACTGATAAGCAATTAATAAATCGGCATAAACATAATTTCAATTACGTAGCATGTTGTTGTTTTTGCTGTTATTGATGATGATGATGGTATTGGTGTTTTCATAACTGTTGGTTTTTTGTTGACTTAATCGATTTCAATTTAAAATGAAAGCGAGTGAAAAATATATTGCAGCGCAGGAATAACAACAAAAACAGCTGGAGCAACAATATTGGCTAACGTAACAGCAACATGAATATTTACGTACAGCAACAGGAAGGTTTTTACCCCTGAATTTTGTGAGTTTTTCTTTTTAAAGTTCTGCATACTTTGATTGATATTTGGTTGATTTTTCTGTAAACAAACAAATGTTGCTGCAATAAAAAACATTGTTGCTCTAGAGATGAGAAAAATTAATTTTGTTGGAAGTTTTTAATAAATTTTTAAAAGGTTTGGTGGGTCTGACCGTGAAACTCTTGGCATTTTAATTATTACACATGTTTTGCAAGAGCAAATCATTTCTAGTAATACAGCTGATCGCGTTTTAAAAAGCATTTAAAAATAATGAAAATTACTTAAAAATATACTGGATATTTCAATCGTTTATTTAAAATTTTTATCGCGTGACACTCATGACAATAATTCAGTTATACTCTGCCATTAAACTCAAAGACTCAAAGCAACTTATTTTATCTTCCAGACAAAAATCTGTCTTGAGTAAAATGAATTCATGATCACTTATAAATTAACTCCTGAAACGGTCACACTCATGACATAGTGCCAGCAATTTCGCCTGCGATTTTTCCAAAGTACATTTATCTAGTTTTTAAATGAATCTCATGAAAGAATGATTTTTTTAGGTGGCACCATTTAAATAATATCAAGTCAGTGAATTATCAATATCACTAACAGCATTATTTGCAAAATGGTGCAACAGTCGGCCTTAAATCCTGACGTACTTGCAGCAATATTGAAAAAAAACAGAATAATTTTTTGTAAATCACAACTTGTAAATACTTTACACAGACACTCACAATTAAATGCATACAAACAAATCACTGTCAAAATGTTGCCTTTGAATGCAGCAGAATCAGTAGTAACAGCATTGGTGACAGCAATAAAAAAGTAATATTTTTTCAATACCCATACTTTCTGCATGAATTTCGATGAAAGCACTGAACATACACCCATACGTATGTATAAGGACATTTTCCGTAAAGTATGCAGTATATTTGCATTATTTGTTTACTTGTTGTACGCAAATGTAATCGCTTGCAATAATATTATTTTTTGGATTGTACTTTCAATGATGTTGTGAAAATAAGTTTAGCATGTTAGCAACATAACGACACTTGTTGTCATTGCTGCAGCAACAACAATACATCTTCCAGTTTATCAGTATTTGCTGGTAATATAAAATATTGACTTAATTTTGTATTTTCGTTGACTTTGAATTCACCTACATGTTCATCCAGATTCTTTCAATTCCATCTCCCGGTGAATTTTAGCTTGTTCTTGTGGACTTTTCAAGTGCTTAGAAGCAAAAACTGTGTCCTTATTCAACACGCATTTAGTTAGGTTGATCTTGTTTCATTTTCCAAATTCTCGAATTAATGCATTCTCTTTTACCATCAGCAAAGAAAATAATGCGCAAAGTACAAAAACATTAAATTGGAATTTTTTCTTTGTCTAGATCAATTTATTTTCGGAACAAGTTTTTTATATCATACTGGATAGACCTAGTTTGAGACCGAATTCGAAATCAGCATCGAAAATTACTATTTTAGTTTGTGTTTGATGTGTTTATTAACCCAATTTTCCAAATTTTTTGCTAACACTCTAAGTTACGGCAGAATACGTGCAAGTTTATCAAAAGGAATTTCTATATTATATAAGCTGTCTGGAAGCATCATCTTAGATTTTTAATTTCAGTAGAGAAAATTGCCAAAATGACATTTACATGGGCTAAACGAAAAGTTTTTTAATTAAATTCTCCATCAACATAACAAATCATATGAATGGTTTATAACGTTAAATGCCTTTCAATGAACAACGAAGAACCAAAAAGAAAGAAAAAAGTTTTCCCAAAAAGTATTGGAAAAATATTTTCTTAAGTTGCAACCGATAATATCATACAAATTTTTACAAAAAAAAACAAGTTACCAAAGCAAAGGATATGATGCTTTTGTGCGCGAAAAAAGGCATCAAAAATTAATTTTCACTCTGAAGACGACGCTGAAGACACTGACGATGGCGACAACGATGACGACGATGATGTTGAATACGCTAAATTTTGTATGGCGTAATAATTTATGAGATTTTTTCAATGATATGACATAGAACACACACATTCAAAATGTAAGAACTAAAAGTTGTAGGGCGCAACAACGACAACAACTTTACTAAGCCATATCATATGAAATAAGGCCAGACTGAGTGGAGTATAGCATACATGCTCTTGGAAATATCTATTCCAGAAAGTCAAAATATGAAGTTAAAAAACTTTTGCAATAATAAATAAATAAATCAAAAATGTCACAAACGTGCAGAGCAAGTCGCGTTTCTCTAGTTGTTTTATACAGAACTAAAAACGTGATGCTCCGACTGTCTGTGTGTGTGCTCCATTTGACATGGCTTGCTGTATATCCTCCTTAATTTACTTTTAATATTTAGTTCATAATAGCCTTGTTCGTTGAAAAAAAAACTTTATAAATATTTGTAAATATTCATAAAGTTTTTAACAAAAAGCGTTCGTTGAAACAAAAATTTCATACTTGCGTCACAAAAACTTTATAAATATTTACAAATATTTATAAAGTTTTTTTTCAACGAACAAAGCTAATAAAATCACAAAGTGATAGACAGACAGACAGATAAACAAACTCTCTTTTCCGCCAGGGCAGACAACTGTCAAACAGGTGTTGCCTTATTTAATTTCTTCCAGAACATTTCCTACTTTTCCATCTTCAGTTTCTCTTAATCTTCTTTTGCACAAATCTTCCTGTCAAATTTTATTGCGTTGGAATTTTAGGCGCCGCCGTTCCTTTCTTTTTATTAAATTTGCAAAGTTTTCTTTTTATGACTTAAGTGCGTAAAATTGCCAACATTTTTCGTTTTGTTGTCAACTTTTACGCTTTTTGCGGGGGTATTTTGATTCTGGCGCGCCCCCAAGTAAATGATTGTTTTGCAACTTTTTATCTGCCACAAACATCAATTCACTTTGCTTCGCATTTTGATGCAATAACGTTTGTACGCCTAAATTGTTTTCAAATGTTTTGGAAAATTTTTTAAAATGTTTTTTACTTTGATCTTTAATTTTGCGAAGAGCTTTAATTATTTCATTAAAAATTCAAAACCATCTCAAATTGAAGGCATTTGTTTCAATTTTGTAAATCCAAAGCGTGGAATTTCCAGAATCAAATTAATGATTTCAAAAAGTTTTATTTGATATTTTGATACATAAGTATATTAAAGTGGATCGTCAATAAGAATGTGTGGTAACCATTGAAATAATTTCCAAGAAAAATAATATTTTTTTTTATGGAGTATAAAATTTTAAAGTTTCTTTCTTCACAGTACTTAAATGTTCTCTATGATATAAACAAGCACCATGTCAAAATCGGTTCATTTCAGAGAACATATGATGCATGAAAAATCATTTAAAAAATCGAAAAGTGGTCCTGAATATGGAAAAAATGTTTATTTTGAGCTGTTGAACTTTTTATATGGAGTTTGAGGCGCTTAAAAAAGAAACACTTTTGATTCTACCGAATTCCCATTTTGGCCATCATATTCAGTACAATGCATGGGAGTAACTTGTGTGTTGTTACATAGAAAAGTCTTTTTTTTCTGACCTCAAATTAAAAAACTGGAATAACAAATGCACCACTGAATTAAAGAAAATCAACTGAGGATTCCAAAAAAAAATATTAAAGGTTATGTTAATAGGGCGTTTTTTATACTATGATGTTCGTTCAAAATTTACTCTAAAATTATTATTTAAATACAAATTTACTTGTTCTATTTATTTCAAGATTTTTATATTTTAATTCACAACAAACACTTACTTATTTGCATAACTTTCTAATTCAATCGGTATAAGCCAACATTGCAAATAAAACCACTTAAATTTTCTTCTTTGCAACACCCATGTGTTGACAAAGAAAACAACAACTATTCAGACCTCTATGATGTTTATCTACAAGTTCTAGTGGTTGTTTTTAAATCAAATGACACACAAATAGAAAAAAAATATAACACAAATATTCAACAAAATCACTTAAATCTCAAGGAAAATCTTTTTCCAGAGTGTGCCACTTGTTAGTGTTGTCATTCAAGGTAAATATACACATAAAAGTAGTAGAAAAAAAAAAAAATACAACGTAGACATAAGTTGCTGTGTGTTAAATGCACCCACTAGGAAAAACACGGCAACGTCATTTAGTCTGTTTTGGTTTACTTTATTTTAAATATTAAAATTTTAATATTTTCTCAATGTTTACATACAATTTTCACGGTGTCGAAAACTCGATTTAAATTGCATATATGTTTTCTTTTGAGCAAAAACAAGAAAATAAAACTATTTTTAAAATTCTTTATCGATTCGTGTATGTTTTATGTATCTTTGAATTATTATCTTACAAATAAACATAGAATTATTACCATTTTTTAGTAAGTATAAACCTTCAAAAGGCTGCTGTAAATATTTGATTACTATCTAACGTCCGTTTCGAAAGTTACAGTATTTTTGAAACAATGGAAATAAAGAACCCATTACATCCCGTTTTTAAGGGTGTTCTTAGCCCCCCATTTCCAAAAAGTGGTTATGACGGGTTAAAACATTCTACAAAAATATTTTACACAAAGTTTCAGTAGGGGCCACCAAAAAAATAATATCGTCCAGACGGTGGGAACCCTATATGGTAGCGCACGTGCACCAACGACTCATGATAAACACAACATTAAACAACTTAAAAAATTTATAACTTGATAACCGTAAAAGGTACCACAATTTTGAAGGCGGATCAATAATTTTAATTAAATTTACTTTTAAATAAAAATATTTCAAAAAAAAATAAAAAGGGTGGAAAAGGAAATAAACAAGAATCGAGAAAGTCATGGCAAGAGATCATAGTCATCGCAAGGGATCGCAACAAACAGAGACGTTTCATATTGGCCCTTTGCTCCTTCTAGGAGTTACAGGAGAATACATAAATACAAGCCCCAAATTGGCTCTAAAAAAAAAGCTTTTTATCCACAAAAAAAATTTGTTTTTTTTCAGTGTAATTTTTTTTCTTTCAAAAGCTCATATTCTTTTGCTCTAACCCTAAAAATTTCATTAACATTGGATCAAAATCCGAGCACCTATAAATTTTCAATCATGTGAGTATTAAAAATTTGGATCGGACTTCATATGGCCGCCCTCTTGGATTTTTTCGGAATTTTTTAAAATCATTTTATCACAGTTACACACATGTCAAATACTAACTTTTCACCAATTTTCATAAAAATCGGCGAGGTCAATCCAAATCTTACTCGATTACGCAAAGATTGACCCACATGCAAAAACTTCTCAAAAAGTGGCTTCCGCATTTGGTGCATTTTCAAGACATGAAAAGTATTATAAGTCGATGGAAACAATGGTTTAGATGGAGTGGCGGTAATTGCGCAAAGCAAAAACCTCACATAGTTCGACTAGGTCCATAACGATGGTTAAATTTAATGAATTTCATTTCAAATTGCTCCCGCACCCACTCTACTATTCAGATTTTGCCCCCACTGATTACTGGCTTTTTACAGATCTTATAAAAATGTTTCAGGGAAAGAAATATGACTCAAATAAGGAAAATACGCCCAGTATTTTGAAGCCAAGGATAAATCGTTCTACAAGAAAGTTATCAAATCGTTTGAGTTTCGCTGGAAAGATTGTATCTATCTTCATTAGAACGTGAACTTATCAGCCGTTGTGTTATTACTTGAATTTGTTTTTATATAAAAAATGATTACTCATCATTCCAGCTGGGTACAATTGTTTTGTTTACTCGTATGCATAAGGAAAACATTGTTTAACACAAGTGAAACCAAAGCACAAACAATTCTATTGTGACGCAAGTGTCAAGAAGGCAGCCGCCTTTGGTGCATGCAAAATGAAAACTTAAACAAAAAAAAAAAGGTTGAATTCTTCGAGAAGGATTGAACGTATTGCCATTGTTAAAGCGTAAAAACAACATAATAAAGAAAACAAATAGAAATATTTAAACTATTTATATACTTTTGTATTATAGGCTGAGTAGGTTTCTTTAAGGCAGTGTGACACTTTATTTTCGTAGCACCAACTGGGATCTAAATGTTTATGAAATTTCTTCGATTATAGTGCTTATCATTTTGAAATTTTCTTATATTTTTTATATTTTTCCCGAAACCTTTTTTCAAAATAAGTAAATTTGTTTCTCCAAAAATTCTTTTAAATTAATTTTCAAAGAGAATTTTCTTAACCTGCAAATTTTTGTCTTGAATCTTCTTTATTACAGCCATACACATAAATGTGTACGATGTATGTAGACATTGACAACAACAACAACGATAACAACATAAGTAAGCAAGTAATTTCACATGTTCTTTTAGCCAACTTTTCACCATCGAATATAACGCAGTAACAACAACAACAGCAAAAACAATAACAACAACCATAACAATATCAGCAAGTATCTCTTAAGCGACAAACTTGTGAAAATGTTCCCATATTAAAATTCTTGGCAAAAAGCTCTTGACATAAATTAAAAGTTTTGTTAACAACGACAACGACATATTTTTGTAAAAGCCCCCCTTACCACCAACGCCTTGTCACATATATTTGTTGCTGTGCAGCTACAGTTGCAGTTTTACAACACCCACATACACGGCAAAAAATTAATGCCATAATTTTTACTTCACTCGGGTAGTAAAAAACTTAAGTAATCTTTATATTAATACACAAGACAAAAATTTGTCCTCCTTTTTTCCTATGTTAGAAATGGAGAACAACTTTGAATTATACACCATTAGAAAGGTATTTGTGTATAGAATTGCACAAATTAAAAATTATTTCAATATGTTGCTCTTAAGCCTGCCAAAATTAAATGTAAAATTTTCAATATTAACAACAAGAAAATATACGGTCACACAGAGCTGAAAAAGGGATAAAGCACAAAGAGAAAGACAAAAAGCATAGCACTGACTTCATGATGATAAATGAGCTTTTCGAATTCGTACCAAATAGCAAACAAAAGTACTAAAAGCATCCAAAAAGCACCAAAATTATTTAATACATTCATGGTTGAAGTTTGATTCTAGTTAACATTAAATTTCAAACATAAATATATAAACATTGTATGAACTATTTTATGGTTTCGTAAAGTAATATTTACAAATAAAATATAGTGAAATAAAAAAAATTATACCTCTTTACTCCAAATTGCCTACAATTTCCTATACGCAGAGTAAATTATGCTTTTAGCCAAAAATTTTAAAACCATTTTTACTTTATAGTTCTAGTAAAATTTATTTTATTTTTTTCAATAATTCTTTCACTCGGAAAAATAAGTTCCATAACTTTTCATTCCACTCAAGTTGTAAAAAAACTTAAGTAATTAACACTAAAATTCAAACATAAATCACCTTACCTTATGCAACCATTTTTACTTTATAATTCTAGTAAAACTAATTATGTTTAGACAGATAAGTATTTGCTTCATATACAAATTTTATACCCCTTCAAAATATAGGTCAGTGGAGTAGAGGTATAACAAGTTTGAAATTGTAACTAAAGTATTTTTCTATCCATCAAACGGATGGACCCCGGTTCAAATCTTTGTGTGGTCTGTTTGTTTTTTTTTTTTTTTTGTGTCTCAACCTTACAGTAAGGTACAGAAAATTTAAAAAAAAAAAATAACTATGCTGTAAGGTCATTAGAAAATTCTGAATTTGCTAAAACAGTAAGGTACCGTAAACAGGGGTGAGTTTGATACAAAAAAACAGAACTTTCACTGAGATAATAATATTACGATTTTAATAATTTTTTCCTTGCCGGTTAAAGTCACCCCCGGATGTTAAAGTCACCCCTGCTTACGGTAAAATTTATTTTATTGGGAAGTTGTCACTAAATTGACTAGAAATTCTAGTAAAAGTTACTAGAAAAAAAGTAGTATGAACTATTGTTTTTCTCCATGTACGAACCAACCCAATGTCATTCAAGAATGTGCAACCTCAATGAACTCTTTGCAATCCTTTTACGGTTGCACACAGCTGCTTTGATGGCAAGAGCGGATTTTGGTGTTACTCATTTGTTATGCCAAGGAAAAACTTTATTTTTTTAACAAACATAAAGTAAGAAATGCTATTAAAAAAGAAGAAAAAAATAAAAATTAAAAAGCTTTTAAAAGAAATATGTTAATTGAAACACTAATTTTTAATATACATACGAGTATGTACGCGAAAGAAACACAAAAGACGTCCGCAAAAACGATAGAATTTTAAGCCCTCGTTATTCCATACCCTTCTCTTTAAAAGCGTTCACCAGAGAAAATGTGGTGATGAGCGAAATCAGTCTCAGACGTAAAGAAAATGAAACTTATATTGGAAAATTATGAATATAAAGCCTTCTGGTTAACCTCGACATCCTTCGGGTGTCCCAAAAAATTATTGAATTAAAGATTTTTGATAGTGCGCTTTTGATGTTTTCCCTCTTGTGTGTCTAGATATTCTTCATTTTGACTATAAAGCCTTTGGGTCACCTTCATGTGTCCAAGGAAATGAATCAATTAAAGCTTATTGATAGTTCGCCATAGTGTTTTCTCTTTAGTACATTTAAATATTCTTCTTTTTGAACATGAATCCTTCGGTTGACTTTTGGAAATCTTCGTATGTCCCGAAAACTATCAGTTAAGGCTAGTTGATAGTCCGCCATAGCTGTTTTTCCACTAGAATACATACCTAGATACTATCCGTTTTAAGTTTGAAGTCTTCAGATTAACTTAGGGTGTCCCAAAAAACTATTAATATGGTATAAATGTTCTGCACCTACCTACCAAATTTTATTATATATATGTAGCTTTTGCAGTTTGTGAGGTAAACGTAGCCAAAAAAAGTTTAATTTCAAATGAGCAATCCAAGACCAAGACCATAGAAGTGTTAGCCTTAGACAGTTAGTCTTGGTCATGGTTTTGTATTGAGTCTTAGTCTTGAGCTTGGGCATTTTGTCTTGGTCGTGGCCTTAGTCTTGAAAAAATTTCATAAGATTGTTGAGTTGGATTTTTAAGTCGTAAAATTCCGAATTGAGAGATGATTTTATGCTTGGAAGGTGCGTGATATACCTATCAGCAATAAATTATCAAGACCGTAGAAAAGTCTTGGTATTGATGATCATCACGTCAGGGATTCAAGCCATAGCAATCTTGGTCTTAAAATTATATCTCGAAAAACTATCATGTCCAAGACTCAAGACCAAGAGTTTAAGAAGAAGATTTTCATCATTTGTGTAGTTGAGACCCTATAGTTGATTTCCTTTCTGGTTCCGCTGCCCGTGGATAGGATGCTCTACTGATAAAAAAGCTATCAGATATTTTAATCTCGTTAGTTGTCCATATCTACGCATGGTAATTACCGACTAACATACCAATTAAATTTTTTATCACAGCGTATAACAGTTTTCAAAAGCTTTATAAAAAATAAATTTTTCATAATTTTCATTTAAGGACATTATCAAAGTGCTTTTTACAATGATTCGGAAAAATAATAAAAACCACAAAACACTTACTCACAACTTCGGATTGTAGACAACAACCAAAAGCTCTCTGGGATACAAAATTTAGTCAATAACCAAAAGCTCTTAAGGAAGCAAGATTAAGGTCAAATGTGCACACTTACGAAACAGTACAAGCATAAAAGCTCTCAAAGCTTGTAACCTTAAAATATAAAGCAAATTATTGTTCGAAACAACTGTTGCACACTTATAGCAACAAAGTATCGACAAAACAAACGATTAGCGACGAACCCATATAAATGGCACAGTGAGTGAAAATTCCTTTGCATAAAAAGTGCAAAATTTCCGTAGTGATAAAATCGGAATCATAATTCTTTTTCCATATTAATCAAAAACTGACAAAACAGTTTCGTTTATTTTTTTATAAAAAGCATTTTTTTAACAGTAAAATTCACCAATTCCGTATTTATCATGTCAGCTACCACCAATGACTACTGGAAACATGTCATTTTTGAAATCGAAATAGCAGCATATCTCAAGACGCGCAATGAAAAAATCAAAAATTATGATTTTTCCGTAACACTACCAGCGGGGCTGCGAAAACGTGTCGCCAAAATTTTGCCCTATGAGTTTGATGAATACGATCGGAATGTTTATATAGCGGAGTCAGCTGTTGAAACACCAAAATCCTTTGGTGAGGATGAAGAGGACGACGAAGAAGATGAAGAAAAGAAGAAGAAAAAGGTAATTGAAATGCAAACATTTGAAGCGCTAAGAGTACATTACACCATACTTGATTTTTAGGTGGAATATGTCTACAATGAAAGCACTTGCTCAGAAATTGAACGCATGGAAAATGAATTTCCGAAATTTGAAATGAAAGTGGACATACCCATTGAGAGTAAGTTGCGACAGAAGCGAAAAATAAATTGGTGCTCCAAATTTATTTGTCTACCCCGTAAGGAACGTGTTAAATGGGATTCGAAAATTTACTCACTCGAGGATAACATTTGGGAGAAAACACTTGACGAGCAAGCAGAACGTTTAATGGATGCTGTAAGTATCTTTTCGTTTAGGTAGGGGAGAAACAACCCTTAAAAAGCTTTTTCATTTCGCTTACAGTCAGCTGAGCGCTTTACGGAGTGGTTGAACTCATTGGGCAGCAACCATGAATCAGACATTTCAAAAGCCAAATTGAAAGCGCTTTTCTCCATTGAAGGTGACCGAAAACTTTTAGCATCGATTAAAACCGAACCAAAAGAAGTGAAAGCTATTGCTAAGACTGTTGCGGATAAATGGAATTTACCGGAGGTATGTTATGTTTTACGTTGCCTGCCACATGAAATTAATTTTGCCATTCCACGCTAGATGGCTATTGAGTTGAAGTATGAAAATTACATCAATGAACGTCTCACCAATGTGCCTAAAAAAGTTGAAACCGTCGCTTTTGGTCGCACCATTCCCTATAAAATGCGTCCTTGGGTACCTTCTGAGAGTGATCAATACATAACTACTGTATTTCCAGAGGAATTGCTTTCGGGACAAAAACTATTCAAGGGCATTGGACATCTGCGCTCAACTAAAGGTCTGGTTGACTTCTATCGGAAACATCCCAATTTGGAGAAACCACGCTATTTGGTCTCGAGCGGTATGTTCAAGCAAAAGGCGAAGAAGTCTGCTGTTGCTGATATTCCACTGTACGAACGTTTGAAATTGAAATATTGAAATCTTGGATGGCACTCTCAATTTTAAATAAATTTTTGGTCCTTTTTATCTAATTGGAAGCCATTGCGGGCTGTGCTTTTAATCTTTTCTTTCATATTAAAATTTTTTTTTTTTAGGATAGGATAGGATAGGATAGGATAGGATAGGATAGGATAGGATAGGATAGGATAGGATAGGATAGGATAGGATAGGATAGGATAGGATAGGATAGGATAGGATAGGATAGGATAGGATAGGATAGGATAGGATAGGATAGGATAGGATAGGATAGGATAGGATAGGATAGGATAGGATAGGATAGGATAGGATAGGATAGGATAGGATAGGATAGGATAGGATAGGATAGGATAGGATAGGATAGGATAGGATAGGATAGGATAGGATAGGATAGGATAGGATAGGATAGGATAGGATAGGATAGGATAGGATAGGATAGGATAGGATAGGATAGGATAGGATAGGATAGGATAGGATAGGATAGGATAGGATAGGATAGGATAGGATAGGATAGGATAGGATAGGATAGGATAGGATAGGATAGGATAGGATAGGATAGGATAGGATAGGATAGGATAGGATAGGATAGGATAGGATAGGATAGGATAGGATAGGATAGGATAGGATAGGATAGGATAGGATAGGATAGGATAGGATAGGATAGGATAGGATAGGATAGGATAGGATAGGATAGGATAGGATAGGATAGGATAGGATAGGATAGGATAGGATAGGATAGGATAGGATAGGATAGGATAGGATAGGATAGGATAGGATAGGATAGGATAGGATAGGATAGGATAGGATAGGATAGGATAGGATAGGATAGGATAGGATAGGATAGGATAGGAGATAGGATAGGATAGGATGCAAAAAACAATTTTCTAAGGATACCGGCGTCTTTGACCATTAAAATCCAAGTTTGGCAATCAAGTTTCCAACGAATGTAACAAAGCTAATGTGTTGCATAATCTCCCAGGTAGATTAAACTTGCAGCTTCGATATAATGCAAAAGCCTCACCAATTTGGGATGTAAATTTTGACACCAAGAAAATATACACACACACACAAACATAAATCAAAACCACATACCTGCAGTAGAAAAGTTAACTCTCACAAACACACTCAAGACGAAACCGCAACATAAAAGTGTCATTTAACCGAATGTTACATGACAAGTCAGTGTGTGTGTGATGTGGTAATTTTATTGACAACATGACAGCACACATTTCATTGCATACACTCACATGTGTATGTATGTGAAACATTTCAACACATTAATGCAACAGCACAAGGACACGCCGACTCACACATGCATACAACTTATTAATGTTGCATTATCAGCTGAACACATGCATACATCTACCATTATTAGCCTGGCTAATATGATTACTGTAACGCTAAATTGGCTCTCAATTAATAACTTGTTGAATTTGCGCCACAGGCGTTTTGACAGACAAAAGCTGCAGCAGCAACAAATGTTGCATGTCATGTCTGTCTGTCTGTTTTACGACAAGCTTACTTGTATGTGTCTGGTGCTTATTTGGCTAAAACTTATCTAACCAACATAATTCAGTCAAAACTAAATGGCAATAGATTGTGCTAAATATAGTTGCAGGCAAGTCTACCAAAATTAGTTCACTTTCCATAGTGTAGCTCACTGTGTTGTAAGTATGTGGCTTAAAGGTGCTGCCTTTGTGTAGACTCATTGATAATGAGGCATGAATTGCTTGCTTGAATTTATTATCGATTTTTGTTTAATTGATTGGAAGTGTAGTGTGTGAAAATATGCAGAAAATTTCAAATTTAATTCGGAAGTGTTCTCTTTAATGATGCAAATGCTTAGCTGAAATTGTTCAATAAAATCAATTGGGATAAATTCATCAGCCCAGTATATTTAAGCTTTTAAATTTTCTATTTGGTTCAACATCTAAAACAAAGTTTTTCTACCAATCAAATTGATTAATGCAAATTAGTCTTAACTCGCAAATGAGTCTTAACTCACAGCTAAGTAACATAAAAGTTCGTCAACAAAATATATCATATAACATTTCTAAAAACTAGCAATTTAATTTGAAAATTCTTGCATATATAGTTCAATTTCAGGATCTATGCTAACTCCTCCATGGTTTTCACTCTATAATAAAATTTTACAAATTATAGTAATAAGAATGATCTTCTTGAAAAAAAAAAACTAGTAAAAACACTCAGTTCATCATGGTAGACTTACCTCGAGGATAGCTTTTAAAAGGCTTCAAAGTGAAAAAATAGCTTTCTGCGCTTGCAATTTTAACTTTGGGGGAAGCTTAAATTGTGATTGGTGGAGAAAAACGTCTCACCGCAGTTCCAAAATCTCAGTCGAGAATCAATTGTCGGGCTTTTCAAAGAATGACGGTAAATTTACAATTTGCGACTCAATTATTCGCAGCGAAGCCTGAATTGAAAGCTAGAGTGAAAAGCATTTGGCTTTTGCATATTTTTTTTAAAATTTTTTTCTTCTTCTACTTGTTGAAACTAGCCTTCACTGAATTTTTTAAAATTTTTTATTAAATAAGGACTGTATTAATTTTTTCTTTTAACTTTTTTTATACCACGAAAATAGATAGTTCATTAAAACTTATTAAAAAAAGTTGTTTCCTTAGCTTAAGTCGAATTTTATGTTCAATTCCTTTTTTTGAACGACACTGCTTGACTTATGCCAATTTTTTTTTTTTTTAATTCTTTGATGTAGTCAACAACTCGACCATCTTTCTTCATGTTTCACTTCACAATTGCTCAATACCTTTTTATTTGACGAAATTCAGGAGCTTTTGGTGCACAGCAAATCGTTTGGGTGTAAAATTCAAACCAAATTGGAATGAAAACAGATCCACACCAAACTTGGTATAAAATCTATGCTTCACTTTTGTATATAAACCGTTTATGCTTGTTCGTATAAAATGTATACACATAAAGTATTACCACAATTTATACTATTTTGGTTTAAATTTTATAGTATCACTATATAAAAATCTTTTATACTTTTTTTGTATAAATTTTATATAGAAGACTATATGAAAGTAAACAGATGATTAACAACGTAGTATAGTAATTTAGTAGTTGGAATTAGGGAATGATTTTTTTATCCAATTCTAATCTATAATAGCTCGAAATTTTTCAAATAAAATATATAACTGATAAAAATAATAAAATTTATTTCTTAAAACCTTTACGAATTTCGGAATTTGATATGTTAAAAATACAACTGCTTCAAAGCCCCAGAAACGGGTGTTGAGTGTGCAAATTTTTTATGTTTTTTTCTTAATTTTTTTACTTCTAAGGTCAAGATCAAGACCAACCAAAAATAATGACCAAGACCAAGACCAAGATTGAAAGCCAAATATCAAAACCAAAGCTCAACAACAAAATCAACACCAAGACAAAAACTCAATGTCTAGGATCAAGACCTTAGAAGTCTTGCTCTTCCTTGCCTAGTTCCAATTATTTATTTTTTTTTTTTTGCGGAGAAACAAAGAAATTCTGCTAGATTATGTTATAGTAACGAAAGTTATGTTTACGCAGCTAAAAAGCTATAGTTTGTTCATGAACAACGAAATTCCCTTAATTTAGTTTTTACAAAAATTTATGTAAATAATATAATCATCACATAAATTACTTTAAGCAATTTAGACCTATGACAATTGGTAAACTTAACTTCCGAAAGTGATTTTCAGCTTAAATTTAAAAGAACTCGTGCGTAAAATACCTACATTAATAAGGGGGAAACTTTTTATCATTTCAAAGTTACACGAACATCAAAATTTTTCTGTTTGAAGTAGATAAACACGTATTTGCTAAAATGTTAATTGTGCAGAAAGCGCACAATAATTTCTAGCTGTGACGACAGTTCATATATGAAAATAGACACTTTGGAAACAAACACCGTAGTTGTGTTCTTATAAGATGTTTTCCTTAACACTTAAGCATTGTAAAAAATTTACCTTAAAGTCATTTAAGTCTATAAGGCTTACGAATACATCAATATATTTATGTATTTACCAATATAACCAATAGTCAAAAATAAGGTAAAAATAATGCCCATAAACAAGCAACGAAGCATTAAGCCAACTGAAGCATATTACAAATAAGGCTAACATGCTGACGAAACTGTACGAATGAGCAAACTTCAAACACAAGCACATATAACCCATTATCTGCCAAAGGCTTGAGTCTTATTACTAAATGAACCCACCAACCAACTCAAACTCTTCAACGGCGCTAATCAACCCTAATCACAACGACCAGCCAGCCGCTTGTCGTTATGCGGTTACTTAAGTTGATTTCAATGAGCTGCAAAATGATTTTATTCAATTTGGTCCGCCACTTAATGTGACAGCAACACTAACAAAATATGTTGCTAACAAACACATTGTCACATGTGAAAAGTGTGCCAATACCTATTGCCAATATGATGAAGAGATGAAAGTGTTCAATTGCTGGGAAAAACTCTTTCAATTCCATTTCACAATAATGTTGCTGTCCATTGAGTGGTGATACTTCAGCGTATACACGGGTTTTCCGGCTCAAGTGGTTTTTGCGCTGCTGCTGTTGCTGTTGCTCACTTGAGCGGCGCTAAGGATACTTTGCATGTCAAAATGTCCAACAAGTATCCTTTATCAACGAACGTGCATATGTCCTTCATTCGCGTCGTCGTGCCAAAGAACTTTTGTTCATTTCCGTTATTTTGAACATTGATTATGAAAACATTTTAGTTGATTTTTTTTTTTACTTTTCTATTGAATTTTGGTTATTTCATTGAAGTATATACTCCGTGTGGTTATCGTATATGTTTCCAATCAAATTGACAGCTTTCGCTTTGACTGTCCAAGTGAAGAATGCTTCCTTTGATGCCAGCGTACAGTGTGTTTAACATAATCCTTTGTGTAAATATTTTCATAACTTATTTAACATTCAATGAATAAACTTATTGATGCTGCTCTCGTCTGTGATAAGCTGTCAGTGATAAGTGTTTTTTTCCAATGTTGTGTTTAGAATTGACATTGATAATGAAGTTATTTTGTTAAATGTATTTGGACATTGAGTGTGAACTTTTTAGTTTTCGATTTTTTCAAATTCAATTTGATCTCAATTACTTTTTTTGAATAATTCTGGGTCGTCAAATCCAGAAAATGTATTTCCACACACAGCCAGCCAGCCAGCCAGATCAAGAATGTATATACTTTTCTCTCTCTTCTTACAAAAACAGGTTTATTTTTTAATAGTTTAATCATATGATTTTTTTATTAACTCAATATTTTTTTTTTCACGAAACAAAAATTATTTCCTTAACTCTATTGACACATATGGCAATCATTATTGTCACTCATAGCAATATTTATCCAATCAAGGTGGTAAAGAGTACTAGCATATATGTCTGGTAATCCAGTGGCACATGTACCATTTTCTCCGCCCACCATATCGGCAATTCCTATCAAATCACCATCTTTGTCAATTAACGGTGCACCAGAGTCCCCATGGCATGCACCTTTTGATTTTTCGGTGACAGCACAAATATGTCCAATACTTATTGTTGAATTGTCGTACAATTTAACGCACTTATCGTATGGAACAACAATCTGCTTAAGCTTCAATAGTTTTGCAGAAGCTACATCATCCTCTTCATTTTCCGTTTTGCCCCATCCTGTAATTACAACAGGATCTCCACCTTTTACTGCTTTGTTGTATGCCAATTTTATTGGTTTTGTTTTATTATTCCATACAATTGTATCATTTAGGCGTATCAAAGCAATATCATTTAGGGGAAATGGTTTATCAAAGTTGCAGTGAATGATAGCTTTTTCTATATAGTATACTGCACCAGGTTTATTCCTATCATTTGTTCCTGTAAAAACTGCATACCTTTTGATATCAAAATCGTTTCCCGTCAAACAGTGTGCTGCCGTTAAAATATAACGTTCACTCAAGATGGCACCATTGCAAATACGGCCATTATCGTAAGTTGTTAAGAAAACCTGATATGGTGCAGATCCTTCTGCCGCCACATCTCCACCATGGATGCGCAGTTGGGCTTTACAGCTGGATGAAGCAAAGAGTAACGTATCAAAAAAAACATAGTGGAATGGAAAAAGAATTCTACTGCTTAACTACCGTATGAATTGCTTTATATATATTTTTCTGAGAGTGAAATTTTAATTGCAACCATAAGAAATGCAGAATTCAATGGTAAATTAGGTGGCAATTATTGCCTTATTAATGATAATTAGTGCTATAAGTTTGTTAATTTGTCCACAGTTGTTAATTTATAAATAAAACTTTTTATTGCTTTAACCATGCGTTTCTAATTAATACACGGTCCTACAATGCTTTCCTTTCTCAGTTTTTGTAGCCGATAGTAAAGGTTTGTGGCCTCTGACTTATGAATCTGATCTTCGCTTTTTGTCATCATGTCAGGATTTTGAGATGCTTACATATTTTATTTTTACAGTGCTTCAAAATTGCATTTCACCGCATTTCAGTATTTGAATCTCTTCTCAAACGGAATGATCTTGAACCATTTTTGCACAGATTGGTTACTGGTAATAAAAAACGGTGAAAATAAAATGCGAAAAAGATCGCGGTCAAAACGAGGTGAGCCTGCCCAAGCCAACGCAAAGTCGGAACTGACGCCAAGGAAGGTTTTTCTAATTATTTGGTGGGGTTTCAAAGGTTCTGTGTACTACGAGCTGCTTTAGTGTGGCTAAACGATTAATTCGGAACTGTACTGTCAACAATTAACAAGACCTAATGAAGCCCTCAAAGAAAAATTTCCAGAATAAGTCAACGGAAAGGGCGTCGTCTTTCATCACCACAATGCTGGGCCACAAACTTACTTGGTGAGCCTCCAAAAAATGAGGGAGCTTGGCTGCGTCCACCATACAGCCCAGACCTTGCACCTTTGGATTACTATTTGTTTCACTCGTTGCAGAATTATCTTAGTGGCGTGTAACTGAATTCACTAAAAGATTGCAAAAAGGTTTTGTCCGAGTTTTCCGAGCAGACACTCCAAAAATTCTTTAAGGACGGTATTATGGTTTTGCCGAAAAGATGACGAGAAGTGCTCAACAACAATGGACAATATTTGACTCATTTCTAGCATTGCATTTCCGCAAATAATTCTCAAAATATAGCTTGATTTTTGTATAAACCGTAGGCATATCCCTTTACAGATTTCAACCATTTTCAATCCCCCGAGCTGTCTTTAGCGACGCATAGTGGTATAATTGGCTAGTCTTCCGATTTACTTATATGAAATTTTTTTTAATTTGGGTAATTCTATTCACGAAGGAAGAAAATACATTATTCTCGGCAAAAGTTTTTTGTTTTGGTTCTGAGTTCTGGACAAGTAGTCTAAGTCCTGCTTAAATCTTTTTTGTGGGTCAATCTTTGCGTAATCGATTAAGATTTGGGTTCGGATCTCCGATTTTAATGAATATTTTGTATTTGACATATGTATAACTGCGGTAAAATGATTTTTCGAGATTCCGAAAAAATCCAAGATGGCGGCCATATGAATTCCAAACTAACTTTTAGATACTCACATAATTGATAGCTCCTCGACCTCGGATTTTGATCCCATTTTAATGATATTGTCAGGATATAAAATTTAAAAAAAAAAAAGGCACTGAAAAAAAATTTAGTTTTTAATGTAAAAAAGCTTCTTTTTTTAAAGCCAATTTGGGACTTGGTGCAAAGTTTTTATTTTTTGAAATATTTTTATTTAAACAAAATCAAAATCTTGGTATATTTAACGGTTATCAAATTATGAGTTTTGCAAGTTGCTTTATGTTGCGTTTATCATGAATCGTTGGTGCAGGGTTGCCACCGTCCGGACGATATTTTTTTTTTTTTTTGTGGCCCCCATAAAAATTTTTTCACAATATTTTTGAAGAATATTTTAACCCATTATAACCAAGTTTTTGGGAAAAAAAGTGTCAAAAATACCCTTAAAAACGGGACATAATGAGTTTATACAAACTGTTCACCAATTTTCATAAAAATCCTAGATCTCAACCCAAATCTTAATCGATTACGCAAAGATTGACTCTTGTACTGAATGACGAATGCATGAAATTTATTGCTGTTTAGAAAAAAATGAGGTAACGAGAATGTTATCCAAAGAAAAAGAATTTTATTTAGCGCTGTTTGTTAAAATCCAATTGTTTTTATTGATAAAAATAAAAAATAGACTTTTAAGTTTCCTGAAGACAGAGAATTTTCACTTTTGAGTCACTTAATATTCAACATAACGTTTTATGACGATATTATGGTTTCTATATTAAAGTGTCAAGAATTTATTACCTATAAATGTAATTTAAAATACCTACGACAAATTCACAAAAACAAGAACAAAGGTCTTGAGAATCAGACTGGCAGCGACACTATCTCACACACAAGACTCGGCACATCGACTTAAATATCCATGGTCCGAGACAAAAGCAAGCGATCCTAAGACAACCTCACTTTAGTAGTTCACATTACTAGAGTAGCAATTCTCTAGATATGCTAGTTTATCGAAACTTTAAGATGTTTTCATGTGCTAGGAGGCTGAGACAAAAGTCTAGTGACAAAGTTCAATAACGTTTTTTTTTTTTAATTGAATTGCTTACGCAGGAATACGCATGAACTCCCAAAAACCAGATTTAATTTCCCGCGATTGGCAACGCGAATTATGCACATAGAAAATTCTTCAATTCATACCGCCATCTCTGTCACTCTCATGCGTATGCGTTGAATACGTCAAACTCATGAGCTTTTGTTATTCGTTTTTCCACCGTGCTTAGTAGCGGCCGCCGAAATTTACTTAATTAAATTCTTTTTATATAATAAATACTGGAAAACTTAAAATAACTTGAAACTAGCACTTAACTCTAAAGTAAAATATGGTTCAGTAAATTATAACGTGAAAAATAACTCAAAAGTTAGTTTTTCTTTTCGCAAAGAAGATTCGGTGTTAGCACATTTATTTCATGCATTTTACTTTTGGGAACATCATAGCCCAAAAGCATTTTTGATCATCTAAGACAGTATCTACATCATCCAAGTGGTCATCAGCATCGGTCCAGCGGTCATCCATCATCACAGCCACCATCGTCAAAAGCAGCAGTTCACGTGGCAGCCGTCCGCAGTCGACGACGGCAGCAGCAACTTTACACAGCAGACAAACTACGAAAACGTTTTGCTTTCAAATCAAATATTTTCGGCGCCCTCGAAATGTTCAAAAAAACTAGAGTTCAGTCCCCGGCTGAACATGAATATTAATTGCAAAATTTGGCAAAAACATAGAAACTCTATTGGTTACATTTCTCTTTTTTAGTGGAAAGTGTTAGTATGCACACTCGAAATTGAATTTTATTTTGCATTAAAACTTTAATTTCGGGAACGAAATATGACAGGACACAGAATACTTTTCACCTTAAATCTCAATTTTTCCATGAAATACCTTTGGGATCGAGCTAAGGACTGCGTTCGATAAAATTGTCCAATACATTTTATCTAATAACTTGTTTTCAAATTACTCAATTAAAAATTTTTATTCGCAGTAGGCTTTGAAATGAATGTACCAAAACTATGGTTTTAAAATTTTGTTCCTAGTCAGTCACATTTACTTAAAAATGGCAAACGAGCTAGAAGTTCGAAAGTCAATAATAAAAATTTTTGAAGACCAACCGCGGTGGACGACAAATAGAATGGCTCGGAACAGGAAAGTTAATATGAAATTGGTATCAAGAGTTCTGAAAAAATTTAGAGAAGACTTAAATGTCTTTCAAAAGCTAGATTCCGCAAAAGAAAAAGGCTTCCGTGACCAAAACAAAAAGATGATCTTTGCCACAATTTTAAAGAAGAACCCCAATATTTTATGCAGAAAACAGGCACAGAAGGTAACGTGTTCCGAGATTTTAGTTCGCAAGGCCAAAAAGAAGTTTGGTTTGAAGATGTTTAAGGTACAAAAAGTTTTTGACAGTAATGCTATGAAGAACATGAAAGCAAAACAGCACGCCATAAAATTAAAAATTAATTTTTTTCCAAAAATTCGAATGCTGCATCATGGACGACGAAACGTATGTCTTAGCCAATTTTGCGCAGCTTCCAGGCCAAAAATTTTACACTGTAGACTTGCGGGGGAATATGGACGAAAAGCTTAAGTCAAAAAAGCAGTTAAAATTTCCTCGTAATTTCTTGGTTTGGCAAGCAAACTGCAGTTGTGGCAAAAGGTGCAATTCTTTTGTAACCACTGGAACAGTAAACTCCGAATTCTATATTAAGGAATGCTTGGAAAAAAAACTTAAGCCTTTCCTACGAAAGCATGAAGTTTCCACTTTTTTTTGGCCAGACTTTGCATCTTGTCATTATTGTAAAATGGCCTTGGAGGGGTACTCAAGAAATAATCTGATTTTGGTGCCTCGTTAAATAAATCCTGCAATCTGTCCAGAACTCTGGCCAATTGAAAGATACTGGGCTTTGGTCAAAAAGAAAATAAAGGCAACAAAAAAAGTTACCAAGGATGCTAAAACTTTTCGACAAAAGTTGTGTTCAGCAGCTAGAAAGTTATCAAATAATACCATAAAATCCATAATGGAAGGAGTGCCAGAAAAGTTCCAAAAAAATTTTAAAAAAAAATATGATTAAAATTATAGATACATTATAAAAATGGCAATAAAATGGCGCTTCAAGAATGAGTCCAACTTTTAAAATCGGACTACTAGTTCCATAGATTTTTTGAATTTTGTATCGGACAATTTTATCGAACGCAGTCCTTAATATACAGTGTCTTAATAGAAACAGTTTAGATGTTTAGTTTAAATCCTTAATCCATTCAATATATTAACACAAAAACCAAATATAATACATATATATATTACTTTGTAAAATAATTAGATGAACAAAAAATAGCCTTAATTCCCTTTACATTTACTACACTCATTATTTTCATTTATAACAATATTTATCCAATCAATGTGATAAAGTGTACTAGCATATACATCTGGATTTCCGGTGGCACATTCACCATCCTTTCCGCCCACCATATTGGCAACTCCTATCAAATCACCATCTAAGTCAATTAAAGGTGAACCAGAATCCCCATTACAAGGACCTTTTGATTTTTCGCTGGCAGTACAAATGTTTCCAATACTTATTGGTGGTTTATCTAATTTACTCCTATTCTTATTGCACTCATCGTTATCAACGACAATCTGTTTAAGCTTCAATAGTTTGTCAGAAGCTTTTTCAGTTTCCGTTCTGCCCCATCCTGTAATTACAACAGGATCTCCAGCTTTTACTGCTTTATTGTATGCCAATTTTATTGGTTTTGTTTTATTATTCCATACAATTGTATCATTTAGGCGTATCAAAGCAATATCATTTAGGGGAAATGGTTTATCATAGTTGCAGTGAATGATGACTTTTTCTACAAAGTATATTGCACCAGCTTTCCATCTATCATTTGTTCCTGTAATAACTGCATAATTCTTCCAAACAATCTCTTGTTCCACACAGTGTGCTGCCGTCAAAATGTAACGTTCATTTAGAATTGCACCATTGCAGAAACCATCAGGAGCTGTTAAGAAAACCTGATATGGTGCAGATCCTTCTTCGGCCACATCTCCACCAAAAATGCGCAGATGGGCTTTACAGCTAGATGATGCAACGAGCAACAATATTAAAAGAAACATATTGGAATGAAACCAAAAATTATACTGTCTAACTACCGGAATTGCTTTATATTTATATACACGATTTTTCTGGGTGTGAAAATTTAATTACAAACCATAAGATATATTTTATTTATTAGTTTAATTACACTGTGTGACAAATGAATTATCTTTTTCGTAACATCAAACGAAACGACAAAGTAAATGTCTTGGTTAATATTAAAGAGCGCAGGAAGGAAAACGGAGTATGATTGGACAAAATTTCACAAAAATATTTTTCGCAATATCTTTGGCACTTTACCCCTGATTGATTCCATGTTAAAACGATTAGGAATTTCTTTGATGGAGTCCGCTTTGAGTAAAAACGTGCTAAAGCAATAGTGGCATAGTGGAAAAAATTACTACCAAATTGGGTAGAACGGGGTTAAATCGCCACGGGGTTAAACAACCAATTGCCTCTATTTTTTTTTAATAAAGTCGAATCGAACGATCGTTGGTACAGTACATAGTGATCGATATTTATTCAAATTTTCAAAAAATGACGGAGACTTTGAAATTTTAAGGTTATTTTGATAAGAAACTATATGAGGAGAAGTCGAACAAAAGGTAACGTTTCCAGTTTTTGTCTTTCCGCTTTTTTTTTGAAGAATCGTATGTAAATCTATGAACTACACATTCCAGTTGAATTTGGCGGTTCAAAGAATAACAGTTCCCAAGAAAACCGCGTTTTTCGTCGATTTCCGAACAAAAAGTAACATCTCCACTCCACTCACAATTTTTTTGTAGTTCTGTCGAAAAATAACATTTACCTATTTAATACTAATCACTAATCATAGTCTTCGTCGAACATTTTCAGTTGCTTTTATTGCTCCCACAAGGCATCATTTCAGTTTAATGATTATCAAAAAGTAAAATTTCCAAAATTTCCTGACAAAATGTAACATTTCCAAATTTCAAACTCAGTTATCTCCATTAATATGAAAGTTCTTAAATGTGTAAAAACGCGACTGTAAGGCAGTTTTTTTTTTAATCACATTTTATTGATTTCTGAAAAAAAAAAAGGAAACATGGAAATGTTACTTTTTGTTCGATTACTCCTCATGTATTGTATAATCTTAGTTACTTTTACTTAATTTTCAATTTGTAGGTTTCAAATGATTTTCTTAAAACAGACTTTAAAATAAAAATTAGCCAAAATAAATTTTTATACCCTACACCCAGGGTATATTCACTTTGTCCTTCCATTTGTAACTCAGAGAAGGAGGCGTGGCAGATATAGAAAAGTATATATATTCTTGGGCAGCGTCACCATGTCCGTCTGTCTGACTGGGTGGCTGGCTGGCTAGCTGTGTGTGGAAATACATTTTTTGGGAAAATTGAGCAAGATAAGTTTGGTACTCAACCTTCGTTGAAGTTAGCTCGGGGGATTGAAAATGAGCGAAATCGGTCAACGGATAACGGACAACGGTCAACGGGTTCACGATAATGCAACCAAAATACTCATAAATATTACGAATTGTAAGCGCAAACTCTAGGTAAAAACTAGAAGAATTTAGACAAGAGGGCGTGGCACCTCTCATACAAGCAAAAGCTTCAAACGCTATACTGAAAGCGTTTTTTGAGGTAATCGAACTAAATTTTACTCAGACACTAAGAATTATAAATGCAAGCTTTAAGCAAAAACTGGATAAAATCGGACAAGAGGGCGTGGCACCTCTCATATAAGCAAAAGCTTCAAAACGATATACTGAAAACGTTTTGTGAGATAATCCAACCAAATTTCACTCAAATGCTGAAAACTATAAATGCAAAATGAGAAAAAACTGGGTGAATTCAGAAAAGAGGGCGTCGCACCTCCCATATAAGCAAAATTTTCAAAATACTGCTGTGTAGGGTATTGAATGTTTGGTCAAGCCAAATGTTACACCCTTACTAGTTATTTTATATATCGTTTTCACTCTAAAAAAGTTTTTCAATTGAGTTTCCCATCTTCATCTTCAATTTTTTAAAAATTTTTGTATCATAAAGCTACAAGAACAATTTACATGTGTTCCAATTATTGAAGTGGAATCGCCAGTGGTTCTCTAGAAAAACAATAATGGCCATGTCGTCTCATAATTGCCACTTCTCCTTCTCTGCGTTACAAACAAAACAACAAAGTGAATATACCCTGGGTGTAGGATATATAAAAAGAAACTTCGTAATTCAAAATATGTACAATAATAATACAAAATCAGCTCCAAAATTGATAGAAATTGGGATTCATCACTCCCACGTTAGGCGCCAGTAAATATATTATTATATATAAATTAAAGTGCATTCTAAAATTTAAGTTTATAGAATTTTTAAGTGTGTTACTTAATGACATTTTATATTGAAAATTGATTTTTTATTTTAATTGAACTTTTAGTCATATATTTGCAAAGATCGATTTACATATAAATCTATCAATGCATTTTTCTAACACATAATTATGACAAATCAAGGAACGGATTAAAAACACGGCTATAGTGACATATGTTTCGTCTTTCGCCACAAAGACTCATCAGACTATTTTTGTTGTAATTATAATTATATTTATTTTATTAAATTAATTATAATTGAAAAATTGCAAGTTTGAAAACTTTTTGTGTTTTTGGTCTGGGCGGGAGACGAACAACTATACCAAATATCAATAAATAACACAAAACAACAATTATGATATATTAATACGTATTAACACACAAATAAAACTGGCAAAAAGTCGGCTTCGCAGCCGGGCAAGGCTGATGTAGTGGTAACGACTTCTGCTACCAACCTGGAGATCCTTGGTTCGTCTCCCGCCCAGACCAAAAACACAAAAAGTTTTCAAACTTGCAATTTTTCAATTATAATTAATTTAATAAAATAAATATAATTATAATTACAACAAAAATAGTCTGATGAGTCTTTGTGGCGAAAGACGAAACATATGTCACTATAGCCGTGTTTTTAATCCGTTCCTTGATTTGTCATAATTATGTGTTAGAAAAATGCATTGATAGATTTATATGTAAATCGATCTTTGCAAATATATGACTAAAAGTTCAATTAAAATAAAAAATCAATTTAAGTTTATATTTTTAAACTTTTTTTGATACAAATCTGTTTTTATATGTTTTATTTTCAACAAATTTTTTTTTGTTTTGTAAATTTAATTTTTTAATTTTATTTTCAAATTTACTTATACCTATATTTTATTTATTTTTTTGAAGTCAAAAAAATCATTTCTGTTATAAAAGTTGGTAAATTAACTTTACATAAAAACTTTCAAAATAATAAAAAATCTTATAAAATTTGTAACAAATAAAGGTTTAGTTTTTTAAGTGTTTCAATCACATGACTTTTTTATTAACTCAATATTTTTTTAACGAAACAAAAAATATTTCCTTAACTCTATCGACACATATGGCAATCATTGTTTTCACTCATAGCAATATTTATCCAATCAAGGTGGTAAAGAGTACTAGCATATATGTCTGGATATTCAGTGGCACATTTACCATCCTTTCCGCCCACCATATTGGCAATTCCTATCAAATCACCATCTTTGTCAATTAACGGTGAACCAGAGTCCCCATGGCATACACCTTTTGATTTTTCGGTGACAGCACAAATGTGTGCAATACTTACTGTTGGTCCATCTATTTTGGCGAACAATTTAATGCACTCATCGTTTTCAGTGACAATCTGCTTAAGCTTCAGTAGTTTCTCAGAAGCTACTTCATCAGTTTCCGTTCTGCCCCAACCTGTAACTAAAACCGGATCTCCACCTTTTACTGCTTTGTTGTATGCCAATTTTATTGGTTTTGTTTTATTATTCCATACAATTGTATCATTTAGGCGTATCAAAGCAATATCATTTAGGGGAAATGGTTTATCAAATTTGCAGTGAATGATAGGTTTATCTATAAAGTATGTTGCACCAGATATATTTCTATTATTTGTTCCTGTAATAACTGCGTACTCTTTCCAAATCTTTTCCTTTTCCACACAGTGTGCTGCAGTTAAAATGTAACGCTCACTTAGAATGACACCATTGCAAACATCATAATTTCCGGGAGTTGTTAAGAAAACTTGATATGGTGCAGATCCTTCTTCGGCCACATCACCACCATGGATGCGCTTTTCAGCTTTACAGGTAGATGAAGCAATGAGCAACAATATTAGAAGAAACATTTTTGATGAAAAAGAAGATTCTAGTGCTTAACTACCGAATAAATTGCTTTATATATACGCGATTTCTCTGGGTGTGAAATTTACATTACAACCATAAGAAATTTTTATTTCATTGGTTTAATTACACTGTGTGACAAATGAATTTTTATTTTTGTACCTAACATCAAACGAAACGCCAAAGTTAATATGCCCTAGATATAACATAAAAGAGAGTAGGAAGGAAAACGGAGTATGATAGGAAAAAATGGCACAAAAATATTTTTCGCAAAATTTTTCGCACTTTACTCCTTATAAAATTAGCAAGGTATCAAAATTATGTTTTTGAAAAAAAATGAAAATTTTATTGCAGATTATAATAGATATCACCATAGGCAATATCTTTTGTTCTAGATTTCCGACCTTGTTAAGGATTGAAACCTCTTCGAAAAAATTTCATTTCTAAGACTGCTAGACTACTATAATATGAGCTTTTCAAACATGCATCAAAATAAGTACCTAAATATATCGAAGCCGAATCCAAATAAGTTTATTTTAATTTACATTTGACCTTAATTTTCTGCAACAATGACTACACACATTTAATAAGTTTAACATATTTGGAGAGGCATGCGGTTTTGAACGATAATCTTACAATGATCCTATAACATACATAATTGGTTTTTAGTTCGAAACAATTTTAAGACTGAAAAACGTGCTCCGAAAAGACCCACAAAACTCTTCTTTTTTTTTTGAAGTATTTAGCCTTGCTTAGTGAAATACAGCAAAAAAACTCTTTGCTTTTTCAACATTTTATTACCAATTTTTTTTTTTCATATTGTTGAAAGTTATTCTCGCTTAGAAATCACAAATACAGCATTTCATTGCCAACTACTTAAAAACGAAAAAACCCGCACCAATGCTGCCACTTGAGCACAAATTAGATAATCTCCAACGAATTATCCGTGCGTCATACGCCTGCCTGCGTGCAAAAAGCACACTTACACAAACTGGCTTATTGCTTCAAATGATTATCACCAGTGATGACACAAAATGGCATGAGCTACATGCGACATATTGCTGCCATTAGAGCAGCAACACAAGGTAGCAAATGCGAATAAACGCATTACAAGCAGCTCTGCAACAATTGCAGCTGTAAAATTGCGTGTAATGTTTGTTGTCGTGAGTGTCAGTGAGTGAGTGAATGTGTGTGATGCAATATAATTGTTAGCATTAAGCTTTGTTATCCATTAAGTATGTCAATGTGTGCGTGTAAAGTCTCATGTGACTCTGCTAAGGCTTGGAAGCTGCAGCAACAAAGGTGCGTTCCATCGTTCTCTTCAATGAATGACTCGATGTTTTGCTTGCCAATTTACGCTACCAACAAAAATCATTCTGCACGAACAACCTCAACAACTCTCGATTATCAACAATGGCAATGTTGCTGGCGACAGTGTCCTACACATCCTACACATACTATAACACGAAAGGAAGAAAAAAATGATACAAAGTATACTGTAGATCTCGCTCTCATCCAATGCATTTGTTAGGGTCGAATTGCAAACAACAGAAAGGTGGCAACAACGTTGTTGTTGTTGTTGATGACACGATATGCATTGCCTGCTGCCGCTGCTGCCAACGAACATATGACTTTAAGGTAATAACGTGCAGAAGGCTATTTGGTGGGCCAGTAACAAGTTCAATATACGCGCCCTTGGCATGGCTTTTTGTTCAAATACAGTTTTCAGGGTGGTAAGAAAATTTCACAAATTTCCCAAAGATTATACGAATGCTTAGAAAACTGAATTGTTATGCATGTGCCAGGACACTATCGTTTCATTTAAAACATTTTGAGGCCAAAACTATAAGTCATCACGTTAATGGGATGGTAATCGATACACGGTTGAGCCAAAAAATTTTAAAAATCATCTGATTTACAAGAAAATCGGAATTCAAGAGCTGTAAATTCAAAACGGCGGATACCTGCGCGTTTTTACGCCACGCGTTGAAAAAAAAAACTGTTTTTTTTTTAAATCGGGAGACATCTACGAAAACAACGACTACTTAAGAAGCTGCAAAAAATGCTAGTACTATTGCATTCAGAAAACTTTGATCTTGTCAAATGTACAAAAACGTAGCCTAGATAAACCTTATTAGTTTCAGCTTAAGAAAATTTGAAAACATTATTAATAATTTCATATTTAAAGCCATTTTGAAAAATAAAACTTTCACTGCCTACAATGGGTTTCTGTCACAAAATGTGATCATTGAAACCAAATTGCAGCAGTTTAAACATTTTCGCCACAAACACAAGCAAAACGTCGAATTTTTTTCATATTTTTTTGTACCACCTTTTTGCCTAAAAATATAATCTGCAGAATATTCGCCTGCATATCTCGGCAGTTCAAACTGACGACGCTCACACACACATTACGCTGCTACCTAAAAGTATTGCTTGTAACCAAAGTACCGCTGGCATCAAAGAAAAAACCAACTGGAGCAGCAGCAGCATTGAAATGAATTTATAGCTTCATAAATCAAAAGCAATATTGTCACATCCTGTTACTTCCTGGTAACCATTTCCGTTGTTTAACACACACACAAGTCGCTAGTTGAGTTCTCTTCTTTTGCACTTGATTTTCATTTTCATTTTTTTTTTTTCCTTTTGCTCTTGTGCTTTCTTGTTTGTTGCCTAGCCTCTGACAGCAATTGAACCACCTTTCTTTTGCTTTTCAATGGCATCCTTGCAGACAGACGGACGCATCGATTTGTCTGGAGGTTGTGTGCATCGCCTGACATTCTTCTCGTATTCGCACGAAACAACAACAACAACGTCAATTGCCAAGAATTTTTTCGTAGATAAAAATTGTAACTAAATGCGTTACGTGTGAGTATCTCCAGAAGGGCAGCCGGTGATATGACCACTTCATTCCATTCATTTTCACCACTGAGGTGAGTGCTAGTGGTTTGTCGCGAAGGTAGGCATATTTTGGAGTAGTTGGAGATTGGTATTTTGTATTAAATGAGACGCATTTGATGGACAAAGTCGGAAATTAACCAGCTAAAAAATATCTGCTTGAGAAAAAGTTGAGCACGTTGACCCAAGAAATTTTGTTTCTTTAAGTAACCATTTCTCCAAACCTCAACTTCTTGCCTTTTTGGGGTATTTTATAAATGCCTTTTTGGGAATTTGGTCATAGCATGTAAACGGTCCAGAAAACTATCATGCTCATTTCAAAAAAATCTGCCCAATAAGAAAGTAGTAAGATGTAAGATGTCAACCAAATAGGGTGTACCGATTTTAAGCAATACCCAGTGTCCCAAATGTAAGACTCTGATTTAAGAAAAAAAAATTTTTTGCAGCACCACAATGAGGAGATTCCTGAAAACGTGTAAAAGCCTCAAAATCAATTTGACAACTTTTACGAGTTTTCGAGGTTTTCGAGGATTTTACACGTTTTCAGGAATCGTCTTAATATTTCAATGAATAACAATTTAAATTTTTATCTGAATGATATCTTGATAGCTTTTTGAGTGGCTTATGGTTGATAATTCCAAATCTGGCACCCGTGTTTTTCTATCGGTTCGCAATTTTGGTGTTAACCACTTTTTTGAAGTGAAATTGATCTGCCCAAAAATCAGGTAAAGTCAATTCCTACATTCTTGACGATTAAGAGAAAGTTTTGCGCAATGAACCAAACAATTTTTAACTCAAATAAGAGTTTTGCCTGACCGTCCGTTATTATCTCTTTGGGCCATTTTACAAATCCATTTTTGAGTAGGTGGCCTAAAAACAGTTCAGAATGTAACTGATAGGAAAAAAGGTTGCCAGATTCGGAATCAGCAACCCCAAATTACTTAGTTTAAAAAATCTGATTCAGATTATATTCCCCTTGACTAAGTGCTATAAACTTAAAACTGATCGGCCTATTACTCAGGAAATAACTTCACTATCTTCATGAATAGATGAATGACACTACTCTTTGTGTTAACTAGAATGTAAAATTAGTATATCATCCGTTTAAATCTACTTCAACGGGAGCAAAATCGAAATTCCACACACACTTCTCTCTCCTTACAGTTACAGCTTCTTCGAAAGTCACATCTATCCGTCGCCTAGAGTACTTAGCAAAACGAAATGAGCAGAGAGGATATCAGTTACATATTTTATCTCACTATATAGTAGTGATGACCACACCAAGACCAAGACTGCTATGGTCTTGGTCTTGGTTTTGTTCTTGCACATTGAGTCTTGCTCTTGGTCTTGGTTTTGATATTGAGTCTTAGTCTTGGTGTTGTTCTTGCTCATTAAGTCCTGGTCTTGGTCTTGAAAAAAATATTCAGAGATATTGAGTATGCGAAATTTCAAAATCACATTTTTCCAAAGTAGTTGGGTTTTTAAGATGCCAGAATACAAATTGAGAGATGATTTTATCTTCAAAACGGGAGAGAAACAACATTTACCTATGAATTACCAAGACTTAAAAGCTGTCTTGGTCTCGACGATTATCGTGAGCAAGACCAAGACCAAACTAAAATTTACAAAAACATAATTTTAAACCACAAAGAAAATACAAGTACCTTAAAATCCATATTATTACAAAAACATTTCCTTTAATATATATTGCAAAGTACTACAATGGATAAATAAATATTTGAATCACTACAAATGCAAACGTCAAAATTTCAAAAATACCACAAAAGCATTAAAAAAAATCTGTTTTGGTCAGAGGGTAATTGTACATCCAAAAAAAAAAAATTCTGAAATTTAAACTCCAGAAATATTGCAGCAAGTGGTAAGCCATTTGTTAACAGATAAAAAAGGAAATGTTTGTTCCCCAGTTTTTCATCTTTTATAATCTTTTTAATTTTCAGATGATTTATCTAACAATGCTTTGCTTTTTAAGGCAATCGACTTTTTGTTTTTAACATAATTCTTGAGATAATCAACAGCAATTAAAAAAGTCATTAACCTTATTGTAAATATCCAAAACACAAAAGAGTAAAAACTGAAAATAATTTTTAATTGAAGATTTGTAGATAAACCCAATGACAGCAAAAGAGAAATCACACTTATAAAATGGAACTATTTGTGAAAAAAAAAAAAAAACAAACAAACCAACTCCAACAGCATAAATACCTCGGTCAATTGCGCCAATTCAACGAATGGTTAATAGTTCACCAAAGCAAAAAAATACAAAAATCATGATTGGGATGGCATGAGGAATTGACTGTAGGGATTCTTTCGAACAAACGCCAGTTAAAATGTTGATTGGTTTTAGCGCTGTGAAAACTTCTGTGTGAATATTTGGTTCAAAAATTCATCATCATACCAACCAATTTGAAGTTTTTTCAAAAATCCATTCAAAGACCACAAATGAATTGAATTCTATGGATGACCAAATTAAGTCATTCATGCAGCAATGAGTTTCAATTAAACTGTTGCAGAGTCATGGGGTACGAAAGTCAAAGTGTTTAGCACTTTGAGTTTTATTTGGCGAAAAGTTGTAAAAATTTATAAAGAAGGTTTTTATGGTTTAAAAAAATATCTATTGAATAAAAGTTGTATCCGAAATTGGCACTTTTTCTTTAGATAATGATAGTTTTTTAAGGGCACTGCGATCTCCAAAATTCCAATTGATTCAAAAGTTGAAAAATTACGTTTGTTACTTAATTACTTTAGCGAGCTCTAAATATGCTTCAAAATAACCAACTTAAGAATTTAAAAGAATATGTGATCAAAAAAGGTATTTTGGACCTAGTTTCGGAGATATAGCCATTGGAAGATTCGGATATATCCTATAAGTTGGGAACCCCTGGATGTATTTGAAAAATATTGATGTCATATGAAAGGTATTTTGAATACCTATAAAAATGTTTTGCTCATATTTTCAATTGGATTCAAAGTTTTGGAGATATAACCTTTTGTAAAATTTTGAGAAATTTCTCAATTACAACAACAAATACATCAACAACACCAACAACAACAACAAAATACCTTTCATATAACACCAATATTTTCCAAATCCATCCAGGGATTCCCAATTTATAGCGGTTTTCATAGAAGATATATCCGGATCTTCCGAAGGCTATATCTCCGAAACTAGGTCCAAGATACCTTTTTTGATCACATATTCTAAGAACTCAATAATAAAAATTCAGTTTCAGAATTTTAGCGAATTTATCACTAAACGACCTTGAAAAGTTTTATCTCAGACGTTGTAGAAAAAAAACGGACGTCAAAGTTCCTAGGAAACACATAGTCTGGTCAAAACGCCATGACATATTTTTTTTTGTAAACCTGTGTAATTAACCTTTTAAATAGATTTGTTGAGAACCACAGCAAAAAGTTAATGGAGGACATGCAAAAGTTCGAATTTTTTGTGATTAATACATTTTTCACTGTGATTCTCAAGAGATCTATGCAAAAGGTTAAATAAAGTATGCTTGACAAATCCTTCTGGATGCCGACAAATTTTTGATGACATGATTGTTGTGGTCATTGCAACGTAAAGTAAGTGAAAACATGTTTTCATTTCTTGTAGAGCTACATTTCTACAAACTTTGAACTGTTAGCTGCCAAAATAAATAATTTTTTTTGGTTGACAACATTTTACCGCATAAATGGTGGAAAACTCAAATCTTGCACCGTTTATTTTCTAAAATTTTTGACAATGAGGTCAATGGAGAAAGATGATCTCTTTCAAAGAAATATCAAGCTGAAAAAATCTTGAAACATAGATCCGCAATATATTTCTGGTCAATTAAACTAAATTTTCAAACTTTATTCAGTTCAAAAAGCATCGTTGTAAATAAATTTACCATACAATTTGACTTTGCTGCATATTCATCATAAACCTTTTGTATAATTTCTACAGCTCAGCTCAGTATGTTAACAGAAAGGACAAAAAAATGGAAAAATATAAAAAATCACAGGTATTGAATTGAATATTCACTACAATTGACAACACAGCCATGAGTGACATGAGGTGTCGTGATACAGCAGCAGCAGCAGCAACATTGACGCTGAATATAACACCAACAGCAGGATTTCCATCCGATGTTGCATAACATCCCCCCATGGGCATATCAATGTACACAGCGCATTGTTCGGGAGTTTTTTTAAATTTTTGTTGTTTTTTTTATTATTAAGTGTTTATTATTATTTTAAGAGATTTTCCAATTTATATAAACAAAACATTTTAATTTCAGAAATTTAATTAAACATCTTTTATTTCGCTATACAGGGTAGCACATGTTGTTGCTGTTGCTGTTGTTTTATTGGCTGCATGTTGTTTCATTGATAGCACCAGCAACAGCAACAGCACCAGCAGCAATCAGCAATGTTGTTGTGTCATTTTGTTGCAAGCATCGCTGTGAGCAGGTGTTAACGCAGCAGCAGCGTCAACCACTGCTGTGTAGGCGTAGGTGTTGCTGCATTGTGTTATGTCCTGATTTTGATCGAGTAGTATCCTTTGTGTTGCACTCAGGCATGCAAACTACAAGTAAAAGGATTTTTATTGAATTTTTGTTTAGTGTTTTCATTGGGGGTTTGTTTTTTTTTTTTGTGCCATGTTGTTGCATGTAAATTGGCAGTGCTGTTGCTATTGCGATAGTGTCGTCGCTGTTATCAAACTTTACATGATGGCAAGTTGTCAAGTTTTATTGCAAAATAACGAAAATTTAATTTTTTTATAAATTTTGGCGTAGATAAAAGGAAGTTTAACTATATATTAGAAAGGGTAGAAATTTTTATACATTCCGAAACCGACTCAAAAGTTAGAAAGACTTTTAAAAACAATATCAGCGGAACTTTTTATATATATATTTTTTTTTTTTTTTCGTTCCGTGAAAAACCAATCGAGCACTTTTGATTCTACTGAAGAAAAATTCTACCGAAAAATTCTACCAAAAAAATTCACACGTATTCTTTGAATAATTCCAAGTATTTTTTGCCATATACATTTTTTTCGTTAGATGCCTTGCTTTTGAGTAAAAAATCATTTTTCCGACCGAATAATTGAAAAATTAATGAAAATCGATTTTTGGAAGCGAATAGGATCTATAACCCCAAAAAAAACTACAACTTTTAAACGCCAAAACTTTTGTAGAAACATGGCCTTTATTTCTAAAGCATCTTTGGGCATCCATTATGTAATGAAAAAAAAAGTTATGATCCAAAAACATGTTTTTTTAGCCAAAATGGGCCTTTAGTAGAATCAAATATGACACATGTTATTACTTTCTAACATATTTTAAAGATTTTAAATAATAATATAAACAAAAATGTTGTTTTCATATTAATTTCATAAATTTAAAGAGATTTTCACAAATTGAATAAAATATCAGCACATATAAATATATAAGTAAGTGAATTCCGAGGTTGATTGAAATACTGTACAGTGTATAAAAAACTTATGGATTTTTCATGCATAAGATTGCAACAAACACATAAAGAAAAATGTATGCAAAGTCCTGTGAAAGGCGATTGCATGTCCTTAGTACTGGATTCACTGCAAATATGTTGTTACGCACATGGTATTGCACACAGGATTTCTTATGAATAATTTAAAATCTAACATTTTGAAAGCGTTTCATATTTAAAGAAATACACAAGAAGTATTTTAAGAAGTTTAAGAAAAAAAAAATTCTTATAACGCATCATATAATATGCACAATAATATAATAATTAAGTTGAAACATAATTAAAATGACCGATAGTTTTGCTCGAGATGCATACAAACCATTGGGGAAAAACAAAATCTGAATTGATATTACTTAAGATTGAGTTAATATGGCAAGACTACTACTCGTAAGTTTCAGGAGCTCCGCTCTCAATTAGGGTTCTAATATTCTGGAGAACTTAATAAAACTTTAGTATAGTTTCTGTATTAATCTCCGCTGATATTAGATGGCAAAAAGATACTGCAGAGCACCGGGTAACTTGTTATACGTGTAGAGTTTTTTATATTAAAATCAGCGGATTGTATACTTGAACAGAACCATTTACTGAGATATGTGTAAAATTTTTAGTCTCCACTTAAAATTTCTTTCAAAACTATTTTTCATAAAGAAGACTATGATTTAATTTCTGCCGGACTTAGGTGCATAGTTTTGTACGAGTGAATGTTATTCCGTGACTGTAGTGTCATTAAGAAAATGAAGGAGTTTAAATTTTCGAAAATAAACTATTGATAGTTATCAAATATACTAAAAATTTTTTTGTTACTTAATAAGCAAACTTTTCTGAATGGAGGGATGTAAATACGGCATATGATTTTCTCTTTCAAAACTATTAATAATTGTGTTCAATGTGAACAAATCTCTAAAAATTTTAGAGATGCTAAGAATTCTTACTCCCGGAATAACGTGCATTAATTCGTGCAAGCGAACCTAGTTCCGTGACTATATTTATTTAGTTGACTCCTTTATTTGTAATATGTAGTTACTAATGTTCGTTAAAGAAAAGAAAAACAATATGTTAGCAGAATTAAAGACAAATAAATTTTAAAATATATGAAATGAAGAAACTTGATATTTTATATGGTTGCTTAAAGAAATTAAAACAAATTTTAAGTTGGCACGGAGTTAGGTGCACGCGCTTACGGATTTAGGCTTAACGCAAAATTTTAGTCCGGAATTAGTGACAAATGTAGTGTTACTAAAAGTGTAAAGAACTATCGTAGTAAAGTGGCTATGATGCTCAAATTAACCACTAATTGACTCCGGAAAAATCAAGCCTTATGAAAAATCATATATGCGATCTCAAAAATGAGTTGTAAGACTTGGAATTGTTTTGGAAGTAGACAGTACCTTAACATGCCGTGATTCGGTACACTTACCTTAGTTTGTATGCTAGTAAATTAAAACATCTTAAGGACGACATTGTCTGTAATGTCTGTTAAGCTGTTCCGCTCAAATCAAACATTTTGACAATTGTAAGTCTGCGTGCTTATTTTGCTCAAAAGGTTATTTAATACTTTCTTCACGAAATGTATTTAATCAGATGCTGAGTCATGAAAGAAATTCGGTCATAATTTAACTTTACCTTCTTTTCACTTCATTTGTGTTAACAAAAACTTTTGATTGTGGTCAAAAACTTTGTTTGTTTGGTTTTTTTTTTTTGTTTGTCGCAAAAGTTACTGAATTAAACCTTTTCTTTTACATGGCAACCGTATGAATTACATTGCACTGTGAAAGGATACGGAAATTATGAGGCATTTTGGTTAGCAGGCTAATCAAAAAGTTTATTTCATGAAAATTTTGTATTTCGAATTTAACAAGGCTTTAAGGCTATTAAATGATTAGACATCAGGATATCATATTGGAACGAAAAGAAAAAAAGGAGAAAATTCTCGCAATTGTAAAGTAAACTACACATAAGTATAAAGAAACATTACATCCTTGATGACATACAAACATAGTTGCAAACATCAAATCACACAGGACGAACGACATCATCAACTCATTTGACATCCCTTAGCAGTAGGTGGTCCACTCATTAGAGGCGACATAATCAATGCGTTATATAACACAAGGATAATACGAAGAAAGGGGGCAATGAAAAAAGAAGTCAAACCGGTTTTTGAAATGAAAATGAATTTAAGGAGTTTGCATTTGGCAGCATGCCATTCTAGCTAGGGGGCTGGAGAGGGGTGTTGTTGACTGTAGTGTTAATGATTAGGTTGCTCAAACCGAGCAGAAAGAAAACGCATATGTGTTAATGAATTGTGTTTAAGTAGAGGAAAATATTTGTTTTTTTTTTTTTAATTTTCCGGCTTAATGAAAAAGCGTTAAAAAACTTTAAGTGATTACTTAAATAAAGTAGAAGCGTAAGGTAAAGGTTTGCATGAATTTTTAACAACAAGCATTTTGGAAACAGCACACATGTCCTTAGAAAAGACACCTATACCTCTTACATACGTTAATAATTAAAGCAAAACACGTTTTGTGCAGTTTAAAAATAAAATAAAATATTTTCCAATTGAAAGGATTTCAAAACACATACGCGTGTTGTATCCTTTTTTGAAAAGGTTGCGTGTTTAATTAATTAAACGACCGTAGTGTGAGCTTGACACACTTTCTTAAAGGATCAAAGGATTTGCATACGTTGAAATTTGCCTTTCGTTATTTATACGAAATAAGGCTAGTCGGTCAAAATGTATCAAAAATGATTACATATCATCGCCAAGATAGTAAACTAAAGCAAATTTATTTTTAGAAGAGTAAAGAAACAGCTTCAGATTTTAATGCCATTATAGACCGCTAATGTATTTTCTCTTATATGTATATCTGCAAACAAGAAAAAATATATAAACATATATAAAAAATATATAAAAAATATATAAAAATACTTCACTATAAAGATACTCTTAAGAGAAAACTGAACAGTATCGAAAGAAAGTGAAAAGAAAAGAAAAGAAAAGAAAAGAAAAGAAAAGAAAAGAAAAGAAAAGAAAAGAAAAGAAAAGAAAAGAAAAGAAAAGAAAAGAAAAGAAAAGAAAAGAAAAGAAAAGAAAAGAAAAGAAAAGAATAGAGAACAGAAAGCTTTAATGGTAATTCTAATCCATGTTATAGGAAGATTTGCTCCAAAATAACAAAAAATAAATCTAAAATGTTCGAGACGAAAATCCAAGAAATCTGATTCTAGTAAAAAATAAATGTCTTTGCAATCGATTGAATTCGAAGGATATATGAAATTCAAGCCCTAAGCTCCTGCTATTGATTACAGAAAAAAGAAAAAAAAAGAACATCAGAATATCAGTAGTGATGAACAAAACCAAGAGCAAGATCAAGACCATAGCAGCCTCGGTTTAAGAGATTGATTTTTGGTCTCGGTCTTGGTTTTGATCTTGAAAAAATTTCTAAAGAGTGTTGAGTATGAAACATTTTTTAAACTTAATTTTTAAAATCATCAGGGTTTTTTAAATGCCAAATTTTGTATTGAGAGATGGTTTTATGTTCGAAAGGAGTACGACACCCCGCTGACTTATAAATGGCCAAGACTGAATAACAGTTTTTGTCTTGGTATTTTTTCGAGACCTTGAACATAGCAGTCTTGATCTTGAAATTATATCAGCGTAAGTATTAGTTAGTGATGAGCAAACCAAGACCAAGACCCTATGGTCTTGCTCTTGGTCTTTATCTTAGACATTGATTCTTTGTCTTGGTTTTGTTATTGAGTTTTGGTATTTGTCATGATCTTAAATATTAAGTCTTGATTTTGGTCTTGGTCTTGAAAAAATGTCTAAAGATTGTTCAGTATTCCAAATTTCTAAACATAATTTTTACAAAGCAGTTGAGTTTTTAAGATGCCAAATTTCGAATTTAGTGATGATTTAATGCTTGAAACGGGCGTGACACACCTGTAAAGCAGTCTTTGTCTTGATAAACATATTGATCTTTGCCTTGAAATTATGTCAAAGTATTAGTGTGGGTTTTAGTCTCGAAAAATTACCAAGATTAGTATTGATCCTGGACTAGAAAAATTTACAATACCAAGTCTCAAGACCAAGACTAATTTTGCTGATCACTAAGTAGCAGATATATTTCAGATTCAAGCTCACTTTCAAAAGAAAGACAAACAGCAGTCTTAAATACAATTTGTGGCATATGCCAATTGGGATTATTTTCCGGTTATTGGATCAAAGCTTTTGCCAAAGGAAAACCTTGTATTTGATGCGTTTATTCGAGAGAAAGACCAACATGAAAACTTTGAAACAAATTTTGGAAGCTCAAGCAGTAGAAACATAGTTTTATATCTGGATGTATTAAAGCTTTTTATTATTTTGCTGACCAATGTACAAATTTTCATTACCGGAAATTTGTGCTTTTACATATTGTATAACAAAGTTTGGCCTTTGTTTTACGATTTTACTTCAGCGACCTACAAATGACAACAAAGCTCCTCTATTTATTCTGTCAAAGTGCATTTTTTAAGTGAAAGTGCACATATACTTCAATATTTCCGCTACATTTTAATGAGATTGTTTTACTTAGTGTGCTACTAGGCAATAACTAAGAGGTAATTATTGGGTACTTCCGTTTTACCATCACGCATACTTAGAGGAACCTTTCTTTGTTGTTGATATGATTGTTCCTTACAATTGAATCAATGCAATGCTTTTAAAATGCCGGTACCTTGAAAAAACAAAAATAATTAAGTATGGTGGTTTTAGAAAACGGAAACAGCTGCTTGCTTAAACTGTAAGTACAGCCATTAGTTATTTTATTAAAATGATATATTTTAAAAAATTATCCTGCCATAAGTTCTTTTTTTTAGTTTGGGCTAGTTTGGTCCCAGAAATCTCCGTGATGAAGGATACAATAGATATATAGAAACAAATTTACATTAGAACCCAAGGCCCAATTGTTTATTTTTTTTTTTTTTTTTTTTTTTTTGCCAAAATAGGGCTTTAGGAATCAATTACAACAACAACAACAAAAAGTTCCGAGTTGACCTATTTTCGGAGACATAGCAATCGGAATATCAGGATAACTTGAAAAGAAATAAAATATGTAAATAAAGCTGTGAGTAGAAACTGACACTTCCCAGTGTTTTTTTTTTTTATTAAAAAGAAGAAAGAAAGCCTACAAATCCTACATACATTTAAATTCTAAATATACTTTTAAAGACTTCAAATTACAAAATTACAATAAAAAAATAAATGCAAAATTTTTGAGAGAAATTTCACTTAAAAGATGATTTTAAAAAATTAAATTCTGTTTAACTCATGGAAAATGGAGCTCAAACCTATTTTTCTTAAGTCGACTTAGCAGTTTTCCCGTCCGGCACCAGGTTTGTTGACGATATCCTAGATAAAGCTCTTAATTAGACCGCAAGAGGGATACGATGGAACTTTAAAAATTAGCAGTTAGGAGATCCCGACTACGATGATGAGATATACCTTTGCAAATGGGATCAAGTTCCCAAAATGGGGCATATTCGCTAAACACCACACATCAATGTTTGTCATGCAGCCCCTTATTGAAATCCCCAAGGCAGTGAAGCATACCGTAGATCAAAAGTCAACTGGAAAAGGTCGTTGGAGAGTGATATTCAAAAATCGAAAAAACCGGAAAGAGATTAAAAGATCATGCAAGATGGGGATATTTCGTTTGAACGGGGAACATTTGGTTATGAGTCGCAGAAGAATAAATGCCTACGTAAATCTATAATCTGATTTTTAGACCTTGACCAATAAAAACTCAATTATTTTAGCTAATGCAGTTCGATTTGACAAATTTGAGTTCAAAATTTTGGCGTTGCCTTATATGACTTAAAAGTATTTATTTAAATTTATTTATTTAAATTTCTAGTGGCAATAATTATTGAAATGATTTAAAAGTATTCAAATAAGTCCTTAACATTAACTCACATTATCCATAAAGAATTTATTCAACTTTTCATGGATGAAATAAAAAACATCATCGTGCAAATACTGGATATCCCAACTGAGAGCGCACAGCATTGACTTGGAGATTTCTCCAACATGCAACAGATTGAAAAACATTTGCAACAAGTACACAAATACAAATAAATTTAAATAATACTCGTAAAAACAGCAAAAACATTGTGCATGTATTTATAGTTATAAATTTTTATATAGTATATGTATACAAGTATATGAATACATTTGTACGATTGTACAGAACACCAACACCTAGAGATTTGAAAACCAGTGGCGTAGTGAGGAAAACGCAAAACAATAGGTGCTTTGACAACTTTTGATCAAAAAGTTTAAGCATATGGGTTAAACCTTCAGAAATTGTTTCTCCTTTCGGTCTGAAATTACAGCTGCTTATCAAACAATTTTCGGAAATCATAAACAGAGTGGTTTTAATATTTGAGATCAACTGTAACAGGATTCGTCAGTCAGACTATTTCTTAACGTTTTCTTTGAGCAGCGAGGAGTGTATAAGGTGATTTACGGCTAATTCAAGATTTATCTCTAAATCTTCTTCTGACGAGATTTATTTCAAATCACAAAATGGCATTTAATGTTACTTCAAAAAAACAAAAGCAAATGGAAGATAATATTAAGAAGAAAAGAAAGAAACAACATTCATTATCCAGCTAATGGCATCTTTAGCCAAAAATAAATCTCTTTTGGACGGTAGAAAAGGTAAATCTCATCACAGCTACATTACAGCCGTGAAACATCACTGACTTTCACCATATCCCTACTGACCTGCCTAGATGTTACACTCAGTCAATTGAATGCGCATGATTGGATAAGAAGGGAAGTTTTGAATTTTGGGGCGTTGGAGCCTGCTTCGCTCGCTCTTCTGCTGCTCAATGTAGTGAAAACGTTAAATTTCGCACACAAACATCGAAAGTCACGCATACATTGATTTTTTGATTTTTCTTTAACTGTATTTGTTTGTAGGAGAAAGTTTTTGTCGTACCTGTTGCTGGTGGAGTGAGCAACAGTTGTTGTGTATAAAATATAATGTTACACGTACATATGTACATCTATGCCTACATATGTACTTATATAAAATATCGAATTGGAACAACAGGCAGCAGCGCTTAAGGGAATCGAAATAAAAGTAAATATTAAAGAAATAGCTACATTTAAGTAGTAAAAAGTGAAGTTTTAAATAACTTCAATGACATGATATACCCGCATACTTAAAGACGACAAAATAAGACATCTTAAATGATCTTCATAATGAAATTTCAATTATAATCTTAACTTTTGAGTTATCTCTTTATATGGATACATTTTAGCTAGATTTTTTATATGCTAAGGAGATACGAAATTTATGTACAAAACACTTTGTATTTACTAAATGCGAATCGATGACAAAATTAAATCAAGCCTTATTTACAAACTGAAGATGCGAAATATAACTTTTTGTATAATGAATTTTCTTCTTTTTTTTCTTCAATGCTAAGAAATAACATGAGACGTAATGTCAATATTATACGTATAGTAGTGAAAGGCCTAAATTTATACGAGTAAGCTCCTACACAATTGAATCATTAAATTATCAAAATCGCTTTTCAAGAATCCTTAATTTGGATTGTAATGCTAAAAAAAACCGTAAAATATGTTCATATTATTTCGCTAAAATTAATTCAATAATTTACAATATTTTCTTTACTTTATACTTAACTTGACTAAGACTTTCCATTTGATAGTCAACACTCCAACTTTAATTCTAGTAATATAAAATTTTTGATTATGATGTAACAAGAGAATAATGAATAAATAATGAATGAAAAAACTATATGTACTACAATCAAACCAAAACAAAACTGCAGTCCAACTTGCATGCTTATACGTCACTGGTGGGGAAAAGTTGAAACATTCAACATCCTTGTTTCTGGTATTCACGAAAATTTTTGGTAGCGCCAGCAACAGCTACGTATTATACGTATGGATCGATTTCTAGTACTAATGAATCTTCAAAAAAGTTCTAAAAACCTGCTATTTAAATATGTTTGCTGCTATATACAAACCTTCTCATTGATTCTAACGACTTATGTAAACAAAAAGTACAAAATTATATTCCCTTCTCAAGAAATTGAGTAGCATAGCACAATAATGAAATTTTACTAACAATGTATATGTGAATATTTTGTTAGTTTTTGCCTTTATTGACTACAAATTTTTTTTTTTAAATAAAACTCAAAATTTTTTAATGTAGAGTAGAACGGGGTAATGTCGTGCAGGGGGGTAATATCGTGCACTGGCTGTTTTAGCCCAAAGAATTGAATGATTTACCAATTGTTTGTAAGGTAGGGACCTGCTGACCTACTGAGCTTATGCATAAAATACTAGCTATTTTCACCAGTTCGTCTCTACAGAGTTACCTTTTTTTCAAAACGCACGCTTTCGGGACGATAAAAGTGTTTTTTCATCGGGTCAGAAAAATAATTTTCCTTGCGGGAAAATATACCAGGTAAGTGTTTTCTAAAACGAAATATCCTGCCAAAGAAAAGAAGTATTTGGTTTTCGAAAAATTTTGGGCTTCACCGAGTTATCGAAGCTGACCTTTAAAACGACCATTGGGGTAATGTCGTGCACATTCACTTACACAAACACAATTTCTCGCTACACAAATGTTGTTACACATGGATGTAACCAATGAAGTTATCTTTCGATCGGATGCTTACTCGTTGCATTCGCTTGAGATGTACGGCTTCACGAGCATGTCAAAGTTGAGTGCACGACATTGCCCCGTTCTACTCTACACAACATATTATGTACTTCACACTTGTATAATAATGACTAAATACATGATAATGCTAAATCTCCTCTAATAGAACTACTACCTATCATTTCTCACACATTTTGGTACCTTTACTATACTCGGAAAACAATGCACGACATTACCCCACAAATTTTAAGGGGGTAATGTCGTGCACATTTTTTTTTTTTTTCCTCACTTACAGAAACACAATTTCTCGCTACACAAATGTTGTAACACATGGATGTAACCAATGAAGTTATCTTTCGATCGGATGCTTACTCGTCGCATTCGCTTGAGATGTACGGCTTTACGAGCATGTCAAAGTTGAGTGCACGACATTGCCCCGTTCTACTCTATATGTGAACCTCCTTATCTGTACTGACGAAATTTCACAATACAGCTAAAAATAAGAGATAGGGTAAATGTTATTGGATTTCAGCTAAAATGGAATGTAGTGCTTAGACATGTTCTGAATATTTCACAATTCATTTGATTATCAAATTACAAATACCCATATATTTATATATTAAAATTTATTTAAAAAATATCAGCACTATCATATAATGTCTAATATTTCCTGTTCCAGAGCGCCTTGCCCCAATTAGAAATCAAACTTTTTCATCGATTGTCAAATATTCCTCTGTTCCAACTCAAATATTCTCTTTGTAAGGTTCAGACCATTTGCCGATCGCTTATCTTCTCCACATCCTCCTGTCCCAACCCTTTTCGTCGATTATCAAATATTCCTCTGTCCCAACTCGCCTGTCCTCACGTTAAGGTTCAGACCAACTCTTCTTTTAGTTTCTTCCTGCCTTAGACGGCTCTGCTTCTATTAGAAATCAAATCTTTTTGCCAATTGTCTAATGTTCCTCAGTCTCAACACACATGTCTTCTGATTAAAGTTTAGACCGTTCATCGATCGTTTGACTTTTTCCACGTTCTAGTTTCCTCCTATCCCAGATCGATATTACCTCTATTAGAAATCAGGCCTTTCGTCAATTAACCAATACTTTTCGTTACCAACGCGCCTGTTCTACTCCACATCCAAGTTTCCTCCTGTCCTAGAACGCTTTTGTCTAGATTATACATTAAATCTTTTCTTCGATTATCTAATAGTTCTTTGTCCTTGCCCACCTATAATCCCATTAAAGTTCAGAAACTTTTGTTTTCACCAACCATTATTACATTCTTTCGCCTCTTGTCCCAAATCGTTCATGGCTACTATGAAATACGCATTTTCGTCCTTCGCTCTGCCAGTATAGCAAATCTTATTAGAATAAGTTTTCTCTGCAAATCTTTAACTTTTACAATTGGATCATTACTTTCCGAGATATCACCCATTGAAGTAAAGGTATTTCAACGCCACACAAATTTAATGTACCTAGTCTTTTACATGGATTTTCAATAGTTTTACTTCAATGGATGATGTCCCAGAAAATAATATTTAATTTGAAAAAATTAAGTGTATGGTTTAAGGCGGAAGCTTAAGGCTGTTCGATGTCGTAGGCAAAATTGAACTTCACTAATTCCCGTATACAGGCCATATGTCTGAAAATAAGTTTTCTGCAGTTTATATGAAGGATGACTCAGACCTTACGAAAGAACGGTTGCAAGATTCGGAATTAGCGGCCTGAATCAGTTATTCATATCAAAAGCAGATCGGTTATGCCTTAGTTTATTGCACTGTGTTATTTAGCACTAACTTTATTTAGACAAATTGTTGAGAATAAAATTGAATTATATAACGTTAAAATATAGAAAATTCATATTGTTAACAAATCTTAAATAATTATTACCAAATGAAGCGTTAACACTCAAAGTACCAAATATACTCAATTGTAACTCAATATCATCTGTCTTGAAAGTTTCAAGTTGAAACTAATCTTGAATTGTGAAAAGCCTTAGTATATCCCAACTATAAAACTGGAGAAACTGTAGTTCGTTTCAAAACATAAATATGTAAAAAAGTAGTAAAATGAAGATATTAATTTTTGGAAAATGATCACAAGGCATGACTCAAGGAAAATTATTGGCTAATACGAAAATATTTTTTTTAAAAAAGTTTTCGCGAAATTTTTACACTTTATTTTAAGATCATCTATAATCATTTTTGGGTTAATATCTGCATTTAAATCAAATTTAAATATCAATCTAAAAATTTGTATGAAAAACGTTTTGCAACACTATAAGGAAGACTCTTCTCTCAGAAAAACACGGACACATACTACTACACTGAAGGGGAACACAAAGTTTTGCAAATGTATTAATGTACCACACCCCCACCCCACTCCCAAAACACATACAAACAAAAACTAGGTGCAGCATTGAAATTTCATAATCTGAAACAGAGCAACAGGCGAATACCGAACAGGCAGCCGACGAACAAAAGCCGGCAGAAAAAAAAGAAATTCGGCAAAAAAACAAAGAAACCGCTTTTGCTGAGAGCGATGCGTCCGGTGAGATAACACACCAGAGCATAATAAGAAAATGTTTCATTTCTTTTTAGGTTCGGCTTTTGTTAAACACAAACACACATATGCACACATGGAGGAGAAGAAGCGCAACAGTTTTTTCCCAGTGCCTGTTGCATGTTCGAAAGACAGACAGCAGGAAGTTATAGGCAACAGGCAGATATCGTTGAAAAAAAATATATGAACTATTGAAGTCTTAAGAATTTTTTAAAGGAAACGGATATGCTGCGCAGCTGGTGACTTCTTTCGCGAGGATCTTTGTTTTTTGCATATACCCCCATTATATATCGAGAAGAAAAACTTAAAGTCGACGTACTTTCTGTAGATGTATTTTCTTAAAAAATAATTTTTCTTATTTTTTCCAATATTTTCCAAGTTCGTTGCTCGAGTTCTCGTCATCATCGTCATCGTTGTCGGTGTCGTCGTTTAGGTTCGTTCGGTACTGTGTTTCGTTTGCTGTCGGCACTTGGCCCGACAGTTGTTAGGTTCAACTGTCTGTATGTAGTTGTTGTTTTTGTTGTTATAACTGTTGCTCCTGCTGGCTGGTGTAGCAGTAGTTTTGTGCACCTATCGGAGGGGGTGTAGGTGCGGCGCGCGGTTCTTACTTCAGGCATCCTACTTGTGGCTGCTGCAGGATTTTTCTAAAATATCAAATAAGGATGCTTCAGTTGGCGAGTTGACGCGTTCGAAGACAGTTTAGCGTGCTCCAACAAGTGATCGAAAGATTTTTTGTCAAATTTTCAATCAAGAACTGGAAAACTTTGTGTGAAATTTTTTTGAAAAATATAAAGCTCAAAAGAATTTAAATTAAACTTAAATTTTGAGAAAATTAAAGTGAAAAGTGTAAGAACATTAAAAATGCTGCTGTATCCTTGCCACATAAGGTAATTATGTCAGTTAACAACAATTTTGTCCCACTGTGCTGCTACCATATGGTGGGCAATATTTTGAATGCGTTTTGCATCATTTTCAAAATACCTTCAAGGCGTTTAATTTGCATGTAATCTAATTATCCTTATGGGTGCTTTACACATCACACATACACACAGGCAATACAATGACAACACATAATTTCTTTTCGTTTTGTTTCATCGGACTTTGTAGTAAATGGCGGAAATGTCAGCAATCACGTTTTCGCAATTAAATATGCAGGACACGTTGTGATTAATTGTTGTATTAGTGTCGGGTTCATGTGTGTATTTTGTGTGTGTGTTTTGCTGCTCTTACTTGTTTAAACATTAGCACAAACTGAATTGTATGTTGTGCATGTAAATGTGCAACTTGGGGTGTTTCCCTGAGGACATCTTAAGGATTTCAGCTTAGTCGTAGAAGAAACCGTTGAGATGTATTGACATCTGAAAGTATTTAAGAGAATTAGAAATGTTTTATTAATCAAAAACATTAAATGAATGTGTTAAACAAGGATTATCAATTGTAAACCAAGCCAAGGGCATCAGCGTAGAACAAAAGTGAGACAGTTTTGGCTAGCATGCGACAATATTTCAATGTTTTCGAAATTTCTCGGAATTGCAACACCCATGAAAAAATGTTTTTGTCGTTCTGTTTTTTATGAGTTCGATTCTTGCGTATATGAAAAAAAAAAACAACAAAAACAAATCTTCAAGGGTGTTGTAGTTCGAAGAAACTTGGAAAATATTGAAATATTGGGTTTGTTGTCGATGAGCAAAAATTCTACCCTTGAACTAAACTATCCAATCTCAAAAATCGCATTCTTCAGATTTCTTGTTCTCTTACATTACTCTATCAAGAGAATCCTGTGCCAAAGTTTTACGGTTCTTAGTAGCTTTAACGGAAAGACTGAAGACGTTGATAGAAAATTATCCAATCTACAAAATATTTGAAAATTTTTATTGAAAACTATCAATGTTGAGATTGGCCACCTTACAATTTATTTCTTGCTCATTGTCATTAACAAAACTCACTTCACAGAATCAAAAATGATTACTACGAGGGTCCAAAATAAAAACTAGAAATTATCACGGGTGTCCCCGATTATTGGTGATATTTTTCACTCCACATATTAAAAAAAATGTATTTCACTTAAAAAATAGAAAAAGGTCAAAAAAAAATGTTTACACCAATCGATAGGGACGGGACCAAAACTTTTAATCGTTTTTGGGAACACCCAAGATATGTCTCAAAATTTTTTACAGCCTTTCACTATCGCTTGGTGAAATAAACTTCGGTTGATGTGTTGTAGTTAATTTGTATAGAAAAATGTGACCAAATTTGCCTTTAACATTTCCCTATAAATTTGAGCAATAAAGTTTTTTAAAAAAACAAACCTAAAACTCATTAAAGGTATCGAGGATAACCGTTATAATTTTCAAAACTTATTTTCGACCTTTTTTCATAGTAGTCACTTTTGTCCTACACGGACAAAAATGAGTGTCGGCTCCCGGAAATAACAACAAAAATTTTTTGGAAATAACGCTAGAAATATTCTGGCATTCATTTTTGGAAATAAAGACAAAAACCTAATTAGGAAATAACGCCAAAATATTTGGAAATAATGCCATAGGAAATAACGCCATAGGATATAATGCCAGAAAACTTTTTTGGAAATAACGCCAGAAAAATCTACTTATATTCAAAATTCCTTCGTTATTTCCAAATTGTTTTGGAAATAAAGCCAAAAATTACCTAGGAAATAATGAATGTAGATTTTTCTGGCGTTATTTCCTAAAAATTTTCTGGCATTACTTCCTATGGCGTTATTTCCAAGAGCCTTGAGTGTCATAATTTTTACTCCACTCGAGTAGTAAAAAAATTTAAGAGATTAGCACTAAATTTCAAAAATTAATAAAGATATGTAAGAACTATTTAATGGATCCGTTATGCAATATTTTCAAATAAAATATGATGCAATAATAAAGTATGATTTACTTTACATTTTCCTATTTTTTTATAATCCTTTCAGGCAGAAAAATGTATAACCATTTACTTTATGCGTGTAAAACTAATAAAAATTCGTATTTATGGACTGACGGTTACTTTATAATTCTAGTAAAAATTCTTTAGTATGGACTGACATTGACTTAATATACAAATTTTATAGCTCTTCATCATATGTATAGGTCAGTGGTTTAAAGGTCTTACAAGTTTGTAATTGTAAGTAAAAATAATAAATTTCTATCTGTCATACGGATGGACCCCAGTTCGAATCCATGTGCGGTCAGTTCGTTTTTTTTTTTTTTTTTTTTTTGAAGTGAGGTAAATACAACTTAAATTTTTTCCAAAATATATCTTTACTGTTAGGTTATTCAAAAATTTTGAATTTACTAAAACAGTAAGGTTAAATTTAGGCGAGTTATCACTATACTCACTTGAAAGTCTAGTAAAATTAACTAGAAATAAAGTAATAACAACTATTTTTTTTTTCTCCGTGTAAGCGCTCTGTTAGGTGATTTCTTATTTTTGACGTGGCTGTTGAATCATCTAAAACAAAAATTCATTATAAACTATCCAAGCTTTGCTTAAATTTGAGACTGAATAATATACACTTCAATTTTTTTAAAAAACCAAAAATTTCCACACAAAAAAACTGAGACCTAACTTTAAAAAACTTGTTTATTTCTAAAATTAAAAGAGCCATAAATATAATATTCCCTGTAGGCAAACGGACTAGTTTAAGTACAGGTCATCAGCTAGTCCTCCATCAATGGTTCGACTTCAACCCTTTTTACATATAAGCAACTGTTCTTTTTTGTGCGCTCATGTCCCTTCAGTTCTTGCTCAAATTTTTAAACTAAAAAAAGTCTCTCCAAAGAAAATTTGAAATTCAAACGTTTTTATCGCCCACGTTTTATATTTTATTATTGAATTGACGACTGCTTGCATTGCCTGGGGTAAAAAAAGGAACTAGTGCGTGTTTTGCTAGCTGCTTTGCTAGTGATATTGGGCGAATTGTCTACTTGAGAACTGCGGGGGTCCTACAAAATATCAATTGACCTCTTCTGTATTACGTTCACACCAGTTCGAGACTAGTTGTGGTATGAAGTAGTCATTTGACGACTTATCTTGAACGAGTGATTACGTGTGTGGTCAACATGTAGAAATATTTTTTTTCTTGATTTGAATTTCTTTTTTCTTAAAATTTATTTGAAACACAATTCAAGTTAAAAAAAAAAAAAACAAATTATTTCAAAAATTATCATTTTCGCCACGATTCAAATTTAGTTGCCATTACAAACTATAAATTGATATCAAACTGATCACTACTGTATCCTTTTTCACTAGTTTCGGGTTAGTACTAACATTGAACTAGTACTTTTTGTAGACTGTCTTATGTTTTGACTGAAGGGTTATTACAAAATGAAATTTTAACATTAAATTCATAATCAATCAATTTAATGTTTTATATGCTTTCCTGAAAAGAAGCAAAAATGAAATTGGATAATTTACAATTTATACGACAATATGAAGATTATTCGTCAATGTTTTCAAAATGAACAGTATTTTTATAAGATATGAATTTAAACTTTGAAAATCACAATATACACGAAAATAGCAAAAAATTATGATCACTGTTAGAGATGTTACCATTAGTCTTCAGTCAAATAGCAGGGTATTACTCTCAAACAATCTTAAAAAAATCATAACAATCTCATCACATATATTGGCTTTTAGGGGCCCTATTTCCACTCAATTGCTATTTTCATCCTAAGAACATTTAACTAAATTTTCAAGAATCGAGAGTTATTCGTTCAAACTCCAACAGCTTATGCGCCTGAGAATGCTTAAGAAAATTTCTTTCCACTAAGCTTAGAGTGACTGATTGAGAAATATTTAATATGGAACACTCGTGCAAATTTTTTCTCTAAAATGCATCGTTACCTTTGACCAAAAACATATAGGCTTGGAAATATTTAATTTTCCAGTGTTACGTCTTTAACTTAACCTCTAGGCCATGTTAGTTTTATAATTTTTTAAATATATAAATTATCACTTTGGTTCCTATGGAGTTTTATCCCTGTACACATATAATTCATCCTATTACATAAATACTTTGCTTATTTTCCAATATCTCATTTTTTTATTATTTTTTAATGCCATCAAGTAATTCCCTTTAAGTTTTCTGCTGCCCCACGTTGGTCATTATGTCTGCACAAATCTTTGCTCAAAGTCATTTTCATTTACTTTTCACAGGACTCATGGCCTTAAATGAAAATCCACTCTAGAAGTGGATATCAAGTGAATTATTTAAGAGTAAATGCGCGCGTTCCAGCATATTTTGTACGACTTTTCTTTCCACTCAGTATACAACTTGATGCATTTATTTAGGTTTTTGTATTGTTAGTTGCTTACCCTACAAAGTTATATTAAATTGTGTTGCCACTTTTAGGACACAAACTAAATATATGCAGTTTTATCAAGTTCGGGAAGCCTGGGACGTCACCCCGGACAATAGGCAAAGCTAAATTATACACGATTAATGTTTCTTTACTATAAACCAAACCGTTACTTATTCTAAAATGGACATTTAACAGGATTTATCTTACGACATGGGCCCGTTGGGAAACATCTTATCAACTTCGGAATAGTTTAGGATGACTGATCTCATTCAACTAAGGTCTGACTTTGTGATTTTGAAGAATAGCTCCTAACCCTCTGAAAATATAAGCTAATCTGCTCATCGTTCAAACTATATCTCGGTCTATGCTGAATTCTGCAAAACTCAAAATATGCCAAGTTCCTTTTTATCTTGAGCGTAGCGCCATTTCATATTCGACTATGCCAGTTTCTAATTTCATTACTTGTGTGTGCGTTTTTGTATTTCTGATGTATTTTTATATCCTACAACGGATTTTTAATTTGCGCGCCAACACATTGGAAAATGCAATGGCGAGGCGGCAGTCATTTATCCTCAATTAATCATGATTACAAGCGTATTTTCTTCCTCTTCCTTTTCCTAGGATGTTTTACTTTGTCAAGTTTTTGTGTTTTTATTTTTTTGTTTTTGATCCTTTCTTTTTTCTTTCCTTCAAATCCATCTCTTTACTATTTTTATAACATTTTGTATTTTATTTTTAGTTATTTTCACTTTGCGCCTTTTGTGGTTTTATGTTCTTTTTTCTTCGTTTTTTTTTTTTTTTTGTTGATTTGTTGATTGTTTATTTAATTTTTTTGTTTTTCTTTTCTGTTTTTTGTTATCCTCTTCTTAGTCTTAGCTTGTTCCTTTATGGTTTGGCAGCTTTGGCTTGTGACTTGGGGATTTTTTCATCATCTGGTTTGATTTTATTGCGAAACAAATAAGCAGTTAGATAAGAAATAACAACAAAAACAACAAGAACAACAATAGATAGAATTTCTTCCATGGGTTGTTCCAGACTGTGACTGACTGATGGTCTGCCTGGGCATAGTTCGCAAGAGTAAATATTTACGCATTTTTTTTTTTTGTTATGAGGTAACCAGTGTGTTAATTTTTTTTTTATTATTTATATTAGTACATTGTTCGTTTCGAAATTAAACTTTTAAACTAATTTAATTAAAAATCGCTTTTAAATTATTTACATGCCAAAAATGTCTTTAAATTGATTAATTTTTAAGAAAAGTCTTTTATTAAACTAAGTCTTATAATTTATTGAAACTTTTCTAATGATCTGCAAATCTGTACGTAATGTTCAACTAGAAAATGAAAAACGCTTGGGGAATCAAACCAACGACTCTCGAGTTATTGAGCAGCGTTTTAACTAACTGAACTAATTAGCCTGTAAGTCGTTTCATACCTAGAGCCGTTACCATGTTTTCAACTGACGAAAAATTGTATTTGTCTAGAAGAATCATAGACCTTATCGCCATTCCAGAACTAAAGAGACATAACAGTTCTTAGAGCTTCATTCATAGTGAATACAACCATCCTATTAGTCAGTTAGTTAGTGTGGCGCTATACTTAACCTTCATCAACTTTTTATAACTATTTTTGAAGTTTCTTATGAGTCTAATTGCATTACACTGATTAAATAAAAAACTATTCTGGAAAATCCCACAATTATACCCCAAGAAACTGAAAGTTGCAGTTACAAAAGTGAGCTGAGAATTTTTTAAATTTTTGTTAAGGTTATTTAGCGGTAGCACAAGGCCGAATTATGCAAAATCAGAATGACTCGTGCGATATCTCAAATCTTAAGTCTTGAATCATACATAAATGGTTTCTTTAGCAGGAATAACTACAAAAAACGAATTTTCGAAGTCATTCTTCATATCTAACATAGCAAAAAATGGTTGACAAGCTTTTGTCCAGCGTTATAACTCCAATGTCAAACTACTTCTTGGATGTAAAACATATTTCTTTGTAAATTAGTCAACAAAAACGAAATGGAAATGGATAGGCCCCACACTGAAGTGTAATCATCAAGAAAGTGTTAAGCGCGTCAGAACTGAAACCGAAAGAAATAAATATGTATGTGAATCGGGAAAAAATTTGGAGATAATAAAGGCACTAGCTATTCGACATGCAGAATGCAAGAACATTGAGGTAGCGCCATGATTTGAAAATAAATAAGGAACAAAAAAAACACGGAGATGTCTTTTCGTTGACGATTTTGACTACACTTGTACTTAAGTAGTTGATTTTAAAAACAAAAAATTCATCATTATAGTTAATTACTTAGATTTGTGCTTGCACAGCTTCAAAGTACCGGAAATGAAAAGTTAACAAAAAAAATTTTAAAAAAACTTTAATGATAAAAATGAAAAAAACTGACGCCAAAGAAAATTGCTTTAATCAGCTGATTGTTTTACAAAATTGGACTTGAAATAAAACTTTTAGTATTTTTTTCTTTTTTTTTTTTCCTTTTGTAACTGCGTGTGTGTGTTGGTGTATCTCAGCTGAAGTGCTGACAGTAGGAAATGTTATCTTCATTAATACAGCGCTTCATTTCCTGTGGAAGCAGCATCAGCAGCAGCTGACAACCAGCCATATTTTGTTGCGCTGTCTTTTCACTTTTCACACACAGAAGAGGGCTTCTTTCACCGCTGGCGTTACTTGGCTGTTGAATGTTGTTGCCAATGAAACACCAACTCGCGCGCTGTCCTGTCCCTTAAGTTTTTAAGTTATCCAACCCCTTTCTTGTGCTGCTGGCTGCTTCACCTGATGACTCGGCACGCGTTGTTTTCTTTTACTTTCTTTGTATTCTTGGCTGCTGTGGGTTCTTTTTATTTCTTCATTTTCTTTAAGATTTTTGCCGCGAAATATCCGGCATTTTGTTAACTTTGCTTTTAACTACGTTGCTGCTTTAAGTTCTTGGCTGCTAATTTACTCTGACTTTTTCTTTTCTGACATTTTTTTTTTTTTTCCCCGAACCCAAAATGCTCTTTATTTGCTCCAGCATTTTTTTGCTTTGCTTTCTTCCATTTACTTTTAGTCGAACGTAGCAAATTTTCACTTTTTCTTAAGTTTAACGCAACGTTCGCGTAAAAGAAGATTAATTAAGAAAAATATGAAAATTGTTTTGATTCATTGCCAGCCAGCCAACCCATACTTTTTCTTATTCATTCGGTTTTCCCCACTTTGTAGACGAAAAAAAAAATGGGTTTTCTTTAACTTTTCTGCTTTTTTTCATCATATTTTGACTTTTATTATTTATGAAGCCGGTGCAATAAACAACTGATGCCCTGGCAAATGTATGAAGTTGGTCAAAATGGGTTGTTGCTAGTTAACTGCATTTTGGAATAGACGCACTCTAACTGGATTTCAGCATTTATTGTCAAACCAAATAAATTCCAAAAATCATGCAATTTTCGTTTTCAGCCAAATTGCATTTATCTATTCAGCAATTGGTTTGAATTCGAATTAAAAAAAAAAAAAATACTCAAAATTTTGCAATGCAAATAAATTGAATTTTTTGGCGAAATTAAAAAGGAATAACGCTGGAGTAAATAAAACATTTTTAAAAATAAAGGTAAATAAATGCGTGTTGGTATGCGAAATTGCAGTAAACAAACATGAGCACGTAACGAGGATTTCGACTGTGTGTTATACAAAAACATACAAATGTACCAAATAGGAAATACTTGGAACTATTGGACTTGTTTGGTTTCATTTTGCTAAAGAAAAAACACGGTTTTTCAAGTTCCAGTTTTAAAATTCTTGAATTTTCAAATTTCGTACCACACAATTTTGGATAGAAGATATAAAAATTCACTTCCTTATTATGAAACACAGTCTTTAATATCGAAATGACCATTTAGTATCTGATTTAATCCCGAATCCAGCATTTAAAAAAATCACAACTTTGAAAATATAGATAGCCCAGGAAAATAAGAATATTTCTGCGAAAAAATTCCAAGTGAATTTTTATCACTGCAATTATGCATGGTAAATAATGTGTAAAAAGTCCCTTGAAGTCCATTGTGCGCATAAAAAGTTACTCAGGCTCAAAGGTCGCTAAAATCAGTTTTTTCCAAATATCTCGTTTACGCAAACTTTTACACAAAAATTTTTCTCCACAATTTTGTAACACAGGAAATTTCCTATTAAAAGATGAATAAAATATTTTCGTGTAGCTTATAGTTTAGGACATAACCCAATTTAAAGAGTTGTGCACAGTTGTTATATGTAAATGCTACGTATAAATTCATATTAAAATATCTTTCTTTTAAAACTGCCAATACTCTTTAACGAGGAGTCGTACAAAAAAACTAAAAAAAAACCGTTCAAAAGATAATTGGATTCTGTATTCACCGCATTAAATTCTTTTTGGAACGACTCATGGTCCAAGAGATATTCGTCAAAAACCGTTAAGGTTTCGAAAATACTGGTTTTTGAAGGATATCTCTGAAACGGTAAGTCATACGATAAAAAGCAATAACATCAACTTTGTAGAACATTACAAGGTCTACAAAAAATAAGCAACATGTGTACACATTGAAGTAACCGTTTAGAAGTTATTCAATAAAAACGGGTTTTTTTCCATTTAAAGGTTTTTTTTGATTATCTTCTAAACGGGTTCCTTAATGTGTACACATATCACTTATTTTTTGTAGATATTGTAATGTTCTACAAAATTGATGCTGTTGCTTTTTATCTAATGACTTACCGTTTCAGAGATATCCCAATGTGCACAAAACCGGATGAGGATCCGTTTCGAATCCATTACGAGTTCATAAAGGTATAAAAAACGTAATCCGCGGTAACGGATCCATTTCGAACCCGTAACGTACATCAAAAACGAATTCAAAATGCTTTGTTTAGATAAAAAAAAAAAAAACATTTTGAAGCGCTTATTAGCGATTAAAAAAAAATTAAATTCCGCAGTGCGGGCCCGTTTCGAATCCGAAACTTATGTAAAAACGAATTCAAAACGGATTTGCTTTTAAATATGTTAATGCTGTATATTTACAGAAAAAAACCGTTTTGATGCGCCTATTAGCAATTAAAAAATAATAAAAAGAAAAAAAAGGAAGAAAAATAAAGGGTAAAAATCCACCTCTGGTAGGATTCGAACCTGGGCAAATCCGTTTCGATTCCGTAAATACTTCAAATACGAACTCAAAACGGATTTGCTTTATTTAATTTTTATGATGAAAAAAATATTTTTGATGTGTTTTTTTTTTTCTTTTTATTTTATTGCGTATGATTTTTTGTAAACTTTTCAAACTCTGTTTGATAAAATGTTTTTGATTCCAAATTTGAGTATATAACATTTTTTATCAAAAGAAGGGAAGAAAAACAACACAGAATACTTATAAAAAAACAACAGAAATTTGTTTAATATACAAACTTTAAATCTCAACATCAAATAAGTCTACATCAGTTAAGTAAACATCATATCGGCCAATAGCCTAGTTGTCTAACGTCTCGTGTATGAAAGAGTAATACCCCGGGAGCCAGAGTTCGACTCTCGGCAGGGCTAGTAATTTTTTTTTTTTTTTTTGTTATTTTGTTTTTTTTTAATTAAAAATAAGCGCTTCACCCTGTTTTCTTTTTTTTTTATAAGCAGCATTAACATTATTAAAAGCGAATCCGTTTTGAATTCGTTTTTGATGTACGTTACAGGTTCGAAACGGATCCATAAAAGAAGAAAAAACGATTCGTTTTTTTTTTAGGAATCCTTCCCGCAAACGGATCAGTAACGGATACGTTACGGATTCCGTAACGGATAAAAAGAACGAAAATATGAACCCGTTACGGATCCGAAACGAGTCCGTTTGGCACACTGGGATATCATTTAAAAACCAGTATTTTCGAAACCTTAACGGTTTTTGACGAATATCTCTTGGACCATGAGTTATTCCAAAAAAAATTGAATACGGTTTATACAGAATCCAATTATCTTTTGAACGGTTTTTTAAGTTTTTTTGTACGACTCCTCGTTAAAGAGTATTGGCAGTTTTAAAAGAAAGATATTTTAATATGAATTTATACGTAGCATTTACATATCGTCGGGTTAAAAATACAACTAGACATCTACATTTTTCATCTTTTGAGAAAAAAGTGTTTGAAGTTTTTTGAAATTCGTTTTTAGTATGGGATTTTGCAGTTTTCTTTATATAAAATTGGATGGGGACTACATTTCAAATAACCGACTAAACTAGGACATAGAGCCGTTTTTTCTTCATGTTTCTGTATACTTAACTCAAAACATCAATATATGTAGATGTCTAGTGGTAGTTTTAACCCGACGATATAACAACTGTGCACAACTTTTTAAATTGGGTTATCTCCTAAGCTGTAAGCTACTCGAAAACATTTTTTACATCTTTAAATAGGAATTTCTTGTGTTACAAAATTGTGGAAAAAAAATTTTCTGTAAAAGTTTGCGTTAGCGAGATATTTGCAAAAAACTGATTTTAGCGACCTTTGAGCCTGAATAACTTTTTACGCGCGCAATGGACTTCAATGGACTTTTTACACATTATTAACCATGCATAAATAAATATAAATCCATTGAAAAAAATTCACTTGGAATTTTTTCGCACAGCATCTCTTTTTTCGTCTTATTTTCCTGGGCTAAGAGCTAATGTGGTGACATTTATTTCATGCAAATAAAAAGTTATATAAGATGTTCTACAGTTCATAGTGTATAAGTGTATGATAAAAATTCAAATTGAAAATGCAAAAATCCGAATAATTTTGTCAATATACAGCTTTGCAACGCCTAAGCAAACAGCAGGAACAGATTCCTAGAGAAATAATCAATAATCTCTCTGTCGATTAGTCCAAATAACAAGTTTTATATATTGTAGTAAATTCTAATGGTTTTGCTATGGCTGCATCTTTAAGGTAATTGTGTGATACATTACTGTTTCTGTGGATCAGTAAGTCTCTCTAAGAAACAAATTTCAAGGTTGCGTCACATTTCGTGGCTTAAATCTCTGCGTATGCGAGAGAGAGATGCAATTTATGCAAATAAGCAATGCTTGGGGAAATCTTGGTCCCATCAGTAAAACGGAACTGTTTTTTGTTTACTTGTACTCTGTTGGCCCAATTTTGGCCATTCAACTAACGATAGATTCACTTTTCCGAGCGCCAGAACATTGAATATTGACAGATTTAAATACCTACTCCTTGCAATCTTTTGGAAGCGGAAAAATTATCAATAAAAGTGTTTAAATTTTTCTCACTTCACAATCAGTAAAAGTCCAAAAGTATCGAAAACCATATAAAATATCGGTAAGAGACCAAAAGTATCGAAAAACTTCTAAAATATTGGTAAAAATTTATAAGTATCGAAATACATCTAAAATATCGGTAGAAGTCGAAAATTATTGAAAAACCTCTCTCTGATACCGCTACAAGCCCAAAAGTATCGAAAAACTTCTAAAATATCGTTAGAATTCGAAAAGTATCGAAGAACATCTGAAATGTCGGTAAAAGTCGAAAACCTCACTCCATTGTCTTATCCACTTCCTTAATAACATGGCATAAGTAATACTACTTTCCGTCGAAGATTTAGCTGTGCTGAGGTTTGTTAATTACATCGTTAGATCCTACCCGTTTCCAACGGTCAAAAGAGATTTATTTTTGACAGCATTTTGTCATTAGCCGTAAAATTAAAGATTTTTTCCTAATATTCATCTTGCTTGTTTAATGACATTTAATGCCAAGGGTTCTAAATAGGAGTTTTTGGCTTTTAAAAGCATGTGGTAGGCAAAACGTTTTTTTACTCAATAGGAAGGCATCTTACGAAAAAAGTGTACAAGGCAAAAAATGCTTAGAATCATCAAGGGAATACGTGTGAATTTTTTTTTTAACTTTTTTTATAAAAAAAATATTTTAAAAATTCGTCAAAAAAAAAAAAAAAACTTTAGAACTTTCCAAAAAATTCTAAAAAAAATCAGACGTAGGTGCTCCTTGAAAGATTCTAAGCATTTTATGCCCAGTACACTTTTTTGTAAGATGCTTTCCTCTTGAGCAAAAAAACGTTTTGCCTACCACGGGCGTTTAAAAGCCAAAAAACTCTCATTAAGCACCCAAGTCCCATCTTGAGACATATACCATTTTAAAGCTTATAAATTGGACTTTAATAAAAGTTACTTTTAAAAAAAAAAAAATTAAGGGGGTTTTTTTCATAAAAATTGCAAAACTATTTTTGAATTTAAAAAATTTTGGTGAAAATGAAAATTTTTTTTAAAAGATTCTTTTTATAAAAGAACACTTAAAAATGAATAAAATGAGTTATTTGCAATAATCAATTTGCAAAGTTTCATGTAAGCTTTGAATTTTTGAAAAAAACAATTTTCCTATGAAAATCACAAAAATCGCCGACTTCAACAACCTGTATTTTAACAACAAATCCTCCCGCATTCTTAATCTTGAACACCGGAAATACCACATTTCCAAATTTGAGCTTAATCACTCACAAACAAATTTTTAGGTGGTACACTTGGCGTGTTTCGCTTCATAGATATCATTCCTTTTCAATCGGCTCGGTCATTGATGACCACTTTAATTCTTCTGGAGAACTTAAACTTAAGACTATAATTTCTTTTCTTGTCCTTTCTTTTCTTTTCTTTTCTTTTGTTTTCTTTTCTTTATCCTTCTTTATCCTTCTGTTTTGTTTTACCACTTCTTTGGATTTTACAACCCATTTTTTTCAATAACTTCTACGTCGTAACTTCAACATCTCAAAGAACCATTTATACATTTTGTGATGAATTTAAATCACCATTAAATCATCGCAAATGACCCAATTTACAGCTGGGTATGAAAATTCTTTGAAAATGCATAAAAAATACATAAGGCAGTGGCAATCAATGCGATACAGTTAATAACTTAAGTCCAGTATTTTAACGCGTTTCCATGACATCATCATCATCATCAACAGCAGCAATAGCAGTAGCAGCAGCAACAACATTGTCATTTATAGTCGCGATAAACAACAACAACAGCAGAACATTTTCCAACAAAAATTATGCTACAACAACAAGGACGAAGTATATAAAATTTCGATTTCATTAACTCAATGTAACGTTGTGTATGATGAATGAGGAAGGAATTTCCCACATACAAAACAGCATCGGCATGTGGTGCAAAATATTTGGACAAAAAGTTTTGATGTAAGAGTACAAAAAAAAGATGTCGTTTAAAAAAACAAGAAACATTAAACTTTTGTAAAAATGTTCACTTTTATAGATATTTAAACTTCATTTAAAGCATAGCGCTGTTTTTTTTAATCTACCACCTCTATGTTGTGGTCATTTTGGAGCATCAATCCTTTCATGATTTAATCTTAACATTGATGACAGTGTAATTTGTTGCTTTTTTTCAATTTATATGTATGTATATATCCTTTACATATGTGTATGTATGCATAGGTTGTTATAAATTTAATTGGAAAAATCGTAATGTCGAAATGTTTTCGAAAAGTAATTTATCACTGCGGTATTGACGGCATTCGAATTGATTTCTGCGTGAAATTGAGTTTGTCGACAACGTTTTATGTGGCGAATTATTGAATTGAGAGATTTTTTTTTTTTTTTTGACCAAAATGATTTCGATTTTTGTTTTATATAAATACACAATTTTGTATTTGGCTTGTACTGTGTAACATGCTATTTTCAGTCAATTATATATCCGAATTTACTGATTTTTCGTCCATTTCTTTAATGTTCTTTAACTTCAAAATAACAATGATTTTCAAAAGAAATTATGCCGCTAAAATTTGGCATTCAAAAAAACATCACAAGAAGAACAAAAATTATTTAGTCCTTTAGTAAGCGAACAAAAAAAAGCCTCCTTTTGGTACTCAATTTGTAGAATACATCAAGCACGCGTTGCCAACTGCTGCTGCTCATTTATTTCAATTGTTATCTTCATTTCGTTTCGATTCACTGGAGTTGCGCTTTTTGTGAAATTTCATTTTTTTTCATGCAACTTTTTTTGTATTTCTCGCAGCCTTTTTGATTCGCAACAAGTTGCCTAAATGTTCAAAGCGTTTGTTTTTGTACTTCGTTATCCTTTATTTTATTTCTATTCTTTTTTTCGTTGATACAACAAAAATGTCAACTCTTCTTGTGCTTTGTTGTCAGTGGTAAAGTTTTTTGCGTTTCATTTCCTTTTTGATTTTTAAGTCTTTTGGTATTGTGATGTTGAACCCTTTGATATAACCACAAAAACTTGACAACATTTAGAGGACTACAGAATTTAAATTTGCACTAAAAACTTACTTTAAAAGTGAAAAAGTAGTTTCGGAGTTAAAACTTTACATGAATTGGAAGAGTAATGACGACAAAAATATCAAAATTTTTAAAATAACATAAATTCCAAGTGATATATCAAAATAACCGTGGGTTAGGCTTTTGCTCAGAAAATAATTCTCCTAATACAAATGAACTATATTTTAGAGAATCAATTTTTGGATTATTCTCCAAAAATTCAATGTCCCGGAGGAAAACCATATGGCAACGCTAAAAATTTTTAAACAAATTTCTGGAAATTAACTCCATTATATTCTATATCCTTAACTAATAAAAAAACATGAAAAATAGCTGAGAACAAAATAAAGGCATAATTTAGTAGGGGAAGAGTGCAGGGTGTGGGCACCTTTTTGTTTTCGGCTCATAACTTTTGACCAAATGTTTATATTATGCTGACATATAAGTTTCAATTGAAAGCTAAATACCTTAGCTAACTACTGGTGACAAAAGTAAATTGATTTTATCAGTTGGAAAAATTATATCCAAAAATTATCAATTTCGACAAAAAAAAAATTTAGTTTGGTTGTGGGCACCTTTAGAAAATCAGCTAAAAATGGGAAAATATGAAATTTAATGCAACCAAATGGAGAAGAAAGCAAAATTAATTTTTTGTGAAAACATTGTCTTACACGAATTCAACAAACTCTGCTCAACGGCTTCAAAAAGATCAGCGTCACTCAAAACGTCTGGATCGAGTGGTATCACGCCTGTCGCTCTGCAATCAGATTTGATTGTCTTCGGCGTCAATGCCAAATCAATTGTTTTGCAGACTAAGCCGGCTTAATGACGTAATTTCTAGCCCTTGTTGACATTGCTCTTTTGCCAAGCATGATTTTTTTATATCAATCCGCCATCTGCTCTTTGGTCCACTTGTCTGGAAACTCAATGCCAAGATTTTTTTTCCTTACTACCTACACTTAATGAAAACAACTTTTTTTTTTGCGATATCTTTAAAGGGCCTATTGCGATATCTTTAAAGGGCCTATGGGTTCTTTCCATTCCACTAAAAAAAACTTAAAAAGGCATAAGATCACCATTTAAATTAGTAATGTTGCCATCCACGACGATATTTCAGTAAAAAACACGCTTTAAATAAAAAAAAGATGGGTGCCCACATCCGAACCAATTCGGGGCCCACACTTAACATTGATAGCCACTTTGAAAACATTTTGGTTTCGGTTTTGAATCACAAAATATAATAAATTTACTGCATAAATATAGATTGCATTCAGGTTTTCAATTGACTCACTTCGATTTATCGCACTTGGAATATGATTGAAAAAAACTTTTGTGTTGACTTTGACTTATTCAAAAATTGTTTTCTTCTCAGCACAAAGCAAATGCGTCTATTTGCACCGGTATATGCACAAAAACTTCTTGCTGTCAGAACACGCGCTTAACATTTGTCAGAACAGACGCATTTGTTTTATGTCTAAAGTTATGGGCGGGTGCCCACACCAGAACCATGCCCGCAGGCGGCACTTTTTCCCTACATTTTTTCGCAGAAACACGCATTCTGAGCTAATATTTCAAAGAAAGTTCTCTTTACGCTTATGAGCAATTCTTTTCAATCCCACTCAAGAATTTCTAACCACTTAAATGTTATTCAATTAAAATAAGACCTCCACCATCCAAAGCTTTTGTTTTTTTGTTTTAATAAGAAGTACCCCCTACTTCACTTTTTTGCCAACAATAACTCCTCCATGTTTTTTAAATCACTTAATTTGTACACCCATCTTCATCAAGACTTCTTTCGCTTTGAATGCACTTCACATGAATTGGCAACGCATTCTTTCATTTATTTCTCTCGAGTATCGTCATCATTTCGCATTGACACCCATATTATAAGCTACAACGACTACTCGCTGGCAGCTGGCTTTTGGACTGACTGGCTGGCATACACAGGAAACACATCGGTTTTGACTCTCAGAGGAAAAAAACCTGAGCTACTCCAATTGTGTTGTGTCCTTCCGCTTGTGTTGTATTGCCAACGTAAATGGCTCATTTTGCACGTCCACACTTAAATGCCAACACGTGACTTCAATCGTGCCACCAGGCGGCGCATCACAGCGTATGCCGCACATTACAAACGTAACAAAACGCGCCGCTTTGTGTATGGGATTGGTTGGGGTAGGAAAAAAAGTCGCATTTTGTCGCGTATTTTTGAATTATTTTTTTATTTTTTTCTATCCCTTTGTCCTGACACTACTCTCATACTTTTGAGTTTTTTTTTTTTTTTTTTTTTCCTGTGAATCGTTTTTATTGTGTCTTTTATTTCGCTGTTAATCGTTGAACACTTTTCGTTTTCCTTTTATGTGGGATTTTTCTTTTTAATTTTTTATTTTTTTTATTTTGCTCTTCGCTTCTTTGACCATTTTGTGGGCAAAGCAAAAACATTAACTATCCATTCCATACATCTCTGTAAAAATGTTATACTTCCAACATTTTTATGTGGTCTACACGAGTAGTAGACCACTTACCACCTCTTCGCTCAACATTTTCCTTTTGTTGAATCTGGGTCCATTTGAAGTCTCCTATGATTGTATAGCGTAGTGTTTTCCTTTGTAGTCATTTCTCTCTGAAAGTTAGTCCTTGTAGTATTGTTCGCTTTTATTTTATGTTCGATTTTTTTAGCTTTTCTGTTGTTGTTGTTATTTTTATGATTTGCATTCGGAATGAATATTTTTACTCTCGATTTGACACTTCAAAGCCAATTTGAACTTGAGGCGATTTTTTCCAATAACATTTATAACAAATATACTGGGTGACTAAATTTGAATTCTTGAAAAAAATCATATAACAAATAACTAACAAAGGACAAATGAGGGGTATAGAAGCAAAGGCGACAATCTCCATTTTTTTATGAACGTGTTTGTGATCACAAGCTACCATCAAATGCAACTAGATGTCAATATCAAACATATCCATGATCAAAGAAGAGACTGTCGTCTTTGATTCTGTACCTCTTTGATCGTACCATCTTCTTGCATTTGATGATGCTTTGTGGTCAAACACTAAGAGATACGCCCAGAAAAAAAATGGAGATTGTCGCTTTTGCTTCTATACCCCTCAAATGTACGTTATAAAATATTAAAGAATGAATATGAAATAATAAACCAAAAAGATATGCCAGAAACTCGACTTTAGTCGATAGACTAAAGACCAAAGACCATAGACCACGGACCATTAAAAACATTTTAATTATTCAGACCTTTCAGACCATTTAGCCCATTTAGACTATTCAGAACATTCAGACCGTTCACACTATTCAGATCATTCAGACAATTCTGACCATTCAGACTATTCAGACCATTCAAACCATTCAGACAACTCAGACCATTCAGACCATTCTGACTATTCAGACCATTCAGATAGTTCAAGCAATTCAGACTATTCAGACCATTCAGACCATTCCAACCATTCAAAGCACTCAGGTCATTTAGAGCGTTCAGATCATTCAAACCATTCAGATTCCATAGACCATTCAAACCATTCAGACTATTCATACCATTGAGATAATTTATTCCATTGAGGTCATTCAAACTATTCAGACTATTAAGACCATTCAAACCATTCAGACCACTCAGACCATTCATACCATTCAGACCATTATGACTATTCAGAGCATTCAGACCTTTCAGACTATTCAGCCCATTTAGACTTTTCAGAACATTCACACTATTAAGACCATATAGACCATTCCGACCGTTCAAACCATTCAAACAATTCAGATCACTCGGACCATTCAGACCATTCTGACTATTCAAACTATTTAGACCTTTCAGACTATTCAGATCATTGTTACCATTCAGAACGTTCAAACCATTCAGACCATTTAGAATATTCAGACCATTCAGACCATTCTGACCATTCTGACCATTCTGACCATTCAGACCGTTCGGATCATTCAAACCACTCAGATCATTCAGACTCTTCAGATCATTTAAATCATTCAGACCATTCAGACTATTCAGACTATTCAGACTACTCAGACCATTCAGATCATTTATACCATTGAAATCATTTATATCATTGAGATCATTCAAACTATTCAAAGCATTCCGACCATTGAGACCAATTTATACCCAACATCTTTTTTTTTCATTAATACGAACTTTTACAGTCAAATTTGCATCCAAACTGCATTTCTCAACAAAAAAATTACATTGACCCTGTAAAGAAAAACTTTCAGCAACGAATTTCATATTCATTTCATCGATTTCACTATTAAAAGCAATTTTCTTTAACTCAAACTGCTGCAGCAGCAAACCAGCACCACCATAACGCAACTCTTGTATTTTGCGTTACTCATTCTGAACATCTGTTGAATGCCAACATAGATGGTGGAGTAGCACTGAATATGACTTTCAATCGGTGTATAGAGTAGAAACCAACGATATTGCGAGGGACATCGAAAACACCACAATGATGGCGACGACGATGGTTACGATGAGAAAGTAGGATGAAGGACCAATGCAATTATAATTTTGGTTCCACTAGTGCAAGCTTGGCTATGATTTAGCATTCCTTTTGGTTTCACAATTGCTGTTATACTTTTTTTTTTCTTCCTACGTTATCTCGGGTTTTTTCTATTACTACACTTTTCTTTTAGTACTTCTTTGTCTCTTACTACTTGCATTTGGTGTTTTGTTACATGGAGAAAAATTGTTTTTCAAAACTAGTTGAAAAATTCTACTCATTAAAGTCAGTTTGATAATGGAGCAGGCAGGCTTCCCAAAGATTGAATCTGAAGAAGTAGCTGGAATAAGAAATGTCTGAATCGGGGAAATATTTTAGAGAATTCAAGGCACTAACTAGTTAACGTTTGCAATGGAAACGTTTCTTACAGGCGCCTTACTTCAAACTACGTTCAATTACGTACATTTTTGTTCCTGAAAGAACTCAACATGAAAAATGTTGGCAAAAGTGTAACTTGGACTTTTGGCTAAAAGTTTTTTTTAAATTTTTCTCACCGTATATTACTCCTATACAAACTTACGCATACACTGTACGTGCATAAAACGTGTATAATATTTTTCTTAACACAGATTGTCCTTTTAACTTTAGCGCTTGTTAGCCAGCAATACGATTTTGTGTGTGTTTCCTTCACTGGACGCAAGTCAACCGACGACTACTACAACAACACCAATAGCAATCAGTACAAGCTTTTTACTGCTGTTTTTCTTCAGCTGGTTATTATTGTTGTTTTTGCTGTTGTTGTTGTACTTGTATAAATGTATTCTGGCTTACGCTGACTCCAATGGCCCCGCAGGACATGAATGTTGCAATTTAAATGGATTTATTCATTTTGTCCGCTGGATGCGCTTTTTTAATGTACCACATTTTTTGCACGTTTTCTCACATTCTCCCTCTTTATACTTATTTCTTCATTTTATACATATACTATAGAGCTTTTTTCTTTCCGCTTTGTACCTTCTAAAAGAATGCAGTTATTTCACGTTTCAGGTAGAATTTCTTGTCGAGATTGTTTTTTGTGCGTTTTTAACTTACTTTTATGTTTTTTGTTTGTGGCAGGGTATGTTGGGGAGTGATTTTCGCATTATGCTAATGCATGATACCTACTAAAAAAATTTAATTAATTAATTATTTTTTACATTTTTGAGTTAAAACGTTATAAAAATTCATGTTTTGTTGGGCTGTATTCAGTTTTATGTCTCCAAATTTTCAGACGTTAGAATATTGTCATATGTACTTTATCAATAGAGAGAGTTTTCTTTAAAAGCTAATAAGCTAATGAAAATTTTTTTATAAATAACGTGATACTCTCATGACTGCGACATTCATGACAAATTGCTTGTTTCCACAAGTTTTTGCAGGAAAAGTTTATATTTATAATAATATTACTGACCACATTCAAAAACAATGAAAATTTTATATTGTATTTACTGGCCATTTATGGATTTATGATAAGTTAACCATCTGTACGCAGTGACACTTATGACAATGCTTAAATTTTGATCTTATATTACCAACAAGAAGGCACCACCTCTCACGGTTTGACTGAAACAAAAGTCAGTACCTACTATTGGAAAAATACCCACAAAAAAATGCAGCCATGATACTATGACGTAGGTATAGTTATAGTAATTTCAAAATCAACTTTCAAAAAACTAATTTTCTATACCTTTTGCACCCGATATCTCGCGAAGACACCTTCTCTCACGATTTAACTACAACAATAGTTAGAATTGCCTATTAGAAGAATACCCACAAAAAAATTCAGCCATGATTCTATGACGTAGGCGTAGTTAGAGTACTTTGAAAATCAACATTCAAAATACCTTAAAATAGGATATCTCCTAAACTGTAGGTCGTACGAAAACAATTTGCACCACTTTTTGATATGAAATTTTCTGAGCTACAAAATTGTAGAGCACCATTTTTTTGTCGAAATAAGCATTAGGGAGATACTAATTTTCTCGACCTTTGTGCCTGAATAACTTTTTGTACAAGAGTGAAATTGGTCTCGAATTTTGGTGCAAATGCTTTGAAACTATAAAATAGGCCAACTAAAGGAAAAAAGATATGGATTTTATATGTTGGATCGGAAGGTCCAATTTCACTGGACCATGTCTCCTAAGCTATAGGTCGTACAAAAACAATTAGCGTCATTTTTCGATATGAAATTTGCTGAGATACAAAATTGTAGGACTTAATTTTTTTGCAGATATAACCGTTAGCGAGATATTTGCAAAAACTTTTTTTCTCGACCTTTTGCACCCGATATTTCACGTAGGCGCCACCTCCCAGGATTTCACTAAAACAAAAGTTCATACCTACTATTGGAAGAACACTCACAAAAAAATTCAGCTTTGATACTATGAGGATTGTCAGCCGAGCGCTGACTCTCCGTCTATTATAACAATTTTGTAGGGAAATTTAATAAGTATTGTACTTATGGATCCCGTTTTCTGAATAAGAGCAACATTTTAAAATTAGGAAGATCCCACAGTATGTGAGAGATCCGATTATATAACCCTAGTCCTTCTCAAAACTTTTCTATATATACGAAATATTTGTTTACAAAAATTCTTGGTAGATTCTCCCTATTCCAACTTTTCTCAAAGAGTGCTGCGTCTACTAAACAAAGTCTACTTTATTATCATTATCACTTCATTTTCATTTCACTTGAAAAATGTGATTCTGTAAACTGTTGAATATTTTCAAGGACAGCAAATTTCAGTTAACGCCAGCTAATAAATATTTTGAATTTTTTTCCTCTTTGAATCCCATTGTAAACAATAATTTTCATACTTTCTTGACTTTACACACCCTTTCGTACACTTTGGTCCTTAACACTTTTCGGGGCTATTCTCCTTGAGTACTCAGCCAAAAGCGCCTTGAACACAACCCGTTCGCTTGTTGTTGACCCAATGTAATGTAATTAAATTTAATGAATGGCTTTTGTAATTAATAACATCGAAGCTGACATTTCCTTAGCAACAGCGTTACGTTGCGTTGCGTGAACATTATGAACGAGTATGTCTGTCTCTTTCAAACATCTTCTGACCATCGCCAGAAGATGCAAAGTTTATTTTGGCCAACTAAGGAATTTAAATTAGCTTGGTAACGTTAATAGGAAAAGCCACTTATTAACTTGACATTTACTACTACAAGAGCGCGCGTAACGTTTAAGGGCGTTTGTAATCTCTACCTGTTGTTGTTGCTGTTATTGCTGTCTTATTCTAATTTTAAACACGAAGACCGCCACCACTTTATTGTTGTCTCGGTTGCCTGTTGGTGTCAATTTTTTCTGCATAATTGAAAATTGTGGTTCGTTTTTGCGAAATGAGTTGTTGTTGTTGTTATTGTTGTTGTTGTATTTAAAAAGAGGTTGCTACTTTTCAACACCTCTTAAAGGATACACAATTATTTACTGTATAGCGGGAAGACTTAGAAAGAACTTTATCGATTGCATGATACAGCAGGTAACTGAAGCTGCACAAAATTGACTTAGTTGTAATATGTATATGTATGCTCACCAATATTGTGATAAATTTAAGACAAGCTCATACGATGGTGTTGGTAAAAATTTTGTTCTTAAGCTGAAGATGCAAACGAGCCAAATTATTTTGTAAGGGAAAGAGCCTTGAAGATTTTTCACAGAAAATCTGCGCAATAAATTTTTATAAAATATGGTCTCATAAAAGCATTCATTTTTTTATCTCATGAGATTTTTTATTGCATGAGATTTTTTATCGCATGAAATTTTTTTGTCAAAAGATTTTTAATTTCATGCGATTTTTAGCTAATGAAGTTTTTTGTTTACAATGCAATTGTTAATGAACTTTCAAATTTATCTCATGAAACTTTTATCGTATTAAGTTCTTATCGTACTATTTTTTTAGATTCAAAGCTTTATTGCATGATATTTTACCTCACAGATATTATAAAACTTCACAAAAATTTAAAAAAAAAAATTGTTTATAAAAATGTAGTTGCATGCGATTTCTTTCCTATGTCATACTTCATATTTTTGTTTCAAAATATTTTATCTCATCAAAACATTTTGCCATGTTGTATCTTTTTTATACAATTTTTATATGATGGAATTTTTTTTTTTTTTTTTTCATTTGGTCTTGATATTAACAGTATAATTTCTTTATATAGTTATGTTTTTTGAAAAACTGACTGCAAATTCCTACCTTCAACATTTTACAATATTATTATAATAAAATTTTATTAAGAAATTTCGAAAAACTATCAGGATTTTTTTCTTTTCTCATAAAATTTTTTTTTATGAAAATTAAATTATTTTTTAATTTTTCCATAGCTTAGAAGGGTAAGTCTACAGCAAAAATTTCAATCTGTATTCTTGTTACAAAAGTTCTTAAATTACGCTTACTTGCATGAATTTTTTGCTTGAAATTAAAACAAATTTTTCTGAAAATTTTTGGTCAAATTGTTGACAAAAATTTTCTTTTCTTTAACACTCATTTTGCTTCACAGATCATCTTCGGAGTGGAAACCTACCACAGACATCCTTTCGAAGATAAAAACTTTATAGTCTAACTTGACCTAGGAGATGTGGCACCCCCAGGTGATTTGACACCCATTTCAATTTCAATATTTGAATATGATTTCGTTTTTGAATGAAAACCTGTTTATTAGTTTAGTGGCATTTTTATTCGAAATAGACCAAAAAAGGAGAAATGACACCCAATTTCTGAGGGTGATATGGTTTGGGTGCCATTTCTCTCCTTGCACGTAACAAGATACTTAAGAGGATAAATACTTATGAAGCGCTTGAACTTACAGTCACTCCAGTATCGCAGCATTTCAGTCAGGTGGGACCCTCAATGACTTCATTTTCATTTATACCTGATAAATTTGAAGTTTTTGCTAATATGAAAACCCTGAATATGATATCTCGTCAGAAAATACGTTAAGTGAAATCTCGACTATAACAACGGCTTCAAAAACTCCAAGCCAAACACAAGAAAATAAACGGCAAGAATTCAAACGTCTTCTGATAATGTGGTTGAGCAGAAAAGAAAAAAATTAGCTGATGCTTTCTCCGATGAAAGTGAAGAAAGTATTTACTTCCAAGATGAATCTGATGGGTGGGTTGGATGTGGAGAAGACTAGGCATAAACACTTAACTAGATGATTGGATTCAATGCCTAATGTGCCGCATGTGGTCACATAAAACATGCACATCTTACACGAAAGCATCCATTGATTCTGGCAACAGAAACAAAAGCGACTTAGGGTGCCAAATCTCCCATAATATGGTGCCATTCCACTCATAATCTCGGTTGATTTGGCATTTTTGTAAAATTGAAAAGAAAACATACGAGTATTTTTTAAATGTATTTGTTTGAGTTGAATTACTATTATTTGTTTTAAATTAAATAAAGGATAAATTTGCTTAATTTTGGCGTTATAGAAGTTCAACGAAAAAGGTGCCATACCTCTCGGGGTTACCGTAAGTGCCATAACATAATCAAAAAGTTATACTTGCAGCACATACATAAGCAATGTTGCAAAATTCATCATCTCAATTGAAAGTGAATCCTTGCAATGACTTTGATCTCTTCCCACAGCCTTCTCGATTCTTGGATTTCTTTCTTCAATGTTCTATGGTAGTCGACTTTAGGTCTAACACCTTCTTTAAAGCCTTGGGGATTCTTCTCAAGAGGTTAGTGGCAATCTTTGATAGGTGATTGTGATGAAGTAGGGAGTCAGTATTTCTCCTATCACTAAACTTACTCTTATGCAAATGTTAAATGTTTTCCCTTTTTAACTTTGATTTGACGATTTTGTTGAAGTTTTATGTCTTATAGTCTCCGGGTAATATCCTGAAGTGAAAAATTAAATGCATTTTTGGTTTCGTAAATTTTTTTTTCTAGCTTAAGTGCTTCTCGATGATCTAGGTTTCTTGTAAGCCTGCGAAACCCAAGTACCTTTCCATGTACCCAAAGTGATTGTTCCAAATTTTTTATATTTTGATATCGTCGCATATATTGAAAAGTCAATGCAAAGTGGTTCAATTATGTCTATTATTGGATGCTTGAAGTTGCTTATAAGTATTTGAATTTGAATAATAAGTTTGACCAATTTGTGTTTTAATTATTTGAAGTTGAGCTGTTTGGTCATGTTAAAAATAAAAATTCAAAAAGTTATTTTAATTTTTACGTTAGACGTTTCGTGGATAATTCTCCACTTCCTCAGGAACAATTTATTTAAAAAACTTTCTAAAAAGGAACAATTAATTAGAAATTAATACAATAATTATAACTTAATATTACTCATAGAATTATTACATTGAAAATACGACTGACTTGTTGTACAAATAAATAAATAAAATAATTAAAAACTGGTCACTAACAAAAACGGCGAACGTAAAAATTAAAATAACTTTTTGAATTTTCATTTTTAACATGACCAAACAGCTCAACTTCAAATAATTTGAATTTATTTTATTTGATTTGATTTCATTTTGCTTCGTGCTGGATAATTTTATATTTTTTTTTTTTTACAACTCAAATTGCAATATAAAATTTTATTTTATGATTCCTTTTACTCTGTCACTGTTTTCTAATACTGTTGTTTGAAAATTCATTTCGCAACACTTTGCATGTCCTGTCGCGTTTCCTGGTCTTAAGCACTTTTGATCCTTTTGGGGTGCATTGCATTTTTCTTGTATTTTTTTATTCTGAGAAAATTGAATTCTGAACTTGTATTTCTTTTCATTTCCGTCACTGCACTATAAAGGTTGGTTTTGCTTGGATTGCGAGTTTTTTTTTTTTTTTTCACTTACACAACTTCTTTATTCAGTTTCCAGTTTTTCTTCGAAATTTTTTTTCCCCCTTTCAATTTTTGCAACTTGTTGCACAATCAATATCTTGTAGTTATAAGAGGTTGCAGATGCAAAGTGCGTTAAGTCCCAACATAAGTGGCAAGAAAGCGAATTACATTAGAAAAATAAATATTAAATGTAAAAAAGGTTAGAAATTTAAAAAAAAAAAAATTAAATAAATAAAATATAAATCAGCGTAGACGTTCATCCTAGGAATGAACCAAAATTTATCTTTAGAATTATAAGTATGTAGTAGAACAAGCTTTTGGGTTTAAGGCTTTACACGTTGGGACATTTTTAAGTCCGCGAAATGGGGGTAAGCAGTGGAAATAAAAATAAAAGTTAATTTTTTTGCTGTTCTAATATGTTTTTCCAATCTTTCACTTAACTTATTTATACCTTTGAAAAAAAATGTTTGAAAAAAAAAACACTGAAACCGAATCCTTCGCTTCTTCATCACTTGAAAATTTCATACCACCAAGGTTTTTTTTAAAGTTTGGAAATAGGTAATAGTTGCTGAGAGCCAGGTCAGGACTGTAATAAGGATTTGCTAAAATTTCGAGTCCCATCTTCTCCAGGACGTCATGCAACACGATTCCTGTGAACAGGCGCATTCTCATGCAGAAGAATGACACCTTTGGTTAAATTTCTCCTTACTGAGGGCTTCCTTGAACCGCTCTAAAATTGAAGCGTAGTATTCTCAGGTTATGAAGACGCCTTTACATTCGTAATCGATGAACAGGATCCCTTCTGAGTCCTAAAAGACTGTTACCATGTTATTCCCAGACGACTATGACACCTTAAAATTAGTAGGTGGTGGTGTGCCCTTTTTGTGCGACTGCATAGAGTCATGTTGGGACTCAGGTTCATAATGATGGTTCGGATTTTGAAATTTTAAGACATTAATACTCGACTTCGTTCATTCTTTCCAGACATTCGTAAACTAATATTTTTTTCGAATGCCTCAACATATATAGAACATTTTGCATTGCTCTCACTACCAACAGTTGTTTTTTTTTTTTTTTTTTTTGCTCCTTTCCGATTTGTACAAAATCGGAAATCGTCAGACAAATCAAGTTTCGTATTTTCTGCTTTTCATTCATTTTCTACTCGCAGAACAGTTTTCTTTTTTTTTTCCATATTTTACGGAAAGGAAGAAGAAAATAAAATGAAAATATGATGAGTTTTATGCACCAGGCACCTTGAATAATTTTCCTACAATTTATTTTTTTTTTTTTTTGTTTTCTCTTCGTCCTTTTTTCCTCGTCCCTTTCATCCTTTATTCTATCTATTGATGTCATCGATTTCTTGGAAAAGTTTTGCCTTCTCGTTATGTTGTTTATTTGCTTTTATCACCCCCTTTTTGTTTCGTTTCAACTGTCGGTTTTATTTCTGATGTTGCTTCCCCACTGCAGTGAGGCATAAAATTAAGGTAGCTAGGTAAAGATTTCATAACTGGCGGCTAATTTGCGAACTTTAGATGATCTCAGTTTATTTGATATTTAATTTGAATTTTTCTTCAATGTAGAAAATCAGATATTAACTTAAGGTTTTTTAATTTTGCTGAAAATTGCAAAAACGTGTTTTTTTTTTAATTTAGAAATTTTTTCAATTTAAGACTTTTTTTAAATACTAATTTTATTAACTTTAGTCAATGTTTTGCAAGAATCGAAAATTCCATGCATTTTCCAACTTAGAATATTATGACAATTAGGAGAAGAGAAAAAACTACTGAACATGGCTATGGTGACATATGTTTCGGTTACCGCCACGTAACCATCATCAGACCAATTTATGTTTTTTTTAATTTATTTTAAATTAAATGAAATAAAAATTGAAAAATTTTTGAACTTTTTGTCTGAGGCCGGGATCGATCTATGAACCTTTCGAAATCAATCTCTCTACATAGCGCATTTATCAACGGACTGCGCTGTGTGCCCTCGGAAAAATTGGTAGCTTAAGTGCCTATATGCATGTAGCGTGGTTTCATTCTCTATACTCCTTTGTCATCATTCATGTTGTGTTTGTCATAAAATTAGTATAATTTTCATATAGTCAACATAAACCATTTTAACTTTTTTTGAATGCGAAAACTTTCTTAAATCTTTTTAAAAACAAAAAAAAAGACAATATTTTTATGACATTCATCATGAAATTTTTACATTGCTTATCGCAGCAAAATACAAAATCAAGAAAATATTCATTCAATTCGTATATCTTACAATTTATGACATCACCCCAAAGTCAAACAATCAAATAAACCAGCAAATAATCTTATAAATAAGTCAACCTTAGCTCTGTCGCATATCCTTAAGTTGCTCTACAACTAAATGAATAATAATTATTATCGATTTACGCACAAAAACGCGTACATCCAATGTATGTCCCTTAAGCAACAATTCCAACAACAATAGCTACAGATAAATTTGTATGTATTTGGAACGATAAGATAACTTAAGGCTCCTTAAATTCCTTACTTACACATTATACTACGCTTGCTGACTGCCAGGCGCTTGAATGCTCCCACGTGTATTGTCATTACCGGAAGTGATACCTTTCGTTAAGCTCAAAGTACAATAAACAAAATAAAGAAAAAACTGAAATCTACACTTTTTCTCTACCGAACTCCTGGAAAGAAAAAAAACACGAATGAAGTTATAAATAGTAGCAGCAGAAAATCACCAAAGTTTTAGTATAAAAATTGAATTGAATTGGCATTGAGTTAAATAAATGTTATTCCAGATTTTTTTTTTTTTATCTTATACTCGTATTCAAAAGAGATAGTCTGGCGCAAGTCGTCTTGGTAAGCACTTCACATACGAGACTTGAGCACTGAGTGTATACATATCTCCACAAGTCAGTTAGTTTCTTAAGTGTTTTTTTTTTTTTTTTCTTTTTCTTTTAAGCAAAATCCAGACTCATGGCAGCCATGACGAATTGTTGAAAATTTAGTATGTTTTTCGTTGAAGAATTTGACATATGTAGCAGGTGGAAAAATGGGCGCAGTAACCGTAGAGAACTTGTTGAATATTTTTTATAAGTTTTTTTATTTAGCTAAGAATACAGTGGAAAAAAAATGTCATTTGTTTTAAAATTCATTAACACCTTCAACTCCACTACTACCTCTACCTCTACCTCTACCTCTACCTCTACCTCTACCTCTACCTCTACCTCTACCTCTACCTCTACCTCTACCTCTACCTCTACCTCTACCTCTACCTCTACCTCTACCTCTACCTCTACCTCTACCTCTACCTCTACCTCTACCTCTACCTCTACCTCTACCTCTACCTCTACCTCTACCTCTACCTCTACCTCTACCTCTACCTCTACCTCTACCTCTACCTCTACCTCTACCTCTACCTCTACCTCTACCTCTACCTCTACCTCTACCTCTACCTCTACCTCTACCTCTACCTCTACCTCTACCTCTACCTCTACCTCTACCTCTACCTCTACCTCTACCTCTACCTCTACCTCTACCTCTACCTCTACCTCTACCTCTACCTCTACCTCTACCTCTACCTCTACCTCTACCTCTACCTCTACCTCTACCTCTACCTCTACCTCTACCTCTACCTCTACCTCTACCTCTACCTCTACCTCTACCTCTACCTCTACCTCTACCTCTACCTCTACCTCTACCTCTACCTCTACCTCTACCTCTACCTCTACCTCTACCTCTACCTCTACCTCTACCTCTACCTCTACCTCTACCTCTACCTCTACCTCTACCTCTACCTCTACCTCTACCTCTACCTCTACCTCTACCTCTACCTCTACCTCTACCTCTACCTCTACCTCTACCTCTACCTCTACCTCTACCTCTACCTCTCTACCTCTCTACCTTTCTACATTTCTACCTTTCTACCTTTCTACCTTTCTACCTCTCTACCTCTCTACCTCTCTACCTCTCTACCTCTCTACCTCTCTACCTCTCTACCTCTCTACCTCTCTACCTCTCTACCTCCCTACCTCTCTACCTCTCTACCTCTCTACCTCCCTACCACTCTACCTCTCCACCTTTCTACCTCTCTCCACTTCTACCCCTGCCTCTATAAGAGGGCATCCAAAACAAAATCGGATATTAGGCCCTACGTTGGGCGATATTTGGTATTAGAAACTACATGCGAAACTAAAGTGTTTTTTCATAGATTCTTGACTTGCATAAATGAACCTTTTTTTCCAAAACTAGAACCGCTTAAGTTTTACAGTGTATTGTGAAAAGTACTGATTTCTTATCGTATCTGATACTAAGCAATTCACCTACAAATTTGGCAATTGAATTTAGTCAAACGATATCACAATCAAAGAGGAAATCATGTGTAGAATTCAACAAGTGAAGTGGATATGCGTGTGTGTGCGGCTTTGACTTACAGAGCGAAAGAGACACATGTATGTATAGTGAATTGATTCTTCCATCAGCGCTGCCAATTTAACCAACTCAATGCAAGGACTTTCACTTTAGCTGTTTCTTGTATTCACAATTCAACAGCATAAGGATAGTGCCAGATTTTCTCTTTTCTTTTTTCTTCTTTGCTGCCTATTTTGTATTTTCTTTCTACTTGAGCCCCCACACACTGAAATTGTGTGGCAAAAAAGATTTATTTCACTGTAATTGTGTTGAAATGCCACGCATGCATGACTACACTTCCGGTTTAATGAAGTTCATGACATGGATATTCAGTGACATATGAATGAATACCTCAGATATTTCTATGTATGTAAGTAGTATGTGTACTTATGAATTACATATAATATCCATTGCCTACTTGTTGCTAAAATTTTTGGGGTTTTCTAAGTACTTTTCAGATCTTATCTATCCATCTGTATCTATCTAATCAATTCACGTTTCAAGGTAAAGATTTCAAGTTGATTTACATTAATTCTATGAAATTAAATTTATTGCTTGAGATTTCGAAATAAATTGAAAATGATGTGCAATCAATAAAAATTAGCATTTCAATGGGACATAAGTTATTTAGGAAAATAAAAGATTAGACTGTTGCAAAAAAAAAGGAAATTGTAATTGTTTACTATTTTTGCTCGGGATCCAAATATCATGTACAATTCGAGGTATATAAATGGAAGTATAGAAAAGTGACGCAAAAATGAGTCTCGACCTTGAAACTTTTGCCTCATTGCGTTCAAAGAAGCTTCATTTTCAAAATATGCATTCGCAAAGAAGTTTTAGCTCGAATCTCAGTATATTAAATCCTCATCTCTAAAGCGAATTTTCAAAAGCTCCCTAAACCATGCCATTTAAAATATTTGGATGGCAAAACAAAAATAATAATTTCCTGTCATTTGATGTAAACATTTTCAAGTGATAACGAACGAACACAAAAAAAAACAAATCCCCAACTGCAGAAAAAACTGACATTTTACCCTGGGGGTATTTTATTGAAAGTAAAATTGCGCAATTGACATCTGAGGGCGCCAGCAAAAAGAAAAGAAAAACTTTTGCTTGCCTTTTTATGCAAAATAACAAAAAGAAGCAAAAAGGCACAAAAATAAAATATTCCACCAAAAATCACACAATTTATTTTTCCCCTTTTTTTCGCAATAAATTTCGCGCTACCGCCAAACCAACCTAAATAAAAATTAGATCACTTATGCCTCAATGCTTCAATACCTCGAGAATGCCAGGCTCGTTACTCTTTTTCTTATGCTGCGCGTTTTCGTCGTCTTTGAAATGCGCGTAACTTCCACCCTTTCGCTTTCATTATGTTGAGTTTAAGAACAATTTTTGGGTAGAATTAGGTAGGGTGGTGGGATTCTAATAACAATCGATGCTTTGCAGTTGTTATCCTTCGCGCCAGCAAAGAATTTTCTCAAAGAATTCAAAGAATTTGCGTTTTTTTTTTCAAATGATCGTAAATTTTTCAACCGCTGACAAGCACAGCATTTGGCGTTATGGAGTGTGAGTTTGGGGTTTTGGTAGAGTTTCCTCTTCTAAAGTTGGTTTGGTTTAGTTTGGTTAGAAATTTTTGTTGTACAATATGGGTTGGTTGGTGGTCATTACTTTAAGGTTGTTAAGCTTATATTGTATATATATTGTTGCTTTTGTTGTATTTTTTTGGTACTTTAATAAAAGTTTGTTGCGTGCAGCATTTCACTTGTTGTTCGCCACTAAATTATGCTCTGCGGTGTGCATGCGCTTGTTGGATTCTGGCAACAAATACAATGAAGTTTTAATGAAGTGTTTCATATAATTTATAGTGGCTGCTTGTTGTTGCTAATTAAGTTATTTTAATTTGGTATCTAATGGACAATTTTCAGGTTAATTTAATTTTAGATAATTGAAAGAAACTTGCTTCTTGGTTAATGAGAACTATTAAACTATCATCATTAAATATATATAAGCATTAGATAGGGTCAAAACTTAGATTCATTCCGAAACCGAATCAGAAAAAACGAAGACTCTCAAAAACGATATTTGCACATTTTTTTTTTCTTTTTTCCCAGAAAAACCAATGGAGTACTGTTGATTCTATTGGTAGCCCATTTTGGCCAAAAAAAACATGTTTTTTGGTCATAACTCTTTATTAATTACAAAATGGATACCCAAGGGTACTTAAGAAACAAAGACCATCTTCTTACGAAAATTGTCCAAAAACTACGTGTGAATTTTTTGAGGTATTTTATATTTTTTCAAAACTTGATCATAAAAAACAAAAATTTTTAAAAAAATTCTGAAAAAATGCACATATATATTTGAAAGATAAGGATTTGCTTTTTAGTAAAAAAAAACATTTTTTTGACCGCGTCATTCAAAAACGTAAAAAATCGATTTTAGGACGCGTATATTATCTATGCTCCCAAAAAAAATTTTAATTTTAAACGCCAAAATTTTTGTAATCTTGATACATATATATATATATATATATATATATTAGGCCGGGTCAAATTATTTTGCGGCAAAGAGTATAGCAACAAAACAATCTACGAAAAATTCCAAGAAACTTTGCCCAAGAAACCATGGGTCTAAAATCAATATCGAGCCGCCGTAAATTGCGTTGAACTTTTGTATGTAGTACTTTAAAATTCAATAAAAAAAAATCAAAAAGTGTTCCATATGTTTTTCTCGGAATCGGTTTCGAGATGATTTTTTTTTTTCTTGCTTCATACAAAATCAAACCGGTCTAATGGGCATTTTCATGCTGTCGTGACCGTCAAACACATTTAATGTAAAAAAAGTCATTATGAAAAGGATTTTTATTTTGACAATAATTAGCCCTATAATTGGTGCTAAAATTGATTTTGGACAATTTTTCGTTTTCAATATAATTGCGAAAAATCAAGGCGTTGACATGTGATAAAAACAAGAGAAATTTTCGCACGACGATTTCAGAGAAACCTGAGGCAATATTTTAATGTGACTTATTAAGAATATTTTGCATTGATATCTCTTAAAAAAGGTTTTTATATTACCGAACAATTATTTATACGTTTTTTTCAATTTTAATTACTATCGCACGGGACATTTTTTTTTCCATTATACATATACGTACAAATTTTAAATTGAAAATCTTACCAGGATTTATCGGTGTATTTGTGAAGTTGAAGTGGCATCACCAATCCATTTAAAATATACATGTACCGAATCTTATAAGTGATGAATAATTTTAAGGGCGTTGCATCGCTCATTTTCCCAGTGAATATCAATTTTCCCGGTACTTTGTACACATATATCAAATCTCATTCATGTGCGTTAAATATTTTCCGAAATATGATGAAGTGAGTTTTGTAGGCCGTGGAACTGCAATTTTTCTCAGTACACAGTATTGGTCTTGCATCCTTTTACATACGTACTAAATCTCATCCACGTACGTTTAATGGTTTCTGAGACAGATGATTTAGTTCTTTGGCTCACGGTTTACTTTTTTGTGGAAAAACGCATATGCGATGTGCGATAGGAAAAAGAGCTCTAACCCTCCAAAATTCAAAATACAGGTTACTTATTTACTTATTTACTTATTTATTTATTTATTTATTCCATCTATTAGGTGAAAACCTTGCAGATTACATTCCTTCATCTTTATCTGTAAAAGTTCAATAAATTATGCTTAAATTTTGCTCTATTTTCATAAAAGTCTAAGTGGTTAAAAACAACATTACATAATGAAAGACATTTAACTATTGGCTCATTACAACCATAATTGGTTCAATGACAACTAATAAAGAATAAATATTTATCTCTTAATGAACGCGAGGTGACGAAAATTGGAATGAGCGCCAATAAATCAGCGCAATCAATTCTGTTATCGACAATTTCTTTGATAAAAAGCATACAATTAAATTTATTTCTTAATGCCAAGGTATCCATTCCAAGCAATTGACATCAAGCAATGTAGCAAGGCCTGTTTTCGAAAGAGTATATCTTCCTTAGGGCAAAAATCGTGAATCTTTTTTGGATACGTTCAATGCGATTTGCGTGAATTTCATAAAAAGGATCCCAAACAATTGCTGCACATTCAAGAAGGGATCTTACCATACTAACATACAAGGCTCTACTAGTGTATGGATCCGAAAATTCATTTGAGTTTCTCTTAAGAAACCCAAGTGGCGAATTAGCGTTTGAAATTATATAATCCCTATGGGTGTTAAAGCTGAGCTTTGAGTCAAAGTACACACCAAGGTCGTTAACAACGTCATAAGTTTTAAAAATCGAATGGTCGAACTGCAGATAATTATACTGTTTTCCAAGATCCTTAAAAAAACCTACATATTGGGCCTTATTATAAATAAATTTTCAAGATCTTTTTCTGGAACGCCCTGATACTCAATTGCAAAATAATTTTTTTGTGGAAGAAACAAAATTCAGTGCAATGTAAAGGTTACCAGCAAAAATTTAGGGAGGGAATATTTCGGTATTTTTTGTAAATATTTTTTCTCCAATTTATCAACGCGGACTTCGAAGACCGAATAAATAATGTATGTTTTTGTTTGAACGAAAAGTTTTTATATGGCAAACCAAATTGGTTTATGCGTAACTAAACATAAACCAACAAAATCAACCTAACCTAGCAAATCGAAATGGTTTTTTGGTGAAAATTTATTTTATTAATTGAAAAAAGAATATGTGTTTTTTTAATCAAAAAGTTCAAATTTTTTTAAGTGCCTTTTAGTTTGCTGCTTTTGAAAAAGAAGAAAAAAACGTTTTGCGTTTAACAACACTCCAGATATTCCGCTTAATAAAATTTTACTAAAAACCATACACTTCAACAGGTTACCATGATACTCATGCATCAGAAAAGCAGCACTAAAAAGTTTCCATAAAAGCTAAGCATGTTTTTCTTTGTTTTTTCTTTTTCCCCACAGTTTTTTTTTTTTGGCGCTCTATAACAGTTTTTCTTTTCTCTATATTCGCCTGTGTTTTATTCTGTTAAAAATGATTTTTCCCTGCTTTTGGTAAATGTTGCTGACATGCGTTGTTTTTGCTTGGGTTTTCTTTTTAGCTCCTTTTTTCTTTCTCCCACTCTTTTTTTTTTTTTTCTCTGTACAAATAATGATGTGTTGATGTCAATATCCATGTTACTTCTAAATTACTTATTAAGACATTAAGGTTATGTAGTGTAAACCAACCTGAAGGGAGGATCTAACTGAAAAGTCAAAGTTGAGTTCAATTGAGTTCGTTTTGTGTAAAAAAAAAAAATGTAAATGCAACAGTTTAATAAAAAATTCAATGTCGACACTTTACTTAATTTCAAGAGTTTCAGTGTTGCTTCTTGATGTGCTTGTCATGACTTCAGCACATGAAATATATGTACTTCAGACAGGTTCAAAATTGTACGAATTGTGTTCCCACAACACCGAAATGTTCTCTTTGATGTAAATAAACACCATGTAAAAGTTGGTTCATTTCAGAGAATAATTGATGCATCCAACCATAGACCGAAATATTGAAAAAACGTGTTTTTTGCACTTCTTTTTAACTTTTTAGGTCTGGATACATCTGGGAAAAAAAAGATATCGACATAATTTAAGTTAGGTTTTAAAGACTTCCAAGTACTTTCCATGAACATTAAATACGCACATATTTTCTTAAAAGTCTCTATCTCTGGAAAAAAACAGCAAAAAGCAAACTGCCTTATTTCTTTAACTCCTTAATATATGCAGCAGCATTTTAACAAAAGCTAAATAGAATATTGATTTCAGATTTATAATTTGAATAAAATAAAATTTCTTATATTTTTGTATTCATTATCACAGCAACAACGTTTCATATTGAATGTAATGTTTATTTTTCAATAAAATCAAGCAAATTTTATACGATCCCCCACTCTCACATTTATTTTTGGAAAAAGACAAAAAATTTAATTTTCAACATTATCAGATTTGCAAACAATATACTCGTAAGTATTCAATTGGTATACTTTCGTCCAGGCATCAGGGCAGGGGCAGCAAATGTTACAAGTAAAAAAAAAACAAGCGGACAGACATTTCATTGAGCCTGGCATTACTCTCCTAAGCTGTTTATGGCGTAATGCTACCAAACAGTAGAACAACAACAACAACAACAACAACAACATCTTAAGTGAAAGTAAGGTTAAAAGTTGTCTCTTGTGTCAATGAAGCCAAAAATTATAAAAAAAAAATCGCCCAATGAAAGTTCTGTTTTTCTGGAAGTTCATGACGGTTTTTTTTAAATTTGTTTGTTGTATATCATTTAAAATTTTCTTCTCCTTCTTCATCACCATCATCATCATGCTTTTGAGGTTATTTGTGTGCACGCTTTAAGCCTGTCACTATGATTGTCAACAACATTAGCTTTTTGTTGTCATCGCTGGCATACAGTGGGACAAATGTGGAACGAAAAGTGCTGAAAAAAGCTTAATAATATGTTTCCACCGGAGATTTACTTGTGAAAGGATCTATAATTCTCATCGTTGAATTCTAACCGTTTCCACCGACTGTAAAAGCTTTATTTTTGGCAATAAATGTCATAAGCGGAAAAATTAAAGTAGTTTTTCGTTTTCTTCCTAAGATATATCTTCGATTTGCTTTGTTTTTAATCACATTGATGGGAGCCACTTGGTTGAAAGTAACCAAGATCTTTTTTCTTAGCAATTAATTTCGGAAAACATTTTAAGATGTTGGTTGTATTTGGTAATGATAAGTTAAAATTTTTTTTTTTTTTTTTTGTTTTTTTCATTAAAAATTTGTGACGTAAACTCAGAAGATGTGGCACCTTTTTTATTGCACTACAATAATACCAGAATTAAGACAGATTTTTAATGCAACCCGAAAATTTTGCAATTCTGGAGTGACTGCGCAAAAAAAAATATGATTTTGATATCGTTTTTAAGAGTACCTCTAACTTTTGAGTTGGTTTCGGGATGAATCTGAATTTCGACCAGGTATAGTGTTCAATGTAGTGATGAGCCAACCAAGACCAAGACAATTACAGTCTTAGTCTTGGTCTTGTTCTTGCACATTGAGCCTTGGTCTTGGTTTTGATATCGAGTCTTGGTCTTGATCTTGCTCATTAAGTCTTGGTCTCGCTTTTGGTCTTAGTTTTGAAAAAATTTTTTAGAGATATTTTTCCAAAACAGTTGGGTTGAAAACTACATCATGGTGGCGACCGACAAGTCTGAATTCTGGTCCCACTTCATGTACATTTCTGTTTGTGTTTAAAATATTGTATATTGTCTGGACAAAGACCAATCGTCGTCTAATGCATTATATTGAAACCAAAAAAGACCAATTGTCTCCTTATACATTACATTGAGACCAAAAAAATGCCAATTATCTCCTTATATGATACATTAAGATCAAAAAAATGTTAAGTATCTTCGTATACATTTCATTGGTACCAGAAAACGGCCAATTGTCTCCTCATGAGTCTAATCGTCTTCATGTGCATTACAAAGAGATCAGTAAAGAACAATTGTCTCCTTATACATTACATTGAGACCAAAAAGATGGCAATTTTCTCCTTGTGCATTACATTGGTACCAGAAAAGGGCTAATTGTCTCCTTATGCAATACATTGAGACTAGAAAAAAGCAACGTGTCTCCATATGAAATATATTAAAACCAGAAAACGCCAATTGACTTCTTTTGAAATACATTGACATCGAAAAAGCCCAATTTGTCGCTTTATGCCTTTTTGCATTACAAATAGACTACACTATGATCAATCAAAAATTCATTTCTTCTACAATTTGTACTCCCATATTGTGTATAACATGCAAAGCAAAAAATGGCACCCGAGCCATGCCATTTCTCCTTTTTAGTCTATTCCAAATAAAAATGCCACGATATCGGCTTGTTTTGGTATATGCACCAGAAAACTGTTTTAAATACTCGCAGCTACCTCTCGGAATATAAGCAACTACCTATCTGAATGCTACGAATCTGCAAATATTGAAATTGAAATGGGTGCCATATCACCTGGGGGTGCCATATGACCAAAGTTTACCCTAAGTTTGTTGTCCTGATATAGCATTTCGAAATTTTTGCTATTTTTGCCCCAATATGCGCTGCCATCACAGTGATGACTGCTTGCTGTTGCTGACTCTTCATCGTTGTTGTCGCCGCCTTATTCCATTGTATGGTGTGTCCTGCTGTCATCCCTTGTCAAATTTGCTTCCAAAATATTTAATTTTTTTTTTTTTTTTTTCTTCTTATCTTCAGCTGCTTTATTTTTGTCTTCTTGATGTTTACTTCTTAGTTTTTTTTTTTTTTTTTTTTTGATTTTATAAACTTCTTAAATTTATTTCTTTTTTTTGGCAAAGCAGCTGTCAGCTGCCGACTTGGGCCACCGCCAACCAACAACACCTAATATGTAGGCCGAAATACGTTTTTGTTCAGCTTCTAAAGCTTTTTATCAGATTTTTTGTATGCCGTCTTGCATCAAAGTTTAACTTTTACATATTAAACATTGAAACAATTCAAGTCAATAGAGTTTGTTTAAAATTTCCGCACATTTCAATTTTAATATTCTTCTCCTTCTTTGTTTTCTGACTGATTCCCTGCAAACAGTGTACTAGATACAAACGGCGTATGTATCGGGGACACAAACACGTATTTTTTTTTGATTGTTTTTGAAAATCACATAGAAATTGCCGTACTCTTTCAATAACGTTTACATTGCTGTCGGGAAAAATACAGGCATTGGTTTTGTAGTACCAGTACTTGTATTGTATCAGTTACCCGTCCCTGCATAAATACTTAGATACGCATACCGGTACTGTATCGGTTGTACGTGTCTGGAATAGTACAGGTACGTTCTTAATATGCATACAGGTATTATACTCGTTAAACGTATGTATAACAATCCCGGTAGGTTTCTAAGGACGAGTACTGGTACTGTATCTTGTAGGTATGCTAATTAAAATCCCGAAAAAAAAACGAAAACGTGATTAATTCCGTGCGAAATTTTATTTCCCAATAGGGATAATTATGTTTGGCGTTAGAAAGGTTTAATAATTACAAGTTTGAATACAATATATTAAATGAAAATTACAATACAGTAAAAACTAGTATCAATAAAGTTATAAGCCAATATAATGATCTTCCTTAGTGCTTGCTCACAATTGAGGACCAACGATTATAAAATACTTTTCTCCATCTTATACTTATCAACGGCTATCGACATTAAGAGCCGGAACACACGAGAGACTAAATATTTACTTTCAGATGGTTCTTGTTCATATATGTATATGGTTTCTGTGGCTACCATTGTACCTGTAAATGGTTATAGGAAGTAATTAACAGTTTGAAGTAAATTTAGTTTTTAGGTACAATGTTTGTAGAATGCACATGTGATGCATCAAATGTGCAAAGTCGTAAAATTTTTACTTCCCATTCGTTTTCGTAAAATAGAGGCATATCTTTTGTATAGAATAACCAAAAAAAAAATACAACTTTGCATATATGAGCACTCCTATATCCATACATACGAACTAGAAGACCACTTTTTGTGTACAACACTCACCATTAGCGAACTTCTTAAGAAAACGCTACTTTTGCTCATCAGTCCCAGCTCCTTTAAGCAATAAGGCGGTATGACAGCAAACTTATAAAAATATCTGTGGATATTAGTTGCAATTCTTTACCAAAAAGCGACCGACTCCTAAACTTTTGCCGTCGTTTTCCAATAGTGCAGTTCATAAATTTCTAACTGGTGTATGTTACCGACAAATTCTATTAGAACTGAACGAGCCGCATCGATAGCATGCTGACAATTGCCCAATTTTAGCTCCTTTTTCCCCAGCATTAGACGATTAGAGATACAATTTATATTTTTTTATTTATTGAGCGCCATATAAAATGTTGAAATTTGATTTTTGAATGGCACATAAAACAAAACTTCCATACAAAAAAAAATATTCAGACGTTAAAAAATATTTACGCATACCTAGAAAGTACGGGAAATGTACCAGATACCAGATACAAGTTTAGAAAAATTAAAAAAAAAGTGAAAAAATTCAAATACAACCGGTACTCATTTTTTGCAGGGTCCATACAAAAAAAAAAAAATATTCAGACGTTAAAAAATATATAAACAAAAATATTTACGAATACCTAGAAAGTACGGGAAATGTACCAGATACCAGATACAAGTTTAGAAAAATTTTAAAAAAAGTAAAAAAATTCAAATACAACCGGTACTCATTTTTTGCAGGGTTTTTTTCTTTTCTAAAGTTTTTGTGTTTTAAATTTCTGGAAAAAAAATTTACTTTATTTATGATATTGATATTTTTTCACATACTTTATTTTAAAGATTGTTTCTAACATTTATTGTGGCATCATAAACTAACTGCTCCTGTCGTATGTCCTTATTTTAACGCTTTATGTATTGTGGTGGTGGCAATGTGTCCTGACTGCGTTTGTCGATTTGTTTCTTTTGGTTTTACTTTATTCATTTTTGTCTGATGTGTTGCATCTTGAAATATATCTCCTACTCGCGCATATAACTCGCAGTTGGACTTTGTCGATTCGCGTTCATATGAAACGCGTGATAATTTATGATTAATCGATTTTATGCGCTTTAGCTGCTGCTGTGTCTTATTCCTGAAGTAATGTAATAAAATGTGTGTGTGTGTGTGTAACTTTACTATAACGCAGTTGGCAACAACAGCAACTGTCAATGGCTGAACTTTATTGAAGTTTGATATATAGATTGGATTACTTGCAGGCGGGTAAATTGCAATTTAATAATGGAATTTTTCCTTCTACTACTCGTATGTACCTTATGTACCTAATGTACAATTTTACGATGCCATACAATTTGAAAATGAATTCATATTGAATTTTTAATAGATACCTTTCTTGTTTTAACAATGCACGAGTGGCGGAGGTAGTCTCAGAAGTACAAGAACTGTCGAATATTGTTTATTTCATTTGAAAGATAATTTGTGCCTATCACTAAAGTCAAGTTGCCAAATTTTGATTTAAGATTTCAACAACTTGTTCTACATTGTAATGGTCAAGCATTCAAAAGCATGATATTTTGCATAAATCGACGACAAATAATTTAACCCTAAGATCAGTAAGACGGTCTTATAGAACATCTTTGCTAAGACTCAATTTTTTTGTAAATTACAAATTTTTCCCGCTCAAATTGTCAAAAGATTCTTTCGTATTGAAAGTATGGATCACACACATGCTCTCTGAACGTTGCCACTAAGTTTACCTCTCCAATATTTCTCTCAAACATACTATCCCCTTTTTTCCACGCCTTAAGGGGACTCCCATACAAAATCATAAAAAATTCCTCTTTGCCGGGAGAAGAAAAAAATGTTTACAAGCCCCCATTAATTTTTTCTCCACAACATTTTTCTCGAGCATACTATTCTATTTTTTCCACCCCTTAAGGGAGCTCCCATACAAAATTTAGATATAAATATCAATTTAGATATAAATATCAATTTTGTATGAGAGGCTCCTTAACGGGTGGATAAAAGGGGCTAGTATGTTCGAGAGAAATATTGAAGAGGAAAAATTAGTGTGGTCGGTGAACATTTTTTTCCTCTTCCGGCAATGAGGCAGTTTTTCTATGATGTCTTTTCAACATTTTGTATGGGAGCCTCTTTCAGGGGTGGAAAAAAGGGGGTAGTATGTTTGAGAAAAATATTGGAAAGATAAACTTAGTGGGGGTCTGTGAACATGTTTTTCCTCAAGTAACAATTTCTCTTGACCCTTTTTATTGACTTTTTGGAGTTTTTTGTAAGCCTTTTTTTGAGAATGCCATGACATTTAAACAAACGGTCCAAAAAACTGTCATGTCCTTTCGAAAAAAAATTTTCCCCACAAAAAAATAATTAGAGTCACTCGAGATTTCAACCATATGGTTTCTACCAATTTTAAACTAAATATATGTTTCCGAATTCAAAATTGAAATTTTGGGCAAAGAAACGTTGCACCACCATCATATTTCAAACAATAACAATTAAATTTTGTGGCTGAATGAGATATTGATAACTTTTCTTAAGTAACTTGGTGTTGTTGATTCTAAATCTGGTATCCGTTTTTGTTATCAGGCCTGAGAGTAAAATTGATATGCCTAAAAGTCTGTTAAAAGTAATTCCTATGTTGTTTTTGATGATTAAGAGGAATTATATCAAAAATGTAGATATCTAGTTGTAGTATTATCTTCACGATATGTCAAACACATCGGGTCAAAGTTGCGGTAACCCTCACTGGTAATAGTTATACTTTAAAGAAATACTTTCAGTTAGGAATGCTAAAGAGTTGGTTTTACCGAATATTTGCTTTTTCGGAGTTGGAGCCAGAATTGGAACGGAATCGAACATGAAAGATATATATTTCGAGATCTGAAAACCTGAAACCATTTTTATTCATTCTTTCAGTGCATTTCTCATTTCTTTCAACGGCATCAAAAAATAAACGATGCGGATTTTCCGAAACTAAATTTTATATACAGTTCTATGCAAAACATTTGCAACCAAAAACACTTGAAACTGAATCACCAATTTTCGGCCAATAAAACAGATGCAAATAAAAAACTTGGTATGAGGTTTTATGTCATTTATATTGTTGTTTATAAAACAAAAATAAAAAATCCATACATCACTAATACAAAACTAAAACTTAAGTGCAATATAAAAATATATCGGTACTGGCTGTGCAAAACATTTACAACTATAAATCTAAATTAAAAATTAATAACTAAAAATAGCAATATTTAATGGAATAACCCCTGTTTTTATAACAGAAGTGCATCTTTTTGGCATGGATGCAATAAAACTATTTTCGAATGAATGCGGAATATCCTGCTACCGTTTTTTAACTTCATAAAACAACTCATCCTGTTTTCTAAATTTTTGATTGCATAATAAGCAATGCATTTTCGTGACTTGACGATTTGATTGGGTTTAGATCTTGCGACTCCGCGGGGCATTGATGAACATCAATATTTTGCCATTTTATCCAATCTTTTACCACTTTCGTTGTGTAAATGACATAAAACCTCATACCAAGTTTTTTATTTGCATCTGTTTTAGTGGCTGAAAATTGGTGATTCAGTTTCAAGTGTTTTTAGTTGCAAATGTTATGCACAGCACAGTACGCATCTACTTTCGTACTTTTCTTCTTTCGACAGAATTTCCGACCTTTTGGAACCGGAATCAAAGTTCCGTAATATTCTGACTTTCAATGCATTATGAATGACAGTTACAAAATTCAAATCACATTAAAGTTGCTAGACTACGTACAAAGGTCAAAACAAATTCGCAACATTTTTGACAACCCAAAATAACTTTTAATGAGTCCAACATTAAAAGTAAATCAAAACGAAAAATTTCACATTAATCGGAAATGATGGCAACAATTTTGGCGGCAAGACAAAATAAAACAGTAGTGAAATTAGCAGAGTCCCACTAAAATCAAAACTCAATTTATGCAAAATACCATGAAATTCTATAAAAGTCAGCGCTATGATGACGATGATGAGAATGATGATGTTGTAAATTGCATAGTGATGATAATTCTGTCAAAAGTAAGTGGTAGTATGCACGAGTATGAATGAGTGTAGGTGCGTTGCTATAGGGTTTTATAGAGTATAGTTGCTGTTAGGGTTAAGTTAGTTATTTGATTGCTAGTGGGGGCAATGATTTTTACTGGGGTCGGGATAATATTTAAATTAAGCTCAAATTAATTTCACAGCTTGGAACTTTAACGCGCGCGCGTCGTATTCATTCATTCCGTTCGTTAGCATGAAACCTAATAAATACGACATCAAGCACAAGCGACTGCGAAGGGATATTTCGCATTTTCACATTATGGGGAAATTTGCACAAAAACAAGGAGAGCAACATCGTCATGCTGTAAGTATTTATGCGAGGGTATAAGATTCGAATTACAGGGCTGCCTGCCACCACCACCACCACCAGGTTGTTAGCTCATGATGATAACGTTAATTACTTTCATTTTGATGATGAGCGGCTGCGGCGGTATGATGAAAACAGTATGGGCTCTTTACTTTGCTCTGTAAAGGTGCTTACTTTCAGCAGCACAGAATGCGTAGCTAAGATTGACATTGAAACGGTGAAAGAATTTTGACGCACGAGTAAGTCAGAGTTGTGTGGCTCCCACCGTTTTGGCTCTGCTTTTACTTTTGACGCCTGTAATCTAGTTAAATATTGATATCCAAGCACAGTGCTTTTTGTGGGTGTGAAAAGTTGGACAATTGAAGTGGGTGTACTTGGTCGCTTTAAAATTGTCATTTTTTTTTAAGATTTAGGCAATTTATTTTATTTTGGCTTATGAATCAACCAACGAAACCAAGGTTCTTCAAAGTATTAGTTTTACAATATTGCTTAGCGAGGCTTTTTTATTTTACATTTTTTTCGCGAAACATTTTTCGTCCACACTTTTTTTGCGACTCCGCTTTAGACACTTTTTTTTGCGATACATTTTTAAAATTTTTTTCCGCGACACATTTTTTTGGCGACATACTTTTTGACACTTTTCTAGCACTTTATGGCAACACAATTATTTTTTTGACGACACATTTTCCGACACTTTCTTGGCGACACACTATTCGCAACTTTTCTTGCGACATATCTTTTAGTCTTTTTGATGACACTTTTTTGGTGACACATTTTTTGACACTTTCTTGAGACACATTTTTCGACACTTTTTGGCGACAAATTTTTGATTACACTTTTCTTGACACTTTTTATGGCAACACATTTTTCGACACTTTTTGACGACACGTTGTTTTGACACTTTTTTGGCGACACATTTTTCGAAAATTTTTTGGCAGCACATTTGTCGACACTTTTTAGCGACAAATTTTTGATGACACTTTTTATGGCAACACATTTTAGACACTTTTTTGACATGTTTTTCGGACACATTTTTGGCGACATATTTTTCGACACATTTTTTGACAAATATTTGGTGTCCCTTTTTTTACACTTTTTATGGCAACACATTTTAGACACTTTTTTGGTGGCACATTTTTTGTCACGTTTTTCCGACAATTTTTTGGCGACATATTTTGCGACATATGTATATTTCAACAAATTTTTCGACACTTTTTTGTCAGCACATTTGTCGACACTTTTTAGCGACAAATTTTTGGTGACACGTTTTATCGCAACACATTTAAGACACTTTTTTGGTGACACATTTTTTGATACGTTTTTTCGACACTTTTTGGCTACACATTTTTCGACACTCTTTTTTGTCACTTATTAGGTGACACATTTTTCGACACTTTTTCGCACCTTTTTCTGGTAACACATTTTTCAACACATTTTTCGACACTTTTTTGAAACCTTTTTTGCTACTCAGGTTGTTAGCTCATGATGATAACGTTAATTACTTTCATTTTGATGATGAGCGGCTGCGGCGGTATGATGAAAACAGTATGGGCTCTTTACTTTGCTCTGTAAAGGTGCTTACTTTCAGCAGCACAGAATGCGTAGCTAAGATTGACATTGAAACGGTGAAAGAATTTTGACGCACGAGTAAGTCAGAGTTGTGTGGCTCCCACCGTTTTGGCTCTGCTTTTACTTTTGACGCCTGTAATCTAGTTAAATATTGATATCCAAGCACAGTGCTTTTTGTGGGTGTGAAAAGTTGGACAATTGAAGTGGGTGTACTTGGTCGCTTTAAAATTGTCATTTTTTTTTAAGATTTAGGCAATTTATTTTATTTTGGCTTATGAATCAACCAACGAAACCAAGGTTCTTCAAAGTATTAGTTTTACAATATTGCTTAGCGAGGCTTTTTTATTTTACATTTTTTTCGCGAAACATTTTTCGTCCACACTTTTTTTGCGACTCCGCTTTAGACACTTTTTTTTGCGATACATTTTTAAAATTTTTTTCCGCGACACATTTTTTTGGCGACATACTTTTTGACACTTTTCTAGCACTTTATGGCAACACAATTATTTTTTTGACGACACATTTTCCGACACTTTCTTGGCGACACACTATTCGCAACTTTTCTTGCGACATATCTTTTAGTCTTTTTGATGACACTTTTTTGGTGACACATTTTTTGACACTTTCTTGAGACACATTTTTCGACACTTTTTGGCGACAAATTTTTGATTACACTTTTCTTGACACTTTTTATGGCAACACATTTTTCGACACTTTTTGACGACACGTTGTTTTGACACTTTTTTGGCGACACATTTTTCGAAAATTTTTTGGCAGCACATTTGTCGACACTTTTTAGCGACAAATTTTTGATGACACTTTTTATGGCAACACATTTTAGACACTTTTTTGACATGTTTTTCGGACACATTTTTGGCGACATATTTTTCGACACATTTTTTGACAAATATTTGGTGTCCCTTTTTTTACACTTTTTATGGCAACACATTTTAGACACTTTTTTGGTGGCACATTTTTTGTCACGTTTTTCCGACAATTTTTTGGCGACATATTTTGCGACATATGTATATTTCAACAAATTTTTCGACACTTTTTTGTCAGCACATTTGTCGACACTTTTTAGCGACAAATTTTTGGTGACACGTTTTATCGCAACACATTTAAGACACTTTTTTGGTGACACATTTTTTGATACGTTTTTTCGACACTTTTTGGCTACACATTTTTCGACACTCTTTTTTGTCACTTATTAGGTGACACATTTTTCGACACTTTTTCGCACCTTTTTCTGGTAACACATTTTTCAACACATTTTTCGACACTTTTTTGAAACCTTTTTTGCTACTCATTTTTCGACACTTTTTCTTGTAACACATTCTTTGACACTTTTTTGGGAAACGTTTGTCGAAACTTTTTTGCCACTATTTTTGGCGACACTTTTCGCAATATCCCGATTCCGTAAGTATTGTTCCCAAAATTAGTTAATAAGCGCTGTTTCCAATAATTGTTTATTAACATTGTTTCTATAAATTACTTATAAGCATTGTTTATAAACATTGCTTGTAAACATTGCTTATTAACATTGTTTGCTAAAAATTTTCCTAAGCGTATTTGCTTTTCCGAAACGTGCAACGCATATGTATCGACAGATAACATTTTCCACACAGTTTTTCCAATTACAAAGCACTTTGCTGGCATCTGCGGAAGCTTTTAATTGTGATGTAATGATGTTTGTTTAATTTTGTGCGTGACGTTGACTCACTGGATGCGCTGACAAGTGGATGCTGTAGGTTGTAGAATGATAAGTAGCCTTCATGTTGACTCCAATGTTGATGTTATACTGATATACTTTTGAAAACAACTTAATCGAGCCGTGATTAGTTCAAGTAGATTTTATTTATATGCATGTATGCGTTCGTTTTACGTGAAAGGATTTTAATTTATTTTATAATTAAACACTTTTAATGGTGTTTATTAATATGGTATACTACCAGGTGTGCTCTTAGAAATCAGTGCAGCCAATGCGCAGCGCCTAATGTTCTGCAATTCATTTTTAAAGCTTTTACTTTCAATTTATGTATGTAGAAGTACGTATACTCCGAAACGCTTTATGGTAGTTTAGTGTCGGGTTTAACCATAATCGAACCAACAATATAAAAAAAGAGAGAGTTTTAACAACAGCATCAACGATTTTAACCTCATAAACCGTCATAAAGGATACGAAAATTTATATGAAGTTAATAAAAATAATAAAAAAGGAAATGATGATGAAAATGACGACAACGACGACGAAGTCATTCGTTGTTAAATGCATATGTGTGTGTGTGGAATGCCAGTCACATCAAAGCATTTTAAAATGGTTAAGTTGAATTTGGTTTCATTTTTTTCACTTTATTTGTAAAATTTTGTGACAGCCAAAAAGCCAATTGTTGTCGCATAAAAATAAAAGGAAAAGCCAAGGCATGACATAAAAATAAAGCAAAACATATGCGCACATAAAGACGAATATAAATATGGTCATATATGGGAGTAATAAGATGGATCCTTTGGAATTTATTTAGTATTTTAAAATTAGTGGAATGGCATGTTGTTTTCAAAAAAATTTATCGCAAATTCGGAATCAGCAATCTCAAGAACGACCCTATCCACAATTTCGTTTCGATATAATCTTTTTTTTTTAGGAAATTTTGCGACATTTGGAATACGCCATTTTATTTTCCAAAAAAAGTTAATACTGAATTCAGAATCAGCGACCTCAAGAACCCACGTAGCCACAATTTGGTTTTGATATAATCATTTTTTGAGAATATTTTCCACCATTTTGGTTACGCTTTGTTATTTTCAAAAAAATGTATCCTAATTTCAGAATCAGGAACCTCAAGAATCATCCCATTTTGTTTGGATAAAATCATTTTTTCAAAGAATTGTCCGCCATTTTGATTTTTAAAAAATGATTTCCAGAGTATTTTTATAGTATGCTCATTGTTTTTTTATATTGTTTTTAGAAAAAAGATTCAAATATATAAATAAATTCAATAGATTTAAAAAAAAAAATTGTGATTATTCTTCGCTCGACCTCTTAAATTTCATATACGGGAGAGACACCCTAAAATGCTGCGTCAAAACAGTCTCACATCTAGCCATCCATCCCAAATAACGACAGAGCACATCAACGACGGCACAATCACATGCGCAACGGTTTTTGCAATAAAATTGAAAGGACTCTCATTAAATTAAATGCAGTGTAAAATGCTCATAAAACCACCGTCACTTTGCCACAACGTCGTAACAGTCATTTGACGTGTACTTGCAGCAGTACATTTATGAGCATATTTTTGTTGTTGTTGTTGCTGTTACTGTTGTTGTATATTCATCAATGCTAACTGCATAAAGCAAAAACACTAAATGAACTACGACAGCTACGCGACAGCTGAAATGCCGCGCGTTTTAAGCTGCAGGAGCAAAGGAAGAAAGACAGAAAAAAACGCGTACTCCGCCTCCTGCACCGGCAAAAAGCGTTCAATCATTTTTTATTCCTTAATCATGCACATGCTATACATACGATACGTGTATTTACTATACTTGCGCCTCTGTCTGTATTGTGTATTTGTCTCGTTGGTGTGTGTGTGCGTGTTTGTATTAGTAAGCGCATATCAGCGGAAACGTATAAGTAGCAAACGCTGTGCCTTAAGCTTTCTATTGTCATTCGTATGGAGGGAGAGAAAAAAAAACAGTTATGCGTTTAACGTAAGCGGCGTTCGTATGTTGTGTCTCTGCGATAAGAATAATGCGGATATGCTTTTGTGTGTTCTGTTCACTTGTATTTGTGCGAGGATGTGCATTTCTCGTAAGCAGCAGACGCGTGTGTGGTTGTCTGTGTTGAAATTAACAGATTTAAGCTTTTAATTAAAATAGAGAAATCTTTTTTAAATGTATTATATTCTAATTATGATTACATGCGATTTTTGAGATTTTTTCTAGAACTGTGATTGTGAGCTATTGTGCAATAGAGGGCACTGTACATTTGTTTTGCGCTTCTTTACCAATAATCCAAGCACGAAATTGTTAGCAAAAAACTTAGGAAAATTAAAGCTAAAAATATTTACATTAGTACCGTCAAAAACTTTAATTGAGAAAGTTTGTATTTGAATTCAGAACACGGGTGTCGAGAAAATGTTTCAACACTCTAGACTAACAAAATATTCTATATCGCGTGCAGCAGCAACCCTGGTCCCGAAACAGTGAGTGCCAACTGACAAATCTTATCAATAAAAGGAAACAGCTGATCGTGGATGAAAACGGAATGGTGAAATGTAAGTTCCGGTGGTGGTATCGATCTCTAGTAACCCAACCGGCAACAAGGTAAGACGTGTTCTTCAAATATTGCAACCAACCGTGGATGAAACTGAGACTTTCAAGTAAAACCCAGTACATACGTATCAATGGACAGTGACTAAGACTGTAGGCTTTGTCTTCTGGAGAATTTCCTGACCCGACCCGAGAGTGTAGTGGTGGCGCGAGCTCTCATGAACAGACAAGGACAGGTTAAAAGAGAACAACGGAAAAGCAGCGGTGGTGCAACTCTCCTGAATCTTGACGTCTGGACGAAAACACATACCAGCGTCGCATCTAGGTACGACTCCTGAATCTGTTGTTATTCACGACTGACAGATATCCTCACCATCCATGCTTACCATGCTTTTCAGGGAAAATATAAGAAGTGAAATAAAATTGTGAAATAACACCCGGAAAATTGTGAAAAGTGTTTCTTTCCTTGGTGGGGAAATGAATTTTTGCATACGAACCATGGGCTGCACTAGATAGTATCGACCCCTATACAAAAAGAAAGAAGTTCGAATGACCGTCCCCAGTTTGAGAGCTAATATTGAAAGAATTTTAAGGAAAAAAACATTTTTTTTTTTCTGCCTCTAAATTCGATGCGGTTTTGTTTTTTTCTTATATCTCCGCCATTTGACGTCTGATCAACAAGTATAGTATATCGTTGTAAATGTCAACATGGGTTACATTTCATTTATAGAAGTCATTTATCTCAGATTTTTTTTACGACTAATTGTACTCATTGTCTCGGTTTCCATCACCCTAAGATGCCAAGAGCACATCATAAAATTAAAGTCCGTACAAAATCATAAAATTCATCTCTACAAAGTTTCCTCAAATTGTTGAAATTGAAGAAGTTATAGCAAATCTAAAAGCTCAGTACAAAATATGAAAAACAGGGTGTTTCAAAAACGAATATCACCCCCTAAGACTATGCAATATTTTTTTTAAATTTATTTGCATGCTGTTTAAAATGTCAAATGTTAAAAAAAAATATTGCATAGTCTTAGGGGGCGATATTCATTTTTTAAACATCCTGTTTTTCATATTTTGTACTGAGCCTAGAGATTCGCTATAGTTTCTTCAATTCCAACAATTTGAGGAAACTTTGTAGAGATGAATTTTATGAATTTTTGTGGGCTTCAATTCTATAAGGTATCTTTGGCACCTTATGGTGGTAAAAACTAAGTTGATGAACACAACTAATCGAAAAAAAAATCTGACACAAATGACTCATGTTATGACATTTACAACGATATACTATACTTGTTGATCAATTGTCATATGGCGGAGATATAAGAAAAAAACAAAACCGCATCGAATTTAGAGGCCGAAAAAAAAATGTTTTCTTCCCTTAAAATTCTTCAAATGTTAGCTTTCAAACTGGGGGCGGTCATTCGAGCTCTTTTTTTTTGTGATACTATCTAGGCTACACCCCGGCTAGCGGCAAAAAGTTTCATTACAATATCACAAATATAATTAAAAGATATTGACCATTATTTTCTTGTATAAGATGTGTTTTATATTTCAACGATCTATGAACAGACTTTAAAGTATTCCGATCGGCACAAAATTTTGTATTGGAGCGTATGTATAAGAGATAGAAAGAGAAAGTTTTATACTTTGTCTAACACATGTTTCAAGTGCTGAGTTCTCCATTTTTCGAATAACAAACTCAGAATCCCAACTAAAATCATGGTGTTAAAAAACATTTCTTGCTATAAAAATCCAAAAGCTGATTTCACCTGTGCCTTGTAGAGGATTCTCAACTTTCCCTCGGATAAACAACCACCACCTCTAATACAAGCACAGAATATGGCAAGCAGTGTTTTTCTTTTTCTTTTTTTTAATTTTTCCACTTTGTGTCAAACTGTTGCACAACAAAAACGACAGTAAAAAATATGAGTTAAAACCTGAAAACGGCACAAAAAAAAGTTGAAAAGTTCTTGTCTTACAACTTTTAATTAGTTTTTACTCTAAACCGCTCAAGCCCAGGGAAAATTACAAAGTAAAACCGAAAACACTGTCATATACATACAATCCAGAGTGTGTTGCCATGTCCTTGTGAGCATTTCCTTTATTTTTTTCTCCTTTTTTTTAATTTCTACATTCATTTTGATTTCTGACCAACAAAGTTGTAACTAAGCTGATAAGGTGTTTTTGTATTACAATTTGTGTTATTGATGTGACGCCGCCTCCGCCATCTTGTCTTTGGGGGCAGGGGCACAAAATCACCTCTACTTTGCAGTTGTTATGACAACGTAGCGAGTATAATTTACACGTTTGAGCACAGACAGGATTTTGCCTTGAATCTCTCTCTGTGTCATCTTTTCCCCGCATTCTATACGCTGGTTGGCATCTATTCATTACACTTTTTCTGTTTTTCCTCCTTTTAATGCATTTTCTGTGCATTTCTACTACCTTTTTTTCGCAGCTCGTAGTTTGTTTTTATGATGGAAATTAACTCGTAAACTTTTGCTTTTAAATCAGTTGTTTTTGCTGTATTACAAGCAGTAAGTTGACGATAAGTAAAATGAAAAAGTTGAGTTAACAAAATGTTGGAAAATTGGAAAAAAAAAACAATTTTAGAAAAAATAAAAAAATGCGAAAATTTAAAAAGTGTCGAAGGTGACACAATTTAAAGTGTTAGCGTAGCTTCTTCATCAGCCGTTTTTTGAAATTGGCAGTCTCAAGTTTACTTTCAATTTCGTTAAAACTTCGTCGGAGGACACCCCATTTTCCATATAAAACTTATTTAGCCTAATTTTCAGCTAAACACTTTTTCTTTTTTTTTCGCTTTTTCAATTTATATTCAATTTAGTCAATTTATTTCAAAAAAATAAATTTGAATACACTTAAGTATTTCACAAAAGTGCAAAATAAAGCAAATCCTCCCCCACACACATTTGATTTTCTGTTTTCCATTTTGCACAAAAGACGCAAAACCACCGGGTTTTGTATATAAAATTCTTATAAAAAAAGAATAATTTTTCTTAAATAAGATTTTTGCCCAAACAATTGCAAATAACAAAGAAATTATTGCGAATAGAAATAAAAAAATGAAAAAAAAATAGTTCTCAATACCACGAAATTCGCGTGGTCGTATAACACCAAGTGGTATGGAGTGCTGCCACCTTTTTCATTCACAATTTCAAATAAACGTCGTTGACACAAAAGTCTGAAAATAATAATTTCCTTTTCTTTCAATAAAATTTGTTGCAAATAATCTGTAATGGTGTTGAAGTATCGCATTGTATTTGTAATAAATGAATATCGAAGCAGGGTATATCCGCTCAAAAAAAAATAGAAGTGTTTTGTCGCCAAATTTTTTTATAAAAGATGTCATTTGGTGAAGGAAATTGCGGTGAATTCAAATCTGTATAAATTTTTTTAATATTAACGCAGAAAATATACTACTACACCAAAAACAAAAATAAATTTACTAAACCTATAAACTAAGTATGTAACAAAACGGATTCAAATATAATGTAAAGTGAGTTCTTTGTATCAAAAATGGTTCAAATGTAATGCATAATCCGTCGTTTATACCAAAAGTGGTCCAATTGTGTCAGTTAAATTATAACGTTACTGACTAAGTAGCCTTTGGTCAATTCGTTCACTGTGATGTAGACCAAACGATAGTGTATCGGTCTAATGACTTGAGCTGCATTAAGAGACCCAGGTTCAAAACCTCCTCTCGCTTATTTTTAATTTTAATTTTTCAATTTTTGTTAATTGAACACAATTTGCTTAAAGTGTCTTCGGAGCTTTAAACGAAACACTTTTTAGCATAGCCGAGTTGTAAAATAATAATAAAAAAAAACTAAAACAAAATTTCATCCGCAATGGTATTCGAACCTAGAACTCTTTTGCATATCGGCTATAGAACCTTCTGATATTTTTGTGTGAAATATTATTATTATTATATCAACTTATATAATAATTATTATATTTATATCAAATTTTATGAAGTTAATTTTGGTTTGACTTTAGTGTAGACTATTTTTAATGTGAAAGGAGACAATTGACCTGGCCTCAATGTAAAGCATAAGAAGACAATTGGCCATGTCCAATGACAAGCAATACAAAACGTAAATAAAACTTTGCATGTGATAAGACCAGAGTTTGGAGAGGTCGGTCCACGGTGTACGTTACACACTACTTGTGCAATAGTCCGACGTCCTACAGTATTGTCTCAAAAGTAAAAAAAAAAAAACCAAATTCCGCGTAAATATTCTTCAGTTAGGCTATGAAGCCTTCGGATGACTTTAGACTTTAGGTGTCTCAATAAATGAATCAATTAATGCTTGTTGATAGTGCAATAAAGATGTTTTCCCTCTTACAAATCTAAATATTCTTCGGTTTGACTATGAAGCCTTCGGGTGATCTTTGTGAACCTACGGAAGTTCCAGGAAATTAATCAATTAAAGTTTTTTGATAATACACCATAGATGTTTTTCCTCTGGTCTATCTAGATATTCTTCGTTTTGACTGTGAAGCCTTTGGGTGATCTTTGTTAACCTTCGCGTGTTCCAAGAAATGAATCAAATAAAGCTTGTGAATAATTCACTATCGTTGTTTTCTCTCTAATAAACCTAGTTTCGTTTGAACTATGAAGCCTTCGGGTGTCCTTCGGAAATCTTCAGGTATTCCAGAAAGCTATCAATATGGTATTGACGTTCGACACCTTCCTATGAAATTTCGACAAAATAGCCTGTATATATTGCCAAATTTAATGGGATGTAACGAAAAGTCTCGCCGAAAAAGTGTCGAACGAAAAGTGTCGCGGCCTTAAAGTTTTACACCTAACGCCGCCAAAGAAGTTTCACTTCAAAAAGTAATAAGAAAGTAATTGAGGGGTATAGAAGTAAAAGCAGCAATCTCCATTTTTTTTCTGAGTGTGTCTGTTAGTGCTTGACCACAGGGTATCATCAAATGCAAGAAGATGGCACGATCAAAAAGGTACAGAATAAAAGACGATAGTCTCTCCTTTAATCAAGGACATGTTTGATAGTGACATCTAGTTGCATTTGATGGTAGCTTGTGATCAAACACCATCAAACACGTTCATAAACAAAATGGAGATTGCTGCCTTTGCTTCTATAACCCTCAATTGAAACTATACGAATTACGCAATACAACTGAAAGTTGTGCTTTAAGAAAAATAGATCAAATAAACATATATGACAGATTGTACTCGAGAATGAACCAAATTTGAGATAGACCATCGATTTGACTAGACACATGGTTGACATGGTTCTATGTCACAAAAAACGGGATTTTCGTGTTTTTGAGCATAAAAACAGACAGATTCAGAAAAATGCTCATAACTTTGATTGCTGTGGGTCAACTATAACAGTTTTTGTTTTGAGAAAATGTTGAATTCTACCAAATTCCAAAGGCGGTAAGGTCTATCTAATTTACTTGTATAGTAAGGAAAAAATTTGGAAAATTCTGTAACAAAATCAAATTTCAATTTGAAGTACTTCATGCAAGTCAGTTTGCTTGCCCTAAATTTTTATATGCTTTACATGACACATATAAACCTCAAAGAGACTACCTGTGTCCTTTAAAATCCAGTTTTTCCAGATATTTCGATATGTAAATTTTTGACTTCAGAATTTTGGAAATTCTTTTCCCTGCAGTACAAGATAACCTGAAATCTGATCCTGTTCTGCATATTCTAAAATAATGTTATACTTAAGTAGCTTAAAAGAACCGAAGTTATGAGCATTTTTCTGAACCAGTCTTTTTACTTTGTTATTGGAAAAAGAATATAGACTACGTCATATGCGCCAAATAGCATATTCAATTTTCCACAGAAAAATGTTAATGATTTCCTACCAAATTTTCAGCAGCAATGATAATCATGTTTATATTATGGGATTTCAAGCTGACATGGAAAAATAAAAAGGGAAAATCCAAAGCAACATAAACAACATTACCTACAAAAAGTTGTAGCACAATATTCCCAAAAAATAAGAAATACAACAAAATACAAATAAATGTGTATACGTACAAAACATGTTCAAAAAAAGAAGTTAAAGAAACCTTTAAGAAATAACCGAATTTTCAGCGCATGTAATCGAAAAGTTGCATATGGAACAAAAACTAATGCATGGATTTACCTTCTTCTTCACCCCCAGCGAGAACAAATTGATGCAGATCAAAGGTTTAATGTTTGCATAGGACTTTAAGATTTATTGATGTGTTTGTGCACACATACACTCACACATACACAGATATATATTTCGTCCTTGATGTACCAAAATAAAATAAAAAATAAAAAAAAGAACTAGCAAATACTTTACAATGTGCGTAACATGCAAAACACATGATGCCATTATCCTTAGTTGTCATGCTTTTATACGAACGTATATACATATATTATAGAAGTGTGTTAGTGTATTTGTACCCTTATTTGTATATGTGGCATTAGGAGTTAAAATTTAAATCAAGCAAGCGCAAAAAAAAAAGGGATTTTGGTGTAGCTTAGGGCAGATTTGCGTAATGAGTTTCCTATCCAAACAACATATTCGTAAATGCATGATGTTCGTTCGTTCCTTCATTTGTTAGATAGTTCTTTGGAAAGGTTTCTTATATATGGTGTTCGAAAGGAAAAAAAAAATTAGATAGCATCAAATAAAATATAACAGTATTTAATTTAACTGATTTTTCATACATTTTTTTTCTGTTTTTCTCTTTTCAGCAAATTTGCTAAGTTTAATGGTGAGTTTAAAATTATAGATAAATAAAATAAGGTTTAAAATTATAAGCGTGATAATTTTTTGACTAAGTATATTATGAAAATTATTTTAGAACCAACTTTAGAATCATTAATTCATATTCAAAAATCAAAACAACTCTAACAGAGGGAGAATGCCTCTAAAAAACCATTATGGCAACTATAAAATTCAACAACGCTGAAAACGATGGTGCATTGGTCTAATAACTTGCAATGCGTTGAAGTGTTTTTGTTCAAAACTCGAAAGACACTATTCTTTGCGCATAGTTCCCTCTATTATTACCAAATGTCTTATTCGATTCTTGTAAAAACAATGCCTCAAGGCTTTAGTAAACTATCACAGCATTTCACTGCGTAGTAGATTTGATCTGATTGGGTTGTACCTGAGTCTTTCTTTGCGTTATCGACCAAGATTAGACTTGAAATCTCCGATTTCTATGAAAATTGGTGAAAAGTTAGTATTTGACACATTTGGTAAAATTATTTTCCAAAATTCCTAAAATTTTCAAGATGGCGGCCATAGGAAGTTCGATCCCATATTTGAAAATTTATAGCTCCTCGGCTTTGTAACTGATTTTAATGAAATTTTCAAAGGTTTCTGTAGAAAAATATGAGCTTTTGAAAAAAAAATAATTTCACTAAAAAAAAATTTATTTTTGGTCGAAAAAAACCTTTTTCCTTTTTTAAAGTCATTTTGGGGCTTGGAGCACCCTTTTAATTATTTTAAAAATATTTTGATTTAAAAGTAAAATTTATTACAATTATTTTCCAGTCCTCAAAATTGCGGTATGTTTTACGGTTATCAAGTTATGAGTTTTTGAATTTGTGTTATGTTGCGTTTAACATGAGGCGTTGGTGCGCATGCGCTACCATACAGGGCTGCCACTTTTCGTGCGGATTTTTTTTCCAGTGAGCCTTAGTGAAATTATTGCTAGAATTTTTTTGTGCAATATCTTAACCCATTATAACCAAGTTTTTGAATAAAGGGGTCAAAAAAGACCCATAAAAACGGGATATAATGGGTTAATATGTTTTAAAACGTTAACTTGAAATCAAGCAAGGAACAATTTTCTAGAACATGCTAACCCATTATATTGCGTTTTTATGGGTCTATTTGACCCCTTTATCCAAAAACTTGATTATTATGGGTTATTTTTATTTTACGCACTTAAAAACTACATAACTTTTCCATGAAAATTTTCCAAACTTTTAGCATAGATTTTCTTGACACAAAATATATACCTAATCAATTAAATAAAACATGAAAGATGTTTGTAAAAAGTTCAAAAACATTAAAATCTTATTAACAACAACACTTTCGGGTAATAACTTTGATATGAGAAATGGGTGAAGAACAACAACCCAACAACTTTAATTTTATGCTTAAGCATAAACGCCGCTGGCAACATCATCACACGCCACACACACCAACAATCAACTCTATCCCCGTACGCTGGCTGCCATATGCCAAAAGCTGTAAAAATTCCACAAATTCCTTAAAGTTTTCCGGCTCTCAATTAGCTGGAAGAACTAAAACAACGCGCCAACCGAACCCAGCCAGTTGATGTTGCTACTGCTGGTGGCTGTAGGCATTGTAGTTTGGTTGTGTTGGTTGCTTGAAGTAAATCAGCGCTGTTGCTTCGCTAGTTGACTAGCTGATGGGCTGTTATGAAGTCGTAAAAAAAACATTGGAAGTGAAAGTAAATTTGAATTTATAGGTTTTTTTCTTTTAGATAATAAAATGCTTTCTTTGCTGCTCAGTATTGAAATTTTCAATAAAATAAATGATAGATTTTGGAAAATTCTAGTATTTTCTTTTTTGTTAGAAATTTCTCTACAGCTTTCAATACAAAATTTTTAAATCTGCTTACCTACCATGTATGTAAAATCTCATTTTAATTAACTACGTAGTTACAGTAAAACTTTATAATCATGTAAATATTTCGACAACTTTGGCTTCAAGTACAATAGTTTTTTTTTTTTTTTGTTGCTTTTAAATAGCAACACTATTAAAACTACATACTAAAATATCTTGCGGCAAACACCATTACAAGTACACACACACACACAATCCGATCGAGGCATGTTAATCCGCTTTCCTATACCGCACATTTTAATCCTGTGGAAAATTGCTCTGACGTTGCTGTCGTCGACTACTACAATTTTTTGTTGTTTTTCCAAACTTCCTCCTTTTTTATTTCTCTTTCCAAGTGTTGCAATAAAAATGTCGTTTAAACACGGCAACAACCATCGAACGCACATGGCTCCACTTTAATCAACATAAAAAAGGGTTTCATTACCGACATGCTGGTAACGCCTCATTTGTTAGTTGCATTTGGGGAAAGTGTGGATAATAGAGTGGTGCGCATTAAATAATTATAATTATTCGAATTAAAATGTAGTGATTCTTAAAAACTTTATTCTCAGACGAATGTAGAACTTACTTAATGAGTTAACAAATCATGTTCGTATATTTTGTTACAAAACTAACGCTTCCTAGTACTCGGTTCTGCATACATAATGATCATCGATCATAGCTCAGGGAAATTGGGATGGAGATTGGCTTTCAGAAAGCAATTAAAAACAAAAAAAAATTTATTTGGAGAAAATCAACTTTTGAGATTTTTCCAAAATATGGCCGTCATTTTGTAAATTTTCAAAATTTTCCAAATTTAAAAATGAGAATTTAAATAAAATTTAAAATGTTACAAGAATTCGAAAACAAAAATTTAAAAATTTATTTTTGACAAAATGCCGGAACTTCGAAAAAAATTGCATCGATTTTTCGCAAAAACACTACTTTGACACTGTGAAGTTCCATGCCCATTACTTGCAAAACAAAATTTTTTCCGCAAAACTAATATTGAGAGTTCTTCATACTGAGCACTTAGAACAGCTTTGTGAATTTTTATAATAATCTGAGAACTCAACTGCAAATTTCGAAAAAAAAATAGCTGGAAAGCTTTATATATAAAAAAAAATGCCTCTTGTCAGAAATGAGGAAAATATAACAAATCTGTTAGATATGTAAAGATGCTGTACCTTCATAATCGCCCTCACACGCGTGCGGTGATCAATGCCAGAGCGCAATATACTTTTGATGGTACACGTCAAAGTTTACTCAGGCATAGAGACAATGATAATAGATGAAATACTGTTAACTATCCCCTGACTAACAGAAGGATCGACCAACGAGTTCGAAATACTATTGCGGAGTCGTTGAATAATCTTCGAACCGAAATTTCGAATGCAATTACTGGCGAACTGCGAAATCTTCTTCGAAACCTGAACATCCTCAGGATATGCCGTTTGAAATCTTAAGACAGAATCCTCAACGGAGTTATCTTTGCAACGGTAACAACATTCTCTATGAAAACAGAAACATTTTAAAAAATTCTGCATAACTGAAAAATCAAGTTAACTGGCTTAGGATATCTCAGTTAAAGAATTTTTCTACCGGATAAATATTCTAACTTCTAATCACTGTAATGAAAATCTTGGCATATTATGTTAACATGCCTATGGTCTTTTTGAAAGCAAGGATCATGATTTTGGCAATATCATCTTCAAAACTATATTTAGCGTGGTTTACATTATATGAGGCCTTGCGTAGATTGATTATAAATATGGACCGAGTTGCTCAGCCGGGGACTGAACTCTTTTTTTTTGTGAATATGGAGCGACCGCCGAATATAAATGATTTTAAAGGAATACTTTTTCGTAGTTTGTCTGCTTTGTAAAGTTGCTGCTGCCAACTGCCACGTGAACTGCTGCTTGTGACGATGGTGGCTGTGATGATAGATGACCGCTGGAGCAATGCATCCACCAGGATGATGTTGCTGCTGTCTTTGATGATCAAAAATACTCTTGGGCTATGATGTTCCCAAAAGTAAATGCTGAAAACAATTTGTCCCCACCAGGTGTCTTCTTCCAAAGTAAAACACTAACTTTTAAGATTACTTTTACTTTATAATTTGATTGTTAACGATTTTAATTTAGTTTTAAGTTATAGTTGTAAATTATTTTAAGTTTTTAAACATTTTAATATCAAAAAGAAAATTACGAAAAACGAATGACCAAAAATCATGAGTTTGACATGTACCACATACACTCATGAGAGTGAGGGAAATGGCGATATTAATTGAAGACTTTTCAATGCGTATAATTCGCGTAGCCAATCGCAGGAAATTAAATCCGGTTTTAGGGAGTTTATGCGTATTCTTGCGTAAACATAAGTGAAAAATGTTAAAACAAAAATCAAATATATTAAAAGAATAAAACAATCTTGAAAAGTTGAACATAATTTTATGTAAGTTAATTTAAAAAAAATATCAAAAAGGACGATGTATTATTTCAGAGACGGCGTTTCTGTCAAAAGATTTTTATTTATAGCATGAAATTCTCTAATACTTAATAAAAGATCTAAAATTTTTTGTTACACCCTGTTGCACTATAAGCCAGTTGTATGCTCATTGCGTAGCACTGGTTTGTTTTGTCGAAGTAAAGTGCTTTTTTTCTCAATGATATTGAAACAATTTTCCACAAAAAAAATGCTGTTGCTGCTGATACTACGCAAAGCATGTCCACAATAACGCCAATGCTTTGTCTAACTCTTTTGCTATTTTACGTCGAGATTTTGGAAAAAAAAAATCTGTCATTAACCGATTTTATGACAATATTGCGCGGATTTATGAAAATATTATGAGAATATATGTTTGACTATTTAACTTATTTCTTAATTTTTTATTTTGTTTTTGTGGATTATTTAGAAGGTGGAGCTTTGCCCTGACTATTCTTCGATTTTAGATAACGTTAATAATTTTATTTAAGGGCACAATTAAGAGTATGCTTCAGACGTCATTTTAAGCTTAAAAATTATACTGTAACTACAGGAACTTCTTTTCATTGCGTATCATTGCAGAAGCATAGAATAAACATTTTCGCTAGAATATCCAGTCTGAAGCGAAGTTTGATCAAAAGAGCCAACAGGTTAAGTCCAAATTTTTGATTATATTTTCAACTCAATACCACTGTATATTGAAATATTCTCTTATTGAACCAAAACATACAAAAAAAAGTTGGACTGAGTAAGTTGGGAGGGAGGCTCTGAAAACACAACAGAGACAGACAGACGCACAAAAACAATCGGAGGTGTAAAAGCCTCGTTAAAAATTCAAATCGTCTGCTTGGTTGGTTGCCTGTTAAAATTTGTTGCTGTCAATGCTTGTTTGCATTGTTGCTTTTATTGTTGTTGTACTTTTTTTTGTAATGCAACACCAAGTGGCAGTGAACCATGTCGCATGTTCTGTAGTGTTGGCCGAATACAAAATTTTGTTAATACTTTTTGTCCGCTACGCTTCGATTTTGTTTTTTTTTTTTGCTGTTGAAAAATGTGTAAATTATGAAATTGATGCTTTGGAATTTTTTTATGAAACAGTAGGCAAATTTTTGAATATTATTTTTTTAAACTTATTTTGCATCTTCCGTCATCATAAATGCTTAATATTTTACACTGTTAGTAGGCAAAATTATTCAAAAATCAATGAGAAAATTTTCCAGAAAAAAATTTCCTAGATTCTAGAAGCTTTTGGTAAAAAAATGAAAAATATCATAAATTTTCTCGAAAGTTTAATTTCCCTAAATTTTAAAAATTTTTTTCATTATAAAAAAAGTGTTATGTATCTGAAATATTTCCCATATTAACTTTTTCAATTTTTGAGAAACATTTTTGATGATTTTTGCCCACATAAATCCTTACTGTTTGTCTACTCAGTTGTATCAGCAAGCAAATGCTAAAATCCTCTTCATTATCATCATCATCCATTGGTGTTACTTTTTACCTGTGTTTGTTCAATGGAGAAACAAAAGTAACAATGATTGAGACATCAAGTAAGACTGATGAATGAGACTACAACTACACAGATAAATACAACATGTACAACAGCAATCCTCAACTCAGTTTTGATGATGTCTATGCTGTTGGTGTTGTGTCCGTGTGTGTGTTTTTATTGGCAGCCTATCGGCTACTTAACACCGTAATAATGTTTGTACATCCTGTGTGTGTGATTATGCATACATTTTGGACTCTTTTTCATCAAAGTAAACTGATCTGTTAATAATCGCTTTGGGAATTTGGGACTTTGATTTTGTAATTTTCTTTATAATGTACATTAAGCTGGTTTGATTTGTATGAAGCAAAAAAAAAGTTATGCCGATTCCATCTCAAAAGTTAGAAGGACTCTTCAAAACGATATCTGCATAATTATACTCTACACATAAGGTATATTCACTTTGCCCTTCCATTTGTAATGCAGAGAAGGAGGTGTGGTAGGTATGGAAAAGTATATACAGTCTTGATCAGCGTCTCTTCGATATAGATATGTCGTCTCTCTGGCTGTGTGTGGAAATATTTTAAACGAGAAAACTAACCAAAATAATTCTACGAAATTTGGAAAATTGTTTTTGCCGCAAAAGCAAGCTTGTGCGATTGAAAATCAGTGAAATCGAACAACGGACATACCAAACACAATATACAAAAAAATTATTCAATACTAAGATCATTATTTACAATAAAATCTATATATTAATACGCAGGGCAAGAACTTGTCCATCTATTTTTGCTATGTTAGAAATGAAGTACGACTTCAAATTATACACCACTAGAAAGGTATTTGTGTATAGAAGTGCACAAAATTAAAATTATGTTAATATTTTGACTTTAAGTCAGGTGAAATCAAATACAAATTTTTCAATATTAACAACAAAAAAATACGCGGTCACACAGAGCTAAAAAAGGATAATGCACAAAGAGAAAGACAAAAAGTATAGCACTGATTTCATGTTTTTTGTTATGTTTATATTTCGCTTGAATTACATCAGTGATTTCTATTTTGTACCAAATAGTAAATAAAAAAAAGTACTAAAAGTGTAAAAAAAGTACCAAAACTATTTGATACATATAAATACTAAAACTTCTAAGAACAAGCACTGTGCAAAAAATAGGCAAATTCGGACTAGAGCGCGTGTCACCTCCCATACCAATAACAATTTTGAAATGTTTTACTGAAAGCATTTTTTGAGATAACCCAACCAAATTTCACTCAAACACTCAGAAGAGAAAATGCAAGCACTGAGAATAAAACTAGGCAAATTTGGACAAGAAGGTGTGGCACCCATATAAACAAAAGTTTCAAAATGCTGTACTGAAAGCTTCTTTCAAGATAACAAAAAATTAATTTCGCACAGAAACTTAGAAAAGTTAGTACAAGATTTGAGTTAAAACGAAGTGAATTCAGTCAAGATAGTGTGGCACCTCCCGTACAAGCAAAATTTGCAACATAGTTTAGTGTAGGGTATATTATTTTTTGGCCAGACCACAGGTAACACACTTACCGGTTTTTTTTTTTTTTTTTCGTTTGGAAAAAAACCTATTGAGCGATTTTGATTCCCTTGAAGGTCCATTTTGGCAAAATAAAAACATAGTTCTTACTCACAACTTTTTTTTCATAGGATGGTTACCGAAATTTGCTTAAAAAAAAATATTGAGTTTTTGCAAAAACTTTGGCGTTAAGATGTCAAAAAAAATTTTTTACAGAATAAATGAAAGTCGATGTCTTGCGTTTTCCAATGACGCGATCGGAAATAATGTTTCATACATTAATTGCTTAGAATCGTCCAAAGTATACGTATGAATTCCTAAAGAATTTTTTGAGTTTTATCATTTCTGAAAAATTCGTTGAAAAAAAAATTTTTTTTAAGTTTTTCGTAGATGAAGGACAATTTAATAGAACTTATCAAAAACCTTTCCAAAAGAAAACATGTAATGTAGTTGACCCAAAAAAAAACATGTTACGAAAATCATTCTTTATTTGTGTCCCATATAGAGCCTTGATGATGGTTAAAGCTGTTTATCAAAACTAGAATCTCCCAACGGTCAAAATTTTACCACAAGTGTATTAAATAATTTTGGTACTTTTTGCAAAGTTTAAGTACTTTTTTTTCTATTGGTACAAAATAGAAAAGCTAATTTATCATCCCGGTACTATAACAAATGTGAAACGAAGACAAAAAAAAAAAAAACAAAACATGAAAACAGTGTCAGTCAGCTCAGTCTTTCTCTTTTCAGCTCTGTGTGACCGCGTTTTTTGTCGTTGTAAATATTGAAAAATTTGTATTTAATTTTACCTGCCTTAATGGCAAAATATAAAAATAATTTTAGTTTTGTGCACATTTACACACAAATACCTTTCTAATGATGTATACTTCAAAATCGTGCTCCATTTCTAACATAGTAAAAAATTTAGGACAAATTATTATTTTGCGTAATAATATACAGATATTTACATGCTGATATTTCTAATAAACTGACCTTAATTTGCACTGCAATTACAAAATCACAATTAATTTTATCTCTGTTCTTTTAAATTTGTCTTGTTTTCACATCTCGCTCTGTCTCTGTCACACATTATTTACAAATTCGCATTGCAAATACAAAAAACATTCGCATGGATAAAAAAAAAAACGGAAATAACTCATAAATAAATCACAAGCAAATTGACAGCATTGAACTCACAGCCTTGGCTGCTGCTGTGCCACTTCTCTCTCTCTCTCTCTCTCTCTCTCTGTCATTTCATTTAAGTTAAATGCACGATGGCATCTTCAATTCCTATGAATTTGAGTCCTTGCCACCATACTTTTGCTTTTGGCAGTCTATTACAGTTATAAATTATTTATCTTTTATTTGTATTACAGGATTTGTTTATCTTTTGCACTTTGTTTGTCGTTATGTGATGGTGATAGTACGCACGTGGGTGTGTGTTAGCGGGTGATTGAACTGTGTGAGTGTGCTTGTTGTCATCTTGGTTTTTTTTTCTTCAATTCGTTTCTTTTCACATTTGTCATCTTGCGTATTTGTTTATGTAATCAAAGGAGACGTTTTCATTTTTATAATTCAAAATCCATAAAAGTCTTTGTAATTTTCTTATTAAAGCTATTGTAATGCTTTGTATTAAATTAATTGATTTATAATGAGCTTAATATTAAGTGTCAATAATTAGCAATTACTTTTTTTTTCATCACAATGAATTGACATTTTAATTGACGACTTTATGTTCTTTGATTTAAACAAGCTGTAAAAGTTCAGTAAAAGGTAAAAGTTCAAAAGTATCGAAAAACATCTAAAATATCGGTAAAAGTCGAAAGGTATCGAATATCATCTAAAATATCGACAAAAGTCGAAAGGTATCAAAAAACATCCAAAATATCGGTAGAACGCAAAAGAATCGAAGAACATCGAATGTATCGGAAAAAGTCCAAAACTATCGATAAAAGTCCAAAATTATCAAGAACATCCATAACTTCTGTAAAAGTCCAAAAGTATCGAAAAACATCTAAAATATCGGTAAAATTCGAGAAGTATTAAAATATCGGTAAAAGTCCAAAAATATCGAAAAACATCCAAAACTTCTGTAAAAGTTCAAAAGTATCGAAAAACATCTAAAATATCGAAAAAGAATCGAAGAACATTGAAAATATCGGAAAAAGTCCCAAAGTATCGAAAAACATCCCAAACATCTTTAATTCCAAAAGTATAGAAAAACATTTGAAATATCGGTAAAAGACCAAAAATTTCGAAAACTTCCAAGCCATCAGTAAAAGCCAAACAATATCGAAAAACATATTCAAAAGTCTAAACGTATCGAAAAATATATGAAATATCGTCGAAAGTCGAATGGTATCGAATATCATCTAAAATATCGACAAAAGTCGAAAAAACATCCAAAATATCGGTAGAACGCAAAAGAATCGAAGAACATCGAATGTATCGGAAAAAGTCCAAAAGTATCGAAAAGCATCCCAAACATCTTCAAAAGTATCGAAAAACATTTGATATATCGGTAAAAGACCAAAACTTTCAAACTATCGGCAAAAGCTCAACAATATCGAAAAACATATATAAAAGTCTAAAAGTATCAAAAAACATCTAATATATCGATAAAAGTCCAAAATCATCAAAAACGTCCATAACTTCTGTAAAAGTCCAAAAGTATCGAAAAACATCTAAAATATCGGTAAAAAAATCGAAAAACATCCAAAACTTCTGTAAAAGGCGCAAAGGATCGAAAAACATCTAAAATATAGGTAAATTTCAAAAAGAATCGAAAAACATCGAAAATATCGGAAAAGAATCGAAGAACATCGAAAATATCGGAAAAAGTCCCAAAGTATCGAAAAACATCCCAAACATCTTTAATTCGAAAAGTATCGAAAAACATTTGAAATATCGGTAAAAGACCAAAAATTTCGTAAGCTTCCAAACCATCAGTAAAAGACAAACAATATCGAAAAACATATATGAAATATCGGTAAAAGTCCAAAACAATCGAAAAATATCTAAACCCAAAAACCTAAGATATCGACAATCCAACAAAACGCTGTCCTCCAGAGTATTTTCCACACTTATTTCAGTTCCTCTGTGATTGCAATCAAACTAAGCACACCATATTTTAAAGGAGATTTCGGATATTTCTTAGACTCACCTCTTATCCCACGCACACACACACGAAAAGGTACAAAAGCGGAAAATCTAATAATTGCATTTGTATGGTTTTATTACCAAACGATCCATATACGAAGTAATTGTAAATGACGGTACTTTATGCATGTGTTGTATATGCTTAAGAGTGTGTGTGTATGTTTTTACTCAGTGTTCGTGCTATTTTTCCCTTTTTTTCTGCCAAAAAAAAAAAAAAAACATTTTTTTGAGGATGTGTCAATGTGCGGAAGTAATTTGTGTTTTCATTAGGTTGCCAACAAGCACACACACACACACACTTGAACAACCCATCACGCCCACACTAATATCAACACCCTTTTACACGTTGCCATTACGTGCAGAATTTGTTTTTAAGTGTCGCACATTATGTCGCACCTCGCAGCAGCAACAGGAGGAGGAACGAAGCAAAAGTGAAATGAAAAGAAGAAATAAAAAAATGCTTTAACACCCATAGCAAAATCCTTGAGCGCAATAAAAAGGAAGTGAAGATTTTGGTGCGCGCATCAAGGACAATATCAGCAACAACAACACATATGACTGACTGACTGACTAAGTGTGTGTGTGGGTGTTCGCTTTGGCTGATGCTGATTCTGTGTCTCTGACTTTAACTTCCATGCCGGATATGAGTTGTGAGCGCGCTGCAAATGAACAAAATTAAGTGACTTCCGTTATAATTTCGCTTGTCTAGCCGTCGGTTATAAAAGCGTCTGTTGACAGCAATAGCAGCAGCAACAGCCAAAACAACAACAACAACGACAGCAATGTCAACAGTCAACAGTTATTTCGTAGATAAAGATAATTTTATGAATTTAATGGCGAAAATTCGTGTCCGATTAGATGTTGTGTTTGTTACTTGGAAATCGCCTGCAGGTATGACAAATAAGAGAATTTGGTAATTAAATTTTGGAATTCTCTAAATACTTTCTATTTCCAGAGACTTAATATTTAAGCATTTGGCTAAAGCAATAATTTTTCCAAGAACTACTCGAACAAGAAAAATATACAAAACTATCCAAAAATTATAGGAATTCTTTCTTTTATTAGACAATTATACTTAGAAAGAAAACTTCTATATTAAGCATATGATTTGATCAATTAGCCAAAAAAAAAACGTTCTATTTTTCTTAAATAATGAAACGAAAATCCTCCACTCTTACTCCTTGAAAAATTTCCCCAAAAGAATTCTTTTAACACTTTAAAAGCAATTTCAATACTTTTTTAATTCTAATTAGGGTTGACATATCGTTTTCACTCTTTGTTATTTAAATTGTTGTCCTACGAGACTTTTCGTAACTTTGAATGTTCTTCAATAACTATTGATTTTTGCAACATTTTTCTACTTTTACAAAAGTTTTAGAGATCATCCATATTTTGCGACTTCTACCATTTTTCGACTTCAGCAAAATTTTTCTACTATTCGAAAATTTTCGAGTCCTTCGAAATTTTTGGGCTTTTGAAAAAATTTTTTACATTTTCGAAAATTTTCGACTCCATCAAAGTTTCTTGATTATTGCAACATTTTTTGACTTATGCAATATTTTTTGACTTATGCAACATTTTTCAACATTTCCGAAAATTTTCGAGTACACCAAAGTTTCTTGACTACATTTCAGAAAATTTTCAAGTACGCCAATGTTTCTTGACTATTGCAAGATTTTTTGATTTATGCAACATTTTTTGACTTCTGCAACATTTCTCTACATTTTGAAAATTTTCGAGTACACCAAAGTTTCTTGACTATTGCAACATTTTTCTACGTTTCCGAAAATTTTCAAGTACACCAAAGTTTTTTGACTATTGCAACATTTTTTCACTTATGCAATATTTTTTGACTATTGCTACATTTTTCTACATTTCCGAAAATTTTCGAGTACACCAAAATTTCTTGACTACTGCAACATTTTTTGATTTATGCAACATTTTCTACATTGCAGAAAATTTTCAAGTACGCCAATGTTTCTTGACTATTGCAAGATTTTTTGATTTATGCAACATTTTTTGACTTATGCAACATTTTTCTACATTTCCGAAAATTTTCAAGTACACCAATGTTTCTTGACTATTGCAAAATTTTTTGACTTATGCAACATTTTCTACATTTCCGATAATTTTCAAGTACACCAAAGTTTTTTGCCTATTGCAACATTTTTTCACTTATGCAATATTTTTTGACTATTGTAACATTTTTCTACGTTTTCGAAAACCAAGATCTCCAAGAGCCATCAAAATTTTTCGTCATTTGCAATATTTTCCTACATTTCGAAAATTTTAAAATCCGTCAAAATCAATTCAAGCCATTAGACCGATATACTATCGAATGCTCTTCTTCAAAATCGAAGAACTGCAAAAAAGTATGTAGTCATTATAGTATACACAATTGAACCACTTTTGATACTAATGACGTATTATGCATTATATTTGTATCCTTTTTGATATAAATGACCGACTTTGCATTACATTTGGACCACTTTTGTTACAATTGATAATCAGAGGGAATTTATTCAAGTTTTAGGTGTAGTCTGTTTTGTTATATTTACAAAATAACTAGACCAATGATGAGACTCTTGAGACAATTGTCTCCGTTGGTCCTACAGGCTTGTGACATGTTGTTTTTTTCATGAAAATTATTGCAATTCCTGCAACGGAGGACAAAACGCCATGTGTGATATAAAAACTGAGAAACATTGAAATTGCTGACATTGAGAAAAATACGTAAGTAACCACATATTTCAAAAGTGTTTTTCTAAGTAGAACACACCTCTTTTGATTAAGAAAATTTCTCACGTGAGATATTTTTAAATTTTGTGGAATTTTAATTTAAGTTAAATTTTTATTGATTATTTAACCTTTTTAACCCTTTAACAACCACAAATCCTTAAATTTTTGATTATTTCCAAAGCTTTTCTTTGAAAATGTAATCTGAGCGTAACCAGCGATGCCAACCTTTAGAAAACTTTACAAAATGAAAATGTAACAAAAAAATATCTTGTTATTGTTGCTGTATTTATTATTTTTATTGTTGCTGCTCTTTTTGATCATAATTTTTTTTTTTCATTCTTTTTATTAAAAATGCCAACTAAATCAAACCAAACTAAGGGTTCATTTTATTGAATGTACCTAAGTATGTATGAATGAATGAATGAATGAATGAATGACTGTGTATATGATGATGTATGAATGAATGAATCACAAAATGCTCAAATTGGTCTTTTGTGTAGCAGAAGAGCTGCTGCTGCTTTCTTTAACTAAAACTTCATCATTCGCTGTATTACGCCGGCTTTCGTTTTTCATTGCTATTTTAGAATTTCATACTTCAGAGAAATATGATGGCTGGGTATTGCTGCCAATTCCACGTAAAAGCAAAATTGCTTGGATTAAGTTTTAAGGGATTTTGAAGAAACCAATTGGAAAGAAAAAACTGCAACGCATCGTTAGTGGCGGGATGAAGCAACATGAAATCGTAGATGGTTTGGTTGCTATTGATGAAACCGAATTGAATTGAATTGAACTCAGAGCGCTGCCTCAAAGAAGTTCACAGTTTGAAGTGTAGCATTTGAGGAAGCTTATGCGGCGGTATATTAGGCAATTTAATGTGCCAGCAGTGAGAATTAATAAGTAGCTACTCGATTATAAATTGTATTCGTAGTTGTTGTTAAGGCAAGCTAAATGATAGAAAGCTTGTTAATCTTTTTCTTCCAATTGTTAGAAATACCAACATTTTTTTTATTAAATTGCATACTTTCTTTCAAAATTATTTGCTTACAATCACAAAAATAAAGTCATTTTTTTCTTATCAAGCACACACTTGGCTCCTCACAAACTCTCACACTTTACACTTCCAACTATCGATGTCACACTCATATGTTATCTTGTTAACTTCCTTTTGCCGGACATTCGCAATTGTGTGCGTGCATCCTGTATGTTTGCGTGAATTGAAACGCTACATCCGCCAACTTTATAGTGAGAGCCATCCATTTGTTTGTTGCTACAAAGTCTCCATGTTAGTTTTTGGGCTCATTTCCCACAAGTAGTAGTGGCTCTTCCGCTTGTAGTCAAGAATTTTGTATCAAGTATGAGTGAGCAATGAAGGAACAACTAAAGAAGAAAGCAAGTATACTTTTTCTTTTTCATAACTTTGTGTGGAAATGTGTCTATTTGAAAAGAGTCACTGAAGTGCTTGCTTACGTGCTTCTTGTTTTCTTTTGGTCTGGTCAGTGTGTTCAAAAGGTTACGAAATTCCATCGTATTATGAACAACAAATTACATTCAATTTATTTTTGAAGAAGTTTGGAGCAGCTCTTGGGTTTTATTTTCATTTTTTTTTTTTTTTTTTTTTTTTTGTTATTTAGATTTTTATATGACATTTATTTATTTGTATAAAGTAATGTTGCAGGCAGGTTGTGAATTTAGTTTCCATGTGAAATTGTATCCTTATACATTTTATTATAAGAGTAGTGCTTTGGGTAAAAATGGTAAAAAAAATTATAAATCAAAAAATTGCAGGCATTCACCTTAAATCCTGTACTACCCAATAAAACGCATGTGGTTGAATAGTGCCACAGTGTATGTATACGTAAAAATGTTGTCGCAGTAAACAAAGAGTATCGCGTCTAATGCTACAGTAAAATCGAATATAATGGATGTAGTCGTCTTAGAATTCTTTGTCTTACATTTCTTCATCATTGGTTTTTTAGAATTTTAAATAGTTTTTAAAATAAGCTTATCAAAAGAAAATGTGTTAGATTAAGTTGTGCACAATATTTTCCACATTTGTCTCACAAAGACATTGCATAAAGTATAACTATTGCAAAATCAACGGTAGCTTGCGTACTAAGAAACTTTACTGAACGATTAACTATAGAAAGGATAGTGGGAAGTGTTCGAAAAAAAAGATTTACCTCAGAGAAAAAAGCAAAAGAAGTGTTACGTGCCTATGAAAAAAATTCTGGACTCTCCATTAGAGATGTGGCTATGTCGTCTGGAAACGTACAAAAAGTTTGTAGAGAGAAAAGTTTTCAATCATATAAAGTATTACTGGTACCAAATAGCAACAATAAGCGAAACACAGCTGCTAAAAATCGCTCACGAAAGCTCTACGACCGTTTTGTACACAATTTTAATTACATTTTAATGGACGACGCAACTTCAAAGCTGACTTTAACAGCTTTCGAGTCATCTTTTTTACACCGCAAAGAAGGAAGAAGATGTTGCGCCAAATTTAAAGCAAAAAAAGTGGACAAGTTTGCAAAAAAAAATTTGGCTTGGCAAGCAATTTGTAAATGCGGTTTGAAGAGCTCACTATTAGTCACAACTGGTACAATTAACCACCAAATTTATGTGAAAGAGTGCTAATAGAAACGTCTACTGAATATGATACGCCTTCATCAAAATCCTGTGTTATTTTGGTCAGATCTAACGAGTTGTTACTCTGGAAAATTGGCCATGAATTGGCATGAAGAGAATGGGGTCAATGTTGTATCGAAAAATCAAAATCCTCCGAATTGCAATTATCTTCGGTCGATTGGAAAATACTGGATTATAATGAAGAGAAAATTGCTAAGAACGAAAAAAGTTGTCAAAAATGAAAAAAAAAAACAAAAATGGATCAAGGTATCATCCATCCCAGGTCACCCAAAGTGATGTGCAGAGTATAATGGCAGGTGTTAATTTAAAGTTACGAGCAAATGAGCAAACCTTTTCATTTTTTAAAGATATACCCTTGAGCTGCAAAAAATTTATTATTTTCTTTTTTTTGATCAAAAAATAAACGTTTTATAACCATTTTTTGTCGACTACTTTTTTTCGTGTACATACCTTAAGCAAATGTCTATTCAAACATATCTAACTATTTTTACTAGAACTATGAAATTAAAATGGTTATATGTACAATATAAATGTATAAGGTAAGGTAATTCATGTTTGAAATTTAGTGTTAGTTACTTTTGTACTAGTTGAGTGGAGTACAAATTATGACGCGGAATTTTCTCCGTGCAAATACTCTCAAGGTATATAAGCTATCAGAGCTATTTTTTCCAAACTTTTTTTTTTGTACGGAGACCGACACGGACTAGTATAGCCTTGTATATATCTTAGAGATAAAGCCTCACAGTTTTGGAAAAAAGTAGCATATTTAACATATGGGATGTCCTTCATGGAATTTGTGAAATATGTGTGTAATTAGTTTTTAAACTCGAATATCTCGAAAACGAGAGCTCAACCGTAAACATTACTATGATACTCTATCAATCTAAGAATTTTCAACTTAAAGAGTGTTAGCGTTGCATAGAATTTTTCGCTTGTTTTATTTTTGTAAAAATTTAAGGATATAAGTATGTAAAATTACACATAAGCACATTATATGCTATAAGGATAAACGAATATAAATGTCACTAGCAATATTTTGCATGAAAAGGAAGATGCGCTTAATTTTGTGCTTTCAATGCCCTTGCTGTCACTATTAACACCAATAAGACCCCAAAAGGAACAAAAACAAAATCAAATCCTGAAAAAAAAACTCGATTCCTAGACGTTACATTTTACATGCGTGGTATTCAAATCCATTTTGCATTTTTCAGTTCCATTTGCGCTCATAAAAATATTAAGACACAAAAAAAAATTTAAAAAAAATATGCACGTGTGTTTGTACATATAAGCAATACATACATAAGAGCACACATTCAAATGTGAGCCAAAATGTGGGCACTCTACAATCTACACACTATCGGCTTGGTCTCTAGCTGTGATTTTTGTGTGTGATACACAGTGTAGAAAGAAAACAACAACAACAACAATAGAATCATAGAGTGACAGCAAAGCAAAAGCATTAAACCAAACGTGTTAAATTCATAGATACGACAAATACAACTGCTTTACTTGTCCCCAGCTGTATCTATGCATGTGAGTTTAGTATTTATGTACGTCTGCATACACCGTGACAAATTGTGTGTAGAAATTGCAAATGCAAAAAAAAATTCACTCATGTACCCATGTGGAAATTTATGTATGCACAATGCAGTGTTACACTAAAAAACTTCTCGGTAATTTGAATTTTTCCAACTGGGTTTCAAAGTATCTACAAATGGTTTTCTAAGAAAATCACAGTAGATGTGGCAGTACCAGAAGATAGCAAAAAAATCACAGTATATTTGTGTCTGTCTAGCTGTGTGTGCGCGTGCATGTGTAGTACCTATGTATGTAAATCTTCAAATAATAGACTGAAATGTGCATGAATATGAATATAAATTGAATTGAATCGAATTTGCGCGCTTCACAAAAAAGAAAAGTAAGAGAAGACAAACGTGAGGGTAAATGAAAAAAAAAAATAAAAATTTCGAAAGTGCAAATCGCATTTGTATTCATTCATTTGACCATGAAAAATCGTCGTGTATTAAAAATGTGTTCTGGAAATATGCAAAAATGCTAGAAAATATGAAACTTAACTATTACTCTTTCTTTATTAAATTTAAAATTTAAGAAGAAATATTTCAAAGATGAGAAATATTTCAAAATGAGGTGCTTAAACAGTTAACTACGAAAAAGATTTCGTAGAAGAATTTCTATGATTTTCTGACATATGGCTCTAGGAAAGGTAAATATTTAGATAAGAAAATCTTATTTGGGTGTTGTTCGTTGGGCGGGAGACCGTGTTGCCATATGGCAACGCTTACATGTATTCAGTACATCTATATTTATTTATATATATATTTTATTTCATTGCAATACATCATTATATTTGACATAAAAACGGAAATCATATACCATTTAAAATATTTCAAACAACGTCCGGTATTATATTTTTTACAAATTATTCGTGTCTCACACATTCTTCTCTTTAGTTCATCGGTCTTCTATAGCCCCATGGAGCTCTCTGTTGGTTGTATGTTCTGCAGTTAAAACAAGAGCAAACCACCATTGAATATCTGGTTTCTTCTTCACTGGGTAAGGAACCCTCTACATTTCCTTGCTTTTTTTAAATTACCTCACATGGCCGTGAAGTTGATTTCTATATCATATGTTGTCTCAAGAACATCTTCGTCTGCACTGTCTTTTCCCTATTGTGCACTAGCCCCCAGAAATTCGAAACACAATCCTAAACACTCTCCGTCTTCGTTATCCGACTTTTTGGTTAGATTTATTACGCCTTTACCCGATAATGCCCGAAGACAGTGGTTCTTAAATTTCCATCTTCAATAACCTATTCTATTTGACTTTTGCTCTACCATAACGTCTTTTGCCTTACGGATTAAATCAAAACGCTTATCACCGTGTGGTTTCCGCAGAATATGATCTATCCAGCAATAGTTTTAGATGTAACTCGGCATTTGAGATAAAGTGATGTTATCAAACCTTCAGTATGGAATTCAGAATATAGAAATTAAAAAAATTCCATAAAATTGTGTGGAGTAGTTTTTCAAATGGAAAACACGCCAGCGTTGCCAAATCTTAAAATTTCGATATTTTTCTTTGCACCAAATTAATGAAATATTTTTTTCTTTGAATACATCAGTTATTTTGCAATCTACAGGAAAGTATTTAACTATTTCATATTATTCAAATACCTCAACTTGGACCTCCCCTCCGTTATAGTTTATTTTAGAAAAAGTTTCCATTGTGGTACGGTATATTTTCACATATTGAAATTTTTTTTTTTTTTTTTTTTTCAAAGGCTTAATTTTGTGTGCCATATGGCAGCGCTCGCGTTTAATGTGTTAAAATGTGGAAAAAATATGAAATATATAATAATAATATTTGTTATAACAATTTCAAAATAACATATTTCCAAGCACCATTATGTCATATGAGTAACATTCAACAAACAAATTTTTCATTAACATTTTTCTGGACTTCTTGTGATCGAAAACACACACAAGAATTTACAAAAAGTGAAAAGTTATTTAAAAATAGTGTTATCAATAAAAGATTTATGGGATATAGAGTATATAGTCTGGAAAAAGCGTAGTTTGCTTAATAAGTTAAATAAACTTTTTTCAATCATGCAGTTTTAAATACGGAAATAGTTACTAATCATTAGTTATTGCGTATTAAATAGTTAAAAACAGATTTTTACAGAAAATTATTTAGTCATATCTATCTGATCAGATTATCATAGGCAAAAAGCAAGGGATGAATAATATCATCATTTGAAAAGCACACATTTATTTTCATAAGCAACCATATGAATTTACATCAGTCAGCGCAATACACAATAATCCCAGCTCTAGCTCTTGGAAAAAGCAAAACCCCAGCAACCATTTGCATCATGAAAACATCAGGTAACAAAGCCGCGACATGTCATATGCGTTTGCAAAAGTGTGCGTTATAAAAGAAAAAACAAAATGATTATCACACACATCGTTATGTCATTGCCAGATGCTTATTATTGCCAAAGAAAGACATACAAAAACGAAGATATAGAATTTGAGAGTTTGATGAAAAAAAATTTTCAGCTGAATTAAAAACAATGACATCTAGTAAGGACCGCGTTTGATAAAATTGTCTGATACATTTTATCTAATAACTTGTTTTCAAATTACTCAATTTAAAAATTTTTTTCGCAGTAGGCTTTGAAATGAATGTACCAAAATTATGGTTTTCAAATTTTATCCCTAGTCAGTCATATTAACTTAAAAATGGCAAACGAGCTAGAAGTTCGAAAGTCATTAATAAACATTTTTGAAGACCAGCCGCGGTGGACTACAAATAGAATTGATCGGAATAGCAAAGTTAATTTGAAATTGGTATCAAGAGTCCTGAAAAAATGTCTTCGAAAGCCAGGTTCCGCAAAAGCAAAAGGCTTCGGTGACCAAAACAAAAAGAAGAACTTCGTCACAATTTTAAAGGATAACCCCAACATTTCAGGCAGAAAACTGGCGCAGAAGGTAAAGTGTTCCGAGATTTTAGTTCGTAAGGCCAAAGAGGAGGTTGGTTTGAAGATGTTTAAGGTGCAAAAAGTTTCTGACAGAAATGCTATGAAGAAAACGAAAGCAAAACAGCACGCCATTAAATTAAAAATTAATTTTTTTCCAAAAATTCGAATGCTGCATCATAGACGACGAAACGTATGTTTTAGCCGATTTTACGCAGTTTCCAGGCCAAAAATTTTACACTGTAGGCTCGCGGGGGAACGAGGACGAAAAGCTTAAGTCAAAAAAGTAGTCAAAATTTCCTCGTAAGTTCTTGGTTTGGCAAGCAATCTGCAGTTGTGGCAAAAGGAGCAATTCTTTTGTAACCACTGGAACACTCCGAATTCTATATTAAAGAATGCTTGGAAAAAAAATTTCAGCCTTTCTTACGAAAGCATGAAGTTCCCACTTTCTTTTGGCCAGACCTAGCATCTTGTAATTATAGTAAATTGGCCTTGGAAGGGTACTCAAGAAATAATGTGATATTGGTGCCTCGTGAAGCAAATCCTCAAAACTGTCCAGAACTCTGGCCAATTGAAAGATACTGGGCTTTGGTCAAAAAGGAGATAAAAGCAATAAAAAGGTTGCCAAGGATGCTTAAAATTTTCGAGAAAAGTTGTGTTCAGCAGCTAGAAAGTTATCAAATAATAATATAAAATCCTTAATGGAAGGAGTGTCACAAAAGTTACAAAAAAATTTGTAAAAAAAAATTTTATTAAAATTCTAGATACGTTATAAAAATTGTAATAAAATGGCGGTTTAAGAATGAGTCTAACTTTTAAAATCGGACTACTGGTTCCAGAGATTTTTTGAATTTTGTATCGCACAATATTATCGAACGCAGTCCTTATTATCCTCAGAACTTTTCTTGAGATTTAAATGAAAAAATAAAATTGAACAAATTCACTATGGTCTCGAATATGGGACTGTATAAAAACTCTCGAAATATAGTGTTTTTTTCGCACATTTTACACTGAACTAAAGTATTTAACGCAAAAAATTCACGATTCAAATCTTCAAAGTACATTGATTTCATTTTGGCACTGAAGTATACTTTCTTGTTTTATCAATGTCAAAAAAAAAAACCTGATTCTAAAAAATACTTCAGTGTACAGTATTTTATACAAACAAATACTTTTAATTCAAAAACAAATCACCATCACACTTTGTTCTGAATTAGCAGCCGGGGACCTTTAGGTATCATAATCCATTTTCCATAAAATCGTACATAATACCGTTTTTGAGAAATCCTCAAAATGAAAATTGAATCATGATAATATTTCACGAAAAACCCTTAAACACTACTCCCAACAAACAAATACGAAAATTGTAATTTTAGATGTATTTTTTAAAGCCAAATCTGAATCAAGCACCAAAATTGCGCTAGCTTTTCTGGACTATGAGATATTCTAATGTAAATGTGGAAGGAATACCCATTTGAGACCACAGTGAAAGTGGTTGATTTCATATCTGAGGAGCCAAGACATGTTTGCACATAAACGACATTAAGTTTTGCAAAAAAATAAAAAGCTTCTCCTTGATGTACTTAGAAATGTTTTCTTTGGATAATTTTTACATCACACGCATATTAATAATAATTTTATGATTAAATGAGGCGCGAACACAGGTGTAAAGGATATTAAAACAGCATTTGGTTAAATGCTTCAACTCTTTCTATTGTTTGCATTGTTTTTACTGCTCAAAATCAGCACAAACATAAAAAGGACAACAGACTGAACGTGCAGTGAATCCTTGCCAAGCATTGCACCATAAACAAATAATTACGATTTATGGAGGAAAAGAACCAAAGTGTATCCATTAACACTTGAATATGTTAAATAATTTTCAGTTGGTTAAAGTTGATTACCCAAACAAAATGAAAGCCAGTGTTATAATTTCAAAGATAATATCTTAACAGCAAATATTGAGTTCCAAAATTTTCAAACTTTCAAAGATTCTTTATGATTTTTTGTAATTTTTCCATTTCAATTTCATTTCAATTTCACTTTTAAAATGTTTTACTATACACGTAGTCATCAAGTGCTCTTTTTGGTTATCTTACCCTATTCAAAACTTATACCGCATAAGTTTCCATTTTAACGCCTCATTAACTTGACTTCGTTTTGCGTGCGCTCGCTCAATCTTAAGTTAACGCTTTTGTTATGGCGGTTGTTATTATTGTTATTGTTATAGTTGTTGTACCGCCGCACAGGTCTCTCTGACCATCACAGTCAGCCCGCCAGTCCTTGCGAAAGAGTGAAAAATCTAAAAACCATCGTCCACCTTAACCAGGATGGTTATAATAATTTAGCAATTTCAGCGGCTTAATTACGCGCCACATTTCATTTTAAGCTCGACGTAACAAAAAACAACAAAATGCGAGCGAGAAAAAGAAATAATGCAACAAAAAGGATGCCAAGCTGACGACAACAAAAATTAAATACAAATAAAAGGTAAAGGAAAAACCGTCGTCTCTACCGGTAGAAAACAGACAATTTCCCCACTTCCTCATTTTTTACGTCAAAGAACCGTTTTCTATTTTCTTTTAGCTGTCCGTCAGGTATTTATTTTAACGACCGCGAGCCAATATTGCCAAGAAGACAGATTTCAAACCAACTTGCAAGGACGATACTGCAAGAATAACCAACAAAACAACAAAGCAGACTTTGTGGGTGCTGCAACAAGAAAAGTGTTGAATGAAGAAAACAAATGTGTGCACTTGGTTTGATCCTGCGTTAGATGGTATAACCTTGCAGCTCGTTTTCGGCGGGCGTATAGTATGGGGTGGGAAGTGTAAATAAAAATGAGAATGCAGCGGATGTTCAGATCAGCATTTCTTGCAAATTTAAGCAAAAAATTAAAGAAATGCGTGGAACGAAATGTGCCTTTGAGAAATGAAGGAAACAGCTCATCTTCAAGTTACGAAAACTTAACCAAAGCTTGGGGTTTTCATGCGAGAAAAATCGCATTTAAAATAAAATTTACACGCAAAAAGTTGCATGCGAGAAAAATTATATGAAATGAATATCCCATGATAGAAAAATCGAATGCGAGAAAACTCTCAAAAAAAAAAATTTCCGAAGAAGAAAAATCTCTTTAATTATAACGTGAAATAGTCACTCGTTAGTAAATTGCATGAAATAAATTTCATATGCTAGAAAATCACGTCAAAAACACTCACATGAAAACAAATTACTAAGAAAAACTAACTCCTCAATAAAATCTAACGCAAAATAGTCACACGTGAGTAAATTTGTATCCAGCAACAGAATCGTTTGAAGTTAAAAAATTTTGTTTAAATGCAAAACTGCGTATCAATTTAAAAATCGCATGATAGTAAAAATAATCTCTAAACTTCCGTGTGAAGATAAATTCGCGCAGAGAAAAAATCTCATCAAAAATTCCAATTCCAAATAGTCACATGTGAGTAAATTCATAATTCACATACATAGAATCGACTGCAATTAAAAGATTTTGTTTGAAAGCAAAACTGCTCTATAAATTTAAAATCGCATGATAGTAAAAAGTATCTCTAAGCTACCACCAGAGTATATAATTATAGTATTTATATAATTAATATTATGTGATGGAAAAATTGCTTGCAATTAAACCCTCATGTAAGAAAAATCAGAGAAGAGAAAAAATCTAATCAATAAATTCTAACGCAAAATAGTAGCATGTGAGTTAAATCGTATCTAACTATAGAATCGTTTGGAATTAAAAGATTGAGAACTTCATAAAAAGTAATATGAGTCATGACATAAATATCACATAATAGAAAACTCACATGCGGTAAAACTCTCATGCAATGAAAATAATCTCTAAGCTTCCATGTGAACTCCATAAAAAATACTATGAGTCATGAAATAAATATAACATGACAGAAACATATCATGCAATATAACTTTCGTGCAAGAAAAATAAGCGAAGAGCAAAATCTCATCAATATATTCAGTAACAACTATTTAAAAATCGCATGATACTCAAAAGATACAATAATTTTCCACGAGAGTTTTTCAAGAAATATGACACTAAAAATAATCTGAATACTAAATGAATACTAGCCGTGTTTTTTTTTGACGCGTATATACAATTGTTGTAATTTTCAAATTGCGATAACTTATGAACGGTGGGTTGTACGATAAAAAGTCCAAGAGTCTTTTTCAGGGAGAACCACATGCTCCACAAATAATTTTAATTTTATGTAGAAAAAAAATAGTTATTTAGAAGTTATTTAAAAAAATGTGATTTTTTGCCGTTTATCGGCGCTTAACCAGTTATTATAGAATAACTCCTAAAAGGTAAATTTTTTTAAAAATAAAATGAAAATTTTTTGTAGCAAACGTGATTCTCCATAAAAAGTTCCTTTGAGATTTTATTGTGCAACTCACTGTTCATGAGTTATCGCAATTTAAAAATAACCACAATTGTATATACGCGTCAAATAAAACACGCCTACTATATACTAAACTAAATAATCTGAATTCCATAAAAAATACTATGAATCATGAAATAAATATTACATGACAAAAAATCGCATGCGATAAAACTCTCATGAAAGAAAAATAGGCGAAGATCAAAATCTCATCAAAAAATTTAACAACAACAATTTAAATATCGCATGACATTTTGAGCATGACACTTAAAATTATCTGAATACTAAAGGGATCTAGAAACCCCTATGCGAGCTCTTCAAAACCATAGGTAGAGTTTGCCGCAGCTGGCAATATTAGTATTGCTAGGTGGTATTAGTCTTATCCATAATAAAAAATTGTAATTTAAATGGTATAAATTCTCAGGGCGCTTTGCTACGCAGTGTTTTTGGAATTTCATTATCTTTATCATCATCAATAGAATAAATCCCAAAAAGTCGCATGCGACTTAATTTTTGATATTTATTATTTAAGAACTACATATTTCCGTTTTCTTTGCCACTAATACACGCATATGACACCAATTTAAATTTAAGCCATGAAACCTTGAATACAGTAGTACACACACACACGCAGTTACAACTTCATTGCCAACTAAAATCATTAAAATTCAAATTGTTACCTTCGGGTAACAAATGCAACCTAAATAAGCCACCGGAGTGACTAACTAACAAGAAATTTATGGCAAGCGAGCGACCGAACCTTTGATTTCGATTTAATTTTTGGACTTAAATGATTTTTGGATTTTAAGGATTTCTGATATTGCAAAGACACAACTCACACAAACAAAATGTTTTTAATTGAAACATAAGCCTTTGGCTAAAATTACTGGCCAAATGCTGAACATAGTGCTACAAACAAACACTAACATATGCACCGAAATGCACACACACACACATAGAAATTAAAGATGTGTTGAAGTTAATCACAGTAAGAATTTTCATCTTCCAATATCACAGTTGTAATTGGGTTAGACTGCTTAGATTGCTTGCAAATTCTAAAATCTGGAGGCACACATAGATACAGACATGTTGACACTGCCAGTTACAGCTGCAAATTTACAGTAATTCTATGTATGTACTTATGTATTTGAAAATTTCAAAGTAAATGTGCTATTCAGAACACGTTGAACTATTTTGTTTATTAATACAGATATGTATAAAAATATGTACTCAAATGTATGGAATGCTTCTGTTTATAGGGTGTTTCAAATATTTTTCTGTTTTTTATGGAAGAATACATACATTATATGTATTAATATTATAATTATACTTATCAGTTGAGACCAACGACAGGTTCATTAATTTGTTTAGGAAACTCTTTTGACAAAACTTCGATGAATGCATTATAAACAAATCTATTGCTTTCCCAATTCAATACAAAAATTTTATTTTCAAATGCAAACCGGTTAAATTATCTTGTGAAAACTTCACCTGAATAGAGCTCAATTTCCGAACTTAATTATATGAGAAATAGTCCCATGTCCCAGAATAAAGTCATTTAAGTGAATATAAAATACTCGATATGCGATATATATTAAACATAATTCTATCAGGTAAAAAAAATATTTTCTTTTTAAATGCTAAAACAAAAGTTGTTGCCACAAGTCACAGTATTCTTATCTCCAATAAAATTTAAATTCTTCAAAACAACCTAGTTTTGGCACCTTGCTACTCGTATGAAAAAATATTTATTAAAATACACTTTTGCACTTGTGATGTTTCAATCAATTTTAAGGAACTGCCAACACTACAACATATATATTTGCATTAGAAATTTTATTTGTTTATATGTAATTTCAAAACAAATCAATTAGCATAATTTACATGAAATTACATTCAAATTTGATAATCCCGACTGTTTTGGTAATTTGATGCAATTTTTATACCCTACAGCCAGGGTATATTCACTTTGTTCTTCCGTTCGTAACGTAGAGAAAATGTGTGGCAGGTATGGGAAAGTATATATGAGGAGTGATTTTTCAAAAGGTCTTATAACCAAAACGAGGCAAAAGTAATGTAATAATATTAATTGCCTGATACTTTGTCATAAATTAATAAAACTTGGTCCTGTTTTCACGAAAAGTTTACCTGATAGCGTGAAATTAATGACATTTTATTAGAAAAATCCTTTTTATCCAATAACCGATTATTATGCAAATAATGTGAATAACATTACTTTTGCATCGTTTTGGTTTTAAGCCCTTTTGAAAAATAACTCCTCATATATTCTTGATCAACGTTACCTGCTGGATTGATGTAGCCGTCTGTCAATATAGTCGTCTTACTGTTCGTCTGTCTGTGGAAATCATTTAAGTATTTTTTATGAAGCAAGATAATTGCATGAAAGTCCGTACAATAACCTCCATTGCTTGAGGATTGAAAACGGGCGAAATCCATCAACCGTCCATAAAAAAAAAATTTTCAAAATGTAATATTTTTAGTGATATAACAACTCAAATGCACATAAATACTTGGGTTAGAAAGAATAACCTCTGAGAAAAACTAGGTGAATCCGAATAAGAGGACATAGTACCTCCCATATAAGCCAAAGTTTCAAAATAATATATTCAAAGCGTCTTTTGAGATAATCCTACCAAATTGAACTCACATACTAAGAACAGTAAATAAAAGCCTCGGTCAGAAACTTAGCTTGTTCAAACAAATAGACGTGGCACCTCCCATACACTCAGTATTTTCAAAATGCTTATATGGAAGCTTTATTTGAGGTAATTCAACCAAATTTCACTAAGATAGGGTAAGGGAGGAAAATATGGGCTACGTGGGTAATATGGACCACACGGTTATTTCACATTGCATACATAGGATTTACCGTTATTCATGTTTAAACTTTACGCTAGTACCTTAAGTTTATAATAGTGCGATTTTAACGTTCGGTGAAGTCGCATGTTGCTGTGTAGTTGTTTTTTCTACATAAAAATATTTTTGCGATTAATTTTTTCTAGAGAGTAAATTTCTATATTTCACTTTAAAGACATGGTGTTTTTAAATAAATCATTAATTATATAAAGTTAGTGAATACTATTTATAATTTGTTAACACGAATTAGTTCATTAACCACAAAAGTTTTTGATATAAACCCATTTATTTCACCAACACGTGCTGCGGGTAATATGGACCACCAAAGAAAAAAGCCTCAAAACCAAATGTATTTATCATCTTCCTTGGGTGGGGAATCTAACTGCAGTTTTCATGACAAGTTTGATGGTCATTATTTGTTCCTCGTTAACTACAAAGGAAAAGAAGATGAAAAATGCACATAATGTAATACCCTTCCCTCAGAAGATCGCCTTGGCGAATTTTGGGTTGGATGTGTAATCTAGCGTTCTTAGAGTCATGAAAAATGTGAAGAATGTGGAAGTGACACTTTTATATGCAACTTCTGTACCAAATAAACATGTAGGGCAATATGGACTATATAGTCCATATAACACTACACTTTTTTTTATCTTCATTTTGAGTATTTTCAGTATTTTAATTTTTTTTTTTTTCTTTATCCCCATGAGATATTTAACTGAAACTTAATCAGAATAAAGATAAATTGTTTCCTTTAATGAATGACATAAAATTAATTGTTTTGTTTTATGTTTCCTGAGTTGTATTTAAAAAAGAAAGATTGGTGGTCCATATTTCCCTCCCTTACCCTACTAAAAATAGTTAGCTCAAGCTATGAGTAAAAACTAAGTATATACGAACAAAAGGGCGTGGCGTGACCGAGGTAAACAACATTTTTAAAATGTTGCATTATAAGAGATTTAATTTTTGTCCATGCCAAAGATAACACTTTTACTTGTTTTAATTCAAAATGATTTCAAGTATTTTTAAAATATGAGAAAGCTAGTTGACTAAAGTCAATATAATTCAAAGTCATCCTATATATAGGACGTTTGTCAGGAGTAACTCTAGTTATCCAGAAATCCCTGCTTAAGACTGCAAAAATAGCTAGTTTTAAGGCTTATTTGAAGTAGTATAACACAAATAACAAACAGTGCAATTAATTTTTTTTAGTGACATCAAAAAACTATAACCTTCCTCATCAAATCTTGCCTTTCAACTTTTCCAATCAGAACTTTACCTGCCGAGTTAGGGGCCGTTCACATATTACGTAACGCAATTTCGACCAATTCTGACCCTTGCCTCCTCGGTCATAACGCAGCGTAACAAATTGTTCAACCGTCTCCCTCTTTAGTAATGTAACAAATCTACCCCCCTCCCCCCCGACTTGTTACGTAATATGTGAATGGCCCCTTATCATCCATTGAAGTAATCGTATTTCACCTCAATACAAAGGACTGCGTTTTTTTTACGCCTTTATTTTTTAAGCAAATCCAGAATCACCAAGGCCATCCGATACCTAAGCTATAGTTTTTTTGGCTGAATTGACTCCAGTTCTTTAGATACCCTTACTTAAATGTGCAAAAATAGCTGTTTTGAGGAATATTTGAAATAGTATAACATTGACATCAGAAAGCCACAAACATACTCATTAAACCCTACTTTTAAATTTTTCCAATTAGGTTCTTTTTTTCCGAGCTATCATCCATTGAAGTAATGGCATTTCAACTGCAAACAAGCAAAACAGCTATTATTGCAATTTTGAGCAAGAATATCTAGAGAACAAGAGTCAATTCAGACAAGCAAATCATACCCTCATTAAATCTAGATTAATTCAAAAAACTACTTAGTGGTTGAAAACTCGAAAATAAGGATCTAATCGGAATAGTTAACAGGTAAGGTTCAATGAGTAAGGTTATGGAGCTTTGATTTCATTTACAGTAATTAATAGCACAATTTACTTTTAACTGTTGGTATACTTCAATTATGCCTTAGCTATTTCTGAAATTTTAAGAAGGGATATTTTGACATCTTGAGTCAATTTAGCGAGTCTGATATTGTTTTTAGTAAGTCTGGACTACTCAATATTGACTCTGAAACCCTACTCCACAAAATCAGTGTTGCCCTGTATTCTATATTAAAAGACCAAGTCAAAACGGTCTCTTTTAAACTGCCTTAATCATAATACATTCCTTAAATCCGGAATAAAAATAGACTGCACCCTTTAAAACGGATACAGAAACCTTTTGATTTATAGTAAGTGGTAAAATGAAAATAGAGTAAGTAAGTAGAGTAAGTTGGGGTAATGTGGACTATGTGGGTAATGTGGTGCACCCTTTTATTTCCCATATATAGCAATTCTGGTTATTTGTGCATATTATAGCCCGAAAAATATATTTTTTACGATCTTCGGTTTTTCTATTATGCTCCTTACTCGTGTGCAATTTCTTAATATAAGCTGTGAGGTCAAATTGACTTTCTTTAGTACGTACTGAATAGCTAAATAATTTCCTCAGAACTCTGTTTTCTAAAATTCAAATAACACTAATGCAATTGTGGAGCTATAATTCAACGAAAAAATGCACAAGTACATCTGATTTTACATTGCTTTTATATATTAAATGATTATTTCAAAAAAGTCATGTTTTCGGGTAATGTGGCCTACGCCATATTATTGAACGCTGATTACTATTACATCTTAAAAAGCTAATTACATGGTTGGGATACCCAAGCTTGAGTAATATGGTGCACTATTTTACGTATGATTCGGTATTCCTTATGACTTATTCATTTGTTAGTATGAATTTGGTTTATCTCACTAAAAAATATTCTTTAATAAGCCCTTACAGCTATTTTATAGCAATTATAATCTTAAATAATACAACTCGACTTTTAGCTAACAAAGGTTGCGAATAAAGGTACTACTTTAGGAAATTTACAGGGTGATCCACATTACCCAACACTTTTTTTTTCAGCTATTTTTAGGTGTTGTCAATTTATCTGGCCTCACGCTTGAAGAAGTTAATATTTTAGTTTATAAATTATATAAAAGTTAAAACAATAGAATAACTAATACTAATTTATTGACCAAACTAACCTACTACCATTACTTTAATAGAAATTGGCGAAAAAGAAAAAAGGTAACCACATTACCCGAACTTACTCTACTTAGATATGGATACCATTAAGGTTTTTTTTTTTGTTTAAAACGGTCGAATTTCAGCCTTAACGCAAACGCTAGTTAAGACAAAATATTGAAAATACTGATTGTGATTTTCATGTCCTGATTTCCGTAATCGCCACTGTATACAATTATCGCCTCAGTTTAGCAGTTAATAATCAAAATAAGTAATTTTTCCATTATTATAAAGTTTAAAAATTCAGAAATACTTGCATATATAAATAATCATAAAAAAACTTCAAATTAAAGTCAAGTCAAAGTAATTAAAAACTCAATCAAAATTTAATAATTAACTCAATTAAAATGCAAATAAAACGCCTTCCCCCCACTCTCAAAAAACGTGGTCAAAATCGGCCTATTAACAACCGTAAGCGAAAGTAGTCAAAGCAAAGCAAAGAAATTGAAAAAATTGAATAATTTTACCAAAATTCAATTTAAGTGACAATTACGTAAATAAATGTCCTTCGGCTATTTACTCATTAAGCGGGAAAAATTAATCCCAAGCTCTAAATTACAAAATGGAAAGCGGCGAGCACAAAAATAAAACAAAAACAGTCAACAAAGTAAATGGGGAAAAATAGAAAAAAAATCATAGAAAATGAGCAACACTGAATTCAAAAAACATTGCAAAAGAAAATTAATACTCTGAACTTGTAGCGGCGAAGGATAGGGCAAAGGAAACGTACCTATAAGGAATTTGCCCGCCAAACAATAATTAATTTTTATACTCACACCATGAAGAGCGGCGGCGGCACATAGCATACTAAAAGGATACAAACAAAAGTAGCGTGGATGGGGGTCTATCAGCAGAAGTATGGTAAGAAATGTTTACGTTTAGTAGTCGAAAGAAAAAAAGTGACAAACAAAAAGAAGTGGCGCACATTAAATAAATTCTTTGCAGGTGAACGTTCAAGTAATTTAAAATGGAAAAAAAAAAACACAACATTGCCAACGCTTGTGATTAAGCAGCAGCCTGCTTTGGATTTGAGGGGGGTGGAGGACGCATTTTTTCCAATGGTTAGCCAATGGTTCGTGCTTCGAAGCTGCAGGCCAGCACGGTTTTCTCTATTCATTTGGTCTGCTTTTTTTTTGCTCACATATGAGATGAGATGGCTCCAATGTTCGGTCAATGGTCAATAATGAAACGTGTGGCTTTTGTCGACAAACAAGCGATGACGATATCACAAAACAAAGCACTTTGGGTTGGCGACGGCTACAATATGAAATGTTAAAGGACTACCATCAAACTTTAAGGAAGTGGAAGTGGAGAGTATGGTGCAATTTGCATATGCTTCAGTTTGTGTTGTGTGTTTTGGAATGTTTTTTTTCGATTTTTCATGTTGCAAAGAAAATATTGTTTTGCGGGTTCAATTGACTTAGTTTAGTCCTTTTCTTTCTAATTATATTCTGTAACAACTGTTTCAACTTTGACTATTTTAAATTTCCCTCTGTTGACACTAGGGGTCTGCACAAGACATCTTGAAATAAAGTGTACTTTTTTTTACTCCAACATTTTTCACTGAACTGATGCATTTGATCCAAAAAATTCAAGATTCAAATCATCGTGCACACTGATTTCATTTTGACACTATTTACATTGTCTTGTTTTATCAGTGTGAAAAATAAACTTGGTTCTAAAAAATACATCAGTGAACTCAATTTTATAAAAACAAATACTTCAGGTCACTGTAAAACGTGCGTGTAGAGAAACTACAATAAAATTTATGATATGGTAACACTTGCAGAATTGTAGTAGCTTTCATACATTTTTGCGACAGAGAGAGAGAGAGCGTAAACAAAAAAGAGGCATAAGAAGAGAGCGATAAACTACTCTTATCACACCATTAGCATTTAGTAGTGTACACTACTACTACAGTATGCAACTAAAATAACTGAAACAAATCAAACAAGACAAATAAGCACAGTATTTGTTTATTTTCTTTCAAATTCCAGTTCTGTCAAGACATTTACACACGACTCTGAACTAGAGCATTTAATAAATAAAAAAACGGGTACAAAATATAACGTATCTTGAAATGAAATGTCTTAAAACGCAAACAAGACGTCTTGTGCAGACCCCTAGTTGACACATTGTCTGATCATGTAAATATTTGGGAAAAAGTATTCTTCCCATCGAATCAGCACTTCCTGCTTGTGAGGGCTTTATATTTGAAAACGTGCTCTTTACTCGCCTATTCTCTTGCTGATTTTGAGTAAAATTTAATTTTTTCATATATTTCTAGTTCTAGTTATATCTCTAAAGCTAATCCTCTAAATGTATTTCTGAAACTCCATTATCCTTAATTCCTCTTGTGCCAAGTCAAGAGTCTTTTTGAATCACCGATAAAAAATTTGCTAGGCTCAACCCTTGCAGTAATTTCCATTTAGTCCATATTTTTCCGATATCAAACTAAAAATACGTTTTCGCCGGAAAATCAACAATCATATTCCAAATAGACAAAATAACCATTTGTAATGATTCTCTACTAATTGACAAGTTTCACTGTTCGTCATTGGACATCCTACAAATTCTCTTCTTTACACCATACACATAGAACTTTATCCAGCATTTTCTAAAGCATTGATGGTCGTGGAAGTTTTGGAAAAAAGTATGCACCGTCACTTTTTTTGTTCCACAAAAGGCTCGCCTACCTCTCATACAAACAAAACTTTTAGGCAGCTACACAGAAAAAAATAACAGGTTCTAAAATTAAGTGGGAACATATTCGATTTAGAAACATGACTGTTTTTAAAACAAATGTTAAATGTTTTTGAATTAAAAAAAATTTCATTAATTTAATAACTTTTTATTTGATTTAAAAGAGTTCGTACTACAGTAAAAACGACGACGTTTTTGGGTTTTTGATTTTAAAACAATTGTTTTTGGCGCTTTTTTGTATCGGAAAGTTTTTGATTTAAATACATTTTCATTTGATTTTACAACTTTTTTTTTTTGTGTGTACTCTGAGAAAGCTAATCAAGGTTATTTGATGAAAAAAAAACTAGGAATGACTTTGAGTAGCTATGTATAATAAGTCAAAATTGGTTGGACATAACATTCTCAGCAGATCTCGTTAATTATTTTCACCACATGCTGTTTGGTTTGTGCAGTTGCTTCGACTTGGCACAGGGTGGACTTGAGTTTATTTTTGCAAAGCTTATGGTTTTACTACAGTAGAAGCCACAAAAATTATTCGTTCTGAATATTAATTATTTTTACTCAAACAAATAAAACTTTTCGCATGTCATATATTTTTTCTTTCCATGTGCTTGTACAAAGAAAATCACTGCTATTCCCTAAAGTTCCGCAACAACCGTGTTCTACGAATATGACAACATTTTTCTTGTCACCGATATAATTTCTCGAATTTTTCTTTTATGAAAATCTCATTTATACCTCGCAGCAATATTTCAACCACTCCACTTCACTCCACAATCCGTGTAAATTGCGTTTAATTGGCACTTTAAGCAATTTACCAACACAATAAAACGATTAAAACTCCAATACAACAACAAAAAGGAAAGTAAAATGCAAGGATATGTGAAAGGATATGCCATCACTTTGCTGCAACGTTACACAAATTTAATATTCTTTCATAAATCAGCATCGATGTTGCAACAGCAAAATCGTTTATCATTTCATAGAACCCAGTAGAAAATTAGTGAATTAGTGAATTTTCTTTTCAATTTAACTTTCTCTTGAAAATAATAAATATCGTCGGCTTAAGTCCATTGTGTGGCAAAAGTAATGTCATAAAATTAATTGGCTGGCATATTTTAAAAATGAATAAAATTGGGTGTTTTTTTCACAAAAAGTTTACTAAATAGTTTAGAGTTAATGATCTTTATTTGAAAAAGTCATATCTATACAACAAACGATTACAATGCAAATAATGTGTATGACATTACTTTTGCCATAAAACGGATTTAGCACCTTTTCTCATTATGCCGACGATATGACTTTTCGATATGACTATATTTGTATTATCTCACACAAAAAATTTTAATAAAAAATGTTTTAAGTGGTTATTGAGTTGAAACTCTTTTCATTTACCATAAATTTGGGATTCTGATTTAAAAACGAAATTTCGCTGTTTATAAAAAATTGAACTCTCACAGCACTTGGTCACTTTTAAAGTAGTTTTTTCTTATTGAATTATCTTTGGATAGCATATTTCGAAATCATGCCCTGCTTTCCAACTGGGCTATTTGATAGTGTAAATAAGTATGTATTTTTGAAAGATGTTTGCTAAAGCTGTATGTGAAAATATACGGTTAACCAAAACTTCCACAATCGCCAACATTGACGGCCAATTACAACAACGCTGAGAGCATCAACATCATCATTCTCCTGCATCGTTCCATCTCGCTACGACACCAACGACAACAATGACAGCGATACGGAGACAAACATTTGGTTACCTTTATGATACAGCATATGTCATCATTGGAGGGAGGCATGGCTGTGTAGGTGTTTGTATTTTGTGTGCGAGTGTGTGTAAGGAGTATGATCAACAACATAACAACAGCAACAGCTACAACAAAATCCTTTCTCGTGGTTAACGAAAGGATTTGACGCCATTGTGTCGATGGCGACAAAGTGAGATTAAAAGTGACTTTGTTAAATTGTCAACCATCAATCTCGTGAAACACACACACACACACAGATACGCACCAACATAGTGGTGATACACTTCGTACATGAAGCAAATACACAGAGAAAACAACATTGTCAAAAGTGGCGGAAACGTGTTATTTTAACAATGTTGTCACCCAAATTTTGAGCATGGCTCGTTCGTAGCAGTTTTAACAACGCGCGGTGCTAATTGAGTTTCAACTACGTTCGTGAGTGAATTAGCAACACGAGTGGCTAAATAAAAAACAAAAAATATTTTATTTTTTTAATTTAAATTTTTTCCAGTCAACAAAAATTATACTGATAGTATTTTCATTTTTAATTTTCAATTTTTAGAGAAGATTTGAACCTGGAACCTGTCGTGTGGTAGATGCAGACGTTAAAAGCCACTGCCATCATTATTGTGAGGTTAACTGAAAGTTTATTTGTTTTGAAATTAGCTTCTACCACGTTTGTGAGTGTTTTGACTACGTTTCGTAGGTGACTTGGATTTTACTTCGTTTCGTGGTGTTTTGAGCACGTTTCATTGTTGATTTGGATTTAACAACGCTTGGTAACCTGCGTTGCTTAGTTAGTTTCAACCACGTTTGTGATTGATTTAGCAACGCACCATACAAATCGCTGGTGCTTACGAAGAAAATTTTGCAACCGAAAGTTGCGGCGAAGAAAATTTTTTTTTTTAAATTGCGGCGAAAAAAATCTTTTTTGTAATATGCGGACAAGAAAATCACTTTTTATAAAATGCGGCGAAGAAAATCACTTTTTACAAAATGAGGCGAAGAAAATCACTTTTTACAAAATGAAATTATTTTGAAAAAATAATTTTTTCAGAGAAATTTTTCCTATTCCTTTTTAGAAAAAATTTGCATTACTAATCGAAAGAGTGATACGCTGCATTTTTAAAAAAGAGATTTTCTTCGCCGCATTTTGTAAAAAGTGATTTTCTTCGCCGCATTTTGTAAAAGTGATTTTCTTGTCCGCATTCGCACAAAAAAGAATTTTCTTGTCTACATTTAAAGAAGAGGTAGTCTTCGTAAGCACCGGCGAAATATGATCTTGGGGCGTTGTTAAATCCAAATCAGCAATGAAACGTAGGTAAAACACTCACAAACGTGGTAGAAACTCATTTAGCAACACAAGTTATGCTTTTTTTCTTCGCTCTGTGTGTAGATAACAAAATCAAGCATTCAATTGCATCAAAAATATTTAAGCGAATTTTTCTCCGTGTAGCAATAAACAAATTCAACAAGATAACGCGTTATGTGTGGGTGGTTATCATTGTCTGTGAGTGCATGTGTGCTAGTGTGTGTGTTTATGTGTAAGTTTTAGTGGATTTTAATGATTCGATCAAAATACCACAAAGTAAATATACGCTTGTGACGTGATTTGGTCATGCAACTAATGTTGCGCAGCATGTAATCCCTACCAAGATTTCATTTAGCGTTGGCTTAAGTTTGGTCACACCAACATATTTCATATAAGTTGATTGAATGGCATACTAAGAAAGTCATTTTAGAGTCAAAAGTTTAAGCCAAAAGTTGACTAGTCAAAAAAAAATTGTTCCACAAAATTCACACATATTCATTGATGATTTTTAATAATTTTATTTTTTCTAAACTTTTTTGGTTTTTTTAGTAAAAATTTCAAATGTGGAGTATTTTTTCGATCCACGTTTGCTGAAGACAGTTTTAAAAAATCCACATAAGACAAACGTTTTAATTGTTAGCGGTCAAAATTGAAGAAAGCAAATAAACGCTAAAGTTGATTTTTCAATACCTCGCACTATGGTCGGAAAATCAAAAAACCATGCTAAAATTCTTAGAAAAAACTGTTGCAAATGGTAGTGTATGATCCTTTTCGTTCGTTTCCAATATCAGAAAGTCCTCTTGTGTCTGATAAACTCTCGTTTTCATTTGAGTATGAAGTTCACCTACGCTTGCGTATTATTTTTCCATTTCGTTTTTTGAAAAATAGACAATATGAAAAACACTAATGCTTATGCGAAAACGCATAATCCCCAAAAGTAGGGATGTATTCCCCATAGTTGGCAACGCAATTCTATTGCTAAATCAAACAATGCCCCACTGATCACAGCTGTCAAATTCTTTTGTTCTTCTCTTTCATTTATTCTTTCGTTCATTAACTACCTTTGAAATAGCATTGGCTGCAGCATAAAAGTAAAGATTTAATTCTCAGAACTGAATAAAGTTTAATTGTAAAATCATTAAATTAAAATTAAAGTCTAATACTCAATAAAGAGTTCATCATAAAATTTGTACTACAAAACAGTTTTTGTTTTCTTTCGTGTGGGAGCTACCCAGTGTGGGTTTTTTCCTGTCTTACATCACGTGGCTAAGCAGAGCCGAACTCTTCGGAACACCAAAGATCCTCAGTGGAGGAATTAGTACGGCGTGCGGGCAATTTATCTCAAGCAAAGTACTGGCAAGGTGTTAATCTGGAGAGAGGCATACACAGCAACTTCTAATAAGTCGATTTTTGGTCAAGAACCAGTTTAAGGTAACCTTTGACATTTCTGCCACATTTCCCAATGAAACAGAATTCTCTGGCTCCTGGTTTATAACTCAAGCCTGTGGCCAGAACACCTTATTATCGTTTTTTGGGAGAATAGCAAGTTTGGATTATTTCATATCCATTTTGGCTGACATTTCGTTAGAAATTAAAAAAATTGAGCTTTGCTTTCATGACAAATGTACCAAATAATGTAGAATTGATGGCATTTAGTTAAAAAATTGATATTAGTCAAAAACCGTTTATTATGACACATAATGTGTATGACATTACTTTTGCCACCTTTATGAACTTAATCCATTGTCACTCTAACCCCCTCATTTGGTGCATTGGTCAACCAGCCGCTTAAATTGTCAAATCTTTTTTTGAGGATATCAAACAGATTTTAACAGCTTAATAGCGTGAGTAAAGGGTATAAAATGTGGAACCATTCTATTTTTACTTTACCCAAGCTGCATCATCACCCCCAGTAGCAGCAGCAGTAGCAGTATCTCAGTGTTTTTTGTCGACTGATAAAACGTTCTGGACGCATTGCTCCGTTTAATTCGTTTCATTACAGTTCAGTGAATATTTGGGTTCCATAACAAACGGTTTGGCATTGTTGGTTCGTTGGTCGGTTGGTCTGTGCGCGCTCGTTTAGTATTCGAGATTTGGTTGAGCTGCCGCTGTGCTGTTGCTGCTTTGCATGCTTGCTGGCTGACTGGCATGCGAGAGTAAATAACTTTAAATCTACCTGGTCGGGAAGTGATTGAGAGCGAGAGCATAAGAGGTTGGTTTTGTATTGTTGATTTGGACTTTTTTGTTCAATTTTTATTGTATCGACAATAGACAGGTAAAGCTCTGTGCTCTGTGAAACATGGATTCAATTGCACGTAAATAAGGTTGGGCTGTTCTTTATTTACGTATACGAGTATTCTGTACTGTTGGATACTTCTTGATTTTATTGCTTTTTTTTTCGCTCTCTTCACTTTCAATCAATTCTAATTTTGCTGTGATTTGCCTGATTGGGTTTTGACCCTTAACAATAGATAGTCGGTAGTTACTTTTTGTTGGAATTGTTTTTAAAAAATATTTACTTAGAAGTTTTCGTTGATGATTTTGTTTTTGCTTTTTAAAGAAATTTATAAATTTGAAAATTTAGTCATTTTCTGAAACCAATTCAAATGAAATTCGCCTGAAAAAATAATTTCGCAAGACGAAACCTGCATCAATTTCCATTTGACAGCTTAAAGGCAATTAGAGGCGTAAAATGTAATACAATACATGAAACTTTTCACCCTTAGCAAAAGTAAAGCAGCAGCAAGTGAAAACTTGCAATAAGACATTTTTCTTTGGCGGCAGGGTGAATGAAAATGTGCAAAACTTTTTGACTTTCAATAACAAGGCAAAGTTTTCACATTGACCCAGAGCTGCTGGGGTCAAGAGCTAAAAGTTTGTGTTTTGTAAAACACTTTGACTTGAAAGTCGTTGCCAAAAGTACGTAATAAGAAGCCAAAAATAGAAGTTGTACTTGTGCAGATGATGTAATAAAAACAAAAAAACATATGTTTTACTGAAAAAAAAGACAAGTAAAAGTGCAATTTATTTTGGCCAGAGATAATATTTTTAGGGAAATATTAAATTTTATTTTTGAATTCATAAAAAAATATATTTATTTTAGAAATCAAAACAGAAACCATAAATTAAACACAAAGGAAAAACTGTAGCACAATTTCCGGCGCTTAGAGCAAACACATACAGAGTTCATTGAACCAAATGGTAACCAAACAATAAAATTAACTAAACACACAACAAATGGCTGGTAAAAGATGTGAACAAAAGAAGCCACCACATACGTCACAACTATGCAGAGCAATACAACAAGAACTTTAGAAATAGACCAGCAGCGCGTGGGTTTGGCATACTTCTGTCAAATTTCCGGTGTTATAAACAGCAAAACAGATAAATAGGCTCTGTGATAATTTGACTGAAAATAGTAGAAAAAAACTGCTAAAGAAAAGTGGAAAAAATAATTAGAAATAATCCGAACATTGACTAAATTCAATAGCCGTAGAAACCTTTTTTTGGATGCAAGGTGCAAAATAACAACAAAACTGTAAAGTGCCAAAAACCATGTTTTTGCTCCTTTTTAAATTTTTTGGAATAAGATATTTCGGAGGTAGATTGGATATTTGGAAGCAAACCAACATAATTCATAAAGTGTTTTCAAGATAAAAATTAGTACTCCCAACTTCCATAACATTATTTATGACTTATAACTATAATGTCCAGTTATATGACCTCAAAAGTATTTTGTATTTTGAACATTTTTAGGTTAGGATGTCTCAATATTCTAGCATGTTAGCGCAATTCCATCACTGCAGAGCAAAATGTAAGGGATAAAGTTTAAACTTTTTTATACTATTTGCTTTTATAAACTTTTGTATTCCAATTTTTTTATGTAATTTATACAATATTTTTCTATATAATTATTTTAAACCAAAAACATTTAACTTCTGAACCAAAATTGTTATGAACTATAAATTTTATACCAAAATTGTATAAAAACTTTTGACAAAACGTCAAAAACGTCAAAACGTCCAGTCATTGAATACACGCAAAATTAAGCATATGGCCATGTCTATCGCAATTTTTTCGAAATTTGCATTTGGGTTCTCAGATTTTTATAAAAATTCACAGAGCTATTCTAAGTGCTCAGTAAAGAGACCTCTGATTATTTTTTGCAAGTCATGGGCATGGAACTTCAGAGTGTCGAAGTAGTGTTCTTGCGAAAAATCTATGGAATTTTTTTTTTCTAAGTTCCGCCATTTTGTCAAAAATAAATTGTTTAAATTTTTGCATTTGGATTCTTGTAGCTTTTTAAATGATTTTTTGATTTCCATTTTTAAATTTTGAAAATTTACGCCATTATCGTTCATTTTTTAAAAAATCTTAAAAGTTGGTTTTCTCAAAATAATATTTTATGTTTTTTTTTTAAACTTTTTTTTACATTAAGGTGGATAAAAAACAAACGTTTTTTAGAAGACTTGTTTTGCGCTAAATTGTTGTGAGCCGAGGAAAGTTTTGTTCTAAAAAGGCACATGACAATTTCTTTAACTTAATTTTGTGCTTTGATTAACACCCGCTAGGTGGCCAAAAAAAATTTTTTAAAGTGAAAGAATATAACTTTTATTGCTTAGAAAATACAAGGTATACAAAAACAACCAATATTTTCTATATTTATCATAAGAATATTAACGAAATAATGGCGATGTTTTAAAAAATCTTAAAAATTAATTTTCCCAAAAAAATATTCTTTCCTTAAATATTTTTTACAAAAACCTGTTGAAAAACGAACGTTTTTCATCCATCTTTTAAGAAATAAATTCTTATATTGCAATGGAGTTATCAAAAAAGTGCACATATAATTTAGAATTTTAAAAAGCAACTAACTATTGGCTTCAACAATTACTTTTACAAATTTTGCCCAAATAAATTTAGTTTCATTTTAAAAATTTTTTCTCTTTTTTTATGTGGACAATAATCAAAAAGTTCATGTTTCACAAAATTTCCAAAAATATGATAGCTCCTCACCAAAAAGTCATAAAAGAACGACCTTTTTTGTAGGTCTTGCACTTGACGCATACGATTACCTACTTTATACGGAGCACATGCTGTAAACGCGCGCCACCGTTTGCATCCGTCTGTCTAATCCATGATAATGATGACCTACGGCGCAAAGAAAGACAGTTAGACGATGGATAGATGGATGGATGGCTGGATGAAAGAATAAACGAACGACGGACTGATATGACATGGCTGCTGCTGCTCTGCATGGCCAGCTCTTTAAAGAACATACCAATGGACATTGGAACAAAACGCTGCGGGTGATATTTCGGACTAAAGGAAAGAAAGAAAAAGTCGAAGAAAAAAAAGCCTACTTTCACAAAAGCCACATCATAGCGAACACAATGTAAATGTCAAGTTGAACTTCAACCACCTTATGGGATTGGGAGTTTCGATTTCGTTCATCGTTTCATCTTGCGCATCTCTTTGCTTTTTTCGATTTTCTATTTTTGTTATTTTTCGGTTTGATTTTTTTTTTTGGTGGGGGTGGAGTGGCAGGGGAAACTTCGTATCAAACAGACAAAAATGATGAATTTCCATGCTTTCACGGATGAACTGTCAACTGGAATTGCTTTGGCGCAAAAAATATTGAATGTGGCAGAGCAACAAACAGCATGATATAGTTGTTGTTGCTGGCATCCGCCTGCTCTAAGTCATGCTCAATGAACAGCAGCGGCGGCGGCAACAGCAGCAGCGGCAATGTGCCAAACAACAGAATCGAACGAAGCAGCGATTTTAGATTTTTGTATTTTTCTAACATGCAGATAGAGTTGCCATCGGGCTTAAAATTAAATTTAAGTTTTCTCAAAGTTTGATTGAAATTTTCAATCGAGTGACTTAGAATGACAATGGAGTAAGTCCATAAAGATAGCAAAAGTAAAGCCATAATAATCTCTTCGTGACCATAATCATTTTCTGAACTTAATGCTATTTATTCTACACTTCAAAGTAAACTTTCATGGAAACAAAAATCTTTTTTATTTTTTATTAACAAAATGTCAGTCAATAGACTTACTCTATTGTCATTCTAAGCCCCCTGAATTAATGCCGGAAAGTGAAGATTTATTTAGGTTATGTTTAGCTTATGGTTAGTTTATGGTTAGGTTATGGTTAGGTTATGGTTAGGTTATGGTTAGGTTATAGTTAGGTTATGGTTAGGTTATGGTTAGGTTATGGTTAGGTTATGGTTAGGTTATGGTTAGGTTATGGTTAGGTTATGCTTAGGTTATGGTTAGGTTATGGTTATGTTATTCTTAGGTTATAGTAAGGTTATGGATAGGTTATGGTTTTTTATGGCCAGGTTATGGTTACTTTATAGGTAGGTAGTTAAAGGTTAGGTTATTCTTATGTTATTTTAATTTTATGGCTAGGTAATGGTTTTCTTATGGTTAGATTACGATTAAGCTGTGGTAAAGTCATGGTTAGGTTATGGTTAAGTTATAGAAATGTTATGGTTACTTTATGGGTAACTAGTTTAGGGTTAATTCGTTGTTAGTTTATGATTAGGTTATGGCTAGATTATGGTCAGATTATAAATAGGTTATGGTAAGGTTATGATTAGGTTATGATCAGGCTACATTTAGGTTGTGGTTAGGTTAATGGTTAAGCTATGGTTACTATTAGGTTTTGGCTGGGCTATGGTTAGTGTACGGTTAGCTTATGTTTATTTCTAATGAAACCAGTACTCAGAAGATAGCTCATATAAATGCAATGGACCATATTGATATGTTGGAAAGGAAATAGTTAAGAGGAATGGGGGATAAGAGGATGAATTTGTTTTGTAGAATTCACAAATGTCACAGTTGTTGGGAAACATTCTTTTGGGGTATATAAATATATCAATATTTTTTCATAATTTTTTTCTATGTTTTAGCATTTCTTTAACAAAAAAATTACTCATATGTTATTCCAAATTGACGGTTGGAAATAACGCCCAGAAACCAAAACAATATAAGGCCTAAATTATTTTTCATAATCAATTTGGAAATAACTGTTAAAGTTTGAGCTCTATTTTGTTAAAAATCCCAAAGTATTCTCATATAAATACATTTTTGACACTATTTCCAAAATGATTATCCCCCAAATATAAATGAAAGCAATTTGGCTGTTGATTCGTTTTTATTTTTGGGCGTTATTTCATAATCATTTGGGAACCAGCGTTCAAAGTTTTTGCTTTATTTCATAAAGAATTTGGGTGTTATTTCGTTTTTTTATTTCCAAAATGATTACCGCCCAAATTATTTTCATAAAAATTTTCGTTTTTGTCTTTGTGCTTTTTTTCATTGAACGTTATATCCTACCGCCATAACTCCTGTATAAAAATTAAAGAATTTTTTGCGCTATTTCTCAGAAATTTTATAATCTTTCAATTAACAAGTTGATGGCAACACTCATTATTTGTTCTTAAATAATTATTATTATTGTTGTTGTTATTATTATTGCCGATTGTCTGTTATTGTCGCTGCGCATGGACTCAAACGCAGCAACAGCAGCAGCCACCGTCGTCGCCGCCGCCACAGCAACGTGACAGTGATTTTGTAAATTTTATTACACGCACACGACAACACTCCTCATTCACTCTTCACTCACTCACTCAGTTATGCGCGCATACTAACGCATCAGATAGACAGACTCTCACACGTACACGCGTAGTATGCACGACAAACTCATACAGAGACATGACACAGAACACAGTGGTGCACACTTTTCGGGGGTTGGAAAATTTTTCTGTGGATGCCGCCTGCTTCCGTTGTTTTCGTTGTAAATGAAAAATCTTTGTCATATCATTCGTTTGTGAGCCGTTAACGCGGAAGTAACGGTAACTGGTAAATAGCGGTCGTACGTTAAAATTTCACTGCTAAAACGTGTTGGTACTTGGAAAAATATTTCAAAAGCAGAAGTTGAAGAAAGAAAAAACAATGAAATTCAAAAGAGTTTTTAACAAAACTCGCAAAAGTTACTCATTTTAATTCCGAAATATTGTGAAATCTTTTGCCCGCAAAAAAGTTTTTATTTATCAACAGCGAAAATACCAAACACATACTTACGAGTATATACGAACATACACATGTACGATACGAGTACATATAAACGTTTAAGATTACAGCAGAAGTTTATGATTAAAAACAGCTGTTTGCAACGCATCATAAAAAAAGTATTAAATTTAAATTAAGTGAAAAAATTAATAAAACAATGTGTAGAAAAAATAATTACAAATTAAATTTAATCAAAAAAAGAAAAACTTTTATCATAAAAGTTGCAAACATTTAACAATTTGCAATAACAATGTTTTAAATTCTATGCCAAATATACTGGCAGAATTACAGTGCACACGCTATGGAGTCATATGATTATGCTACTCTATTATTTGCGTATTTTGAACAATATATCAAATTTTTAATACTTTTTATAGTCAAAATTATTAGCATTCAAAAAATATGAGTGTTTTTTACATACGATAATTTCTTACCAATGTGATACAACAGCAACAATAGTTTTTTAAACATATGAATGCAAATACTTAATTGCTATAAGAAACAAAGTTCAATTATGTGTGATTCATATTTACATTCGAAATCATACTCTTGCATGGAATATCACTTTTATTTCCGATATTATCTGCCGGTAAGTTTTACTTATAATATTTTTATACAATAAAAAGGTAGTGGAAAAATTTTATGTATCATGAAATTTATTTAGTGATAGTGAAATTTCTTTCACTATTAAAAACTGGATTTGACAAAAATTTTACCATTATTACTAAACATATTCAAAGGAAAATTTTATTTAATTGAATTTAATGAATATTTTGAATAAAGTTTCATTGAAATCAATGAAACTTTAATGAAAATTTTCAATAAAGTTTTATTAAATTCAATGAAAACAATTTTCACTTTCATTGAATATAATGAAGCGTTATTCTTCTATGCAAGTTTCATTAAAAGTTTGATTAAATTCAATGAATGTGAAAATTTGTTCCATTAAATTTAATAAAGCAAGCTTCAATGAAAATTTCAATTAAAGTTAAAGTTATTTACAGTAGAATATCCATTAAAGGTTCATTAAATTCAACGAAATAAACTTTCCCATTCAATAGATTTAGTGACAATGGCAAAGGGTGTCGCAGTCGACTTCGAGTAATAATGACCTATTGAATACAAATATATATATATATATAGTACATACACTTACAATAGACAGTATAATAAGTCGAATAGTTGTAACCTTCCTCATTAAACCCTACCTTTTTGCTTTTCCGATTAGAACCATAGCACTGGTCAACACGATTTTCGACTGGAGCAACCAAATAGTGTTCCTAGGGTTATTTGGAGCGCTGAATACGAATTTGCAATCGGTTTTTCTCTCAGGTCAGGTTTTCGAAACCCAACAACACATTTTTTTTTTCAAGAAAAATCATTAATTTATTTGAAAATGTTTAAAAATTCAAAAGTGAATGGCAGTGTTTGAACATCGTTTGTATTTTGTTGGGTCCATTTCACGTAAAAGAGTCCAGCAATAGTCTCCAAGCATGCTTTTGTCCCAAAAAATACGTAATGAATTTTTTGTAAGTTTTATTTTTTTATTTATTAATGAGTAGTATAACGAACATAAATAACCTTATATACAGAGAACAAGACATGATGGCACATTTTTGGCGTCAGATTTGATTTTAGCGCACCCAAATTACTCTTCTCAAGTCGAATTTTTTTTCGAAATTTGTAGACCAGTGTAATCAACCATTGAAGTAATGGTATTTCAACTCCATACAAAAAACTAATTTTTTTTTTTAGTGCTGCCTAAGTTTTTTGAGATAATCCAGATTTACTAATTGACTAACAAAAGTTCGCTAAGTTGGTTATTTATTTTTAATCTTCATCCTTTTTCATCTTTTATACATAATCGCCATTCATTTCGATATATTTTTTTAACCTATAGATCTACTTGTTAAAACAGTCCTGTATTAACGCCATTAAGTATATCCGCATTGCTACGAAAAACTTTTCCCCTCAAAGTTTTTCTTGGAAATATCCAGAAATTACAAGGCAACAAATTTTCAAAATCTTTTTTTAAACAGCCTCCAGTATACCATTTTGCAGTTACTGTCTGTCCAGTATGCACGGGAGTAACAGCTACAACTTTTGCTATATTGAAGTAAATAGACATCATCACTTTTCTTGTTGACCTTTGTTGTTTCATTAAAAAGAGGATTCGGTTCTTCAGGGGTCTATACCATGGACTGTTGTTTGGTTTCTTTATAACAATCTTCATCATCTGTAAAAATTTCACTGAAGTTGCTAGATCATCTGTTTTCAAATTTCCTTATGAAATATTGGAGAAACGTACTTGAGCTGGAGCTTTTTGGATCCCATTTAAAATTCGTGGGATCCCATTTAAAATTCAAAGAGATTTTTTCAGCAGATCATTATTCACGAATTTCATGACACATCTTACCCCAAATCGTTCGTTTAGGCAATTGTGGATCTTCGATAAACTTTTGCCTTGACCAGGCCAATATTTCTCTCATCGAAAAAAGATTTTGGCCGACCTTCTCGCAGTTCGTTCTCTACAGAAAAATATACCAGTCTGGAATCTTTAAAACCACTTTGAAACAGTCCCAACAGATGGTGCAATCTTTCCATACGCAGTTTGGTATTAATTGGAAATTTATATTGACTTGAGCCATAAGGAATCGCATAACAAATTTCTTCCTTATTGGTATCCGAAATTTCTTTCGACTTTTCATCAGTTATTTCATGATTTCTAGTCTCCATTGGGATCTTTATGAATTTTAAAATAAAATAAAATATAATAATGATAATAGATAATGGAAAAAAGAAGTATGCTAGCAGCTACCAACCAAACTTTTGTTAGTCCCATCGTATTCTTTATCAACTAACTCAAAAACGCCAATATATTGATTTCTTAATGGAAGGCATTTCACCTCCCATACATAAGACCCACACAACGTAATATCTCTGCATCTTTAGCAAGTATCATTAAGTAACTTGGTACATGGTTTTCTATTTTCTATTTATTTTATGCCAAACACCTTGCAAAAACTGGTAGAATTATACAAAGAGGAATTGTACCCCCCAAAAAAAAACATTAGAAATTCAAATCTCAACAATTAAAGCAGCCAGTATTAAAAAACTTGGTCAGTACAGGACTAAATTCATTTTGGATTGTTGTAGCATTGCATCTTCTTTTTCAAATTACTAACCATAAGCTATCAGCTGTCAAATTGTTTTTTTATTTTGGATGGCAACACAAATCCTGCGTGAATTATGGGACACCCTTATACATCTGGAGCTAAACACCATAGAAGCACATTTAAATTTTATGCATATTTAGGACTGAAACCCTGCACAATTCCTTTTTCTCGAGTTAAATTATTTTGTCAAAAGTTCCCCTATATAAAGGTACAGTCAGTAGTGTTGCAAATTTTCCAACACTTTTCACTCATACAGCACCAACAACTGAATTCATAAAAATCTGTCTTTAAGAATTAATTCAATGCATGCAATCAATAGCTTTGACACAATTTCATGGCAGTCTCTCTAACCTCCAAATTACATGCACTTTGTAATTGTACACCCTGTATTTAAGTCACTTAAAATTCCAATGAATCGCTGAATTGTAGCTGAAATCGTCGCGCGTATTCATCGCTTGTTCGCCGCCGCTCGTGTGCTGCGATGCGATATCGAATTCATCTGCAATAGACCATGACAAACGGCGCTTAATTGTGCAACAACTGTAGTTCCACCTTCACATCGCGTGGTTCCGATGCTCGTATAACTCTGACTAGCGATAGATTGTATATGTAGTGTGTACAAATAGACACACACATTGACTGAGCTAACACACCCATGCAATAATATCTTTGCTACGCTTTTTGCATCACTCACTCACAATCAGCCCCTCAGTCAGTCACTCAGTTCTAGCTTTTGCCTTTTGGCGCTGCTGCTGCTGCCACAAAGAATTTAAAATTTGAATAATTTGGAAAATTTATTTGTAGAGAGCGCTACCGAGAATCGTTGTCGTAATCGCATTTTGTTGCTATTTGATTTCGCGCTAAATGTTAATTTGGATTGATTTGAAGCTCTGTAGGTAGGTCGGTTCGCTATGGCCTTAAGCTTTGTTTTCTAAGTAGTATCGTAGAGTTCAAAATCCAACACATCGATTAGTTGTTGTACTTGTTGTTTTATTTTTGAGAGATAACGTAATTTTAATGTCGCATATTTAGTTATTTAACCACAAGTATAGATGTTCAATTCATCATTGTAACATTTGGGGCGTTAGCCTAATTATCCACAAGTGGAGATTCTCTAGAGGTCAAAATCTAAGAAAGCTCTCAGTGATAATGTAAATATAAAGATGTTGCAAAAGTTTGCAACATCAAGTACCTAAGCTTTCTGTAAACGCTATCTTTCATGCTTTAAGTTAATTTAAAGATGATTCGTGTCCAATTTTAGCCGTTTTTAAATATTGAAGATTAACAAAACGCAAAACTTGAGATTCTTAAAGGAATACATTTTTTGAAAAAATAAATTCGAAATTATCTAGGAATAGATAGACATTTGAAAACTTTGAAAGTAGCAAAGGTAGTATTTAACAATGGGACCCAAAGTCAGTTGCTAATTCAATTTTTGTTAAAAGAGGAATACATCACCTTTGAATCTATATGTCTCGTACATCAAGGTTCATAAATATAAAGTTACGTACCGCGAGAGTCAATCGAAGTCTAAAGAGCAAATATCAATCTTGAAAGCTCTCTCAATGTACGTAGATGCTAATTGAACTCGCGAGCAATATGAAATTGTTAGAATGAGCAACAAAAAGTTTTACCCGATCACACATCCACTCGGCTTCTACAGCACAATTATTAGTTGGTTCTTGACTCTTAAGAAGAAGGAGAAATTACAAATCTTAAACTGATTTATAAATGGGATTGTGATGGATCCCAGTAAACGCAATACACACAGAAGTTTTGAAACGTGTCTGAGTCTGACTAGATTGCAACTTTTGGCAGCAAAGACGAATAAAGTCATATGGAAAAATTTAACCCCATTTTTGCCACGCTATTGCCGACCAATTAAGATTTGATTTGTAAGAGAATCAGTGGATATAACAAATGAAGAAGTAGACTTTATTCAAAAAGCTATAAGTAAGTACTTACCTTAATGGAAACGGAAATAGAGCTGAAAGGAGTGAAAATTAGCGTGAAGCATAATTTGTTGGTCACAAAGGTGTGTAGTGCTTTTACTAATACCAACTCTACCATGAAATGCTATATTTGTAAATAGAATTCTAAAGATTTCAACGATTTAAGTAAAATTGGTCTTATAAATATGAGCTCACTCGCAATCGGTTTATCGACTCACTATGCTCGGATACGGTTTTTCGAAAACATTCTTTATATGTCTTACAAACTACAAATTAATAAATGGAAAGTGCGGACAGACGCGGACAAAAATATGGTTATAACTCGAAAAATAGTCATCCAAAAAGAGTTTAAAAATCGAATAGAACTGATTGTAGACGTTCCCAAACCTGACGTCAGAAATTGCAATGTTAGAAACACCATCAGGCATTTTTTTTTCCGACCCATATATGGCAGCAGAAATCACAGGAGTTGATCGAGACATAATTTTTCACTCAAAAGTTATTTTAGAAGTATTATCCAGTGGACATAAAGTAGACTCTGAAAAGTTTCATTCGTATGCAACGGATACTGCCAAACTATACATTTGACCACATCCATGGTATCCAATGTCGCCTACAATGCATAAGATACTTTTGTTCATGGACAAATCGTGATCGAAAATGCTTTGCTCCCCATTAGACAACTTTCGGAAGAAGCTGCAAAAATTGGCACTTTTGGCAATATCGCGAAAACTTTGCTCGAAAAATATCAAGAGAGTCCTGCAATACTGACATACTAAACATATTGGCGCATAATCATAGTCAAAATAAAGCATACTTTAAGATCAGTAAAATATGTTTTTAAATAGAGTATGCTTTAAGTCAATCATAGTCGATTTAAAGCATACTCTATCGCTAAAAGTATACTTCATCTTTAAAATAGCAAAAAGCTGTTGCTAAAACAGTTAGCAATCTCCAAAACAGAGAAAAATGTCACTTTATGAAAATTTTCAGTGTTTTGAATTTATGATTTTGTGTAAAAAAATATCAAAATCTTAAATTTTTGAGAAACTGCAAGAGATTTCGATTTTGTTGTATTTTATTTCATATTTCATAATGGGTAAAGATTTGAAAAAACCAAAGCGCATTGTTTAATTGATGCCTAATATAATATTAAAGGTATTCCTGTCCCGATAATCATGCAAGCCCTCTCTACTTTGTAATTTTTTGGAAGCAACCTTTTTCTGCACCGCTCTAGTTCTTTTCTTTAGTAAATAATTGTGAAGTTATATTATTAATTTGCTTACTTTTATTTCATCTATCATCGCCAAAACAAAAGAAATTTGAATTTTTTTAATTTCCATAATTTATTTTGTTTTTAATTTGACATAAAAATGAAAAAAAAACTCGCTCAGTTGATTTTTTCTCTCTATTTTTGCAAAGAGTTACCATATTGGATTGTTTTCTGCTCAACATAGTCGCATCTACGTAGAAGCATGCTCTAAACTGACTATGATAGTTGCAGAATTAAAGTATACTCTATCTTTTTAGTATTTTGCTAACAGAAGCCGGCTTTTATGAGGGACAATGATTATGCGCCATTGTTGCTAACTTCAGACACTCTGTTGACTGGAAGTAGAAAAAAACCAAAAAAAAAAGTAATAAAACTTTTTGAAAGGAAGCTTTGTAAATTCTTTTACCAGTCAATGATAATGAAGATTGTGTGCAGGACTTAATTGAAAATGGTTTCGAATCGAACAGTGAATAAATAGTTCTTTGATACTTCATTCGATTTACCGAAATGTTCAAAAATGAAATTATTTTGGTTCGCAAAATAGACTTATGTTTTGGGTTAATATACCCTATTCTACATGGTTTTTATTTACTAACAATTTTTTTTAATGTCATAGTATGTTCCAAAAAAGCATTTTATAAACAAAATTTTATAAAAATAATTTTTTCCCCATAAATCAGTCAAATACTGTTAAAAAATTTAAAAAAACTGGAAAAATTTACCATTATCACTAAATTTAATGCAAGTTAAAATTTACGAGTATATCATTGAATTTAATTTAATGAATATTTGGTGAAAATTTTCATAAAAGTTTCATTAAATTTAATTTCCATTTTCAATAAATTAAATGAAGCTTTTAATGAAACTTGTAAAGGAAATTTTTAATTAAAAATTTCATTAAATTCAATAAAACGAATATTTAGTTCATTGAATTAAATGAAACCTAAGTGAAAATTTTCATATAAATTTAGTGATAATGGTAAATTTTTCATTACCAACAATTAAATTTTTTGATAGCGAAAGATATGTCACTATCACTAAATTTAGGGGAATTGTTATTGAAAATTGTTAACTAAATTTAGTGATAACGAAACACTTTCCACTCCAACAAATGCATTATTTGATAGAGAAAGATTTTCCACTAACACTTTTTTGAACAATTTTTCTTTCTACTATAGAAATATATTTTCGGCGAAAATGCTTCTGCACACTCCTCTAGAAAATTTTAACCAATTTCAATTAAAAAACTATATATTTTATACAGAAAATAATTTTTTTATCAACCTGGTTTATTTAACATGATCCATTCCACATTAAATTTCACACCAATGGCTGCTTTTAGATTAATGTGAAACTATAAGCAAAAGTGTGGGATATTAACACAATATTACTTGCCAAAAGGAAAAACAGGAAACAAAAACAACAAAATTAAAAAAAAAAAAAAACATCAAATAAACAAAACCTTGAAACAATGCCGTAGGAAGTTGAAGATATGAAAAGAAAAATAAAACAACCAGAGAGAGACAAACCGACCGACCGACAGACAGACAATCAACTGACAAACTTCGTTATTGATATGAGAGTTGATAAGCGGCGACAAACGGAAGTGTGCGTATTGCACACTCACACACACTCAACGCAGCGCTGACACCTTCCGCTCAAACAAACACACACACGCAAAATCTCACACACTTGCATCCGCAATGTCAGCCACACTTTTATCAAATGAAGTGGAAGCAACAACAACAACAGCAACAACAACAAAAAACGAAGAAAATGAAGACAAAAGGCAACAAAATGACAAACTTTTAGTTTTCGTTGTTAACAAATTTTTATGTTGCCGCTGCTGCTGCTGCTGCTGCAATGCATAACAGCAACATGTTGACTGCTGTTGTTGCTGCTGATTGTTTGTATGTTTGTTTGTTTTTTTTTGTTCATTCTGTTCATGTGTGTGTGGGTGCGTGTCATCTCTCCCACTGATTGTTTTGACTAGAAATGTCAGTGCAGCACTTCACTGTCTGACAGCTAAAAAGGATATAAAGGATGTGTGTTTTGTTGCACATTTTGTACAAGTGTCTATGTATGTTGAATTGAATTTATACATATGTGTGTGTCTGTCTGTCTCTATTCTTGAACATATGTATATCCTGATATTTTGATATCCTTTTCCGTTTTTATTGCATAACTGTGTTTTCAGTCAGCATTCACCAGCATTGCCATTGAATTTTGTTACATATACATATGTCTGTTTTGTATATAGATATATCTGTATGTACGTTTGTTAATGTTTCCGTTTTTGATACTCAGGTGATGTTTATTGTTTTCTGCTGTTGCTGTCACCATAGTTGTCATAATTTTAAGACAATAAATTAATTTGCATTCACATTTTTTATGGAAATTTAAATTCTTAAACGATATTTTTCTTCGAAAAGTTAAGTTTTAGTCAAATGTGCTTTAATCAAGGCAATTGCAAGGAACTATAAGGAAATGGTCTTGTATACTTACATTGGCATTCAAACATTTTTCCATCATTCTAAAAAAACCTTCGCCCAAAGCTTGCATAAGCTAGAAATATCTGCGATATGTGAAAATGTGACACCTCGCAGTACACTTTGCTCAGTATAAACTTTTTCGTTCAGCAATTCCGCTGGAGTTTTGAAAAAGGTGGTAATATGTTGGATATATCGCATAATGTTACGGAAGGGAGGTGCTAGAGGAGGCCTAGACTAACAAAAAATTGTGCTTGAGGAAGGTCTAAAATGAACCCCTGTGGAGTTATAGGGTTAAAACTGATTTTATGACTTGTTTCAGGTAAAAAATTTACTTGGGTCACACTAGTGTTTAAGAGAAAACATTTTTACAGGAAGCTTTTTGCTTATTGTATGAGCTTCCTAAAGATGTATTTGGCTTATAGGGTTTTAGAGGGTTTCGCAAAGTTCTAGACCATTAAAGTTGATATTTTAAATTTTTTTTCCTAATTTTTGACTTTGGCGGCCATTTTAGTATGAAAAATGTCCAATTGAAATACCTTTTTACAAGTTTTTTTGGAATTCTCGTAAAATTTTCTTTAATTGAGTTGTCAATTTGTCATATCAATGTTTTTAATTGAGGTCAGAAAAAAATACTTTTTAAGAGCAATTCGTTTGGAGACTCCAGTAGATAAAGGGCAGCGCATGTAGCGCGCATATCATATGCAGCGCAACGCATGCGATTAGCCCATGTGTTTCATAGAAAAGATTTTTTTAACGACTTCAAATTGGTATGACAGGATGTACTACCGAATCAAAGGAAGTTTAACAAGAATTTGAAAAAAATTATAAAAGGGTATGTTACCGGGATCTTTTTCATACTAAAATGGCCGCAAAAGTCATAAATTAGGAAAAAAATTTATATATCAACTTTTAAGGTTCAGAACTTTGCGAAATCTTTTGAAACCCTATTAATTAGCTGAAAGTATTTCTAAAAAGAGTTTTCTCTAAAACGGTAGAGTGACCCAAGAAATTTTTTTTTTTTTCTGAAACAAGTCAGAAAACCTGTTTTGACTCTATAACCCCTCATTTTGGTACATTTTGGACCCTCCCAGGTGCAATTTTTTATTAGACTAGGCCTCGTCTATCACCTCCCAGAAACTTCATAGCCTTCTGCGATGCACCATATAAACAATGTATACTACACATACATATATTTCTTCCATAAGTCATTCCAAATATTTTCTTGAAAAAAATTTTTGCATACCAGAATTTTTCATTTATATCAAAGTTATAAAAATTTTCACAAAAAAAACATAAAATGGACATATTAGGTATGAAATTCGAATACCCAGAGGCAGTATTGAGTTTTTTCGGGATAGTTCTTATGTTCGACCACCTAGCTGAGATATTTTCATGCACTCACTTAATATAGTATTACTATGCTGGCAGCACATTTCCAAATCTCAAGTAAGTACTCTATATCTTCACAACCCCGCCACTTATTGCTAAAAGACGCAAAGAACGATAGGCATGCCATCAAATTATTAGAATGAGTTATTAAAAGGATATGGCTTGAACAAACTCCTCTTGTTGTTCTTGTTGTTGTTGGCATGTTCAAAAACTGATTAAAATTCATATGAAAAAGTGAAAATGAAAACTTTTTCCAGACTCTTGCGTACGCAAACTTGAAAACAATTTAAAAGTCATAATCATTTCATTTTAGAAGAAACCACCCTCCCTCTCAATCTTTCACTCTGCATGAGTCAACGTCATGCCGCCTCTTAAACTGGCAAGAAAATTTCAAAAAGCAATGCAATCCAACTGCTTCATGTGGCAGGCAGCAACAGCATGAAAGGATATTCCAAAAATTTGGATAATTTCGTGAAGAGAATTGCAGCCTGAAGCAACAAGCAACAAATTTTAAAGCAACAGCTACGCAACATTGCACACACAGACAGACAGCCGGAGTAGAACAGTGCAGAGTTGTGGCAAAATGTACGGCAAATAAAGTATGACTACATTTGTAAGTGGAAAAAGAAACGTTTGACCAATCGAATCCTGCAATACCAAGCGATTGAGAATGCTTTTATCGATTTCATGCTTTTGAATATTTGGATATAGCATGGAAAAACAAAATTCTGTTAGAAGATGCAACATATCGTCACCGCAATACTAGGTTCTTCCCTAATTATTATTTTTAGGATAAGTGTCCTATGAGGTTCATCTTGGTTTAGTGCACAATCTGGTCCAACCAGCGTAAACTAAAATGGTACATATCATTGAAAAATTATAAACAAAACAAAACTAGAAAAGGCTAAAATCAGTGTAAAATCAAATTTGTAAAAATCTTAAAATCAAACTATCTCAAAAGTAGAAAATTGGAGTAACCAAGTTATAGTACTGAGGTGACAATATGAAATGTTAATTTTTTTAAAGTTTCTGGAGAAGTAATTTAAACCTTTGTTGATGACAAAAATCATACAAAATCTGTGATATCATATTCTGTAATGACTTTTACTCGGGAAACAGAACGCGTAGAGCTATGTGATTTTACTATGTAGTTTGAAGATCTGATAAAAAATGATCAATGAACAATGAAAAAATTGTGAGAATTTTAGATCTTTTAGAATCTAAATGATCTAAAATTTAGAATCTAAATGATCTAAAATTTAGATCATTTCTCTTATGGGTAGCGGAATAATATATGAATGATCAGTTCATATTTAAAAACATTAAATAATTCGGTAAAAAAAATACCTGGCTGAGAGGTTGGGAGTGTAAGGTGGGTGAGCTAAAATTTCGAGTTCAGTCTACTGCAGTGCGGCCATCGGAACACGGCTCTTATGGACAAGGTGCGTTGTCGTGCAGAAAATGGTCACTTTTTAGGTGGTGGTGTGCCTTTTTCGTGCCACTGCATAGAGATCAGTTGCCACTCAGATTCATAATGATGAAACCAAGTTTCGTTTCCAGTAATAATTCGGGCCAAATCCTTATCTCTGTAGTCGAAAAACTCGAGATACTTCAGGTGCTGTTCTTTTTGAAGCTTTGTGAGCATTCTCGGCAACTACTTATCTTGCGCTAACTTTAGTCATGCCAATGTTATTGTGAAGAATTTAAAAAATAGTTGTTTCTAAAACTCGAACCATTTCTGTGAGCTATTTCTTCTTTACTCGGGCATCAACTAACTGAAAGGCATTATCCTGAATAAAAAAGAAAACAAATAGAAAATCAGTATTTGCCGGAATATACACCAAAATTTTGCACTGTGTGCAAGGGATAAGCTCCGAGATAAAGTGTACGGGCGAGCACACACTTCAGCCAATATGCTGCTGAAGTGTGAATTTGTTGTGGTGCGGTTTTCTTCGTTTTTAATTTTTTTTTATTTTTCCCAACTTTTTGTATTTTTTGGGTGTTACTCCGGAGGGGCCAAAATACCGTATTAGCACGTGCTAATGAGCAATTTTGTAAAGTGATAACATTTCATCCCAGAGCATTAACGCTCGCTCGCTCGCTCTCTTCTCAGTGGTGGCGTGCAGGATATGAAGCATTTATTCCTTGTCGTTTTCATTACTTACTTATGGGGGGGGGGGTTGCCCTAAAAGTTCATATAATTCTTGTTGTTGCTGTGGCTGCGCTGTGTTACCAGTGTTGTTCTTGTTGTTTTTGCTTCCTTTTAGCATTTCAGTTGTTTATTTTTCCCTTAGGGGAACGTAAATAAAAACAGAAATTCTACTACTTAAAGTTACCAAAGAAGTGAAAGCGAACTTGGCAGCAGCATTTTTTCAATCTTCAAAAAAAAAAGTACTTAAAAAGCAGCAACTCTGAAGTAGCTGATTTGATTTTTCTACCAAATTATGCAAAAAGTGAAATTAGAAGATGTTGGCAGCACTGAAATTAAAATGGGAAAAAAACGCAAAATGTTCCTTAAACTGTTGATTTTACATTCAGTTGACATGATTACGTCTATGTACATTGTCATGTTACCTATACACAGACCTTATTTTGGGTATCCTTAATTTTTTATTCCCTGCTGTTTGTTTGTTTGTTTACTTTGTGCGTACGTACGTAGCCCTGTATAATTTTTCACCCTCGCTTTTAATTTTTCTTCCTTTTTTTCTTCTTCTTCTTTTGACTACGAACTTTATGGTTCAGATTGCGGAATATTATTATTACATTACGTTATTGTAGATTACGTTATAATGACGTTATTGTCGACGCAACGTCGAGTGAAATTTCCATTAGACAACTTAATTATTGTTGCTGCTGCTTTGTAAATACGAGCAAACATACATACATTTGTATACGTATAAAGTAAAGGGAAAAATAAGATTATAAGTCTGTAACAGATAATAATTTGGATTAACAAATTTCGCATATGAAAGGAAACTTTCTCGGAAGAGCAAATTTGTGGGAAAAAAATACGCTTTGTTTTAAAAAAGGTGTTTTTTGATTTTATTGACAGATAACACTTGCGCTATTAATAAAGGTCAAAAAGACATATGAACAATAGACCGGGTCGATTTTGTATGAAGCAAAATAAAATCATCCCGAAATCGACTCAAAAGTTAGAGAGACTCTTAAAAACAATACCTGCATCATCTTTTTTAAATTTTGAGAAAAATCAATGGAGCCAATTTGGCTAAAAAAACATGTTTTTTGGTCATAACATTTTTTTCATTGAAAATGGATACCCAAAAGTTCTTTAAAAATAAAGATTATGTTATTACAAAAATTCTGGCTCTTAAAAAATATTTTTTTTTTTTTTTTTTGTTATGGATAATATTCCAAAAATCGTTTTTTTTTACGTTTTTTAATAACCAGGTCGGAAAAACGATTTTTTACTCAAAAGCAAGGGAACTTATGAAAAAATAGTATAAGGCAAAAAATGCTTAAAATTGTTCAAAGAATGCGTGAGAATTTTTTCACAATTTTTTTTTTGTTTTTTTTTTTTTTTTTTTAAAAATTCAAAATTTTTTTGACAATTCCAAGCATTTTCTGCCATATACACTTTTTCATAACCCCCTTGCTTTTGAGTAAAAATTATTTTTTCGAATTCATTATTGAAAAATGTAAAAAATCGATTTTTGGAACCAAAAAAAAAAAAAAAATTTAACGCCAAAATTTTTGTAAATACATAATCTTTACTTCTTAAGCACTCTTGGGTATCTGTTTTTACACGTAAACAAAGTTATGACCAAAAACATGATTGTTTAGCCAAAATAGGCCTTGAGTAGAATCAAAAGTGCTCCAGTGGTTTTTCTCAGAATAAAAAAAATTATGCAGACATCGTTTTTAAGAGTCCTTCAAACTTTTGAGTCGGTTTTGGGATGAATCTAAATTTCGACACGGTCTAATGAACATTTTCATGGTGTCGAACGTGACCGTCAAACACATTTAAAGTAAAAAATGTCAAAATAAAACCGATTTTTATTCTGACAGTAGGCTTAGCTTACAGCTCTTAATTAGTCCCATAAATGGTGCTAAGGTTGATTTTGGGCAATTTTTTGTTTTCAAGATAATTGGAAAAAATCGAGGCATTCGTACGGGACAAAAATAGAAGTGGTTTAAGCGGCCAACAATACAAACGCCGATTTCGGAGTGACCTGAGGCAATATTTCAAAGTGACTAATTTTTAAATGTTGTGCATTGATGTCTCTTAAAAATGGTTTTGATTTTACACAAAAATAATTTATACTTTTTTTTAATTCAATTTTGATTACGGTCGCACGGGACGCGTTTGCTTGTGACATTTTTTTCCACTGTACCAATTTTAAATTGAAAATCTTACAAATGTGAAGTTAAAATGGCATCTCCAATATTTCCATAAGATGTTATTTGTCCCGATCCATTTTATATACATATATACCAAATCTCATTAGTGATGAATTTTGTTCAGGGGCGTGACATCGCCCATTTTTCGAATGAACATTATTTGTCCCGGCGCTCTGTACACATTTATCAAATCTCTTTCATATGCGTTAAATATTTTCAGAGATATGATAAAGTGATTTTTGTGGAGGCGTGGTATTTCACCATATCGCCATTTCTCCCAGTATAAATTATTTGTCTTTTAACATTTGGCTCAAATCTTATCCATGTAAGAAAAATAGAAATGATGATTTAAGTTTTTGGCTCATCGTTTACTTTTCTGTGGAAATACCCAATAGCTTATAAGACAGATCATATCATCCCCATACAAGTGAAAAGTACTAAGTCAGTTTTTCGAGTTTTGAGATAATTGAGGTTCAAAATAATAAATTTTGTTTTTTTGGATGGATGTTTTTACTTTTATGATAAAAATAACCACTTTCTAGCAGAGATATGGCTAAATGGGTCTTATCAAACAAAAGAATATAATATTTTGGACCAGAAATACCAAATAACAAAAAACTAGAAAAAACTGACTTGCTTTTCACTTGTATAGGGACGAAATGTTATATTCAAAATGTGAAATACCTCGCTTACAGGAGTTTAAAAGTTTCCTTTTCGTGTAGATATCAAGCAAAGAAATTTTTGTCGCGATCGGAAAATATTTGACCATGCTCCTAGGCTGTTGAAGGTCGGAAAAATGCTATTTATATGAAAACTAGCATTTCCCGGTGTGCGTTGCTAAGCCTTCTCTTGTACAAAGGGCGGAGCATCTCTAATTAAATTATACCAAAGAATGTTAATTGTCTTATCTAGGTACATGGGTTAAATAGTTTCAGAGATATGACATTTTTATAAGGGCATGGGCCCATTTTTTCCTTGGACATAATCTCTTCCACGGCCGGCAAATACTTTCAACGATATGATATGTTTTTTTTTTGGAAAAACCAAAAAATCTAATTATCCAAGAGGGGACCCTTGGGTGAAATTTCGTAAAAAGTCATGAAACGCGTAGAAAAAACGAAAATTTTTTTTTTTTAATTTTTTGTTCCGACATCCTTGGGAGACCCTTGATTGAAAAAATTTTTTACACTAAAATGTTGTAAAAAACACAAAAAAAAAAAGAAAACAAATATTTGGTTCAGGCATCCTAGGGGGGAGCTTTGGGTGAAAAAAAAAAACTGAAAAAACTAATGATGCATAAACACGGGCCGTCAAGAATTCAATTAAACAGACATGGTTTATTGTTTTTCTTAATGTAGAAACAAATTGAATAAAAACTTAGAAATTTGATTACTAGTAAAAAATTTGAGTCAATAAAGTGGAGATGATTTTTTCCGATGTTTTTTTATTGAACATTATTCCGTTGCAAATTAAATTAAAAAAACACCATTTTTTCATTACAAAATTCAATTATAACATGCAACAAAAAGAAAGATTTTTACAATAAAAGCACAAATGTGATGCAATAAATGGCAACAAAAAAGAGAGGCTCTTTTACCACATAATTAACCAAGGCAATAATCAAATTTTCAGTAAAACAGAACACTGAGTACTGTGTTAGCACAAACAAATTGAACCGAGAAGATGTACATAGGCACCAACCTATGCACGAGTATGGCAACCAACAACCATCGATCAAATGCATTTGATGGAATGCAAAACAATGTAATTTGCAATTTAATTGCATTAAAATCAAATGCAGCAACAGCAGCGGCAACCGAATGACATCAACAGCCAGCCAGCCAGCCAGTCAGGCTGGCAGCCCAGACCAGTCAAGTCTATTAAGTTGCGGCGGCAGCATTTGGTTTCGAATTAGAGATGCGTCACAGCCTACCGAGCGCATCGTTGTCTATTTGGTGTGGTCGAACTGAAAGAGTGTCCTTATGTTGTTTATTGTTAACTTGATGTTGCTACTTGCTAGTGGTGGTGGTAGTGTACGAGAGTATTGTTAGGTTGGTTTTGTTGCTCATTTCCTGCCACATGCTGTCAATGGCAAAGGTAAATCAGTTTTACCTTTTACCAAGCTTTGTTTAACAAACAAACTAAAATAAAAAGTTTTTAATTCGTTTAAAACTGAAAATTGCATTTGTATGTGTGAGTGTGTGTGTGTGTCTATGCATGAGTATGCTAGTTTGTTTGTAATAAATTGTACTTTTACGTTAAAAGCTTTTAAGCGTTTTTCTATTCGATATTGGTAAACGCTTGGCAGAAGCAATGCTGTCATGCTGCAGCATTTTATGTTTTTTACTTAATAGGTTTATTAACTCTATTAGGTTTAGTAAAACCTTTTTAATTTAGTTTTGGCATTTTAAAACCATAAATTTAATTTTTTATTGAAATTTAATTTACGACAAATAACTACAAGCAAAATATGCTAAGTCGAAGTGTATGCAGTTTTTTATGTCCTATATTTAAAAAAAAAATAAATACAAATTGCAATAGTTGTTTGAAAACAAATTACGTGTACTATTGTCGAAAGTGTTAGCGAAAGGTTCAAGTTATGTACAGATGTAAAGATATTTTTTAAAAATTTTGGGTTAGTATTTGGGTCGGATTTCCTTAGGAGAAAAAAATTAAATTCTTTATGGATTTAAAGGAATTTTATGGCAATCGTCAAATAATACTTAATGAAGAAACTGCAAAATGCTATGTTTAACAATAGGTTCATCAAGCGAACTTAAATTCAAAAAGAAGTCTCCTCAAAAGAAGAGTTTTCTTTTTTAATCTCGCTTGGGAATTACAAGCTGTGTTTTAGACGGCAGCGTGTTAACACGTAGTTATCTAAAACGAATTTGTGTGCTACCTCGTTCTTCTTAATCTATTTTACTTTATTCTGCTTTTCGTTTCCGCACCACTTCACACCGCTTGCCAAGACAACCGGTAAAAATGTGGCACCACTACGTTAAAATCCTATTAAACACAGCTAAGACACAGCTAATAGGTATTCAGTGTAGTATGGCAACATCAACAGTCTGCAGGCATTTTTCTGCTTGTTTAGCAAAAAAAAATAATTATACCCAATTGTGCTTAATTTAAGCCATTTTTTGGTGTCCAATTTTATTGTGTGTGCTTATGATTCTCAATATGCTTAAACAGACAAATTTAGTATTTGTGGTAGAGTAACATCTACTGACATCCCATAATGAAAATGTTAGACACAAGAGGAAAAATTTCAAGCGCTTCTTAATCAAGCGCTTGTCGCTACATAAATTTAGAAGTGCTTACACAATGGTTTTTTGTAAGGCTGCTGCAAGAACAACATTGGTTCAAGCCCAGCGCGGGTGATTTTATTTTTGTTTTTTTTTTTTTCTTTATTTTTTATATTTGTTTTTATTTCTTATAATAATTTTTTTCAACATTTTTTTATTTCACTTTTATATTTTCCTTTCTCTTATTTATTTACTTTTGTTTATTTGAATTGAAACTGATTACACTATGATTCTATGTAAAGCTGTAGGAAGCTTCGAATGCCAAATTCTTTTTGAACAGCATTTGCTTCATTTACAAATTGAATACATCTTCATCGTATTGGGCAATGGTGTAGCAGTCTAAACAGTTTGTAAATGTAAGTAAAAATAATATGTTTCTTACTTTCACACAAACGGTCCTCGATTCAAATCCTGGTGCTGCCAATTTTTTTTTTTTTTTTTAATTTTATTAAAAGAACGCTTACCGCCGCATTACAAATTAGCGCTTCTAAAAACCTTTTTACGTAAGGCTGCGGTAAGCTTAAGTTTGCGTTCATCCTAGGACATGCAATGTTAAAAAGAAAGAATAGTTCTTGCGGAGCGCAAGCGCTTAATGGTGAAAAAGAGGCACTTCAGAAAGATTTTTGAAGCACTTCTTTTAGACAATGATTTGACATTTTTCGCATTGGACAAAAATGGACATATTGATATTTTGATAAAAGGGAAATAGGGCTTTTATGGACATATTTCTTTTTCTGATAAACGTGTGTGTCTGAAAGAAATTTTAGATCAATAGCATTCAACATAACATCGAAAAATATAAGTCAAGTCTCCGAATAAAAAGGCTTAAATAAACTTCAAGGAATAATTTGTCTCCACTTCATAAGCATAAAAAGCAAACTCTTCATTCATAGTTTGGATTTGCAACAAACCTTTCAACTTTTATCTTATGGTTTGCTTCTACCTTAATTCCTTAAAACTTATTTATTAACTTTTGTGTGCAAGCAAAAACAACTAATTCACTTAAAATCAAATAAAATTTAATTTACAATCTCTCTCTCCATCATGATACAACTATAAATGTTAACATGCTGTTCAAAAAATGCTAACTTGAAAATAAATATTTAAATGCACCCTACAGGAATGACTTCTGGACTTCGAGCAAGTATGTTTGTAGCATAAAGGATGCTTGCGTGTTCAACTCTACCACTTACCTTTGCATGTTGGTGTCGCTTTCTATGATACTTCTATGTCTTTTCCACCTCCATATGTATGTATGTACGTGACAAAGCACAGCTTCCTATGTCTGTTGATGGACTATTTTTTGTATTTTGTATTTTCCCTTTATTTCATTTCCATGCAAACTTTTAACAATAACAATGAAACCTCACAAAGGACTCATCGGCAAGGACTTTCCCTTATAAAAAACACAAAAAAAATTGCTAAAAAAATTATTGTCATTTAAGGTAAACATTAAAAAAAATGTTGAAAGGCAGCAACAAATAACTGTTGCCTTAAAAAAAATCTAATAAATAGCAACCGGAAGTCATAGTAAGTGTTGCAACCAACTGAATGAGAGGTGACCAAGCAACCGATGCTGTTGATACACTTACTTACAGTGGTTTGAAATCGTAAAAAATTCTCATAGATGAATACATTTTGCAGGCTTTAGGTTCGTAAATCTATCTCAATTTCAGGAAGAAGTCCCCCTTTAGTATCCGATTTCAATGTGAATATCAAATTTTCAAATAATTCTTTACTTTTGTCCATATTTTTTCTTAAATTTAAGACAATTATTTTAGCTACAAAATTTAATGATCCAATCAAGTTTGGTTCAATAGAAATGCGCTGAGAAAATCACTTCCGAAATCTAATAATTCAAGCCTGCATTTCAAGTGCATTTTTTAATATAAACAATTGAAAATAAAGATTATATTTGGCGCACTGTACTGAACAAAATGACGTCACAGAGCATGTATCATTCTCGTGTACAGTATCTCCGTCTGACTTGTAACTTTCGTTGGAGAAAAGCGTGAGTGAAATGTATGGTGTATTTTCTTTTCGGTCAACAAAAGTAAAGTTGCACTGCACCGCAACTCCCACGCCCATCAACATGCGATTGTACGAGTAGCTTTGGCTGGAGTGCACTTAGCCGGGAATGGGATGCTATAACAATATTTTTACTGGCTGTGCCACTGCATCAAAGTTAATTTATCTCTTTCAAGTGTTGGTTGGCAAAGTTGAGTTCACAATTTTTTTATTTGTTTTGTCCTTCGTTTTTTTTTTTTTTTGGCATTCGTTTCGTCTGTAAGCAAGTGGGCGTGGCATTTTGTCGGTTGGGAGTTTTCGTCGACTGCCATTTGTTTTCATTTTACTGTTTTTTATTGTTTTTTTTTTTTTTCCTCTGCTTTCGTGTGCTTTTTGGTATGACTTAACCCTTAAGGTGCAAGGATTACGCTTCAGTTCAGTTGGGAAAAAAATAAAACCAGAAATGTTATGTGAAATTGGTAAAGTTAAAAGATCGTAAAAAAGGATTTATCTACAATGAGCAAAAGGACTCTTGAGCACAAATAAAACGTAATGAAATAAAGTAAAACAACAACAAATAAATGAAGGTAACAACAGTAGCAGCAGCAACATCAATTTTAAGCAGTATATAATCCAGCTGGAAGACAATTTAATTCAATTGATTCGAAATGATTTAAATGTTGTGGTTGCGCCCATTGAAGTCCTTCGGAATGCATTATTTTGGAAATTTGTTTTTATGCTGCTATAATTTATGTGCACTCGGAGTGAAGAAATAGTTTTCGCTTTAATAGTTTTCGTTGAAAAATTGCAAAATGACTGTTTAATTAGTTCGATATAAATCTATCATATTTCAATTAGAAAAGAGGGGGTTGGTACTTTCAATAGTACTTTACAAGCAAAAAAAACAGTTAATAAACTAACTTCATAAGTTAGTTAGTTAGTTAGTTGCCTCGCTCACACCTAACGCAGTGGTATTGTCTCGGACGCGAATTCCCTTGTCGTGGATACCTGATATCGTATCGGGCTGCTCACGCCTAACGCAATGGCTACTTTTCTTCAACGCGTGCTCTCTAGTCCGGAGTAGCTGATATTGTATCGGGCTGCTCACACCAAATGCAATGGCTACTTTTCTTGAACGCGTGTTCTCTAGTCGTGAGTAGCTGATATCGTATCGGGCTACTCACACCTAACGCAATAGCTACTTTTCTTGAACGCGTGCTCTATAGCCAAGAGTAGCTGATATCATATCGAGGTACTCACACCTAACGCAATGGCTACTTTTCTTGTACGCGTGCTCTCTAGTCGTGAGTAGCTGATATCTATCTATACTATCTATCCTTCTGCATTTATCTCCTTTGTACTTCAGAGAGCACACCTTCGACCAACTGATTTATTATCAGGCTTGATCGTGAGGCTGTTTCCCTCCACTGACACTTAAGCCTTGAACAGCTGATTTATTATCGGGCCACCCACGTCTAATGTAGTGGTTCTCTTTCCGTCACCAAGCACTATCTCCCTATGCTACGCTCACGCTTTACGTGACTAAATACTCCTTATTCCTCTCACTACTCTGCTATTTGCTTACCCAATTCCATTTGAGACTAGATTGCACCCTCGAAAAACTTATATATTATCGGGCTACTGGTTTGTTCGTTACTTATTAAATACATACTTTGTTTCCTTGCTGCTTACCGCTTTATCTGCTTCTTCTGCTTACTGCTGCTGCTGTTGTTTGCTGGTCGCCGGCCACGCAAAAACTGTACCGATCAACTGCTGTGTATCTAAATTTATTTTCTGTTTCTGTGACAGTTACTAGATCAAACGACAGCTGCGTGTCAAAAACAGCTGTTGCGCAGTGTTGCCTTTGCATCTGGTGTTGCTAGTGTGGTTGAGATTTTGCCCTAAACTAAATGTTGGCTTATTTTTCTTGGCCAAGTACTTATTTACGATAGTAAGTCCTTATTTTAATTTATAATAATAAGATAGATTACATTTCATTTGTTTGAGTTGACTTTTCTTAAAAAATAATAATATATTATAACAAGAAACTTCGAAATGATTAGTTTCTTATATATAAATAAAATTATGATACATAATAATAAGCATTTTATACGCAGCGATAATTTGTAGGAGGAAAACGCTACTCCGCCAACTTTTCTCCTCACATGTTGAATTACGAAAAAGTTTGGCTAGGAATTTTAAGGTTAAAATATGATTTTGTTTTTAAAAATTATGGTTTAAGAAAAACTAACAAAAGAAAACCAGGTGGCAACCCCGATAGTTTTGGTACAATTTTAAAAAAGTATGATCTCTTCTGTAGATACTTTTTTCGATAAAATTCAGAAAAGGTCGTAAAATAATTGTGGACATAATTAGTCGTAAAGCAAATCTTAACTTACTATACAAATTAAATTTATTGCAGACTTGTAACACACATGTTGTTGTTGTTTTTTATTGTAATATACTTAATAAAGTTCTTATTTTTGTTGTAGTGTTGACAACATTTATGCATATTGTTGTCTACTTACTACAATTGTTAAGACTTAACTCAAATGTTGTACTCCTCTGTTTTGGCAAATTAAACATGCAAACATGTGATATTTTGTTGTTGCTGTGTTGACAATGATGATGATGTTAATAAAATGTTAAATTAGATACAAACAAATGAAACAACACAAACAATAAAATACACACATACACACACACAAGCAGACACTCAAAGTTAACTGGTAATTTCATAAACAAAATTTTACTTAGCGCATTAAAATATGCAACATTTATTTGTAACAAGAGTCAAACGCTACGAAATACTGTTGCTGACTACACTTAAATTCATGCACACTACACATTGCATGCTGCATGTATTTGTGTTTGTTTGTAATTGTGCATTTATATTGTGCCTGTGTGTTGTTTTCATGTGTTAAAATACAATAATTTATGTATATAATTCCCATCAAAATTAAAACCGCACCAAAACCAAAAGTTAATATTTGTCTTTTACATTCTAAGCCACAATTAATTTGGCATTTTGTAAACTTTTGCTGTTGTTGCTACCAATGTTTTTCATACATATATAAATTTGTGTGTGTGTATGCACTTATGTTGCTGTTGCCAATGATGTTGCTGTGGTTGCCATCATCAGCAGCAGCAGCATTTGCTGCTTACTTGCATAAGGTAAAACAAAATTTGTTTGTTTTTAAGCACATATACATATGTATTTACATATGTTAGTGAGTGTGCGTATGTGTGTGTGTTGGTATAAGTGTCATCATTAGTTGTTGTTTTTTGTTTTTATTGTTCTTGTCAGACAATGACTTTCTTGTTGCCTGCCCTGTTAGCCAGCTAAAATGTGCGTGCATGCATACGAATTTAAGTATGTGTCTGTGTCTATGTATTCAGATCTAAAATGATAGTGTTTTTGATTGTGTTCTCCTTGCAGCATGTCCTTTTATTAAATTAAAACAATTTTACCTTATTTTGAGATTTAATTGTTCTTTTTAGTTTAAGCTCTTTATGCAAATACCTGTGGTATTTAGACAAATTGCTTGAGAAAACCAAGAAGACTTATAGTCCAGTCAAATGAGAACTCAACATTTCAATTAAAATTAGTAAGCTGAGGTTTTGCACAAGATCTTGCTTTCACTTTGTTAATAACTGAGAAAAAGTCGCATTTAAGCTTCCGTTTACGTGTCAAGATTTTCGATGTCAATAGAAAGTCAATACAGACACATTGCCCAGGTTTAAACACAAAATTTTCAAAAATTTTCATTATTCAATATTAAATTTTGTAATTTCTGTTTCATACTAGCATTTTTCGGGTGCATTGCTACACCCTGTCTTGTACAGAGGTTGGGACATCACCAACTTCTTCAAGGCATATAAATTGTTCCGATGCAACTTATGTATGCCCCAAATCTCTTCTTTATGCATCAAATAGTTTCAGAAATTTGACGACATTTTTTTAAGGGAGTGGCACCGCCCATTTATTAATGGACATTATTTGTTCCAATACTCTAAATACATATACCAAACCTCATCTGTGTCTGTTAAATATTTTAAGAGATACGTGGACTGCTCGATATATTTCTGGCCTAGGCAATACTAATGTCAATAGCTAAAATCTAGCAACGCCATAATAAAGTTTATCATTTTTAACATAACCGTACTTACAACGTTTTGATGTACAAGTGCTATTTATTTTGTTTACAGTGAGTTAAGAAAATCATTTTTTCCATTGATAATTTAAGTGATTGATGAATTATGGGGTTTCCAACGAGAACAAACATTTTTACAACTTAAATCGAATGTATTGGAATGGAACTAATGCCCAAGGACGCCTCTATCTCACGGTATGTCACATGACGATCTTGCATAATCAGTTCACGCACGGCATCAATGTTCTCTGGCACATCAGACGTTTTTGGACAACCTGCACGGAATTCGTCTTTGAGCGAGCGTCGGCCACGATTGAATTCATTAAACCAGTTTTTCGCAGTGCTACAGGATGGTGCTTTAACGTCATACAAAGATTTAAGTTCATCGATGCACTCTTGTCATGATAATCCACGTGGAAAGTTGTGAAAAATGATATCACGAAAATGTTCACGAGTTAAATCCATTTTTTTGCCAAATTGATTTTTTCAATTCACTGTAAACAACACAAATTATGGTCGTACCTCAAAACGTTCTAAGTACGTTTATGCAAAAAATATCAAACTTTCCAATAGAAATGTCAGATTGCACCTGGCAACACTTAGTGTTGCCTAGGCCAGAAATAAGTATATCGAGCAGCCTACGTATGATGAATTCATTTCTTTGTGGGTGGTGCCCACTTTTTGTATGAGATATTTGTTCTAATTCAATTTATACATAAACCAAATTTCAATTATATGCGTCAAGTATTTTCAGAGATATAACGAATTGATTTTTAGGGGGCGTGGTACCGCGAAAAAAATTGTTGCAAACATGTGTTAAGGGTGATATGGCACCACCATGGTTTTTGAGAAGTTTGTTGCATGTTTTCGTGTAAGATAGTCTTATATTTTCATCCAATGCAGCTATCAGATTTATCTTAGAATAAAATATTTTTTTCATCTTCATCTGAATAGCTTAGCTGGTAACCACCTAACGCTTATAAGTACTCTTCTTTTGAACCATCATACATTGCATTGGCTGTGTTTTCCACTTCAAGTTTTTTCATTTTCTGCTGAACATTATCAGAAGACTATAGAATTCTTGACTTTTTTTTTGTAATTGCTTAGAGCTTTTCAAAGTTGGTACAGATAAGATTTTACTCAACATCATTTCTGACGTGATTTCACGTATATTCAAGTTTGCTAAAATATAACAGAAAAACTCAAATTGAACAGGTAAAATGAAAAAGAAACATTCAACCATTGACTGAAATTCTGTAATTCTGGAGTGACTGTAAGTTCAAGCGCTTCATGTGCGTACTCCCAAATATTTTATAACATACAAAGAGAGAAATGGCACCCAAACCATATCATACTCAGTATTTGGGTGCCACGATACAAATAAACACGTTCGCTCCCTCTCATGCTCATCCGAAATCAGATCTGTTTGTTTTGATGTATGTACCACAAAACTGTATCAAATACATACTTATATGCAAAAAACAAAACTCTGTTTACAGTCGAAATTTTTTTCTTAAATACCGCACACAAGTAATTATAGTAACTATAGCCAAACGATTTACCCACCATGAGGTGTCTCGCGTAATTGAATTAAACGGTGTCCATATATGAATACTATAAAAGCTGCAAGCATTAAAATTTAAAGGGGTGCCATGTCATCTCGGGGTTACCAATTCTCCTGGGCTTAAAAATTTAATTTGCTGTACCCAGCATTCCAAAATTTTTCATCCAATGCAAATAAGCACCATGTAAATTTTGGTTCATTTTGGAGATCATATGATAGATCCCAAACCATTATTAAAACCAAAAAGTGCTCCAAAATATGGAAATTTTTTTTGTTTTAAAATTTAAACTGTTCAACTTCTGACATGGATTTTAAGTCGCTTAATTCGAATCTGCAATAAGCTGTGTCGCTTTGAATTCCGATCTCAGCAAATAAATGTTTTTAATTCAAATTAAAAATTAAATTTTAAAATATTGCTTAAATTACTATAAACATATCTCTATTTTCTATTAGTAAGTATTTATAACTTTTTTCCTTTTCTTCTCATTTCAGTGAAAAGAAGAAAACAAACAGCAAAACCTGATAACTTTTGGAACCCAACTCCAAATCAAAACAACCACATAAATGCGCCATTAAAGGAAACACCTGTAGCAGCGGAAGTGTCGGTAGACTTATTTTCTTAAGTAGTATAGATACAGTACATATGTGTGTTTGTGCGTGCTTAGCTTTTTTAAGTAAATAACAATTACTTGATGATCCCACCATACCGTCGTACTTTCACACAACGTCGTTTAAAGCATTTATCATCTTTTGGTAAGCGAACACACAAACAATTTAATTATCCTGTTTTCTAAATGATATCCTCAAAAAAAAAAAATTAAATACCTAAGGTAAATGGTAAGGGAATGTAATGTACAATGCCATGAAAAGAAATAGCAAAGGGAAGTCGAAATTAAGGTGTAGGAACTTTGACGTTGTGTTAAGGACACCAACACACCACTGCTTTCTTTGTTCAACAGCTTTTCTTTGTATTTCGATGGCATAATGAAAAGGCCATAAATATTTTGAGGCAACAAGGAAGTTCATAACTGGCTGGGTGTGAGTGCGTCTAAGAAATTAAGGCGTGATGTGATGTGGAAATTTGTTTTGAAAACCGATTACTTTAAATGATTGAAGGGTGATTAAAATTTTTTATTTATGTAGTGAAATTGAAATTGAAATTGAAATTGAAATTGAAATTGAAATTGAAATTGAAATTGAAATTGAAATTGAAATTGAAATTGAAATTGAAATTGAAATTGAAATTGAAATTGAAATTGAAATTGAAATTGAAATTGAAATTGAAATTGAAATTGAAATTGAAATTGAAATTGAAATTGAAATTGAAATTGAAATTGAAATTGAAATTGAAATTGAAATTGAAATTGAAATTGAAATTGAAATTGAAATTGAAATTGAAATTGAAATTGAAATTGAAATTGAAATTGAAATTGAAATTGAAATTGAAATTGAAATTGAGGATGATATTAAATGATATTAAGAAAATGAATTTTACGCAGGCAGCATACTGATTTCTTTCTCATGCATAGGAGTAAAGCTCAATATCATATATTTACATATTGAGTATTTCCGAATAACCCACTTACATTAGGTCTACATCACCAAGACTTCTTATACTTTAATGCAACCGCAAAAGAAATAACGCAAAGCCCATTGTTTTGCCATCAACTGCCTTCATACTTTATCTCATAATCAAATGCACGCCTCACGCCCGCAAATCATCATCAACACTCTAAGGATATGCGGACAGGACTGCCTGTTTGTTGGCTTCCCAGCTTCCCAGCTTTTTATGTTTGTTTTCGTAAATATTTTCTTGGTTTTTTTTTTTTTTTCTTCGACCAAAAAATATGTGCCAAACAATGCGTTACAAAATGGTGGCACCATCATTGTCATTTATTATTTCCGCCTATTTGAATGCAACAAACCAACAAAAAAGTGAAAGAAAATAACATAACGCGGACAAATTTTATTGTTTAACAATGCGAACAAAATGTTAATGAAAAATTATGTTAATGAAGTGCAAATGTTTCATGTTGAAATTTTCTATTTTGTTTCGAATTCAATAGAAAAAATTAAAAATCAAAACAGCGCACTCAACTTGAATTTAATACAAAATGGGGTACATTATGAATGATATTGTGAATTATGTGCTTTGAAAATTAACACCATAATTATGGGGTTTATTAGACGCCATTGTTGGGTATCATTGTTGATACAACTAATTTAATTAATTTACACAAACATTAGCCACAATAAATACATAATTAGATTTTGTAGTGACATTTTTATTAATTTATAATTGTTTAAGGAATTTTTTCGTTTTTAAATATTTGAGTTTGATTTTATGTACATAAAGTACAACATACTTGAAAACTTTCCAACATTTATAAAAGCGTTAATTTTTGGCATTTTTATCAAAAACTTCCCTTGAAAAATTGCTATCAACATCATTAACATTATTTCAGACATACATAGTAGCCATGACTGTCTCAACTTACTGCTCCTACTCCTGGCAGATTTGCAGCACCATAAATGACTGCATTTTTACAAGATTTTTTTTTTTTTTTTCCTTTATTTTTTGTCTTATTTAACTTCCGTTTTGTTTTACGCTTGTTACGCTACAACTTGAAAAAATGTCCTTTTTTTCTTGAAAAATAAAAGAAAGAAAAAAACTATTTTCCTGCTTAAGTTTAATCCTAAAGTCAAACCTTCCAATTTAAACTCAATTTGGTAAACTAGCGTGCTCCTTGCGCGCATCTGTCATGCTATTGCTTTCTTCTCATTTCTTTTTTGTCTCTACTTTTGCTACCTTGTCATGGTTCTGTCCGTAGATACACAATGTCGCGATGTCGTCGTCTTCGTCGCTGCATGCAGGTGGCAAATGATGCAAGAAGGCAGGCAACATCACCTTTCCTGATGCCGTGCAATTTTAAGTTAATCTCGTTAGATTGCATTAAATGAAAATAAACGTTACAACATTGCTTTTTTAAAGCAGTAAGATGAAAGGAAGGGACAAAACATTTTTAAATTTCTTAAATTTTAAAAGAATCGTAAACTGTGTAATCGATTTGTTTCAGTGAAATAAATGCTTATTTGATATGGAATAATTAAGTATTTATTTGAATCGAACATATTATTATGAAATTTAGAAGTTCAATAACTATACGTGTATCGTAACTTAATTAAAATCATAAAAATGTTGTAATACATTTAAAATGCCTTTATTTTAAATCACTTTACATATATAAATCTTCACTTCTCAAATCACATTTTTGTAATTAACATTTCTTTTAATAGTCAATACTTTAGCCCAAATGCGCTGCAATCAAACTAAGACTGAACTGCTTTCCATGCGTCGCATTCTAGACCACTGCGCATAAAGCACTTTTTAGTATTTTTCTTCTTCAATCTAAGGGAAAATTTACAAATTAATCGAATTTTTTCTCAGCTTAAAAGTATGCCTCGAATTTTTTTCAAATACTGCTCTGTCATCGAAAGGAAATATTGAAGTATGTTGCGAAAAATTCCAAAGCATACTTTCAGGCTGCGAAATTAATATGTAGAATTTTGCTTTTAACAAAATATAAATTAAAAGATTTTTTGCCACGCCCATCACTCGACTTTTCAAAACAAAATAACTTCCTCTATCTATAGACAACAACAACAGTGACAATTGTCAGTTTCAGTTACTTGAATCCTTGGCTATCTATCGCCTGCAAAAGTGTTTTACATTATCACGAATTTTATAGCTGGAGGGTGAACTTTGCCACTCACGCGGATACAAAAGCACAAACGAACGGCACAATTCAACTAATACAAATACATACAATCAAATATACTTACATAAATACATACGTGTGCAAGCACATAATTTGTTAATGATATTTAAATAATCAACAACGTCACCAGCAATAGGCAGTGTTGAAAGCAACAACAATAATAGGCAGAACCACAATAACAGAACGAACAGCAATAGCATAATCAAGGTCTCACTGTACACATGCATACATAATATACATATAATAAACGTAATCAGGATTCAACATCAGCATCAGTATTCATGATACTAATTGTTGTTGCTATTGTTGTTGTCGTTGTTGTTGCTATGTCGGCAGAAGCAAATTGGAAGCAACAGCAGCAACAACAACAAACACTGAATTGGAACAAGTGCCGACAACAACTGCACACTTGGGACCATTGATGGTGGGCAACACTTCTGGCAAAAGCAAAATCTATCTATGTTTCCCTTGTGTGAATCGCGAATTTCCCCCATTTAAGTAGGAGAAAACCTGTTGGTCGGGCATGAAATTCCTGCATAAAGTATGCATGGCTGTGTCGTAATATTGCCGAACTTCACATAAGTGTTGCACGGCGGCAATCTAGCGTTAGCTACCCAGTAGGAAGTGATAAAAAATAGTCCTGTGCTAAATTACTTATTTTTGCTTGTTAGGCTAGTTTTTAGAATTAAGAAAATGGTTAAATTTTTGTTGAACTAATATTAGAAAATGATTGGGATCCAGTCGCTAAATGTCATCGTGGCCTATATCTTTGCGAAACAAAGTCTGTACCTTGCTAGATGGTCACAGTTTAGAAAATATCTTATTCTGTTTCCTTTTCTTCATAACAGAATCATAAATTCATCCTAATGGACTAATTCCATGTTGGAGAAATCAATACATCCAAAGTATTAATTGGTAACTCACAGTGTTTTTCACTATAATATAAGTGCTTAGGTTGTAACTTCAAAAATAGCTCCCAGCCCTCAAAAATTCCAATTTTACACTACAAAATGGCTTACATTTTGTTAGAAAAAAGTTAACCTGATGTTGTGGGTTTGACAACATTGAGTTGTAAAAATAATATCCATCAAAAAACCAATTATTTTGGCTCATAATGTGTATGACATTATTTTGACCCTCACTTGACTTCCACCCATTTACGTATAACATCTGCCGATTTAAATGTAAACTTATATTTAATGTTTATTTGATGTAAAAAAAGAGAGATTACCAGAATTTATACTTGAGTAAATTATCTTATTGGAGTTGCAGAAGATTAACATAATTAACACCAGAGTAAATGAACTGGCACCCAACGTGTGGTTCAAATGCACGACATTGAAACTCTACGGTTTTTAATTATTTTCACTTTGTACTTTACTTTGGCTATTATTTTGGATTACTCCTTCTCTAGCTATGATCCTATCACGGAAGAAAATGTAGCTATATTTATAAATTATGAACTGGCCGTACCAAATGGCCTAAGTACCAGTACGAAGCAAAAATATTGTCATAATATGATTTGGGTGACATTTTGTTAGAAATGATTAAAATTGTTATTTTCACGAAATATTTACTTGGTGGTGTATAATTGATGGCATTTTGTTGAAAAAATGATACCGGTCAAATATTTGATTATTATGGCACATAATATCTATGACATTACTTTTGCCTCGTAATGGTACTTAAGCCCTTTAGTACGGCCAATCCTCAATTAAAAAAATTTAAAAAAAAAATCGAAAAAACTGAAAAAACTGAAAAATATAAAACAAGTAGTCACCTTTAAATTGATTTCCTACAAGCAAACTAAGCAAAAATGTTTGCATGCATGTACATTAGAACGGGTGGAAATTTAGATGCATCATTTTATTTTCATTCTGAATAAACCAATGGAGCACTTTTGATTCTACTGAAGACTTATTTTCGCTAAAAAAAACAGGTTTTTGGTCATAACATAACATAAATCAATTTTTTTACGTTTTTCAATAACGAGGTCGGAAAAAGGATTTTTGGAATATGGCCTATAAACGGCATAATTTTCTCCGATGAAGATTTTGGTGCTGCATTTGTTACCAATCAACCTGAAACAATACCTCAAGGATCCGAGCTTGTAATTGATGAAAATTCGCTAGCACAAGCACTTTCCGCGACAGCAGAAATGACTCCAGAAATCGTCAGACCATTTCTAAAAGCTGGTCCAAGAAAGAATCAAAATCGACGAAAACGAGGAAAGTCATCAATTCTTACCGAAATACCTGACAAGACAAATGAAGAAACGATTAAAAGAAAAGATTCACCTCCAAAAAAAAAAAAACACCTTAAGAAACAAATTAAAAAAAAAGTTAATTTTTTATTTGTATTACATCATTATTTTTTTGAATAAACATGTATCTGAACTCTTTCTTAACGTTTTTTTATGAATTATCAAGTTTCTTATGGTGTCCTTATGGGGTCCACATCAGCCCCCAGTTAAATCAATGGTAGTCCACACTAGTCCCGTATAAGGGGCTACTGTGGACAAATGTAAGCTCTTTTTAAAATAATTTAATATTGCATTTATGAAAATAAAAAATCATAACTATTGATGCAATTATGAAGGCAAAAGGTATTAGTAATCGCTAAAAATTAATTTATTACAAAAATGATATATATACATATATAATTTTATAATTATATAAAAACTGTCCACACTCCCTTACACTTTTCGTTAGATGCTTTGCTTTGAGTAAAAAATCGTTTTTTTGACCGCGTAATTGAAAAACATTAAAAAATCTATTTTGGGATGCGAATTTATCTATATCCCCAAAAAAATTTATAACTTTTAAGCTCCAAAATTCTTTGTTTCTAAAGCACTATTGGTATCCATTTTCTAATGAAAAAAGTTATGACCAAAAAACATTATTTTTTAGGTAAAATGAGCCTTCAGTAGAATCAAAAGTGCTCCATTGGTTTTTCTCGAAATGAAACAAATTAAGCAGCTATCGTATTTAAGAGTCCTCACTTTTGAGTCGATTTCGGGATGATTTTATTTTGCTTCGAACAAAAGCGACCCGGTCTAATGTACATATATATTTTGATGCGAATTTGTATGCATTCGCCTACTGCCTTAAGCCATGACAATAGACAGTCGCCTATAACATTTATATAGTGCCAAAATTAATTTTGCTTATTTTCGGTTATTCGATTTTAATGAAATTAAATTAATTCGATTCGATTCGATTCGAAACGAATCGCAATCGAAATCTCAATGGCATTAGCAAACGCAAAACGTAACACGATGTCGTCAACGCATTACACAGCTCAGCGCGGGAGAACGCATCACCGGATGAAGTCATTCGAAATATTCGTGTGTTGTTGTCTGTCTATGGACGCGTATGATGATGATGAGATGCGTGCCTAGGGGTGTTAGAAGCTTTGGAATTTATTTGGTAAAACGATGATACGCGCGCGCGGTTTATTGAAGTATGCTGCAGGCATTTGAAGTGACGGGGTCGATATGACTATTTTGCGGTTATTGGGTAAACGCTGCTGTTCGGAGCGAGGGCATGGCTTTAAGTCTGCAGTGTGATATAATTTTTTGTTGCCTATTTTTTTTATAAATTTTTAAGTTTTATTCATTACCAATTTTAGCACACAAAAAGAAATTGTTCTAAAAATGATTTGCACTATTTTTTTCTTCATTTGTCATCTCCATTAACTTTGCCCAGATACGACAAATGCCATTGCACTGCTATCAAATACAGCACTGCTACCACTGCATATTTGTGGTTTAAGCCCAGTTAAATGACTTCAATTAGTGCAAAAAGTCCAATTCAAATGTTGTCAGTATGAAGCTATGACTAAAGCAAAATTGTAGCGACAAGTCAACAATGAAAAAAATTTCAAAAATGTGGTAGCAGCATCAATACTTACAACAACAACGTAAATTTAAGCGTCATATATGCACAACAACGAGAAAAAAACACAAAAACATTGCCAATAATCAGCCAATGATGCAAACAATATGTTCAGCAATTTGTCGGCAACATTGACCAAAAGCAAGTGTAGTGACACAGCAGCTACATGTAGCAGCAACAATAACAGCAACAACAACAAAAACAACTGTTGCAATAACAGCATTGCAATTTCCGAAATCCGGAATCAACGAATTGCGAATTAATGAATTGCAATGATTTTTTATTGCCAACACATACATAGCGGTCGCTCGCTTGCATGTTGTGTAAATGTAATTGTGTCTGTGTATTGGCAGCCATGTGAGTGTGCATGCTTATGAATTGAACAAATACTCAGTAATAACAGCAGCAACAACAACAACTACAAAGCATGGTCAACAGCCGTTAACTGATTCTGTTCAATTAACGCACAAATAATTTCAATGCAAATAAATGAAAAATTATTGTTTTTTTTTTCGCTATTGTTGTTGTTGCTGTTGTTGTTGTTGTTGTTGCTGTTGTTGTTGGTAATATTATACCAAAATTTAGACATACTTACTTTTGTCAATTTGTGACAAAACATACATTTTTAATGTAACAACATTAAAGCATTTTAACATGGGAAATTGTTTATAGCATACTTTTTGGGATGCATTGCATTAAAAGTGAAAATTCAATAAAATTTAATTGTTAAATCATTCTAAATTCTACAAAATTTAATTAACAGTAATTTAAATTTGTTGGCATTAATTTTTAGCACAAGAGTTACATGTTTTATTTTAAAAAATATTACAAAAAATTCTTTAATATGGCAAGCCCGGGAGATATGGCACCCTTTTTGATGAACTGCTATAAAACCGTATTTAAAAAAGATTTTTAAGGGAAATAAAAGCAAAATTTATCCTTTTTTTTAAAGTAAAAGAAATATAGTTCTCCTGCAACTTAAACAAAAATTATTGCAAATATGTTTTCTTTTCAATTAAAAGAAAATGCTATAACTAGCACTATAAGACTATATGTCGTATGGCACCCCAAGTGCCTTTTTAAGTTTTGATTGTTGCATTTTTTCGTATGAGATGCACATGTTTTATGTGATCACATGCGGCACATTACACATTGGATTCAATCATCTGGCTTAGTGTTTTGTGCCTAGTCTTTGTCACATTCAACGCAACCTTCAGATTCATCTTGGAAATAAATATATTCTTCACCTTCATCAGAGGAAGCACAACTGATAACCACGTATTGGCTATAAGACCTCTGCTTTGGAACCACAGTACGTTTAAGTTTTCTTTTTCTTCTGGACCACATTATTAAACGACGTTAGAGTCCTTACCATTCATTTACTTGTGTTTGGCTTAGAGTTTTTTGAAGTCGTTGGTACTGGGGAGATTTTACACCTATTCTGGCGTTATGTCACTTGTATTCAGGGTATTCAGAGAGCAAATACCACAAACTACTCAAGTCAAAATGAAAAAAATGATCATTGAATGTCCTACCAGAGTAAAATTCTACGAATCTGGAGTGTCCAAATGTCTTATAACGTGCAAATAGAGAAATGGCACCCAAACCATATTACCCTCAGTATTTTGGTTTATATGAAATAAAAAAACCACGAAACGAACAAAAAATGTTTACTTGTACTCGTATTCATCCAAAAACGAATGCACTATTTTACTATACCAAATACTCATCATTCTGCTGCCTCTCAAAACATATGCGCAAAACAATCAGCCGTTTACATTCGGAATTTTTTAAAAAAATCCTTTATAGCAACTGCAGCTAAACGATCTATTTACCATGAAGTCTTTCACTCAACTAACTTAAATTTTGTCTATATTTGAATGCTACAAAAGCTGCGATTATAGAAAAAGCTGCCGTTTCTCCCGAGCTTACTCTAATTCATCTGGTGATGGAACCTATGGTATGCTTTCAAACCTGACGAAAACAAAACTTTCAATAAAATTCTTTTGGATTTTTTCTTAGCCATTTTGCACAAATCAATAATATCATCTGATCCATGCTTGTTGTTAGCAAGCAATCTTTCAGAATTGCCTATAAAGTTCAGATTTTTACAAGTACGATCTTATAACTAATTAAGAAAAATACAATATTATACAATTTCCAATATTCAAATGCAATAAATTAAATTATTTCAACAAAAGCGGAACGTAACGTAATTGCATCATTTAAAAGCACAGCAACACATGTGCCAAATAACAATAAATTACCCACACCACCAGCTTTACAGCCTCAGCTCAGCGCGATATCTTATCACAGAGCGCATTAGAGCTTAAACTGTTTACTTTAAAAGCAACTGAAATTTAAAGCGTAAAAACTGTCAACAAACAAATAGATCTTGATTATCCTTTCGAAAGGTAAAACGTGAGCAGACACGGTCACCCAACAAAACAGCACGAGAGAGAGCAAAATGTGCAAAGCAATTTGCCTATGAAGCTGAACAAGGAAGACAGCAGCAACAGCAGTAGCAGCAAAAGCAAGCCGTCGTTGTCATGATAAACGATTATTGAGATTTATATCTTAAAGAAGCATCGCTACGCTTTGTCTGTGTGTTACTTTTTGCGTTTTCTTGCTTGACGCCCACAAAGACATGCATTTAAACATAAGGACGAAAAGTAAACAGACAGAGTTGCCATGGCATGAAAATGCAAAAACAAAAAAAAAATAAATTCTGGCAACATACTAAGGAATCCCCAACCGCCCTTAGAACAGCGCCGAATGGATGATTTGACAAAAAAAATAACACAATCAGTAGAGAGTGTTGCTGCAACACCCGACCAACATTTCAATGTTGCCCTTGCTGCCACATGTGCAACACCGTAGCGCATAACTGATTTGAATTTTTTACTTCAAACATTGTTGTTGTTATTTCTGTTGTTGTCTACAAGTGCAAACCAAAATCTTACAACTACAACATACGAAAAACCAAAGTAGGGATCAAGTGAATTTTCCTCTTTAAAAGATTTTCACTACTTCTATTACCTGTGGCACATATGATTTTCTCTTTCCTCAACACACACACACTTGTGTGTTTGGTGCAGCAGCAAAGAAGTGAAAACAATAACAATAAAAAATACGTCGTCATCATCTAAAGTAAACAAAATTACAGACATGGCCCTTGAAGATTGGTTGCAGCAGCCCAAAGCAAAAATGTTTGTAAGATGTAACAAAATTTTCTTGCGCGAATGTAAAGTGATATGTTATTGTCCAGTTAATAATATTTTCTCGTTGATCTTTACATATGCTTCATATGCCCTCGAACAGTTTCAGCTATGTTACGAATTTTATAAAATAGAGGGGCGTGGCATCACCCATTTTTTCGGCCTATAACCTTCTGCTGATCGATTCTAAAACACTGTTTAGATTGTATCGTAATCAGTTGAATAATTTTTAAGTTCGTAAACGACATGCAAATCAAACGGGCACAAAAAATTGCATTTTCATACATAAAAATAACAAAAAGCATACTGAAACTCTACAAATTTTGATGATAATTTTAGTGGAAAATATAAACGAATATAAACTACTGAAAAATATTATATAAAATATATATTAAATGCCTTAAATTGCTATAAACTACAGAGCAGCATATTCAATGTGGCTTTTAGAGCAAAGTACAAATTTGAAACCTTACAAATGTTAAAAAAAAAACAAAACAACGAAACTCTCCAGATTTTTACAAAATTTCACAAAATCAGACGCAATTGCAACATCTAAATAATTTATATCGATTGTTCATAAAAAAAGACACATCTAATACACTGAGATGAGCCATCAAAGCAGGTTGCACTTTACGCTAACTGCATTTGACAGCACAGTGATTATAACATCAATAAATACTTTCAGTCACGATTTATAGCATACATCCAAAAACTAATACCGATTTTCGCACTAAAATGGTATAAGATCGCAAAAACTCCAATGAAACTCTACAAATGTCGTTTATGCTAATACTAGAAAATATTAAGAAAATCTTAAAAATACTTTATGGAAAATGAGACTTCATTTATATTTCATAATAATTGCCTAAATACTTTCATAGAATCTTTCATACTCCGACTATTTCAGCTGTCATTTTGTTTTTTGTAAAATTTTACATTTCACCCACAAAAAAAAATTAGCTACAAAAAAAAACTGCTATCCCTCAGTTTTAACTTTAATGTTTTATTGATTTTTATTACCGCTTTAAATCTTCCACTCTACTCAACATCTATATTCTATTCTTTTGCCTTTCATAGCAGTCTAGTAGTAAGGCTAAGACGCATATTATTATAATAATAATCATGAAAGTTCATGTGTAATATTGTGCAAGTATTGCATGCAAAATAAATATGTATATGACACTATGTGTTAGTGCTGGCTAGTGTAACTGCTTCCACTTGATTTTAAGTTGGATTTTAGTTTACGAAAAATTGAAAAAATTCACTATAGGGCATAGTGGAGAAAAAAGCTCAACTTTAGCATTACCAACAACAACAAGTTGAAGCCCAGACCAATGCAAACTTTCTTAGTATCCATTCATTCAAGCTTCAGAAAGCAGCCAGCGGCAGTCGCATGTCAAAAAAGAAGTCAACACAATTTCTTATATGTGCAAGTAAAGTCAGACCAAGAATGCAACAGGCAGCCAGAATGCAGCAAAAAAAAACTCTAAGAGAGGAGGGTATACTGGGTTGACATCATGATATATAACAATTGATTGATTTTATTTGACCTTGTGAATTTACATACTGGTACACATCATTATTATTTTTTAAGGAGTTTAAGCTCACAATCAGAATCATAAAGAATCATTCTCTTTTACAGTAAATAGTACTTAAAAAAATTTTTAGTGTAAGCTAAACTCATAAAAACAACTTTTACGCACTGTAACCCAACCTCAACTAAACTGCCAAATATGAACAGCGCCTTTTTTACTAGCTTATGACGATAATTGGCAGCCTCTTGAAGGTTCTAATAACAGTTTACATATAATTACATTATTTATCTTAATTTCAAAAATACATTGCATGCTTTTAGGCTTATATTATTTTACACTATTAACAGCCTTTTGAAGGTTCTAGCAACAGTTAAATAGTTTTAAAATAAAAAACGCATTGCATGCTTCTAGGCATATTTAATTTTACACTTCTAGCATCATCTTGAAGGTTCTAGCAACAGCTAAATAATAACTCATTCACCTCTATCATAAAATTCATTGCATGCCTTAAGGCTTGTATTACACAGGCCCACAAAAAAAAAGTACCATGCGCGAAAGATCAGACCACCTGAACTTTATGTTTTCGGGGTCGCTGAATCCGAATATGGTGCCAGAATAGCGAAGTTGGTTCGCGTTTTTTCAGAAATCAAGAATAATGCTGAAAATTAGAGATTTTTTCTGAAAAAACGCGAACCAACTTCGCTAATCTGACACTATATTCGGGTTCAGCGACCCCGAAAACATAAAGTTCCGTTGGTCTGATCTTTCGCGCAAGGTACTTTTTTTTTTGTTTGATCTGTGCACAGGACTACAAAAAAAATTCCCTGCGCGAACGATCAGACCACCTGAACTTTATGTTTTCGGGGTCGCTGAGTCCGAATATGGTGTCAGAATAGCGGAGTTGGTTCGAACATAAAGTTCAGGTGGTCTGATCTTTCGCGCAAGGTATTTTTTTTTTTGTGGGGCTGTGTTATTTTACGCTTTCAGCAGCCTCTTAAAGGTTCTAGCAACAGCTTAATAGTAAATCGTATATCTTTATACTAAAAATGCATTGCAAACTTTAAAGCTTATTTTTATTTTTGACTTTAGCACAGTGGAGGCCATCAAAATTATTCCTTCTGTATATTAAGACTGCATTATTTTGCATTTCAGTCAAGGTATCTTCAATATGAAGAAGTAAATATCGCGTAAACGATATTTTGCACCAGTTTTGTAGAGAAATTTACAATTAAGCAACACTTTTTGGGGAAAATAGCATCAAGTTAATAAATAAAGCACGGTTACAAAGCTTGCAAAACATTCAAATTAAAAAACAAAAAACTAAAACTGTGAAAATACCATGAATCTGAAGAACCACTGTAGAAATGTTTCAAAAGATTGGGCAAATCCTAGGATGCCTCCCATGCCAATACTGCCAACGTCACTGCTGCTGCCACTGCTGCTCACCACTGACGATGCATGTTGGCGGCGTCTGTGATTACAGTGAACGACATTTCTGTAAGAAAAAGAAGCGCTTAAAGGATTTCATGGCATTGAGACACAAGCAACAGCATAAAACCAACAACATTACGAAAGAAGAAGAAGAAGAAAACAACAAAAACAACGTTAGCATGCAGAAAGAAAAAATCCAGGATAAGACAACAACAAAAACACAATATTTTTTAAGGAAATAAAGAAAAGCTCTAACAAATAAAGTAAAGAGAGAAAAAAAAAATGACGCTCAAGTGCAGTTGAAAAGAAAATTGCTAGAAAATTAAACAACAAGGATGTTGAAGACTAAACAAACACACACACACGCACAAGTGCTTACACGCAGACACCTAAATATGGTATGTGGGGTGTGGGAAAAAAAACCTTAATCATTTTATTGAGCGCTTGCATTTGTTTAAACATTTTTTGACATCTTTTAGATTTTGGTTTTTTTTGTTTCTTTTTTTGCAGTTTAAGCTCCGGGATTTTTATTTTTTCCTTTTTCTTGATAATGAAATTGTGCGGAAGTTGGTTGACAGACAACTTCAAAGTGTCATCACTTAAGTGTAGCTGACAAAAAAAAAAGTTGGGTGAAGTGAAGCTGCTCAGAACTTGCAGCTACTGATTGTGGCAAAGGTAACTCGATTGGCAATTTTAGAATTAAATTTACTGGCGGATAGAGTTGACAACATCTTGAAGGCTTTTGAGAGCAGACACAGTTTACTTTTTCTTAAAAATTTTGGTTTTTTTTTTCGTTGAGAATTAAACTTAGGAACAGTTTGCAATCGCTGCAACATATTTAAAAATATCATTTAAATTTTTCTCCTTTGTTCCTGTTTAAAAAAGTCAGAAATTATAAAAAAAATTGTTTCTAAAAGCAAGCAATTCTATTCAAAATGGCATTGTTGATTGAATTATCACCAAACACAATTGAATGTCTGCTTTAATTACTTTTTTAATATTTTAGAAGATATATGGAGCTTACGAGGCACATCTTCTAGAAATGTAAATGTAATATTAACAGTAACCAACCAAATTTGCTTCTCTGGTTGCTAACTTTAACCTTAATACAATGCAATCAAATCAAGAATGAACCACCACCTTGGCAACAACTGCCAGTCTGTCGAGGATTCTAGCATTAACAAATCATTATTTTCACCAAATAAATTTATAGCGTAGTTGTTCGCTTTATTGTGTTAGGAATGTATTGCGTGATTTTAGGCTTTCCTAAATTTGCATTCAGCACAGTGGAGACCATAAAAATCGATATTTTTACTTTTTTCAATTAGCCAGTCGGAAAATCAATTTTACACTCAAAAGAAAGGCATCTTACGAAAAATGTTTATGGGACAACAAGTGCTTAGAGTTAGTTGTCCAAAAACTATGTGTGAATTTTTTTAAAATTTTTGCAACTTTTTTAATTTTTTTTTTTTTTTGTTTTTTTGCTTTGACCAAATTTTAAAAATTATGAAATGTCTCAAAAATTCGAAAAAAAAATCACACATATTTTTGAGTTGATTCTTAGCATTTTTTGCCATACACACATTTTTCGTAAGATGTTTTTCTTTTAAGTTAAATAGCGTTTTTCCGACTGCGTAGTTGAAAAACTTAAAAAACCGATTTTTTAAACCGAATATTACCTATACTTCAAAAAAAAACGTATAATTTTTTAACGCCAAAGAACACAATCTTTTTTTTTTTTGCATGCAAATTTGGGCACTCATTCTATGAAAAAAAAAAGTTATGAGCAAAAACATGTATTTTTGCCAAAATGGGCCTTCAGGATAATCAAAAGTGCTCCTCAAGTTTTTCTCGCAACCAAAAAAAAACTGTGTAGACATCGTTTTTAAGAGTCCTTCAAATTTTAAGGATGATGTCGGGAAGAATATAAATTTCGACCCTATCTAATATACATTAAAGTGTGTCGCCAAAAAAAAAAAAAAAAGGAAGGGCTATACGTTAAATGGGTGCCAAGTTTGAAATTTGCAATTTGTCGCTATTTCTTAAATCAATGTCCTCAAAGTTGATCCCTACCCAAAATATTTTTTTAAAAGTTAATAAGCCAAGAAATATATTTCAATGGTAACTAAAAAACAATTTTTTTTTTTTTTGTTTTGTAGTCGACCTACTTTAATGTATACTAGAATCGCCCAGTGGTCGAAATTTGACCACAAATGTGTTAAATATTTTTGGTACTTTTTGGCAACTTTTAGTACTTTTTTTACTATTGTATTTGGTACCTACTAAATAGAAAAGCTCGTTTATCATCTCTGGTATAATACAAGCGAAATATAAACAAAACAAAAAACATGAACTCAGTGCAATGCTTTTTGTCTTTCTCTTTGTGCTGTATCCTTTTTTGAGCTCTGTGCGACCGTGTATATTGTTGTTGTTTATATTGAAAACTTTATATTTTACCTGGATTAAAGTCAAAATATTAACATAATTTTAGCTTTGTGCACATCTGCACACAAATACCTTTCTAATGGTGTATAGTTTAAAGTCGTACTCTATTTTTAACATAGTAAACAAAGATGGACAAATTTTTGTCTTGCGAATTAATACTAAAGTGGCAAGTATTTTTTAAGTTATTTTAATGTGAAAACAAAAATATCCATTAATTCATTTTCTTCGGACCAAAAACTTCTGAGTTTACCAATTATTGTTATTGTTCCATATTTGTATGTATGAGTAAAATGTTCAGGTACCTTTTGTCTCAATAAATACCTTGAACTTAAACATTCTGTATGTAAAAATACGGTCAAAAAATATCTTCTAAAATAATAACATTCTTAAAATTTGCTGCGCCAAACAAATGATACAAAAAAAACAAATAGAAAACAAAAACAAATCAGAAAAGTCCTCCAAAGTAACAAAGAACTTTTAATATTCGCAAATATGAAAACTGTAAACTTTTTGTATTTCAATTTGCATGCAACTCCGACAATTTGTTTCTTTCCTGGATATCATAACACAATCTGGTAACTGATAACTCGCGCATCGTGTTAGCCTGCAGCGTGCGAATCTTTTGCCAACTTGCTGCAGCGGTGCATTGAGTGTCAAAAAGTTTTGCACTCAGCGTGATTTACTATCAGACACCAACGACGACGGGGACGACCACTGACGCAAAAGTTTATTTCGGCGGCAACACTTCACCTGAAGTCGCTTGAGGAGAATGTAGTGGATACGTGGTGTTTGTCGGCTGGCTGGCTGGCTGGCTGGCAACAACAGAAACGGATATGGCAAAAGCATGCTGTTATATCCTGCGGTCATACGCAAGGATAATCATAATAATGGTAACATAGCTGGCTGATGATGATGCTCTTGTTGTTATTGTTTGACTTTATTTTGTGGGTGTGTAAATATATTTGATGTTTGCGCTTGCATGTGTGTTTGTATGTGATAAATGTTTTTGTGGTTGTATTGCAACTGTTTCCGTTTCCGTTCAACAAGTAGAAATACATAAAAAGAACCCAGTTGGAAATATTGAACTGAAAAGGAAGATAGTCCTTAACCTTAACGAAATCGGTTCAGGCTCTCTATATATGCCTTAATCACATTATATGCGCTTGACTTTTTCTTTTGTTCGAAAGTTCACAGAGTTTTCCTTTTTTTAAATGGGCGGTGCCATGCCTCTTAATAGAAAATACGCATTTACAGCTAACTCACTGCATCGATTTCTATGAAATTCTGTATGATGTTCGAGAATTCCGAACATCGAACATAAAACAAGCAGATCAAGCGTTCTAGCAGCTCGTTTGTTCGAATGTTCGTAGCTTGCAACTTGTTTGCCAACTGCTTCGCTCTTGTTGCAAGTTGTTGCACAAGCTACTGTGTACGCAACGTTAGAGCCAGCACATTGGCTTGCTTGTATCATACAAGTTGCTTATTAACATAATATGTATTTAGTATAAAAAAAAATTTAATTTTAGTCATAAAGCGCTTAGATAAACTTTTTAAAAATCCTACATATATTTTTAGGGTTACCACATGGTTATTTTCTTAAAATTTTATTAAAATCAACCGAAAAGTTTAGGGTTGCCATATTAGGGTTGCCAGACTTTTTTCGCAAAATTGCGTTTCTCGTTAAGCATCATTATTGAAATTTTACATTTTCGACCCAGAAACTCATAGAAATGTTTTTAGGGTTGCCACCTGGTTTCTTTAATAAAATCAAAATTTTTCTTTTAATAAACTGCTGAGACCATAATTTCCTCTCTATAAATTGACATCTTGGGTCCAAAAACAACGAAACACAAATTTAGGGTTGCCATATTAGGGTTGCCAGACGTTTTTCGCAAAATTGCGTTTCTTGTTTGTTTCTTTATTGTAAAGTTGTATTTTCGACCCAAAAACCCATTGTATTTTTTTTAGGGTTGCCACCTGGTTTTTTTGAAAAAATCAAAATTTTCTTTCAATAAATTGCTAACATCATAATTTACTCTCTATAAATTGGCATCCTGGGTCCAAAAACAACGCAACAAAAATTTGGGATTGCCATATTAGGGTTGCCAGACGTTTTTTCGTTATCTGTACAATCTTTAGCTATCTGACCGTTCCTGAAACCAAGAATTTCAATTTAGTCACAAAAAGTATGATTTTAACAAAATTTCATAAAATAATCAGGTGGCAACCCTAAAAATATATGCTGGATTTTTAAAAAGTTTGTATAAGCGTTTTGAGACTAAAATTTAAATTTGTATTTTTTAAATATATGGTTAGGAAAAATTTACAAAAAAAAAAAAAACAGATGGCAACCCTAAAGTTTTTGTACAGTTTTTAAAAAGTTTATCTGAGCGTTTCCTACACTAAAAATATGAATTTAGTCAAAAAAGTATGATTTTAACAAAATTTCAGAAAATAATCAGGTGGCAACCCTTAAAATATATGTTAGGTTTTTAAAAAAAACGTTTCTCAAAGTATTTTTCGTTGCATTCCTTAACAAAAAAAAATATTTCTTGTGGCGGCCTTTCTTCGTCAACCTGTTAATCCAGCCGTGGTTGTATGCAACAAATTGGAATTGAGCGCTCGAACGATACATACTGTTCGAACGCTCGATCTGATCGGTGTACTGATCGAACAGAAATTTCTGTCAAAATTGCTCGAACTGCGAGTTGGTTCGAGCGAACTGCGTTCGTTGCACAGCCTTACTAAAGAACGATAATATAACCTTTATGTTTTTAAGTAAGCAGTGCCACAGCCCTAGTTATGTAGGTTATAGATTATTTTCCAGTTCTTTTGCAAGATATAGTTTACGGACAATGTCCTGAATGTAATAAAATCCAATACTCCAAGGTAAAATCAAAAGCTTTATACACAAAATTCCTATAGGGCACACTACACAAAAACTCAAAATAAGATAGCACACAACAGCGACAGTGGCGCTTGGCAGTGGCAGCTCGCTTAGAGCCAGGTGTGACAGTTTAGCCGCGTATTAACTTATGATGACAATTCATCCTTTATGCGGCTACCTCTGACTGCGCGCATTGGTGTTGGCTGCACACCAGCAGCAGCGCGCTTTCTTAGCGGCTTTGCTGGTTTTTTTGGTTTTAATTTTTTGTTTTTTCATTTTCTGTTGCATATTTTATGGCTGGCAACTCCTTGGATGACAATTATTTTTATTACCCACAGCGCAAGTTTTGTCAAAGTGTTGCAGACAAACGAAACACTACGACGATATTTGTACATAAGCGCGCACATAAATTCACACACACACACATACGAGTTTATGCCGAAATAGCAGTCATCATTGTGGCGGTGTTGGTGCTATCATACAGTGTTTGTGTGTTGTTTCTTCTGCTTCATGTTTATGTTTGTATTGTTAAGTTGTTATTGTGTTTTTTAGTTGTTTTTATGTTTATTTACTTTGCGAAATTTATGCTTCTTGTTATTGTTGGTTTTACGCTGTTTGTCTTGTTGGTTTATAAGTGAGTGTGCTTTTGTCTGTGTGTGTATGAAAAATGAAATAAAATTAAAAATTATCGTAAAATATTTTTATGCATTAATTTTTTTTTTCTTTCTTTTTCAGAAATTTATGTGGCAGCGTTGCGTGAAATAAAGGTGTTTACTTCTGTAGTACTTTTTATATCCATGTTGGAAACGGGTTTCGCTAGCAACGGGCTGTATTGATATTAAAAACTAGTTCGTTGTCGACGAAACCTGCATATGGCGTGGATAATACAACAAAAATAATATGAAAAAAAGTGTTAACAAAATGAATAGTAAATTGAAGTTTGAAAAAAAAAAAAATTAATTTTTATTTAAATACAAATTTGTTTATTTTAATTACACCGTCCGACAAGATTCAACTTTCGGTTGGACAACTGAAAAAACCAATATATTCTGAAAATATGGCAAAAGATAATTCATACGTGTCTTCCGAATTTTCTGGATCAGGTCGAAAATTTTTGAATCGGTCTGTGAAGTTTTCTATACATGTGTTGAGTCGACACACTAAATTTTACGATCCTTACATCTGAGTTTATCATTATGATAAGGGACATTAAGATTAGACATTACATTTGGGACATTTTATAATTCTTCAAAAAATGGTCGAAAAAAATAAAAAAGTTCAAAAAAATTCTGAAAAAATTCACACGTGTTTCCTGGACGATGCTGAGCATATTTTTTTTTAAACACTTTTTTCGTAAGACGCCTCGGTTTTGAGTAAAATCCGATGGGACGATGGGCTTGAGACCACCCTTGTCCAACCAACAAGTCTGATGAAACAATTCGTAGATCCAACGATATTCATGGTCGTGTGGCTTGAAAAAGCCATACATTGTAACAGTAAACGTTTCAAAAAGATTTACCTTTGCTAATACTTATATAATGAATAGATTTAATTTCTGGGAGGCTGTCATCTTTAGTAATGAGAGTAAGTAAATATTTTTGGATCTGATGTGAATGGTGTGGCGAAAGCCTACAGAAGCGCTGAAACTACGCGACGTAACAGCAACAGTAAAGCATGGTAAAGGTTCAGTTATGGTCTGGGGGTGTATGTCGGCTCGTGGCGTGGGAAACTTGGTTTTCATAGACGGAATTATGAACGCTAACATGTACTTTGACATTCTAAAGGAAAATTTGATATCCAGTGTATCCAGTATGGTTTTCGGACGTGACGAATTTCGCTTTCAGCATGATAACGACCCAAAACACACAGCTTGGAAGGTGAAAATGTGGCTTTTTTTTAATACCAAGCACTTTCCCACCCCTCCCCAGAGTCCCGACACCAACCCAATTAAAAACTTGTGGGCTCATCTGAAAAATAAAATCAGAAAGCACCATATTTCTTCAAAAGAAGCTCTTAAGCAAGTTTTGAAAGATTACACCCGAATATTGTCGCAAACTGGTTGAGTCTATGCCTAGACGATTGGAGGGTATTCGAGATGGTAAGGGACATCACACAAAGTATTAATATTGTTGTTTTTCCTATTTAATTATTAACAAAAGAAATTTTTTATATGAAAACGAATACTTTTGTGAGCTTAAATATGCGTCTGTATATGATTTGCCTGCAATATTTTGATAACGGGACGATATTTTGATGATCTTTCTTCTGAGATGCCTTTCATAAACATCAATCTACATGAATTTTAACATAACAAGCTGGTACAAAATATTTAAACATTGTAAAAGCCTTTTGATTGCAATTTATACCCTGCAACGAAAACTTTTGTGACTCACTGTATATAAATTAGGTGAAGACAAAATAGAAATGATTTGGTACATTTTTCGGAGAATCACCAATATCTTTCGTAATGGGAGTCGTTCGATCATCGATGTTTTTTGCTGTTGAAAGGACTTGGTGTATAAAACGCTTTTAAAATTATGCATTTTAGAAAAAAACAGTATTTCAAAGAAAATTTTAAAAAAATGTCAAAATGACAACTTTTGTCTTGGTAGCGATAACATAAGATTTTGCTCAGTTGAACAAAAGCATCTTTCGACTTTGTGGTTTCTGATTCCCTCTTTCGCTCCACCATCCATTGAGATAATGCTACGTAAAACGAGAATACGTCAATGTCTTCATTGTCATTTTTAAAGAATGTATGGCTTTAAAAGCCGGCATTCTGCATTATCAACATCCTTAGTTGTTCCAAATGTATGTAGACTTAGCTTGAAAGTGTGATGTACGCTAAATCAATGGTTAGACATTCTAGCGCATACATTAATTTTTTGGTTTTCTTCGAGACTCTCTTTTCTTGCGGCCCAGACGTATGTAAGAGACATTAGATTTTTGATTGAACTGCATTCTAAATGTACGAAAATATTGCCATCTGTTGAACAAATACACAAGTTGGATTTTAATTTTTTTTTATGCCTTAAGGAATGAAAAAAAAAAAACCCATTCATACATTTTTGTTGGTAGCAAAAAAGTACAGAAGATTATCATTTTGGTAAAAATTTGAACTTATTCGTAAAAACCTAAGGATACATTACAGAGGCCACATGGTCTCCAAAAGAATGTAGGGCACACTCAAAAAATGCTGAAATTTTCTAAGACATAAAACTTTTCGTAGCTTCACTTTCAGAAAGTTACGATGGCTTTTGGTTCTGAATATGACTTTTTAAAAAAAGAAAATAATTCCTCTAAGGAAGTACAATTCTGACGAATTCCAGCAATTGGCAAATTCTTATTTCTAGTAATCTAGCTCTCAAACTACTGCTTATGGTTGAATATCTCAGCTAAAGTTATTTCTATGATTATCAATACCACAAAAATGCTCCGATTTGTTGCATTTTAGAAATTAATTCCCGAAATAGTGTCACAAGCTTAAATGATATGCTTAATAGCTACTGAAGTCAAGCTTTAACATTTGGTAGCTAACTTTTTGGTTTTTTTATTTTTTTAAATTGCTAGAAATCTTAAAATATTGCAACATTCTTGCCCAAAGTGGTTGTCGTTTTTGTTGTTGTTGTTGTCAAAATAGCTCTTAAAATGTTCATCCTATTACGAAGTAAATTGGATTTCAAAATTTTCAAAAGCTTTGCCAGAGTTGGGCAGACAACAACAAGAACAACGTTTGTCTACAGTGATTTCTACCACTACTACTATTACCACTAACACCATGAATGTTACCAACTTCAGTGTTGTCTGCTCTATTACCAGTAGCAACAACAACAACAACAATAACAACTACAGAAGGAAAAAGCACTTGCAATATGATGGCAATGATGAGAAACACTTCCGCTCAAAACTTGGCATAAACTTTAGTCAAACAAAATTTGCGTAGCTGGCTAAGGAAAATAAAACAAAAACAACAACAACAACAAATACAAAAAGGAAAAACTGCAAATTGAAAAGTGTTCGGTCATGTTTGAGGTCAACAGCAACATTTTTCCATCCCAAAAATACAAAAACAAAAAAAAAGTCAACTTTCTATCTAAAATTATTTGGATTTTAATTGTGGAAATAAATCGACCTTAAAATGCCTACATACACATTTTACTAAAGCACCCTGTATGTGGTGTGCACATTGAGTTCAATTGAGTTGTGTTGGCGCGCACTTTAATTTCTTGGTACCGGATATGAAGTTCCGTAATGAACATTTACTGGTCCGGAAAATACTTTTGACTCTTGATTTTCAGTTAACTACGAGTGCTCGCTTGCTTGTACATACTATACACGTGTGTGTGGGTATGTGGTGCACAGGTATTGGTGGGCTCGGTGAGTGAACGAATGGTTGGTTGTTTTTGCTTTTGGTAAATTTGAACTCAAGCTCATTCTCTCATTTCTTTTGGCCTTGCTTGACTGGGTTTTCGGTTTTTTTGTGCGGGATTCCCCGTATTGCTCGCTGGGTGTTTGTATGCTGTTTACATTTTGGTTAACAGCATGTAACTCACTTATTTAGCTATTTGGTTGCTGTGTGTGTGTAATAAAATTACAAAGTAAGTGAGTGGCAAAGTATTTTCAGACATTTATATATATGTACGTTATACGTGTGCATTGTGCTTACCCACTACGAAACAAAACTGCCGGTAACTTTTATTGTTTACCACAAGATAGTTTTTAATTTCCAAGTATTATAGTCTTATTTTTTAATTCGATGGCATACAAAAAAGGACACAAAATGCTATATCTCTGCATTGTGAACCTTGGCACGTAAGTAGATAAATGTTATATATATTGCGTCTGCTGAGAACTTTACAAAAGGTGGAGCGACTAAACGAAGGGTCGTTGCATATATAATGCAAAATCAGGTATTTAATGTTTGGCCAGGCCCATGGTAACAATCTTACTAGTTTTATTTTCAAAACTAGGGAAAAAAAATTACAAGAGTTGATAAAATTTGCTTTTAGATTGGAAAAAACATTGTTGAAAAAAAGCTTAGCTTGACAAAAGCTTAGCTTGATAAAAGGTATCCGGCCTCTGAACCAGGAAAATCGGCCATTTTTAACTGGTATGCTAAATTTAAATGCTGTCATAAAAATACTCATGCTAGGTGGAACCGATTTTAATTTTTAGGGATATCACCCGCGCGTTTTCTTCTGAATTGGTGTCTGGTAAGGCTGTGCAAACAAACGCAGTTAGCGTTAGGGTTGCCACCTGGTCTTTTTTTATAAATTTTTTTACAATATATCTGAAAAAAAATTAAATTTTAGAAAATAAAGTTAAATTTAACTTTAGAAACTCAACATATATTTTTAGGGTTGCCACCTGGTTATTTTTCGAAATATTGCTAAAATCATACTTTTTGTGACTAAATTGAAGTTCTTGGTTTTAGGAACGATCAGATAGCTAAAGATTGTTCAGATAGCAAAAAAAGAATGGCAACCCTAACATCGTCACCCTAAATTTTTGTTTCGCTGTTTTTTGACCCAAGAATGATGATTTTAGCAATTTATTGATAGAAAATTCTGATTTTATTAAAAAAATGGGTGGCAACCCTAAAAATATTACATGGGTTTTTGGGTCGAAAATATAACTTTTCAATAAAGAAACTTAACAAAGAAGCGCAAGTTTGCGAAAAAACGTTTGCCAACCCTAATATAGCAATAATAATTCAAAAAATACAATTCAAAAAAACTTTATCTGATCGTTTCTGAAACCAAGAACTTCAATTTAGTCGTGAAAAGCGTAATTTTAACAAAATATCAGAAAATAAGCAGGTGGCAACCCTAAAAATATATGTAGATTTTTTTAAAAGTTTATCTAAGCGTTTTAAAATTAAATTTTTTATACCTATATGTTTTAAGCAAAATTTACAATAAAAACAGGAGGCAACTCTGAATGTTTTTGAACAATTTTTAAAAAGTTTATTAGTTTCCTAAGCTAAAAATTTTAATTTAAACACTAAAATTACTATTTTAACAAAATTTCAGAAAATAACTAGATGGCAATCCTAAAAATATATGTTGGATTTTTTGATTTGGTGCCGCGTTTTTTGATTTTCCAAGACAATACACCATGTCATGAAAACGATAATTAAAATGAATAAACTACGCTTTGAATTGTTCCTTCACCCACCGTACTCTCTAGATCTGGTCTACTCCGAGGAAAAATAAGGCTCAAATAAAGAAAGTGATTGCCGAAATTTTGGAGTATTTTGAGGGCAAAGACAAATCTTTCTACAAGAAAGAAATCGAAATGTTAGAGAAGCACTAGAAAGACTGTATCGCTCTTGAATATCGAATCGAATTTGACTTCAGTTTTATTTGGAGTAATGTTAATTTAATTAAGAAATGATAACTGTTGGAAAAAGTTGCATTTGGTTTGAAAAAAGATCAATACCAGTATTTTCTACTGGGATGCCATAATGCACAAAATCGCCCAAAAATTCAGCAGCAGCAGCAACACCAACGCAACCACCATAACTAACACCACAAAAACTAAAAGATGTTTATCTGCTTTAAAGCCGTTGATGTGCAACAACTCTCTGTGTGTGTTAAATGTAAGTAGTGGGGTAGCAGGGAGTTAATTCGTACCGCAATTGTAGAATTTAGTGGTGAGTGATGACATTGTGGGCAACATACACACATACAACAAAAAGTATTTTGCTGCATTAGACACTCAAATGCGTGTGGTTGGTCTTTTCGAAACTGAACTGCATGTGTCTTAAGTCGACCAAGCCAGTTGAAGCTTTTGATGTTTTTAATCAAAAATTTTAACTAAATGAGCATTAGAATTGATATGCAAAGTTTTTGTAGAGTATTTAACAACGAGGGTTTTTATAAAAAATTATTATTTTTAAATATTGATGAATTCATATAAGTAAATTAAAAAAGTCACTAGATTATACTCAATTTTAACAAATAAATAAATTAATTAAATTCAAATCTCGCTAATCGTACATATTTTACGCCTATATATTTCAATTAATATGCAAACACTTTTTAACGCTTATAAATGACTAAATTAAGCCACAATTTTCTACAACAACAACAACAAAAGCAACAGCAGCATAAAAATGGCATAAATGAATAAAAAATCGCACTCAAACAAATGTGATCAGTAATTAAATTTCAAGAATAAATTATAACTGAAAACCAACCAATACGGAATTTTTTTTTTTACAAAACCAACCCTACATTGTCATACTGGCAGAGCATTTAAGCGCTAATAAATTCAATCATATGATAAACAATAAAAAAAATAAAAATGTAAATGTCGCAAGTGCGCTCGCCCGTTGCCGCAGCCAATTTTACCACTGAAATGTGTCAGGGTACTTACCAACAAAGCAACAAATAAAATGAAACTACAAATATCATCACTTTCGGCTTGTCCGCATCACTTTGTTTTAATAATTTGTAACATTTATTGGACGCCCACTGTATGTGCAATAGATATGACAGATTTTGCGTCGGAACGTACCATTTTTTAGGTTGACTTTACTTGATTGGTACTTTACTCGATTTGATTGAAAACGTATTTTTTTATTTTATTCGAAACCGCTTTCTTGACCTGTGAGCCACATCACTAAAATTGTGATAAATGCATGTTTTCGAGCTATTTCAGTTAGCTAATTGGTTAACTAATAACTGTGTGCCTTAACGAAATAAAAATAATTAACTTTCGAGACATTGCAATATGAAATCTTTTATATTTTTCCCACAATTTTCCAAATTTTCATCTTTTACTTGTATGCATTTAATTAGGATGACTTAAATTGGCTCACAGGGACCGAGGTAATGAGCATTTTCCTGCACCAGTCTTATTTTTAAGCTCGAAACCACCAGAACTCCAACATTTTTGTGACATGGCGCTCTGGTCAAAAAACCTGGTTTCGCGCAAAATAAAAAAGTGCGTGTCTGATAAAAGTGTGAAAGTTTCAACGTAATTGGTGTTGATCAGGGATGATATTTGTAGTGGAATCGTACTTTTTTTGGTACTATTGACTTTACAAAAGTACTGAAGTACTTTCGACTCGAAAAAGTCCTTTCATGATTTTTTGTGTTACTTAGTATGTGAACTTGTTATAGCATTTTGCAAAATACTTCACTGGCGGAGTGCATTTTCTCAATAGCTAAAAATCTGTACTACTCCATTGTAATTGATGAAAGTACGGACATCAGTACAGTTAAAAACTTAGCAATTGAGGCGTTGCGAGCAAGAACGCCCTTAGTCGAAAAACCGCGATACAAGAACAAACCATTGTTTAAACTTTGGGAAGACAAACTTATTCAATTAATACTGATAAAATGAGTAAATGATAACCGCTAATATATTATACTTATGCATATTAACTAACAGAATTATCAAATAAAGAAAATCTAAGTTATATGAGACAAATTTTTAGCCCCCTTTGAAAATTTGTATGTTTTCTTGTTCAGGGCACTTTTCTCGTCATATAAAAAATAAATTAGAAAAATTCGTAGCGAGCTTTTTTAAATCGAATTTTTTGTTTTTGGACAAAGTTGAGTTAAGTCAAAAATAACATGCGAAAACTGAAACCAATAAAAAGAAATAAGAACAGTCGTTTTTAGCTAACTTTTCGATGCTAAATTTAAACTCATTAACAAAATCCCTCTATCGCTACAGAATTTTGAGATATCCTAACCAAACATTCAGATATGCAAAGCAAAATTGAAGACCTTGTCTTGGAATCACAAAAAGCTGGCCTAAAGATCAACGTATCCAAGACTAAAAGCATGAAGTTAAACGCAAACAGGAATGACATCACGTTTAGAGCTGGCAGTGATGACTTCAAAAACGTCGATAGCTTCACGTATTTAGGCAGCATTATCTCTATGGATGCTGGAGCAAAAGACGATATCAACTCAAGAATAGCAAAAGCATAAGGCGCGTTTGCTCAACTGAACAAAATATGGTCTTCATCCGATATATCCACTAAAACGAGAGTGCGCATTTTTGATTCAAATGTGAAATCGGTTTTGTTATATGGGTACGAAACATGGCTTGTTACTGAACAACTAACGAACAAGCTGCAAGTATTCGTCAACAAATGCTTAAGGCGTATACTAAAGATTTGGTGGCCTCGCACTATATCAAATGCCGAGCTTTATCAAAAATGCAATCAGAGGGCTATGGCAAACGAGGTCAAGCTGCGTAAATGGGGATGGATTGGTCACACTCTCCGGAAACCACACAGCGAAGTTTGTCGCCAGGCTCTTGAGTGGAATCCACAAGACAGTAGAAGACGTGGTAGACCCAAAACCAACTGGAAAAGGTCGCTGGAAAAGGAAATCTAAGAATCGGGAAAGTCGTGGCGAGAGATCAAAGTCATTGCAAGGGATCGCGACGAATGGAGATGTTTCATATTTGCCCTATGCTTTTCTTAGGAGTTAAAGGAGAATACATACATACATAACCTAAAAATTACCAAACTGTAAGATATTTCGTGATTTTTCCTACTCTTGAGGTTATGTAACAAGACAGTGTATGAGCCTTTTATTTTGAAAGTGGTCTAAGTCCATTTCGGGGCAAAAGTAATGTCATTCACATTATGTGCCGTAATAATCAATTATCATTATATTTTACAATAGTTTTTATTATAGTTCTTTTTAAGTTTATCAATCTAACTTCTTACAATGAATTCTTTTCTTTTCATTGTCTTTAATTTTACTTCTTTTCAATACTTCTTTACTTGTCCGTAGACAACCGTCTTCTTCTTTCGACCCTTCAACAACAACTGTCATTTGTTCGTTTATTCAAAATCTTTTCGTCATGTTTGTTTCGTTCAAGTCTCGTTCATTTTGTCAGTGTTGCCAAGCCTCACACACTACGGCTTAAGCGCACAAATATTTGACAAACATAGAGTCAACATCGTGTAAAATTGGATAACTTTCACTTAAAATTGTAAGAAAAATCGTGAAATATAATTGAATTTAATGGAATATCGAGGTTAAGTACTTATTTTTATGAATAAACATAGTTATTTAGTCTTAGCTGTACTTATTTTTACGAAATCGGCAATCCTTTGGCTGACGAGTTTGCGAATAAAATGCACAAACATCAAGCATTCTACCAACTAAACGTCTATCGTATCGTATATGAGACTGCAGTTGGCTTAAACGTGGTTGTTAGAATTTTTCTTTTAAACAAAACTTGCGACCTCTGAGTCTTTAATTTAAGATCTGAAAACTGTAACGTTGGGTTTATGAAATTCCAAAGAATCATTTTAGTTGAGCGTCCCGATCATTTCGGTTTTTTTGTGTCACTCTACTATGCACTTATGTATTAAGTTCGCATGTATGAACGCGAATCATTTTGGACATGACATACCGTCATCATACCACCAGCGTAAGTACTCGTAACTGTCACTGGTTACACTGTTACAACTTGAAATCCACACTTCAACCATAAAATTAATGTAATTGCATTTAATGCAATGCCTGCCAGCCAGATGATGGACTGCGCGCTTATTCGCACTACATTGAATAACTGCTACTGCTCCTGCTGCTGATGATGATGATGTTGATAGAGATGATGGTAATAACGGTCGAGATTCTACATTGTTGTTGGTTTTGCTTCCACGACCAATGATAAACATGATTTTCCTCATGATGATGGATTTATTTCGAAAATCAAATCCACTCTAATTAATGCAATTACAACAACTGATGTTTTATGCTACCGTTTTTTCGTTTAAATGATGGCTATGTTGTTGATTATGATATTAATGATTATAATGAAATGGTGCTCTTTATTTTTAATTTCAAGCTCAATATCAATTTCAGAAGAAATATTTTGCATCAAAATCAGTCAGAAAAGACCTTCATAGTAGTGCAAGTTCAATGGTTTTATCGACTTTTCAAAAACACTATGGCATTATACAATTTTATTCAATAATTTTACAAGCACTGTTATATACACCTGAAACCATCGAAGCCTAAAAGTATGCAAAGCATTTTTGGTAACTGCATACATATACAAAATCAATTACACTACACCCTGTGGATATGGTGAAAAGAAACAACGAGAACCGCTTGATTTTTGATTTGTATAGACTCAATGAAAATAAAAGTTTAATAAGAGAATAAAAGACATTTTATTTAATTTAACTTGTTTGCTATTAAAGCAACAAAAAATAGAAACCTAACATTTCTAACGACACAGCTGACATTCCAAGAAAAACAGCAGCAACAAATGTATGTAAATACTGTCAGGGGATTTTCGTAAAAGTATATCTTTTTGGTAAATAACTCGCATGTGTGCAGCACTTGCGATTTATTTGTTTAATATTAAATGGAAATGTGAATGTGCAACATACCCGCCGCACACGTACCTATACATAAATCTGCATCCTTATGCACAGTGTGTGTGTACTGCCTAAAAGGAATATCCGTAAGCTTCATGCTTATCACCATGCGTGTTGAAAAGATAAATAGCAACAGCTTAGTAACATAGCGTACTTGATCGTACATTGGGGAAAAACAACAAACGAATTCAAGTTCTGAGTTTGCAGAGTTTGGGTTAACGTGTGAAAGTAAAAAATTATTGCATACTTTTTGGTTTGCATTATGGCTTATGGAATGTATGCAGTTTTTTTTTTGCATTCATTTATTTAGATTTCATTATTTTGTTTGACTTTTGTTTGTAAATTTCGAAAGTATCTATTGTGTTGTATTCACCTGAAAGTATGCCTTGACTTTTTGGCTTATTATTATTACTGAAATACATAGTGTAGTTGGCACAGCCGTTTTAAACTTACTAGACATTTTCGTGGAAAAAAATTTTCCATAATTTTAGCATTTGTTTTCATAATTTTTAATATTCATTTATTACTGATACAGATTAGATTAGAGATTAATAAATTCAAAAAGCTCCTAAGACTATGCCTTATTTTTTACGGAAATTCTGTCGCAATGCATTGCATCTTATGCCCCAGGCTGACGACAGCTTTTATCTAGATTATAGACGCAATAATGTGAATCTTTTTATTTTAGATTTTAGGCATTTTTTAAATACATATTTCATAGACATTGACTAAAAAAAAATTCCCAATTCAGGGTCCAAAAAATTCTAATTAGCTTTTCTGATGCTTAACTCACTATTAATCTTGTTTTTGACGTTTTAGAATTTTTTGGCCCCTGAATTTGGAAATTTTCTTTCAGTCAATGTCTATGAAATATGTATTTAAGAAATGCCTAAAATCATGCACTAAAAGGTTCAAATTATTACTTCTATAATCTAGACTTAAGCTGTCGTCTGTCTGGGGCATTATGACCATTGCAATGGACGTTTTGGAAGGCAATCATCCTGAAATGCAATTTTATGTGTATCACTAAGTATTACATGGAAATGATGTATGTATATTAAGGTGGGTCGATCACAATACAAAAAAAAAATTTGTTTCTTTTAACCATTGAAATATTATTGTTAGACTTTTACAAAAATATTTTGACTCTTCTGAAAGCAATAATTATGCTACAATTTTTTTGGACCAAAAACAGAAAATTTTTTAATCAAAAGTTTTTGAAAGGTCTCTGTCTCGGGACATTGAGTTTTGAAATAGTGACAAATCTCTAATTTCAAATATGTCACCCGTTGAAGATTTTGCCTGAAAATATGCTTAACTTTTTATAATTTTAATATGCTGCATTTTAATATACTAGCATAATTTTATGCCGATGCGATATTTTTTGGAGCGCAAATTTTACGAAAGCATAGCATACCCACATACCCTACATCATTAATGTTCAAACTCAATGCCAGCTCACTTTGTCAATGAATAAAAGATCGGACCACTTGTCTGAAAACTAAGTAAACATATTTTTTCCAAAGAAGTATGCCAACTTAAACCCACACTTAATGAAAACAATTTTTTGTCTCCGATATCTTTAAAGGGCCTATTTGTTTTTTCCTTTCCACTAAAAAAGCGTAAAAAGTCATAAAAACACCATTTAAATTAGTAAAGTTGGCATCCACGACGATATTTCAGTAAAACGCACACTTTAAATAAAAAAAGAGGGGTGCTCACAAAAGCACATTGTGTTGTGTTAACATTTTGGTTGCATTTGGTTTTGAATCACAAAATATAATAAATTTACTGCATAAAAATAGATTGTATTCAGCTTTTCGATTAAATCACTCCGATTTATCGCACTTGGAAAATGATTGAAAAACACTTTTGTGTTGATATTCACTTATTCAAAAATTACTTATTTTCTTCTCAGCACGAAGCAAATGCGTCTCTTTGCTCCGGTATATGCACAAAAACTTCGTGCCGTCATAACACGCGCTTAACATTTGTCAAAACAGCCGCATTTATTTTCTGTCTAAAGTTACGGAGGGGTGCCCAAACCCGAACCATGCCCGTAGGCGGCACTCTTCCCCTACTTTTTTTGTTTATATTTTATTTTTTGCATTATGTAGCCAAATAAAAAAGTTTTCCGTACATATTTTGTGTTTTTGGTACAAAAAAATTCTAGCAATATTAAAGTTTCGAAGAAACATATTTCACTGGTCTATAGAAAACTTTTTTTTTACTTATATGGTAGTCGACCCACCTTAATGTATAATCTCCTATAAGTCGTGCGAAAAACAAAGTTATGAATAACTTTTGTACCTACTAAATTTTTCTGATCAAAAAACCCCTTTTAAAGATTATTTTGTATGAATAACCGTTAACGAGCGATGTTTGACCTTTTATTTTTTGTGTCACCCTAACGTACATGTATTGGTCACTATAGTATACTCAAATTTGGTGCAACATATGCCCTGTATGAAAGGTAAGTTAATTTCAAGCAAACAACACAAAAGTCACGTGATTTTTGAGTTAATTGAAGACTACACTTTTTTTGTCGTTCATCGCATTGTTAGTTACAAATGCTCGTGCGTATGTACTCGTACGAAAACTATTGATTGAATGCATCGACAGGTTGAACAAAAACTGACGCGTCACTGCCTCAAAGTGTTGGCTGCAATGTTAAAAGTTGATTATATTTGGCCAACGTTTTACAACAGACAACAATGCATTGGCATTGATGCCATCATAGTGGAATTTGAACTGCACTTGGAAGTTCGGGTGAATTGAAGTGAAGTTTCACCAAAATGTGTCTGATGAAATGCGCTTATTGCCTTGTGACTGCTGCCTTGGGCTTGTGCATGCAACATGATACACTTTTGATGCTGATGCTGCTGCATATAATCGGCTTACTTAAAAACCTTTTGTTAAGATTCAATTTTTGTATTCAATTGATCGACAACACTGAGCGGTACTCGGTATTGACTTAAATAATTCTGCGTGAAAAGTGAAATTTCCTATTGCAACATGGACTGCGCTTGTAGATAACTTTTTCTTGCAGTAATTTGTGTATTTGCATTAATGTGCTAAATTTGGAGTGGACAGAAACATGTACACATATAACCAAACTAACTCCGTGTCAAAATCTTCGCAATTATGCTACAGTGAGTTGGAGACAATATAATACCCTGCCTATCTAACGTTTAGCACTTGGTAATGCTTACTAAATTATCATACTCGTATTCGCAACAAATGATAGATGGTACATATGACTTTTATCTCGAACAACTTTTGTTTCTTCTAAAAAACCTTTAAGGAACTACTTCAGCTTAGTACATGTAAGGAGCTTTAACTGTATCGATACTATTTATACAAAATCTATAATGCTTAGATAAAATTGCTTATGTGAAAACTCTATATAACGCTATAACGCAAAATATACCAAACCGATTTTAATATTTTTTCTTTTGAAATATTCTACCGTATGCTAGAAAACAAACTTGCGAACTTAGTTTTTTGATTTTAAAAAGATAAACCTATTTTTTTGTTGGAATGTAACTTTTTTTTGAAAAAAAAATTCAATGCCAGCATTAAAATGATCGTTTGCATTTGCGTTGTTACTGCTAATGCTGCTTCATCATTGTTGCTGTTTTTTCCGTCTCTTTCATTTATTGGTTTTTGGAATTTTACCGTTATTTTCTTCGATTTAGATATATTTCAAAAGCTTTTGGATGTTTTTCAATACTTTCAAAATGAAATAAATTTGAGTCGTTCGAATCACAACTTTTGCTGTAAAGCAATGATTATGCAAAGATGATGTCTAAATACTTATGGCACGTTGCTCGCTTGCATTCTTATCAGCAGAAAAATAATACAAACTGTAAACGACAAAATATTTGCCATGCATAATAACTGTAAATACGGTCTTTCTTTTGAGCATCATTTTCGCATCGTCATTTGACAGTTACGAGCAAAACAACGTACGATAGTCACAAATAGATTTTGTCAAAATAATTATGCGAACTAGTGTAGATGAAGGCATTTTATTATGGCCTGTGCTTCAACTTGATGTTACAATAAAAAACGTAATTTTAATCAAAACATTAAAAGTAAACAAACATTTTGTATCATACAACATGTTAGCGATATATTTTTTAAAATATTTTAAGCTTAAGCTAATACATTTTCGTGAATTACAAACATTTTTAGAATCTTAAAACATATGTACTTTGAATATTAAATCTTCTATTTGAATTTCAATGCAGAGATTATGTAAACATTTCCTTGAAATACGCAGTTGTTTCGGAAGGTACTAAGCGATGTCATTTGCCAACAATTAGCATAACATCGCAAAGTTCTTCATTCTCGCACTTTTTCCACATTTCTTCTGGAACTTTCAATTCAGCGTAGCCTTCAGTAGTAAATGCCGTAGTAGACATATTGTATGCAATATGAGAAGACTTTTAGACAAAATATCTCGTACAGCACTTCAGCACGACTGTCACTGGTATACTGAATGTGCATTGATTTTTGCAGCGTTTATATTCTCCCTTCTAAAACCCGTTTTTCTATGTGGTGCTTAAACATCTGCCAACAACAGCAGCAACATTGTTTATTAAAAAAGGTCTACAGGTAGGAGCGGTATTTATGCCAGCATCTTTTATCAGGTACGCTAAGAACAGACCTTTAACACATTCCAAGTATTTTCTATACAAATCCTCTGTGATAAGTTTACTTTTATCACTACGCTAAACTATAAATAAGTGCAGGGAAAATACCATATCGCTTATTTGCTGCAAGACTGTGTTAGCAAAAAAACCAAAATTTCAAAAAAAAAAAACAAAAAAAAAACCTTTTCGAAGGTTTCAATATACCTGTGCGCAGTCAAAAAATCTAATTTTTTCAAGTTATGATGCTCTAGTTATAAAACTAGCGTCGTTTTTGCTGATAAAATTATGATTGTGTTTCACTCGAAAATTATCACCAACTAAGTCATTTCATAAAATAGGATGATTTTCTTCATACACTTGTAAAGAGACCTGGTAGATATTGTAATTTGCGTATACTTAAAAATTGTAATGCACCCTCAAAATCTTAAGTTACCCTATAAAAACTATTTTTGGGTGGCTTTGTGCGCTTAAAAATTTGTGGCGCAGTTATTTCCTAACCGATTTTGCATTTTTCACTGATTTAGAAAGAAAAATTTATGACCATTCTAAAAATATATACTCTGGTTTTAGTTCAATGGAAATGTGCGGAAATATTTTAGAGGAAAGTTAGAATTTGGTAAACAAATTTTCGTTTTTTACAGTTTAACGTCTTTTTTAAGTAACACTTTGAAACGTAACTTTATTCATAAAGACCATACAATTCTAAATAAAACTATCTAATAATTATCAAAATTAGTTGAAAAGTGAAGATGTAACGATTTTTTATAAAATCTTACTTTATTCGAAATTTTAGTTTTTAACTAATAAAAAATGCTTTCCCAATCTTTCCCGTTCAAAAGGTCTGACTTAATGAAAACGAGTTTTAGTGATCCTGAGTACAATTTTGTGTACAATATTTTTTTAAATCATCATAATCTATTAGGTCCTGTTTTTATGGTACAAAATTTTATGCTAAAATCACTGTAGCACTGTGTAATAAATTGCCTTTGTTTTTCAACAACAATGTCACTCAAAATATGTCACTTTTTCGAAGGTTTTATAATCCATTATAATTTTACTTTTCTACGCCCAATGAAATAACATCTAAAAATAAAGTAACGCCCAAATCATTTTCATATAATTTTCAATAATTTTTTTGGAAATAATACACGTACCCAAAATTTGGGCTTTATGTTGAATATTTTGTAGACTTCTTTAACCCAAAAAAAACATACATCATCGGCAATAAAAATTTCAAATATTGTTTATAATATGTAGTTCTAATGATTGAAATACTTCCTTAGCAAAAGTTTATTAATTTTTTGCTAGTGAGGTACATGATGTCAATGGCTTTCAGAACAAAAAACTTGGTCTTTTGCAGCCAAAAACATTGATATATCATACTGCAAGACCGTACAAAGATCATGTTATAATTCTGGTAAAAATTTTTTTATTTTTTTCACTAACACGCTCAAATAGAAAAATGAGTGACATAATTTTAACACTTCTTGAGTAGCCAAAAAATTAAAGTACTTAACTCTAAATTTCAAACATAAATTACCTTACCTTATACATATAACCATTTTTGACTTTATAATTTTTTGTATTTGAACCTTACTTAAGGTAAATGTTATAAAAATATATAATTATTCTGACTCCAAAATTCTATAGACTAAGAGCCAGCGCTTGGCTGACCCTCCTCGGTTTGTATGAAACAAAAGTTAGTAACTACTTACTATTAGAAGAACACCCACAAAAAAATTCAGCCTTGATACTATGACGGAGGTTTAGTTATAGAAAATTGAAAATCAACAATCATATTACTATCAACACTTGTATGCGAAAATACCTTAAAATAGGATATCTCCTAAGCTGTGGGTCACACGCAAACAATTTACACCACATTTCGATATGAAAATTGCTGAGCTACAAAATTGCGAAACAACATTTTTTTGTATATAAATATAACAGTTAGCGAGATATTTGCAAATACCTGTTTTTCTCGAATTTTTGCACCCGATATCTCACGAAGGGACCACCTCTCAAGATTTGACTAGAGGATAAGTTCATACCTACTATTGGAAGAGCACCCACTAAAAAATTCAGCTTTGATACTATCTACTAGTAAAAATATATATTTTTGAACGGACATTTGCTTTTTATACAAATTTTACACCTCTGATCATATGGATCAGGAGTGCAGAGGATATGTTTCAATCTGTCACACGGACGAATCACGGTTTGAATCCTAGTGCGTTCAGTTCATTTTTGGAGAGTGATGGGTGCGCAAATTTGTTTCAAAATTTTCTCAGAGGCGTTGAAACTACTTAAATTGCTATTTATTTATTTGAAAAAGAATTTTCAATAATATAAGAAAAATCATAGTTCCAAAAAAAATTCCATTTTATTCCTTGGTTCTTGCTTAAAATTTTAGAACAAAATTTTTTTCAAATATCTTTACTAATTGCCACATAAAACCATTTTTTAAGAATATTTTATGTTTAAATTCTTCGGTGGCTCACCTGAGAAATTTTTGGCTAGCAGGGAACATTTACTGCGTATGTAAAGTGTTTCACTCATTTAGATTCAATTTAAGGGCTAGACATCCTTTTGCGTCCATATTATTTGTAGATCAATATCGACAAGATCGTGCATAGTTTTCATGATAGGTAAATTCCGCTTTTTTCGATATGCATCCGCAAAATCTCTGGTAATTGATGAGTTATTTCGTTTATAAAATTTCCACATTCCCTAATGGGTAATTGCATTGTGTGAAACTATTGACAAAATCTACATGCCCAAGGGTTGGACGCAATCAATTCACTGAAACGTAAGCTAATGCGATTGTTAAACATATTTGACGGTCAAGTGGCTTTAACGTGAAAAAGGATGAACGCGTATTTTAAGCGAACACATTGGCGTGAACACAGCCTTTTGCTTTCATTTTAAACTGTAAAATTATTTTACACTAAATAACCGCATGCAGACATTTGGATGACTGAATATCCCTTTTGATCATCATCGTCATCATTACACACATGCGAGTACATATGCAAATTAAGCATATCTCAAAGGGGAGTCACCCAATGCTGTCCGTTTACATAAATAACCCTGTTAATATTCTACTGTTTACATTTAAGATGACACCTCAAGTATGTACTATTTAAAAACAATATTTTTCCACAACAATAGATATCCACATGATACAGTGATTAAATCCTTTTAGTTGGGGTGGTCATTTTGTTAATTGATCATTGGTCAGTGCTTTGTATTTTATAAAAATGCTTGAGATTTTTTGTTGTTAGGCATAACGAATAATTTGGCTATGGCATAGGCAAACCCTGGTAAGAAACTGTGAGAATTTGAATAAAAGGGTCATCTCTACACAGAAACAAAAACTTTAAAACGATTTGGCTGAAATAAAATCGAATTTTACAAAAAAATGTCAGGAATGGATGAAATATGTACATAAAAATTGGCTGAAAAGCATATAGGGTGCAATCGATAAGGTAACGAAGCTTCTGAGAGGTGATAGAGGAGGAATATACTAACCAAATATTGCACCTGGAGGGGGGCTTAAGACTGATTTTCTGACTTGTTTTACAAAACAATTTTTTTGGGCCACCCTAACGTTTTAGAGAAAACTTCATTGTCTGAAACTTTTTGCTGATGGCATGAGCTTTCTAAAAACGTATTTTGTTTATAGAGCTTAGAAGGATTTCGCAAAGTTCTGGACCTCTAAATTTGATATTATAAATTTTGTTTCCTATTTTTTGACTTTGATGGCCATTTTGGTATAAAAAAGGTCCCATTATCATATCCTTTTATAATTTTTTTTGGAATTTTTGTTAAATTTCCTTCAATTCGATAATGCATTTGTCAAATCAGTTTTTTTAATTTGAAGTCAGAAAAAAATACTTTTCAAAAACGTTTCAAGACTCCGCTAGATCAAGAGCAGCGTGTGCAGCGAGTAACATGTGTGTTGTTACATAAAAGTATTTTTTTCTGATCTCAAATTAAAAAATTAGTATTACAAATATACTACCGAATTGAAGGAAATTTTAAAGTTATTCCTTAAAAAACTATAAAAAGGTATGTTAATAGGACATTTTTCATACAAAAATGGCAGCCAAAGTCAAAAAGTAGGAAAAAAATTTAAAATACAATATCAAATTTGCCAATTCTTTTCTAACCCAATAACCAAATTCACTTTTAGAAAGCACATATAATAAGATAAAAGTTTTCTCCAAAAAATTTTTCTCTAAAACATAAGGGTGATCCAAGAAAATTGTTTTTGTAAAACAAGTCAGAAAATCAGTTTTAAGTTTCTTATGAGAAAGTTTAATGTATAAAGTGTAAAGTATCAAGCTTTTTGACAAAATCAAAGATAATAGCCTTCCTACTTCCTACTTAGTTGGTTTTTTTTTCCAAATGATTTTTTTTTTTTTTTTTGAATAGTTTGATCATTTTTTAAAATTAAATTTGGAACTCACTCTTTACATAGTGAGTGCATCATATTGCTACGATATGCGATGATATCTAAAGCACTTAAACTTCTTGATAAGCGTTGTCATGGCACGTTATTAATTAATTCATGAGGCTTGTAAAATTTTTATTGCGGCAAAAGTTTGTGTAGTCTACAATTTGCCATTTCTTCGATATGTCAAATTTGTTTTGGTAATAATTTATAGCGTGACGTGTTGACTTAGTTTTTGCTAAAAAAAAACTTAACTTCTTAAATCTTGCATTTAGGGGAGTAGAGCTTGATTGAGAAAATTATTTTTTGGAAGTATGTGTACGGATTTAGGGTTGTTTTTAATTAAAAAATTATTTAAAAAAAACAAGTCCAAAAAAGTGTTAGTAATTTTCAAATGGCAATCACTTTTGCAAATCTAATACAAGATGTCCCAAAAGAAAGTTCATATATGAAACAATCCACGCCAAGTGTACCAGCTCAAAATTTTGTATGACTCAAGATGGGATTCGGACGCTAAATGGGAGTTTTTAGCTTTTGAACGCCCGCGGAAGGCAAAAATCTTTTGTTACTCAAGAGGGAAGCATCTTACGAAAAAATTGTACTAGGCAAAAAATGCTTAGAATCGTCCAAGCAATACGAGTAATTTTTTTTTGGAAACTTTTTTTTTAAATATAATTTTTGAAAAATTTTAACTTTCCAAAATATTCTCAATAAATTTCACACTTATTGCCTTGATGATTCTAAGCATTTTAAGCCCAGTGCATATTTTCGTAAGATGTTTTCCTCTTGAGTAAAAAAAGATTTTTGCCTTCCGCGGGCGTTCAAAAGCCAAAAACTCCCATTTAGCACCCGAATCTCATCTTGAGTCATACAAAATTTTGAGCTAGTACACTTGGCGTGGATTGCTTCATAAATAAACTTTCTTTAGGGACGCCTTGTATAATAACATTAAAAGTTGAAAAAGTGCACACTCTAGATATATGGTTGTATTGGAGATTATATGGGCGATTCTACAAAAAAGCTTTAATTTGAATAAAAAAAAAAAAACAAGAAAAAAAATCATCTTCCAAGGCCGAAAATAGTTGAAATGTATCCAAGTTTTCATAATAAACATAAAAATATATATCCACGGTAAAGGCGTAGCCCGGCAAAGCATTTTTGCACTTAAATGAACGTAAGAACTTCAAATAAAATTTTAATTTTTTTCCGCTCAAGGTGTGGTCTGTATGATTGAACGCCACCTTTTACAGTAAAATAAATTTATTTAGCTCATAAAGAGAAGACTAATTTTATACCACGGTAAAGGCCTAATTGTTTGTACAATCAAAATTTACGAAATTTTTTGAGTTGAAGACTGACCTAAAAACTTAATAACCAATTCCCTACGATAAAACATTTAGTATACGTGTATGATTCAGGAATACGAATCAGTAGTACTTTTTATACCCTACACCCAGGGTATACTCACTTTATCCTTCCGATTGTAACGCAGAGAAGGAGACGTGGCAGGTATAGAAAAGTTTATATATTCTTGATCAGCGTCACCTCCTGTGTCGATATAGTCATGTCTGTCTGTCTGGTTGGGTGGCTGGGTCTGCGTGGAAATACATTTTTTAGGAAAACTAAGCAAGATAATTCAATAAAATTTGGTACACTGCCTTTGTCGTCAAAATTAGCTTTTTGGATTGAAAATGAGCGAAATCGGTCAACGGACACGTATTTTTTACGATAATGCAACCAAAATACACATAAATACTAAGAGCTGTAAGCCCAAACTCTGAGCAAAAACTACCGAATTCGGACAAGAGGGCGTGACATCTACCGTATAAGTAAAAGTTTCAATGCTGAAATATGCTGAAAATGTTTTTTGAGATAATTCAACCAAATTTCACCCAAATACTAAGTACTATAAATGCAAACTCTGAGAAAAAACTGGGTTAATTCGGACAAGTGGGCGTGGAACCTCCAATTTAAGCAAAATCTTCAAAATACTGCTATATAGGGTATGTTATATTTGGCCAAGCCAAAGCTAACACTCTTACTAGTTTATGTTTACTTTAAATTATTGTGATCCTAGGACAGATGATCAAAACTTTAGAACAGCATGCTTTTTGAAGATGAAATTTTCTTATTTTTTAACTTGAAAGTAGTTGAGCTTGGTCTGAATTAAATTTTTGTTGCTGAGGACAGGCACGATACAAGACTTTTGAGCACTTCAGGGCTCCTACCTATGTTATATTTAGAAAATTTTGGACAGTAATGAATTATGCCTTTTAAAAGTCAAAGTGGGCCGGAAAATTACGACTTTTTTTTTGAAATTGCCTTTATTTAAAATAATACCCTTTCTATGTATTTTCGAATGAAATATATATAAAACTGGTTCTATCAATGGAATTGAATTTCAGAATCGATCCTCATTAGGTACAAATATTAAAATGTGCTCTTCGGGTTGGACACAAAACAACATTGTATGTATGACTCAAATAATTAATAAATACAGCTGTATTAACAACATTTCCAAAATGCTTTTAAACACGATAAGATCGTTGTCGATATAATAACATACTAAATGTTATTTACAAATTGAGGGGAATAAAATTCCTAAGTAAAAATTTAACAATTCAGTTTAATTTGTCTCTTTAAACAACGACTAACTAACGACGGGAAAAAATAATCAAGCGATGATTAGAAAAACTGCAAATGAGTAATACAACGATTAAAATTTTCACTTAAGTAAAATCGATTAAGAAATAAACTTAATTTTACTCAAACGAATACACTAAATGTTTAATAGGCGCTCACAAGAAATCAAATATAACAAAATGCCAAATGTTACCTTCAAGTAAGTACCTATGTACCTAGACACCTATAAGTCTGTGATATAAAATGCAAAACAAGTGAAACTTTTTTTTTCTCAAAGTGACGAAATCAATATTGTAAAATTTCAATAAAACTGTAAATAAATGACAAATTGACAAATTGGCAAATGCAAAAGTAAACTCGTTTGACAAAAGCAAAAACATTTAATGCATTCGTATGATAAACAAAATTGAGACAACTTGTCAATAGACCAAGGTGTGACGCTATAATTTGCCGCCTTAACACGTGATGAAGTTTTTTTTTTCGTTTTGACAAATATGCCGTCTACCTTAAGCTCATCTACTCTGATAACTCTCAATTTGGACGGTTTCTTTTTTTAATTATTGAGATACAAATACGAGTACATATCGCTCGTTTGCTACAAGACTGTCATAACTCAAAAAACCAAAAATATGTAGTTAAGGAACGTACGAATTGATCTTGTTGGCAAGCGAAAAACGCTACCTTGGGGAACGCCGTATTGAGCAGAGTCCTGTGATATAATTCTTTACTTTGATCAAATAGAATCAATTCTGAAGGTACAATCTTAGTGTTTACTGCTTTTTAAGATTGCAGAGTAAGCCCTGTTAATAGCTTGAATAATATCTATAAAAGCAGCAGTGCAGTAGAGCCGGTTCTCAAGAGCAACTCTGACAAGCTGGGACACTTGATCAATTTGATCTACAGCGCAGAGCAGGTTGCTCAAGAAAACCCTTTCGAAGACTTAAGTCAAGATTGGTAAGAGGCTGATTGATCTATAAGACTTTACAAGTTCAGGAGGCTATATAGGTTTTGGGATGAGAGCAATTTGAGCTACTTTTCACTGATTGCATTGCAGTTTTTTAGAAATTTTATTCGTGACGAGATCTGAGCTGTACTATCCTTGAGAAAGTTTTTAGTCGCCCATTTAACGTCACTGATTGAAAATCTGGAGATAGACAAATCATTTTCCAGCGAGTGCTTTAATTCGAGATCTTTTGAAGCATTTCTACTCGAGAAAGTTTTGAAGACTACTTGAAGATGCCAAGCAAAAGTTTTTGTTGTTTCTTCGTTGCTTCTGACCCAGCCGTTTGTTGTTTTCACCGTTGTAATAAACAGCTCTACTGCTTCGTCTATTTCATGATATCCTTTGAGTTCTATGTTTGTGGTGAGATTTTCTTCAACGAGTTTTCTGAATAGATTCCAATCTTTAGTCAAGTTAGGGAGATATAGTTGTGTTTCTGCGTTTTGGATGATTGAGCTGATATAAAGAACATTTGGTAAGTAATCTGACGGCAGATCTTAAAACTGCAGAGCAATGGCATGCAATAACAACATATACTTTTTTGAGTTATGACAGTCTTGCAGTAAAGGAGCAATATATATGTCGGAATTGTTCGGTCAATATTTTTACAAAAATTATTCAGATATATCGATCGTGAAATAATAATAAGAATTCTGAGAAAAAAAACGCATATTATTGTTAATGAGATGTGAATATGTTAATAAATTAAGCAAATTTTATATTTTCTCTATTAACTTTCTTGCACACACACACACACTATGTGCACGGAGATGTACGAAAAATGATTTGAAAGGAAACAAAGAGTGTATGCAAATTGGAACTAACTTAATTTTCATACAACCAATACAAGCATAAAATAATCCAAACACTATCACTATGCTATGTGTTCTGAATGTTTTAGAGATTATACATATTATATTAAGATGTTTCTCCAAAATTCAGTGCAGAATATTTATTTAGTTCTATTTAGTGATGAGCAAAATTAGTCTTGGTCTTGAGTCTTGCTCTTGGTATTAGTAGTATTTCGAGACCAAGACCAAGACGCTGATATCTTTGCAAGACCAAGACCAAGGTTGCCATGATCTTGGTCTTGGTCTTTGTATTTCTCACGATAATCGTCAAGACCAGGGCTGCTTTTCAGTCTTGGTAATTTATAGTTAATAGGTGTTTCATGCCCCTTTCGAGTATAAAACCATCCCCCAATTGGAAATTTGAGATCTTAAAAACCAAACTGCTTTGGAGAAATAAGGTTTCGAAGTCTTTTGAAAATTTTTCAAGATCAAAACCGATACCAAGAGCGAGACCAAAACCAAAACTCAATATCAAAACCAAGACCAAGACTCAATGTACAAAAACAAGACCACGACTAAAAAAATCGTTAAAATCAATTAGGACTTTTCACATTGCATATTAATTACATCCCTGACGCGCTTACCTTAAGTTTTAAGAATTTTTCGTCTTTGGTAACTCTAAGTAAAATATTTTGTAGGATATTTTTGCACAATTTTTTAGCCCATTGTGGCTCATTTTTAGAAAAAAGGGGTCAAAAAGACCCATAAAAACAGGATATAATAGGTTAATGTATTCTGGGAAAATGATCCTTGTGTGATTTCGTTATGATCTTGTGAGAACGAGTTTTGTCCGTAATGTAGTTTTAGAGTTTTACAGTGGGGTGAAATTTGAAAAATATTTATTGTTAGAACTGCTTACTGATTTTAGCGATTTTTTTGCTTTCGGGATAAAGTTTTGCTTTTTTAGTGTTAAGCAACTAGTAGTGAAATTGTATAGCAAATATTTCTGTAGTACTTACATACTGACTCAATATTCCCCTGTTTTAGGTGTTATTTTTGTACCTGTAGGGCGAAAATGACCCACATGTGGGGGTTGTACAGGGTTAAAATTTGTATACAAAAATATTCCCCACAATATCTTGCATAAGTTTGCTTAACACATGATACACCTCAAATGTAAGGATCATATAGATAAATTTTGGTTTTTTTCATGTACAGCGGATAAAAAAACTTCAAAAATCGATTAAAAAAAAATGTGACGTGCTGGGGAAAAACGACGAGACACGGGTATTTTTTTTAACGTCTACTTTAAGAATTTTTTGGATTTTCTCATGTGTTTTTTTCTGTGTCGAACAGTGTAATTTATGGACATATCGAGTAATATATGTCTAAATTTAATTTATTTAAGTGTTACAAATAATATTTTTATAAAATCATTGAAAGATTCCATGCCAACTCAATAAGGATTTTTTTGAAGAAATCTGATTTGGATATAAATTAAACTAGGGCATAGTGTCATATTGATGAAAATCAGGCCAATTTATAGCTAGAGTAGAACGGGGCAATGTCGTGCACTCAACTTTGACATGCTCGTAAGGCCGTACATCTCAAGCGAATGCAACGAGTAAGCATCCGATCGAAAGATAATTTCATTGGTTGCATCCATGTGTAACAACATTTGTGTAGCAAGAAATTGTGTTTGTGTAAGTGAAGGAAAAAAAAATGTGCACGACATTTCCCCCCTCAAAATTTGTGGGGTAATGTCGTGCATTGTTTTCCGAGTATAGTAAAGGTGCCAAAATGTGTGAGAAATGATAGGTAGTGGTTCTGTTAGTGGATATTTAGCATTATCATGTATTTATTCATTATTATGCAAGTGTGAAGTACATAATATGTTGTGTAGAGTAGAACGGGGCAATGTCGTGCACTCAACTTTGACATGCTCGTAAAGCCGTATATCTCAAGCGAATGCAACGAGTAAGCATCCGATCGAAAGATAATTTCATTGGTTACATCCATGTGTAACAACATTTGTGTAGCAAGAAATTGTGTTTGTGCAAGTGAATGTGCACGACATTACCCCAAAGGTCGTTTTAAAGGTCAACTTCGATAACTCGGTGAAGCCCAAAATTTTTTTCGAAAACCAAATACTTCTTTTCTTTGGCAGGATATTTCGTTTCAGAAAACACTTACCTGGTATATTTTCTCGGAAGGAAAATTATTTTTCTGACCCAATAAAAAAACACTTTTATCGTCCTGAAAGCGTGCGTTTTGAAAAAAATGTTACTCTGTAGAGACGAACTGGTGAAAATTGCTAAAATTATATGCATAAGCTCAGTAGGTCAGCAGGTCCCTACCTTGCGAACAGTTCGTAAATCATTCAATTCTTTAGGCTAAAATAGCCAGTGCACGATATTACCCCCTGCACGACATTACCCCGTTCTACTCTACATCATATGCCATCAAAGCAATTGATTGACTTGAAATGTAATATATTACTGATTTAAAAAAAACAAATTTTTTGAAACACCCTAAAATACAAAAAAAAAAAATTAGAGATAACTGAGTGTTTTCAATCAGTCTATTCCTGCACAATTGTATTTTCATTTCAAGTGTTAATTTTTTCAACAATCAATCAATCGATTTGTTTACAACCTAAACACAAAAACACAACACACAAACCAAACAAACTCTCAACCGCTGCTCTCCAGCTAGCTATCTTTAAGATAAACCAACCAAGCGGCTTTAAAGTCGTCATTTAACGTTGCTCACAAGCGTATCTTATAGATAAGAGCAAAATCGTCTCGATCGTCGTTGTCTCTGATTCACATTTAGTTTTAAATTTTTCCTCAAAGTTCTAGCATGTCATTGCAAAATATAAATCTACCGGAAAGCTCTAGTGAACCATTTGTCCTTTGGAGATCAAAATTAAAAGTGCGTTATCTGGATGATCTCAAGAAGCGGCAAAAAAATAATGAGTGGGTTTTTGTATGTAAAAGTGGAAGAAAGAAGAGATTAAATAACGAAACAATGTGTGATATAACAAACTTTAACCTCAAAATTTTGCATTTAATTCGGTTAAAAAATTAAAGTTAAAAAAAAAACAAAACGACAAACAAGTGCAATCGATATAAAACGTGAATGTAATTATTTGCAAAATTTACAAAGGTTTGCTCAGTATTTGTTGACTTTTGATAACCGGGTCTAAGCACTTAGAGATAATGCGAGTGAAATCAGTAATTGCTGTGTCTGATATCAAATAAAAAACTTTGATTTTTCAATTGAATTTTGTTTTATGTGATAAAAATTAATTTATTTGTCATTGGTGTCTACAACATTCCTCACTTGTGCAAATCTCATAAAATCAATTAATGCGATTTATTGCAGATCTATGAATAATTTGAAATTAAACTTTTATTTCATTCATTCAAAAACTTTGAGTTTTTAAGATAATGCTGTTTTACTTCGGTAGCATGTACAGGCAGGTGATAGACATTTTATACATAAGACGGGTATGTGGAATTCAGTGGTACTAAGCATTTTGCTGAATCAACTCATACAAAAGTTTCAAATGAAAGTTTTCTTTTTATAATAAAATTAAAAAAAAATTGTTTATTCTAAAAATGTTGAAACCAAAAACAAAAAATTCGAATTCTTGAAATTTTTTACTCTTTTGTCTATAATTTTTTCAGAGTTAGAGATAGGTAAAAATAAAGGTTGATCAAAAAAAAAATTTTTAAAATTTCTTAGGTTAAAAATTGACCGAAATATGGCCAGTCGAACATTGACATTTTTTTATGCGTTGTTTACTCCACAAAATAACAATTTTGTCATAATAAAATCAATTTGTTTGGTTGTTAAATAAAAATGATTAAAACAATTAATACGAATTTTTTACAGTCAAATTTGCAATGAACAACAACCGACGCTACAAATTCTAAGTTAATATTTGTAGCGTCGCACACTGGGGCAAGGAGTTTTCATATGTGGCATCAAATAAACGGAGCTACGCACTGCCACCAAATTATATATACATACTAAGGATGGATTACTTAAGCTTTCAACAAAATTTGGTTGAATTTGAACGAGAGGGCGTGGCACCTCCCATACAAGCAAAATCTTAAAAACTCTATACTGATGGTACTATCTGAGATAATCAAACCAAATTTCGTATACTTGCTACCAATAGTATAGGTAAACTCTGATAGGAAAATTTGCGAATTCGGTTAAGAGGGCGTGGTACCACCCATACAAACAAAGTCTTACAAACTATACTGAGTGTACTATCTGAGATAATCAAATCAACTTTCGTACACTTGCTACCAATAGTAGGGTAAGGGAGGGAAATATGGACCACCCATCTTTCTTTTTTAAATAAAACCCAAAATACATAAAACAAAACAATTAATTTTATGTCATTCAGTAAAGGAAACAATTTACCTTTAATCTGCTTCACTTTTAGATAAATATCTCATCAGGATAAAGAAAAAAAATTAAAAAACTGAAAATACTCAAAATGAAGATAAAAAAAAAGTGTAGTGTAATATGGACCATATAGTCCATTTGGTACAAAAGTTGCATAAAAATGTCACTTCCACATTCGGCACATTTTTCATGACTCCAAGATTATCAGATTACACATTTAACCCAAAATTCGCCACGTCGATCTTCTGACTAAAGGGTATTACATTATATGCATTTTTTATCATTTTTTTCCTTTGTAGTTAACGAATTACATATAAGGACCATCAGACTCATCATGAAAACTGCAACTAGATTTCCCATCTGAAAAAGATGATAAATACATTTGTTTTTGAGGCTTTTTTCTCTGGTGGTCCATATTACCCACAGCACGTGTTGGTGAAATAAATGGTTTTTTATCAAAAACTCTTTTGGTTAATGAACTTATTTGTGCTAATAAATTATAAATGGTATTCACTGACTTTATATAATTAACCATTTATTTAAAAACGCGATGTCTTTAAAGTGAAATAATGAAATATACTCACCAGAAAAAAATTATCACTGATCTTTTTTTTAGAAAAATCAACTTTACAGAAACATGCGACTTCACCGAACGCTAAAATCGCCCTATTATAAGCTTTAGGTATTAGCGCTAAGTTTGAACATGAATAACGGTAAATCCTATGTATGCAGTGGGAAATAACCGTGTGGTCCATATTACCCACGTAGTCCATATTTCCCTCCCTTACCCTATAAGTAAACTCTGGTAGGAAAATTAGCAAATTCGGACAAGAGGGCGTGGTACCTCCCATACAAGCAAAATCTTAAAAACTCTATATTGAGAATGCTTTCTGAGATAACACAGGTTTACAAAAAAAAATATCATGGCGTTTTGACCAGTTTATGCGTTTCCTAGGGACTTTGACGTCGTTAATCCAAATCCGGGGTCCGTTTTTTTCCAGAACGTCTGAGAAAAAAGATTTCAAGGTCATACGGAGGTCAAAATGGTCATGTGTCGTTAAGTGATAAATTCGCTAAAATTCATTGAATTCTTAATCCTTAAATAGAATATGTGATCAAAAAGGGTCTCTCGGACCTAGTTTCGGAGATATAGCCATCGGAAGATCCGTATGTATCTTCTATTAAAACCGCTATAAGTTGGGAGCCCCTGAATGGATTTGAAAAATATTGGTGTCATATGAAAGGTATTTTGATGTTGTTGTTGGTGTATTTGTTGTTGTAATTGAAAAATTTCTCAAAATTTCAAAAAAGGTCATACCTCCAAAACTATGAATTCAATTGAAAATATGCGTACAACACTTCTATAGGTTGTCAAAATACCTTTCATACGGCACCAATATTTTTCAAATCCATCCAGGGGTTCCCAACTTATAGTGGTTTTCATAAAAAATATATCCGGATCTTCCGATGGCTATATCTCCGAAACTATGTCCGAGATACCCTTTTTGATCACATATTCTTTTTAAAGACTAAGAATTCAATGATAAAATATTAGTTTCAGAATTTTAGCGAATTTATCACTAAACGACACATGAAACCCATTTTGACCTCCATATGACCTTCAAATCTTTTTTCTCAGACGTTCTGGAAAAAAACGGACTCCGAATTCAGATTCACATTGTCTGGTCAAAAACGCCTTGACCTTTTTTTTTTGTAAACCTGTGTAATCGAAGCAAATTTGGTACAATTGCTACGAATATTAAAGGTCAGCTCTGATAGGAGAACTAGAGACACGCTTTCAGATATTTTGACCAATATTGGGACTTGAAATAAGATAATTTCTTACTTAAGTGTTCGTGATGACCACCTGTTCAAAAAACCGAAATGCTGTTCAAAATTACCCTGTCCAGAACTATACATAATGTTTATAAGTTCCTGTCTCGTGGCAAATAATAAGTTAGAGGTCATTTGTAAAACAAAATTAGAAATTTTGAATAATGTCGGCAATGCAAGAAAAAATATTTTATTTTAGTTTACGTTCTAAAAATCGATGTAAATTTTTAAGTAACAAAAAGTAGCAAAATTTTTTTGTCGCTTCTAGAGGTACATGCTAAACGGAATATTTTTGAATCTTAACTAATGCTTGGAAAGGCTTGGAACTTAATTAAATGATCTATTATTTATTTATATTCGTAAAATTTTTCTTCTTCATTAATCTATATATAAATAGGCAAACGAAATCGGTTAGGTCCCTGTTTCTATACCTAAATCTTAACCGATTTGCTTGATTTTTTTTTTGTTGGAAAGTTTGTGAGGAGGAGCAGTGCATAGGACTAAATTTTTTTTTAAGTGGGCGGTGCCACGCCCCTAAATGGAAAAAACGCTCTCACAGCTAAACCGCTGCATCGATTTTAACGAAATTTGGTATGAAGATAGGGTTAGCACTAAGGATCGATAATATGACCATTACGTTTTTCAGTGGGCGGTGCCACGCCCCTAAATGAAAAAAACGCTCTCACAGCTAAACCGCTGCATCGATTTTAACGAAATTTGGTATGAAGATAGGGTTAGCACTAAGGATCGATAACATGACCATTTTCTTTTCAGTGGGCAGTGCCACGCCCCTAAATGAAAAAACGCTCTCACGGCGAAAATACTGCATACAATTTTTATGAAATTTGGTATAGGTATAGAGTTGGCACTATGTAGCACGATAGCATGATTGATTTTTATGAATTTTGGTATAGAAAGATATCAAAAACTGTTTGCTCTTTAGTAGGAGCTACACGCCTCTAAATGGAAAGTACGATTTTGCAACTTAGCTGTTGCACCGATGCAGATAGCCCGAATCCTAAGGAAGAATATTAAAAGCTTTTTGTGTTTTATCGGCCAAGGAAGGGTATAAAAACTTTTTCCTTTATTTTATGGTCAAATCGAAATGGTCGAATTTCGGCCACAAGGCGAACTCTAGTCTTCATAAATGTGCAAACATTTTTAAAGAAAAAAATATGTTTATATACGGTTACATACCTGAAGATGAAGACTCCATGGTCAAATAACATTAAAAGTTAATAAATTTTAGTAAAAAACTGCTTTGATTAATATGGAAATAACTTATAAAAATTATTTCAGTCTACAAAGTTGAAGTTTGCGTGCTCTAGTGATGAAATGGGTTTGTTACAAGTCATTTGAAAAATGGGAAATAGTACGTTAGTTAATATTGTACTTAACCAATATAAAAGGATATCCTGAAATAACATTTAATTTTTCGAACTATCGCCAGGTATTGAGAGTATCTGCCCCAGTGTGCGTCGGTTGTTGTTCATTGCAAATTTGACTGTAAAAGTTCATATTAATTGAATATTCAAAAAAAGCAGTCTTAAAAAGCAAATTAAGATCATTTATATTTGTGAAAATCATTTAAAAATGATTAATATTTAAAATTGAACTTACACTCATCAGTTGAATTCTGAACTCAGTTAGTTGTCACCACCAAATATTTAGACAAAAAAATAGATATGTTAGGTACGAATGGTATTGTTGACATTCCCTCATTACTGAAATTAAGAAATCTGTTAATGAATTTTGTCCGTCTAGCTTTTTCTTCGTGAAACACTGTGCGTATAAGCAATACTCGTATGTGTAAAAAACACAAGAATTCGAAATTTTTGCTTTTTTTTTTGGTTTCAACATTATTAGCATAAGTAATTTTTTTAATTTTTTAATAAGCTATTTCGATAGGATATTTATTGGGTGTACAACTTAAAAACCGGAATTTTTTAGCGAAATTTGATGTTTTATTGTGGAAAAATGTTACAATATATTTTATTCAAAGTATTGTCCATTGGAAGCTACAACATTTCCCCATCTTTCAGGCAATTTATGGATTCCATCCCAAAAAAATTGCGCCGGCTTGGCGGCCAAAAATGAATCTATCCAATTTTCGATATCTTGAACTTAAGTGAAGCGTATTCCTGATAGGGCATTCTGCATCGATCGGAACAAATGGTAGTCTGATGGTGCAAGGTCTGGACTATAAAGCGGGTGAGGCAAAATTTCCCATCCGTTGTTTTCCGTTGTTTTCCAGGTAATTTTTGACTGGGGCAGCAATATGTGGCCGAGCGTTGTCATGATAAAAAATTATTGCTTCGTGTCTGGTCGCATTTTCCGGGCGTTTTTCGATGATGGCACGCTTCAAACGTATTAATTGTGTTCGATAGAGGTCACCTGTGAGCATTACAGAGCATTACCTTGGCACCATGGATATTTGCCTTTGGCTGGGAAGGTCCTGGTTGTCCGGGCTTCATATTCATATATGCGTTTCGGGTTGTCGTAATGGATCCATTTTTCATCCCCAGTCACGATCCGATGCAAAAATGACTTTTGCCCGCAGTTTTCTTTGCAAAAAATGACCCAACAGAACCTCCCGCAAATGCTGTCTTTTTCTTCAATTTTCGAAGTTATTCATCGTGAAAAATAATAATGATGCACACAAGATAAAATTGTTTTGTTGACTGATTTTGACAGCTGTCAAATGTACCTTCAAAATGACGTATATATAAAGTTCGAGCTTTCACGATATTTGTTATTACGGACATACACCGTCAAATTCCGGTTTTTAAGTTGTACACCCAATATTTCTCTACAAAAAGTTTACTATGGAATATATCGAAGTTTGGTTTCGTTTGCTAGATATATTGAAAAAGCTGTTAAGCGTGCATCCTCCCTCCCCCTCTCTCTTATTTTCATTCTCTAATTTAATAGCACTCCGCGGTTTTTTCTTCTTAAATGACACATTTAGTTCCTTTTCATATAACCTAATCACTAGTCTCTAATTTACTAATGTTTAGTGACTAATTTGGGGTGTCTTGCCCCTTTTTTTTAGAGTGAATTTGAAATGCTCGAAGTCTGTTTTTGAGAATTTGGCCATTGCAATTTAACGGTCCAGAAAAAAATAGAGTTACTGAAGATGTCAACCATATTGGGTGTACCGATTTTAAGATATAAAAAATTTCGTCTAAAAAATATAATGATTTCGACTTTTGGCCAGCTTTTAAGGATTTTGAACCAGTGTAATGCGTTACAAATACTAGATCCGCCACTGTTCTGATCTGATAATCCTTTATAGAAAAAGAGTTTTAAGTGAAGAAACGTGATTCGGTAATGGCGTTACAAATTTTTCCTCTGATATTTTGCCTTTGCACTCATATTCTTTGACTGATATTGTTTGTTCTTATCGTTAAGTAATCAGTGTTAATTTTTTATTAACAAAATTTGTTAACAAGTTAAATATAGACAAACTAGAATATTTGCATACATTATACGGAGTGTGGCTATATTTAAACCAAAAGGTGTTAAAATGTTTTGAAATAATTTTTCTTCTTTTTTAACAAGGATAAAAATAGTTACCAACCTAAATACATATCTTAAGATTCTAGACAAAGTCTGAGATCAAATCAATATCAAGTTACAGTTCAAAGCATATCGGTGTGCGTTAAAGTTCGGTCATAACTTTCAGAAATAGAGTATCGTATCGTGAATATTTTATTTCACGCATTGGTGAGTGGATAAAATAAAGAATTTTTGTCTATGTAATGAATACCTTTAAGCTACAAAAAAATGTTTCGTAGTTTAAATTTTTAAGAACAACCTGCATCTATGAGTAAAAAACGTATCGAAACTCGCCGGTTTTTTTAAATATTTAACTGAGATGCTTCTTCCAAAGCATGCATAACGAAATGGTGCTAAAATCTTATTGCTGGAATCAGTGAAAAATTAAATATAATTTTAAGAACGTTTTAGAGAACATATGTAAGTCTTAATTCTTAAAAATTTGATTTTACACCGAGAGTATATTCACTTTGTCCTTCCGTTTGTAACGCAGAGAAGGAGGCGTGGCAGACATAAAAAAGTATATATCTTCTTGAACAGCGTCACCTCCTGAGTCGATAAAGCTATTGCTGTGTGTGGAAATACATTTTTTGGGAAAACTGAGCAAGATAATTCAATGAAATTTGGTACACTGCCTCCCTCGTCAAAGATGCCGCCCATACAAAAAATATATTCAAAATGCACCTTTAGGAGTAATTTTCACGACAAAGCAATCACAATACACATAAATACTACGTATTGTAAGCGCAAGCTCTGATCAAAAACTGAGCGAATTCGGACAAGAGGGCGGGGCAACTCCCATATAAGCAAAATTTTCAAAATACTGCAGTGTAGGGTATTTAATGTTTGGCCAGGCCAAAGTTTACACCCCTACTAGTTTTTTATTGTGAAATATTTTTCCTAATGTTTGCAAATATTAATCACTTAAGATAAAAGATAAATGTTTGCTTGAAATAATAAGTGTTTGTTTTAAATATTCGGTAATTTGCCGCAAATACTTTCCAAACAATCTTTTTTCTGAGTGTGGGGTAGCAAGGACACGTCATAAAACTAAAGCCCGTAAAAAATCATAAAATTCATCTCTACACGGAGGAAAATCAGTGTCATAAGTTTTACTCTACTCGAGTAGTAAAAAAATTAATAATTTTAACTTTAAAATTTTATAAAAATATTTTTTTTTTCTTAGTTTAGTTGTAGTTTTATTATGAAACATAACGTATTTATGTTTGGACAGACGTTTGCTTGATATATAAATTTTATACCTCTTCATCATATGGGCCAGTAATGCAGAGGATACGTTTCTATCCATCACAAGTTTGAATCCTAGTGCGGTCAGTTTGTTTATTTTTTTTTTTTTTTTTTTTTCTTTTTTTTTTTTTTTTGATTGAAAAATTACAATATTTTCAAAAAAAATTACTAGACTGTAAGATCATTCGAAAATTCTTAATTGACTAAGCCAGTAAGCTGAAATTTACCTCAGTGTCACTATTTTGACTTGAAATTCTGGTAATACTAGTAATGGTAGTACTATTTATTTTTTTCCTTGTACCGATGAGTTGAAGTCTTGGGGTGGAGTTACCAACATTAAAGTGATAAAATTAATTTCGATGACTAGATCATTGTTTTTTGTTCTGCACAATCACAAACCTTCCTGTATTGATATTTTGAGCCAGACAGTAATAATGGCAATAACAACTTAAGCCCAAACTGAACTTTACATTTCAATTCATAGAAAGAGCTACGACGACACCAATGCTTTTGCAGGAAATGTGTGAATATTTCACATGGGTTGTAAATAAATATTTACCAACAAATTAACACAATAATAAATAGGTTTTAATTTGTGAAAACCAGATAGCCCACGCGTTGTTTATCTATCGCACTAATTAACTTGTAATTTTGTGTAATGTGGCCAGACAAAGACGCGATATGGTCATGTGTCAATACCACACCAACTCCTCCTGCAATTTAAGTTGAAGTTCGTACAAGTTTAAGGTCTCTTACATTTGCGAAAGGTTCAACCTTGTTATTTTTTTTTTTTTTAACTTTATTATTTGTTATCAGTAGGTAGGTATTTTGAAAAAGTTTTATCTAATATTCTTCGTGCACAAAAACATATGTACATATATCTTAAAACTGTCTTATACTTATTAATTGATGACTCCATTGAAGTAGTTTTCTATAAATGCGTACTCCACAACACTTTTATCAATGCAATAATTGATATTTTATAAATATGATCATATGAGAATTTGGTATAGTATAAGCAAGTATTTAAATGGTATTTATAACACTTTTGATGAAATTACTTTCAAAATATGCGCCAATTTCTTTAATTGCTGTCCGTAGACAATTTTTTTGAAATCAATCATACCATCAATGATATTGTCCATTTCATCAATCATTTCTTCATGTTTTTCCAACTCAATTAATGCAGCAGAGATAATTATATAATCTAAATTCTGATTTTGCAAACTTAGAATTTTTCACATGATATATAGTTGCTAAGTTTTAGTTTATCACAGAACGTCGAGCAAATCGGTTGGAGGGTTAGTTGGTTCAAATACATAAACTGTTGCTAACAAATGAAAGTCATTTAAAGTCACGTGAAAGTTCAATATCTGTACAACATTCGTGAAAAGGATACGATATCAGCCTTTTAAAAGTAAGCGACTTGAGTGAGAATCAACTGAGTCTTTTTTTATAATTACAAAATTAGTGCAACGAGAGAAATTTTACAATATTTCAATAATCCACGCCTAGCGTAACAAAAATCGACCTCACCATCTGAGCTTTTGCTGAAATTTAGTATATGATTTCGTTTCATGCCGAAACCAATAAAAATTAAAATAAACTTTGGAATTTTGGAGGGGTGCAAAAAGTGAAAAAACAGCCAGTCCTGCATATAATTGTTCATAACAGGTCATTTCGCAACCGATTTTTATGTTCAGACCATTTTTGGGAAGGTTTTGAATCAGCACAAGGCTATAAGCAACATTTTTGGTTTTGGCAAAAAGTAGTAAAAGTACTTTTTAGTACTAAAATTTTAAAATACCTATTTCGGAAAGGTTGTAAATCAGAATATAAGCATTAAGTATCTACTATTTAGCAAAAAGTACTATTTTAACTAGATTTTTAGTTCTTCAATTGATAAAAACGCTCCACGGCCTACTTTTTAGATCATCTTAAATATTTTTTGAAGACAAAACTACCTTTTACACAAATCCAATCTTTGCTGGTAAAAGAGTTTTAATGCTTTTAAATAAGACTATAGAAGTGGTATGTATTTTGAAATATAATATATTTTGAAACTATAACTCCTACACGGAGAAAAATTCGCGTCATAATTTTTTCTCCGCTCGGGTAGTAAAAAATTTAATTAATTATCACTTAATTTCAAACATAACTTACCTTACCTTATATAACCATTTTGACTTTATAATTATAGTAAAACTATTTAAGTTTGAACAGACATTTGCTTTATATATTTACAAATGTTATACCTCTTCATCATACGTACCAGTAGGATATTTTTCATGGACGGACCACGGTTCGAATCCTAGTGCGGTCAGTTTTTTTTTCTTTTATTTGAACTTTACAGTTATATTTTTTTTTTTTAAACTTTTACTGTAAAGTTCAAATAAAGGCAAATATAACTTAAATTTTTTAAAAAAAATTACTAGACTGCAAATTCATTCGAAAATTCTGAATTAGCAAATCAGTAAGTTAAAATTTATTTCAGTGGGGAGTTATCACTATTTTGACTTGAAATTCTAGTAAAATTTATGAGAAATAAAGTAGTAGTCTTAGTCTTATATGAAAACTGGTTTTGTCTTCATTCCAGAAAATATATTTTAGAAAATCTAAAAGGGTGACCATGGAGCGTTGTTATTAATTTTAGTACTAAAAAAGTAGTAAAAACAGCATTTTTTGTCGAATACGTAAAAACATACCATGAACATGAATATCGCTTAAGAAATGTCAAATTTATAGACCATTTTGTGAAGCAGTTTCGGTCGATTGAATATTGTGAAATGTTCAAAAAATCATAACTTCTTAACCTTAAAACAGTTTGATTTCTTTATAGAAAATATATTTTGCAAGGTCAAGCAAATTGTACCAAAATTAAAAATTTTTTTTTTGCCTGATCCAATACTTTTTCAAAAAAAAATTAAAAATCGGTTAAGAAATGTCCTAGCTATGGACAATTTTACGATTTTTTCACTTTTTGTACGCCTTCAAAATCTAAAAAAAAATCGCAAAATTTATCCCTCAAGCAATGCCGAATTTATTAAATTTTTCTGCCATTTTCCTACTGTGTGAAGATAACTTTCCTTTACTTTTTGCTATATCTTTTACACGACTTGAAATAATCACCCATTAGTCATAAGCCTGTGCTCAGATGGCAAAAGCCAGGTATTGTAGTCCAGGTTATTGTTCTCGGTGAGATCTACAATCTGGAAAAACCCAGTTAGCTTTAGGACTTGTAGTTTCTTAGGAAAACAACTTGAAAAATCGGATATTGTGCTCTCCTGAAAAATTATCAAAACATGCGATACCATCTGAGCACATTAGTTATGACTACATTTATGTCAAATATATGACTTCAGTTTAAATGTTCTCTCGCAGCACTAGGAAATCTGGACAGATACATCCTGTTTAAGTTGCATGAGTTATACATTACAAATATGTATGCCTACGCTCCCAAAGTTCCTATAAAAGATCCATTTGAAAACGAGCAACGTAACATTTGTCTCTTTTTTTTCTCTCTCTCTCTCTCTCTCTCTATGTTTTTTATAGCAATCAAATTTCCACCGATAGTGGTGAATATATTGAAATCAAAGAAAAGGGTAAATCATCCTCTTTGGCGAAACTAAGTATACCAAAAGAACAAAAAGACGAAGAGCAAACAACTGGTGGTGGAAAGTACACCCCAAGCAATAGCCAGACAGCGACTAATGGTGGTGTGCTAAAGAAACCTCGCATACCAGCCTCACCATCTTCACCATCGATTGTTGTACGGACACCCTGTGATTCATGTGGTCATCATAATATACCAATAATGAGTCCACTACCAACATCACCATTGGCAAGATCACAAAACAATTTGGAACAGGTCGAATCGTCAGCTGTACGTCAAACTTTATTAACTGTTCCACAGGCGAATACGAGCATACATCATGTTGAATCCGACTATTCAATTGCACCGCATACGTTACAAATTTCACGACGACCATCTTTAATGTTACAGGATATGCTGAGTCCGAGACGTGGTTCGATGTTTTCGGCTTTAAAGAAAAATGGACAACCACTACCAAAGACTCCGAGAAATGCTGGGTACAGGTTCATATTTAAATTTAATATTAACATAGCAGGTAATCCGTAATCCGTGTGGTTTCAATGACATTTCATTTCGGAATCTTTTTGATGAAAACGGTGAGTCGAACGATGAAAAGTATTATGATCTTTTTTGTGGAGAATTACAGGTACTACAAATAATATTGATTTGTATTTACGAAAGAGTAACCGTTTAGAAAATATCCGATAAATTCGAATTTTCCGATTTTTTGCGGTTTTTAAAGAATATTCCCTAAACGGTTATTTTTTTGTAAATACAAATCAATATTATTTGTAGAACCTGTAATTCTCCACAAAAAAATATTATAATACTTTTTATACCCTACACCCAGGGTATATTCACTTTGTCCTTCCGTTTGTAACGCAGAGAAGGAGGCGTGGCAGGTATAGAAAAGTATATATATTCTTGATCAGCGTCACCTCCTGAGTCGATATAGCCATGTCCGTCTGTCTGGCTGGCTGGCTGGGTGGCTGGCTGGCTGGGTAACGGCTGTGTGTGGAAATACATTTTTTGGGAAAACTAAGCAAGATAATTCAATGGAATTTGGTACACAGCCTCCGTCGTCAAAGTTAGCTCGGGGGATTGAAAATGAGCAAAATCGGTCAACGGACACGCCTACCGCCCATACAAAAAATATCTTCAAAATGCAAATTTTGGAGTATTTTTCACAACAATACAACCAAAATACACATAAGTACTACGAATTGTCACCGCAAGCTCTGAGAAAAAACTGTTCGAATTCGGACAAGAGGGCGTGGCACCTCTCTTATAAGCAAAAGCTTCAAAACGCTGTACTGAAAGCGTTTTTTGAGATAATCGAACTAGATTTGACTCGGACACTAAAAACTATAAATGCAAGCTCTAAGCAAAAACTGGATAAAATCTGACAAGAGGGCGTGGCTCCTCCCATATAAGCAAAAGCTTCAAAACGCTATTCTGAAAACATTTTTTCAGATAATCCAACCAAATTTCACTTAAATACTAAGAACTATAAATGCAAACTCTGAGAAAAAACTGGGTGGATTCGGAGGGCGTGGCACCTCCCATATTAGCAAAATTTTCAAAATACTGCTGTGTAGGGTATTTAATGTTTGGCCAGGCCAAAGGCAACACCCTTACTAGTTATCGTTCGACTCACAGTTTTCATCAAAAAGCCCCCTAAATAAAAAGTAATTGAAATGACATGGATTTCGGAACAGGCCTGAGTTTCTCAGTACGTACATATACTAACCAACTAAATTGTGCAGTTATCAGGGAATTACACACTAAACAAAACTGTGTGAAATTTCACAAATGCATACTGTGTAAAAAAGAAGCCAAACTATACAGTATAAATAATTTCCCTTAGTAATGTGTCAATTCTCTCACCAATGTACATACAAACATATAAACGAGGAAGAATTTTACACAATGCTGAGTGAGTTTTCTTCGGCAAGTTAAACCTTTCCCACATCATTTTGGTCTTTTTCAAATCAAACGAAACTTTTTCCGAATCAAATTAGCCATTTTCAAAATTCACTTGGCCAACCTCTACCTCATTTTAAAAGGTGTTTGGTAGACACAATATTTATTTACACAGCGAGTTTCATAGCGGTAGGTACTGAAGGTACAGAGATATATCATTTTAAGTGTATTTTTTTGTAAAGTTCAATTTGATTTACAAAAGGGTTAATTTGATTGGAAAAAGGTTAATTGTTGGAAAAAGTTTAAATTGAATTGGAAAATGTTTAACTTGATTTGGTAAAGTTTTATTATGATTTGGAAAAAGTTTAATTTGAATTGAAAAAAGATCAATATGATGTGGAAAAGGTTTTACTTAGAGTAAAAAACTGTAACAAATGCTAGCTTAACTTAAGAATTTGATTTTAAGTTTTTCAATGTCGCCAGATTAAACATTTAATTATAATTTAATCATTTTATTTTACAATTTTTAATTTTATAGCTCTATAGCACCAACTGCCAATGGTAGCACAGTTACTATGGATCAAGCCGGTGGACCAAAGAGTCATCAAGCAAAAATGTTTAAAGAGAAAAATAGGCGTGCGGGAAAGTATGTCAATTTATAGAAAAAACGAATGTACCTTACTTTATTTATAATTTATATAATTCTTCCGTAGCGATTCTATAAGTTCAGCTCTTTCGGCGCTCTATTGCAAATTATTGGTACTGCTAGGTCTTTGCTTACCAATAACTGAAGTGATCTCGGACCAAATTCCTGTCTACGTCTATCAAGGCTTTTATGTTTATCTCTATGCTGGTAGCATATTATTTGTGATATTTCTATATGCATCAACATTTCGAAATCGAACACTTTTTAATGCGCTTAGAGACTATCGTAAGTATAATAATTTAAGCCTTTTCCATATCATATTAATGTTTTTTTAAATCAAATTGAAATTTTTCCAAATCAAAATAAACTTTTTTCGAAACAAATTCAACTTGCCCCTACAATTAATCGCTTTCCAATCAAATTTAAATTTTCCAAATCAAATTAACCTTTTTCAAAATTCATCAAATTAAACTTCTTGCGAAAATTATATACTTCTGTACCTACATTTATCTTTATGAAACTGTGTTATATGGATGAACATTGTGTCCAAAATGTGAAAGTGTTTGGCCAAGCTAAGGTTAATTTGATTTGAAGAAAGGAAAAAGGTTTATTTTGATTTGGAAAAGGTTTAATTTGATTTGAAAAGGTTTAACTCGGTGTAGAAAACCTGTATGAAACTATAGATTAATTTCTGTTTTAGATGAAAAAAACAACAACGTTCATATTAAGCATAAAGTAATGCATTTTGGAAGTTTTTATCTACGTGTTGGTGCCATTGCCTTTGCTATCGGTACAATGGTTTATTCAGGACTGGAATTTGGACAATTTTTCGAGTTGAATGGCCAACCGGGTTGTCGCAACATATTCGTTGCCATAACGCCAATTTGTCGTATGGTGCTTTGTATTTTTCAAGTGCAATTTATCTTTTTGAATACCACCTACATTGATATGGCCCGTCATAAGGTGACCGCACGCTTTGGACTTATGCACATGGTAGGCACGAATCTTTGCGAATGGTTATACGTGCTGGTCGAAGAAACAAAACATGAGATCTTTCATATAGGTCATCATGAAGTGGGCGATACAAATGATCCAGCTTTGCATAGTGGTCCTCATGGTGGTATCGATTGGTCAGCTATAAATGCCACACTTAGCGTTCCACATCCACATCAAGATGCGCTATCGGCGACACCACCCTCACTGATGAACACCACACTTGCGTCCGGTGTTGTTAAAATATTTTCAAATGTTACTGCTGTTGCAGCGAATAAAACTATTGCTGAGAATTTGCCCGGCGGAGGATGTTCACGTGTTAACATAATGGGTGCATTGGTCCAGGAAGTTTCACCATTTCTTTTTCCCTGCACAATTGAGTATTCTTTGATTTGCGCCGTAATATTGTATGAAATGTGGAAGACAGTTAAATCGATTCCGGATATTGATAAGACTCGCAAGCATTCACTAAAGCCACAAACACAAAAGCCTGCTCATCATTTCTCAGTTGATTGCTCACAGTCGCACAAGGGTCTCTTCTTTGGCATATTAGTCATTGTCATGACCATTATTTCGATGATAATGTATTTTGTATTATATACGCAACCAGGTTATGAGTTCATTGCGACAAAGGAGGTCACTCTATGGGAAACAGTTATGTATTTTTCATGTGCCACTGCCATAGTTGTCGGTAAGTTGTTAGTTAGTTAATAATTGCAATCACTCACTGGTGGCTTTAATCGTAAAAGATGTGCTACATTTCTATAAATTTCCAAACATAATATTGTCTATATTTTTCTTTTCCATAGGAATGCTGCTCATGCGTGATCTTAAATATGTTAAGGAATCCAGTGATGACCACAGCATGGAATTAGACAATCTTTTATTGATTGTAGCGCAAACTGGTGTTTATCTATATAGTATGTTCAGCATATTGGGCAGTTATTTCTCTAAATGGGATACAGTACCCGACCGTGTTGAAGGCATCATTGCTGAATCTTTTGCTTTAGCGCAAACTTCAATTCAAACCATGTTCATCTTACATGCTAGTCATAGACGTTGCAAGGGCGCGAAGCAACAGCGCAGGAAACCAGGACGTGAAATCATAACATTTCTTTTGGTAGCAAACATAGCGCTTTGGTTTATAAATACACTTATAAAAGGACGTGCCGTATTTCGAGAGACTCATCTGGAATTTTTCGGTGTATGGGGTTGGACTATCATAACCCATGTGTCTATGCCTTTGGCAATTTTCTATCGATTCCATTCTACAATTTGCCTCTTTGAGGTATGGAAAGTTACCTATAAGGTAAAGGCGCACTAGGCAACTAATGAATGAGATGATGGTACTCATAATGAAAAAGTATTAGTTTTTTTTTTATAGTAAATAATTAGTTATAGGAGTTAAATCATAATAATTTAGTCAATGTGTTATATGTGTTATAATTTAAATTAGTGAATAATATACAACGAAATAACTCAAACTCGTAAATATGACTTTAAATAGTCTGGTTGAAACTTTTATTTCGTTATATTATGAAAGGCTAACACTACATTTATCCGAATGACTGCACAAGACATCTTGTTGGAGTTTTAAGACATTTTGTTTCAAGATACGTTGTATTCTACCCGTTTTTTATTTATCAAATATTTCAATTCAGTGTAGCAAGCAAATGTTTTCACAGTACTTGGATATAAAAATACAAAAAATACTGCACTGTATCTGTCTTGTTTGATTCACTTCAGCTTAGTGCAGTTCAGTGCATATACTGTAGTTGTAGTGTACTATAAAATACTAATTTATTGACAAAAGAAGTTTCCACTCTCTCTTTTGTGCCTCTTTTTCGTTAAAGCTCTCTCTTTCTCTCTCGTGAAGACGTATGAAAGCCACAACAATGGGTTACCAATGCATTGCAAGTGTTACTATATTATAAATATTACTGCAGTTTTACTACTCGCAGGTTTTACACTGATTTGTTGGTATAGAATACCGTACACTGAAGTATTTGTTTTGAATCAAGTTTCTGTTTTGACACTGACAAAACAAGACAATCTACTTCAGTGACAAAATGAAATCAATGTACAGTGAAGATTTAAATCTTTAACTATTTGGATTACTTCAGTTCAGTATAAAATGTCCGAGTAAACAAAAGTACACTATATTTATATATATCTAGGATGCATATCGTCGTCTGAGTATTATTTTGCCGTAAACGCCACTTCGTTGAAAAAGCAAAAGCAGATAACTTTTGCTCGTCTCTACACAAGTTATGTGCTTTTGCTTTTTCAACAAAGTGACATAACTTGTGTAGAGACGAGCAAAAGTTATCTGCTTTTGCTTTTTCAACGAAGTGGCGTTTACGGCAAAATAATACTCAGCCGACGATGTGATACAAATTTTTTAGTGTCGTAAAGTAAGCACTTAATACGCTTAAAATGTTCCCCAACGAGGTGTGTTCCAAACTTACTATTACTTGAAGTTAATTGTAAATTAAAATATATATCTATGTAGCCCTTAAGGGACTTGAGAGCGGTTTGACTGTTACTTTAAAAAGTCATGCATGATCCACAGCTTAGGACATATAAAATTGACAATAAAGAAGGAAACCATTTTTACTTGAATACAAGACTTTATTTAGCAATTCTTACATGCAGTTCAACCATTTCTCGCGGCTTTACGTTCAAAATAACGCTTGACGGCAGCATTGAATACTTCGCCAACTGTACGTTTTTTCCAAATCTCAGATTTATCTCTTTTAGGTGGTGCAATTGGAGTTTCTAACTCAGGCTTAACAATTCTCTGCGCTTCTTCGTGTTCCACTTTCATTAAATCTACTTTCAAAGCTATAGTTTTCGCATCAATATCACTATCACTTTCTTTTTCGGCATCTTTAACATTTTTCTTATCACGTAACTTTTTTTCATTATCTTTATCTGATTTCTCTTCACCCTCATCTTTGTCATCTTCATCCGATGATGTATCAATGCTAAAGTCTGAATCTGCATCTATGTTATTAGGTAAATGCAACTTCTTAGCCAACTGTTGATCTTTGGTACTGTCTTCTTTTTCCTCATCAGATGAATGACGTTTCCGGTACGCTCTTTGTTGTGGTTGTGTCTTAATCGATTTAATAGGTTTATAGTTGATATCTTCATTACCTGCGGATGTCGTTGGCACAATTTCCGGCTTGAGCGCAGCTTTTGTTGTACCCATTTTTTGTTCATAGAGATGCCTATAAAAACCATCTAAGTCCGCCTGCTTAGTCACATCTCCAATAGATTCTAAATAGTCGTCACGTTTTTCTTGCTCTTCCAATTTTTTTAGTTCTTCCAATTTTATGCGATACGCAGATGTAACAAATGATTCCTTATCTTTGAATTCTTCACCCTCCTCTTCGCGTTCCTTTTGCACTTGACGTTCAATGCGTCGCTCATTTTCTAGCTTTCGCCTTTCCGCACAATGCATTAAGCGTTCAATATACTTGGGCTTTTTTGGTTCATTGTTTTTTGTTTGACGCTCATCCTCTCGCTTGTTCTCCATGTCATCGTACAGTTCATCATACTGGAAAACTGTGGGATCTTCTGCAAGCGCTTTTTCTTGCTGTTGGCGTGCCTGTTTTTTTGTAACATGAAAAAAAGGTTAAATAACTTAGCTTCAATTGCGGAACAAGTTTACTTTAGCTACTCCTGTCCAATTTTATTTTTAGGGCTAGTAGTGGAACATGAATCACTTACGCAACACCAAGAAAGTGTCGCTCGGGCTGATTATCGCAGATCTAGCCATCGGAAGATCAAATAAAGCTTTTATAAATACAGGTTGTCAAGTTTCTAAATTTCAAGATAATTTTTTGGATCCATTTTTTTGCTTTTCTTAAAAAAATATACTTGAAGTACAATGGCTAGCGCATCAGATGAAATCAAACGAATCTGCTTCTTTGTTATATTAATTAAAATTTGTGTTTTACAGAAGACCTTTTGGTTGAACTTTTTGTATTTTATTGAAATATTTTAAAAATAAATGTCCACAAGAACATAGCTGTTTTTTTTAATAACAGCTCATTTTCGAAAAAATGAGGTCCAAGTTTTTGTAAAATCGCTATATCTCGAAAATCGTGCCTCCGATTTAGCACAGCAATTTTGTAGGCTGCCATATTTTTCGAATCCATCCAGAAGGTCCCGCCTTACGCTGGGCTTTCTAAGAGTATTACCCGGATCTTTTGATAGTTATGCCTTTAAAACTAAGTCTGAACGAAAATCTTTTAAAACAATTGATTTACTCTTACATATAATAAAAAACTGAACAAGGCTAGCTTTAAAAAAAGGAAATGTCTATACGGGGGGACTCGCGTACGCGAAAACTCTCAATTAGCTCTCTCTCTCTCTCAATTTACTCAATTAGCGTACGCGAAATCCAGTGAAGTTTTTTCCCCCGGGCAACTTGATTAATTTATGTATTGATCCGCGGCCGAAGGCCGCCGCGAAGCCGGTGTTGGATGTCTGACGGGTTTAAATCCTGAGCTGCGGCCGCAGGCCGCCCACTTATCCCTACTTTTATGTAAAATTACTGTTGTAACGAAGCTGCGTCCCGGGGGAAAAAACTTCACTGGATTTCGCGTACGCTAAATGAGTTTTCGCGTACGCCGTATAGACAGACTCTTAAAAAAATGTATAGGTATCGATAAAGTAAACTTAAGCCTCAATTTCTTGTATATAATTTCAACATACTATTCTGCGTTCCATTGCTCCAGGAGCCATTGGAGCATTTTTCATTTTAAGTTGTGGTTCATTTTTTTGGTCACTGTCACTAGAGCTTTCATCAAAAATTGAGGGCCTCGATATTTCTCGCGTTGGCGCTGTTGTCTTCTTTTGTTGCCCAGGTATGATGAGACCATATCTATTGAAAACAAGTGCAGTTTTAAATAGATTATTATTATTTTCATTCGAATATCTCATTTCAAAAGCAAACTCAAATAAGTCAAGTCTTGGTTATCCCAAGTGACGAACGACAAGCAACGTTATATTACAAAAAAAAAGTCTTACTGCTTGGACATTGTTGTATAGATTTTTTGTTCAATTAACTTTATTTTTTTTAATATAATAATAAAAATATTTAAAACAAATTTTCTGTGAAGAAAATAATCAAAATGTCGAAGTCAAAACTGTTTGACATTTATGCATTTATGACACTTAATTTGACACAGTGTTGCCAACTTTTAAATTTGAAAACGCACCAAATCCGTCAAAAAAACGCGTTTTTTCCCAAAAAAAGCACTAAATTCTATTTTGCATGAAATATTTAAAAAAAACGAAAAGTTTCGAACATGTGAATACTAAAAAACAAGTTAAGTAATTTTAGTACAATCATTTGGGAGAAAAAAAATATGTTACCTGGAAAGTTTTGCGGGATTTCTGCAAATGAGTTATTTTATAGATTTCGATGTGCTCTTTCAGAATTTCAACTTTGCTACCTCGTATCGTGTTCGCTCGAGCAGCCATATTGGAAAAATGGCGTCCAAAATCAGTTTTTTACAAATATCTCTTTAACGGTTATATATAGAGAAAAACTTTTTAGAACAATGTTGTAGCTTATAAAATTTTCCATAAAAATGACCCTTGAATTGTTTTCGTACGACTTATAACTCAGGAGATATCTTTATTCAAAATTTTAGAAAAATTAGTAAATTGTGAATGCCACTTAGGAGTAGGCACAGTGATGTGTCAAGCTTATAATTACGATAACTTATGAACGGTGAGTCGCACGTTTAAAATAAAAACAGCTGTTTATAGGGAATAACATGCTCTACAAGCTACATATTATTTTTTTTTCATATCACCTATAGTTAAGGAGATATTTTTCCCACAAACCTAAGATTTTGAAAAAAAACGTTTTTTCAAAATGGCTCCTAAACGGTTCGTCCTAGAAAAAAAATTGTCAATGCATTTTGCAGAACGTTCAATTCCCTATAAGAGTCTTTTCGAGCTGTTTTTTCGTCAGACTTACTCTTCATGAGATATCGCGACTTGAAAATCATTCAAAATTGAACATAGTAGGGCGCATAGAACAATATTCAATTTTGAATGATTTTCAAGACGCTATATCTCATGAAGGGTAAGTCTGACGAAAAAACAGCTCAAAGAGACCCTTATAGGGAATTGAACGTTCTACAAAATGCATGGACAATTTTTTTTCTAGGACGAACCGTTTAGGAGCCATTTTGAAAAAACGTTTTTTTTTCAAAATCTTAGGTTTGTGGGAAAAATATCTCCTTAACTATAGGTGATATTGTTGAATTTAAGCAATCTTAGTATTTCAAATTCAATGAAAAAATTATTGTCAGATTTTTTCATTCATCCTAAAACAATTTTTCTTGTGATACAGAACCTTTTTTCTTCCTAAATAAAAATCTTTTATTCATTCTACAATCCAAACCGTGAGTTTCAATAGGTTATGGGCGACTCAAGAGATCATGGTATACCACAATTCCGTGGCACTGGACTTGACGAATGGCAGCTTAGAGTTCGAATGCATTTGGATGCTCTCAACTTGGTGGATGTTTTAACGGACTCTCCACCAACTGATGCTGCTGCAAAGGAAGAATTTTTAAAAAGGGATAAGAAAGCAAAGGATCGTTTGGTGGGATTCGTTCATAATGATTGCTTGTCGTATATTCGCGATAAGGATTCGACCAAAGGAATGTGGGAGAGTCTACAGATGGGATTTGCGAGGAAATCCATCGTGAGTCAAGTCTTGGTGCGCAAGCAGCTAACAACGCTTCGCATGAAAGAAGATGAATCGGAAGCTGCACATTTAATTGTATTTGAAAATTTAGTGAGACAGTTAAGGACAGCAGGTGCTACATTGAGCGAAGATGATTTGTTGGTGCAATTGTTCTTGACCTTACCAGAAAAATTTGATCCACTCGTCACTGCATTGCAAAATCTTAGCGATTCTAAGTTGACAATCGATATCGTTAAAGAAAGACTTCTGGCCGAAGAAATTAAGTTGTCTGACCGTCAGCAAAAGGATGATACTGATAAAACTGCGTTTTCAGGAAAGAAGCATTTAAAGAAGACCTCGAAATTTGTTGGGAAATGCTTTAAATGCGGGAAGATCGGTCATAGAGCTAGAGATTGTCAACAAGTGGAAGCTCGAAGTGCAACTGGAAAGAAGAAAATCTCACATGTATGTTTTGTTGCTGGTATGGGGAATAACTCCAAAGGAACAACTAATTCCAAAATAAAATTCAAATTGGATTCTGGTGCAAGCGACCATTTGGTGAATGAGAAATGGTACTTCAAAGAACTTTCAAAATTGCAAAACGCTGTTTTGATTAATGTTGCTAAAGACAATCAATCATTAATTGCGAACTACTCTGGACAAATAAGTGGATTCAGCAATGAAAATGTGGAGTTACAAATGAAAGATGTTTTATATGTTCCGGAGTTGCGAGATAATTTGCTGTCGGTTCGTAAACTTACCAATGCTGGGATTGATGTTGTATTTTGTAAAAGTAAGGCGAGAATCCTAAAGAATGGAGAACTTTTAGCTACCGCATATTTACGAGGTAGCTTGTACGAAATCGAAATAAACATCAAATGCGTTTCTGCACATATGTGTAATAAAGAGAAAATGAAGTTGTGGCACAAGCGTTTCGGGCATATTGGACAGCAAGCATTCAACGAGTTAATCAATAAAAATCTTGCAAATGGTTTGGATGTGAAAACTCAGGAAATAGGATTTTGCGACGTGTGTGTGGAAGCCAAACATAGTCGTGATCCATTCAATGGAAGTCGTTATCGTGCTGAAAGACCACTTGAACGGATTCACTCGGATGTTTGTGGGCCTATTGATCCTGTTGCATGGAATGGATCAAGATATTTTGTGTCTTTTATTGACGACTACACTCACTTTGCATTTGTATTCGCAATTAAGAAGAAGTCTGAAGTTTTTGAAGCAATGAAAGAATTCGAAGCACTTGTAACTGCAAAATTTGGTTCTTTGATATCGAAGTTAACAGTTGACCAAGGACGAGAATATAGCTTCAAAGAACAACTTGCATGGTACAAGCAGAAGGGGATTCAGCTTGAAACAACTGTAGCTTACTCTCCACAACAAAATGGAGTTGCGGAACGATTTAACAGAACTTTGGTGGAAAAAGTAAGATCCATGTTAATTGAATCCAACATTCCAAAGCGTCTGTGGTGTGAAGGTGTTTATACTGCAATTTACCTAATAAATCGAAGCCCGACAAAATCTCTGGAAGGTTTAGTCACGCCGGCTGAGATGTGGTATGGAGTTAAGCCTGATGTTGATAAACATCGCATATTTGGATGCAAGGCGTATGCGTGGATACCCAGCCAACTTCGAAAGAAAATGGATTCAAAAAGTCGGAAGTCGGTTATGATTGGTTATGCTCCAAATGGCTATCGACTCTGGGATATGAACACGCAGAAAATTATCATTGCAAGAGATGTCAAATTTGATGAAGATTGCTTTCCTTTCAAAAACGAGCTATTAAACAAAGCGGAGAATAAAGAACTTGTAATAATTCGCAATCACGAGCAAGAAGGGGATGATGCAAATGAAGTTCTCGCGGCAAATTATGAAAGCAACAATGTTCAAAATGTTGAAGGAAACAATGTTCAAGAAGTGTCTTCCATGCCTGTAGAAGAGCAAGAAGAATTCGATGCAGAAATAGAAGAAGCAGGTGATAGCTATGAAGATGCAGTTGATAATCAAAATATTGTTACTTCACAAACTAACAATGATTCTTCAGCTGAGGTTAATTTAAGGCGCAGCGAACGTGAGCGTCGACCTCCACGTAAGTTGTTAGACTTCTTTTCTGGTTATCGAGCAACTTCTGCCGATTATGTTCCTACAGATCATCCTGAAGTATACTCAGAAATTGCTGAAAGAAGTGATGCGGCCAAGTGGATTAAAGCAGTCAATGAAGAGCTGAAATCTATGGAGAAAAACAAGGTGTGGAGTATAGTACATCCTCCGAAGAATACGAAACTGCTGAAAACGAAATGGGTTTTTAACGTGAAAGAAGATGAAAATGGGGTCCCAACTCGGTACAAAGCACGTCTCGTAGCAAAGGGTTTTCTTCAGAAAGTAGGAATCGACTATAACGAAACATATGCACCAGTAGCGAAACTTACAACAATAAGAGTTGTACTAGCAGTTGGTGTGCATGAGCATTTATTGTTCCACCAACTTGATGTAAAAACAGCATTTCTGCATGGTGACTTAAACGAAGAATTGTACATGGAAATACCAGAAGGTGTTGAGTCGGAGCCAGGTAAGGCATGTAAGCTTCTGAAATCGCTTTATGGCTTGAAACAGGCTCCTAGATGCTGGAACCGGAAATTTAATGAGCATCTATTGAATCTCGGCTTTACTAGATCAAATCATGATTACTGTTTGTATACAAAGTTTTCTGATGATGATATTTTGTTTGTGATAATGTACGTGGATGATTTACTCATTGCTGGTAAGACGATTGCTTCCATCAACTGGTTAAAAAACACCTTAAGTAAGAACTTTGAAATGTCCGATTGTGGTGAGCTCAAGCATTTTCTTGGCATCAAAATTGAAAACCAAGATGGTTGTATTAAACTATCGCAAACAGCTAGCATTGATAAGCTTCTAACAAAATTTGGAATGATGGATTGCAATCCGGTTAAAAGTCCAATGGAAAAAGGCCTGCAGCTCTTACAAAAGGAGGACAAAAGTAATCTTGATAAGCCTTACCGAGAAATGTTGGGAAGTTTAATGTATATTATGCTCTGTGCTAGACCAGATATATGCTATCCAGTGTCGTATATGGGTCGATATCAGCAAAACCCGTCAGAAGAACATTGGCAGTGTCTTAAAAGAATAGTAAGATACTTAAAGGGAACTAAAGAAAAGAAGCTGTTTTTTAAAGAAACTTCAAAAGTACCAATTATTGGATTCGTGGACGCAGATTGGGCAAGTGACATAAAGGACCGGAAATCTGTTAGTGGTTTTGTGTTTCAAGTTTATGGATGTACAGTGTCATGGTCCAGCAAGAAACAAGTGACTGTTGCACTATCATCAAGCGAATCAGAATACATTGCCTTAAGTGCAGCAACAGCGGAAGCAGTTTGGCTGCATGGAATACTAAAAGAGCTTAAGCAAATAAATAATCAATCTGTTGAATTATTTGAGGACAATAGAGGCTGCATCGGAATGGCTAATACATTGGAATCAAAGAGAGCAAAACACATTGATATAAAACACCATTTCATCAGGGACTGCATTGAAAAGGAACTCATCAAGTTAACACCAATCAGTTCTGAAAATCAGCTTGCAGATATATTTACCAAATCTTTGGATATAACTAGATTCAATATATTATCTTTGAAATTAGGATTGCAAGATTGAGAAGGGGTGTTGAATTTAAGCAATCTTAGTATTTCAAATTCAACGAAAAAATTATTGTCAGATTTTTTCATTCATCCTAAAACAATTTTTCTTGTGATACAGAACCTTTTTTCTTCCTAAATAAAAATCTTTTATTCATTCTACAATCCAAACCGTGAGTTTCAATAGATATGAAAAAAAAAAAATAATATGTAGCTTGTAGCGCATGTTATTCCCTATAAACAGCTGTTTTTATTTTAAACGTGCGACTCACCGTTCATAAGTTATCGTAATTATAAGCTTGACACATCACTGTGCCTACTCATAAGTGGCATTCACAATTTACTAATTTTTCTAAAATTTTGAATAAAGATATCTCCTGAGTTATAAGTCGTACGAAAACAATTCAAAGGTCATTATGGAAAATTTTATAAGCTACAACATTGTTCTAAAAAGTTTTTCTCTATATATAACCGTTAAAGAGATATTTGTAAAAAACTGATTTTGGACGCCATTTTTCCAATATGGCTGCTCGAGCGAACACGATACGAGGTAGCAAAGTTGAAATTCTGAAAGAGCACATCGAAATCTATAAAATAACTCATTTGCAGAAATCCCGCAAAACTTTCCAGGTAAAACTACCAAATGACTGTACTATTTTTAATAAAAACATTTTAACTATGAAAGTATTCTTTTATAAAAAAACTTTTCAATAAATAATTATTATATACGTGTATATGAGTAGTTAATTATCAAAACTGCCTCTCTGATATGTGGGCAAAATAAAATAAATTAAAACAATTCATATCAATGAAATTTATTCTATTTTGCGTAAAAATCTGAGTGGGCCTTAGGCAGTTTTGATATTTAACGACACATATAATATATACTTACATAAAATAAAGATCAACATTACTTTGGCTTTAGATGACTCGAACTTGTAGCTTATAAGTTTAAAACAAATCTGTTAAATTATTTGCACTACTTTCGGGTTCCTCCGGCTACAACACGGTTTCTATGTAATATTCTGATTTCTGGTATGCTTGCAGACTATTTATTTTTAACAGTGTTTCATCGGGTAATTTAATATGGAGTAAAGAATTTACAGAATTAAATGAAAGTTTATTTCTTATTTTTGATTTAAACGCAGCCATCGAACTAAATACTCTTCTACTTCAGCATAGGAATATGGCAATGACAACACACGTAGGGCTAAGTTTGCAGATCTTTAAAAGGGCTTAGGCCTAAAGAATCTTTGAAACCTTCTTCATTGATCCAAAAGGACGTAGCACTATTTTCTAATTCCAAATAAATAGCCTGTTCTCATCTGCATTTTATGAACTTTATTCAACGAGCAAAACAAAGTCTTCAAGAAGAAAAAAAAAGCACTAGAAAAAGCACTAAAAATGAAATAGCACTAGGCTAAAAATTTTACGGGTAATAATCCCAAAAAAGCACTAGATCTAGTGCGAAAAGCACTAAGTTGGCAACACTGATTTGACATTCCTTGAAAATCTATTACAATCGTCTTACAGTGTTTGTAAACGTTAAATAATTCCATAGAAATCTTAGGAAATCTTGCGATTTTTAGAGGTACAGAATTTTTTTTTTTTTTAATGAAACAAAAATTATTGAAATCGCGAATATTTTGGCTTTATTTTTGTACATTTTATGGCACGAAGTCATTCTGATCCGTACAAAATATTTTTGTCAGTCATTCATTCAAATAATACAATGAGATGAATATTGAAAAATTAATTATATTTATCGAAATGCGAATAAAAATGTAAAAGGTGCCATAATATGGAATATTACATAAAAAATTATGGAGGGAGAGGAAGAAAACGGCATTGACAGTGCCTAAGCAAATTTTAAATCTTAAGGCTTAAGTTTAATTTTGATCCCATAGCCAAACATATCTTGTAAGCTTATAATTCTAACAAAGAATGTGAGAATGTGTGATCAAAGTGTGCTCGTATCTAGTTTCGGAAATATAGCCAACGGAAGACCGATATATACTAAAATCCTTGATAGATTTTAAAAATACTGGTTTCATGCTACAAAAGAAAAGATGAATTTTCGAAAACTTTACCAGTTTTTTGGTACTATGAAAATTCCAGCAAATTCCAAATGCTTTAAATAGTTTAGAATGGTTTATTGCATTAACAATCCCTTTTTCGCATAATCGCTGAGCACTCTATCGCGTTTCAATTCATATATTTTCCGGACTATTTTGGAATATTCCATTATCGATAATATTATCATAAGTCTGTAGTTTCTTTTTTCACTAAGTATTAAAATAGCACACTCTCTTTTACATGTTTAAAAAGCTTAACATTTTTAACAGAAAAATGTTTATTTTTTATATATGTATGTTTGAATTGGTAGTTTATTTAAAATAGCTTCCAATATTGTATGACTTTGTCATTTTTTTCTAAAAATAACTTTTGTGGTCGTTCAAATGCAAGCGCATATTGTTTTGTCTTCTTTGCAATCTCTTGATCAAATACCTACAAAAACAAAATTACTTTATAGAAAAGTACAAATGAAAAATGCGGGAAGAAGGTACTTACATCATCATCTTTGACTTCCAAAACCGCTGATAAGTCCCATTCTGTTGCAGGCAATGGTTGTGATATGAAACGAGCTGCTGTCGCAACTGCAGGTACTGCATGTTTTTGTAAAAAAACTATCTCCCAAAGGGAGCTGCCAAGAGCATTCGATTTCATTGGTTCACGCTCATCCATAATATATGGATCACTTGGTACTAAAATAAACAACAAAAAGGTGCATTAAAAGTGAAAAAGCTTAACAATAGGGATCAGTTTTCTGATAGATTAATCTCATTACCTTCTACAGCTGATTGTGCACAAATTAGCCGTTTAAGGCCCGAATGACGCAGTATAAGATTTCCAATAAAATATAATATAATAACGACATCTTGTGGCGGTGCTAGCAGACTGAGTCTCGCCAAGCGTTTTACAAATGCTGCAACAAGGCTCTCAGGTAAATGTGTTGAACTCAGAAAAATATCAGCCAAATAAAAAAGACGCGCTTTAAATTTGGTATGAAAAATCTCTGGCTCAAACATTGAATATAGTTTTTCATAAATATTTGGATAGGTTATGTTGTGCTTCTGTATGAGCGTAAAAACACCTTGAAGAGCCAATAAGCTCACAACTCCACCTATTTTAAAAATTGAAATCAGTTATATGAGTTAGTCAACAAGCTGCTTTAATAATTATGAAAAGAGAGAATAATTCAAAATGGTCATATTTCTTTCACTTTTGCCTCAATATGTCCTTAACTTATTTCTAAATGCCGAGTTCTACTTTAGCCCGAAAAAAGTGAAAAATATTATCTTATTGCTCAAGTTTTACTATGTTATTAAAATCTCTAACCCATTTATTTGAAAGAGAGATTTACAATCAACCCAATTATGAGTTTTGGGCGAAAACCTTCCCTGCAAAGTAACTCCATTTCGCATGAAGAAAAAGTCATAAAAATGAACAAATCCTGAATGCTATAATATAGTACAACTCAATTATGTATGCACAAATAAACCATTTTGCAGAAAAAACAAAAAAATTTTTTGTAATTATTCTCTCTTAAAAATACTATGTCACCTGAGCAATTATAATTTTCTTTAATTTTCATTACATATATTAATAACCTACCGCAATCGAGCGAATCCATAAGAAAATCTGTCAATAGTATAGGTTTATCCAAATGTACTATAATCCGCTCTAATAAAACAATCAAAACTTGTTTATGCACAGCTTCACTCATGCCATCACACCACTGCATCATAGCGATCCATAGCTTATTAACATATTTATGCGTTACACTATATTCCAAACATTTTGGGCGAATGTAGCATAGGAATTTTTGTGCATCATGTACTTCCTGTGTGACAGGCAATGCATTTATCAGTTCTAAGAAGTTACAAGCAAATATTTCATTTTTAAATTCAGCTTTAGATGAAAGAGTGGGTAGCAACTTCCAACTATGATACACAATATCCCAGAATTCTGCATATTCCTTGAACCGTTGTATAAGTGTCAACTGCGATTTATGCGGCAAGAGTAATCGAAGCAGTATATTGCGCAAGCGCGAAGTTTTAAGCGTTGATTCAGTTTTATCAATTGGATATTTTCCTTCTGCCGAAAGCAGCTTCATGCTGGTTACTAACGCTTGTACTGCTTCATTTGGTTTTTCAGATGTTTCAATGCAACTTAATATAACGTTGAGCGTCTCCTCGTAGCGTTCTAAAAGCCATTCACGATATTTGATTTCGGGGCTATCATCTGCAAATTAAATGAAATGAATAATACATAATAATTTCAAATCCAGTTGAGATACTATCTTTTCATTGGATTCATATGAAAGATAGCTGTTTTCTTTCCAGGAAAAATATTTAAAGATCTAAAAAGTAGGCCAGGGGCCATTTTTATTAAAAGTGCTAAAAAGTAAAACAAATATTGGGGGTTATCGTGAATCAAGATTACCGGGGAAATTTCTCGGACTGTCGTGCATTCTCTATTGCAGTTTAAGAAAATTCTCCGCGAATCTTGATTCACGATAACCCCCATTACTTTTTGCCATATAGCAAAAAACTTACTTTTTGCTAATGTACCTTACCAAAACAGTTCAGAAAATGAAAATCGGTTAAGAAATGTTCTAGCTATGGACCATTTTTGTGAGTTTTTTGAAGAAGTTTCAGTTAATTTCATGTTTTGAAAAATTTAAAACATCATAGTTTTATTTTTTTCTTTTTTTCATAATATGAAAAAATTTAAAACATCATAGTTAGCCCTGGAAAATAAGACATTTTCTGCGAAAAAATTCCCAGTGGAAATTTTTCACCGGAATTGTCTTTATTTATGCATGATACACAAACTGTGAAAAATCCATTGCAAAGTCGTGTGCGCATAAAAAGTTATTAAGGCTCAAAGGTCGCTAAAATCAGTTTTTTGCAAATATCTCGCTAATACTAACTTTTACAGAAAAATGTTGGTCTGCAATTTTGTAGCACAGGAAATTTCCTACAAAAGTACGTTAAAAGTATTTTCGTTCGACTTCTAGTTTAGGAGATCACCCAATTTAAAAAGTTGTTAATAGTTATGATATGAAATACTACCTATGAGTTCATATTAAAATATCTTACTTTTTAAATTACAATAACTCTTCAGTGAGAAGTTGTACAAACAAAATTAAAATGCCGTTTGAAAGATAATTTAATTTTCTATATACCGTACAAAATTTTTTTTTCGAACGGCTTATGACCTTAAAAATATTCTTGAATAACCGTTAAGGCTTCGAAATTACTGGTTTTTTAAGGATATCTGCGAATTGCTAAGTACTACGATAAAAAGTACTGGGACCAAATTTGTAGAAAATTACAAGATCTACAAAAAATAAGCAATATGTGTACACATAGAAGTAACCGTTTAGAAGATATTCCAAAAAAACCCTTAAAATGCCAAAAAACCGGTTTCTATTGAATATCTTGTATACGGTTACTTCTATGTGTACACATATCGCTTATTTTTTGTAGATCTTGTAATTTTCTACAAATTTGGTCCTATTACTTTTTATCGCAGTACTTACCAATTCGCAGATATCCTTAAAAAACCAGTAATTTCGAAGCCTTAACGGTTATTCAAGAATATTTTTAAGGTCATGAGCCGTTTGAAAAAAAAATTTTGTACGGTATATAGAAAATTAAATTATCTTTCAAACGGCATTTTAATTTTGTTTGTACAACTTCTCACTGAAGAGTTATTGTAATTTAAAAAGTAAGATATTTTAATATGAACTCATAGGTAGTATTTCATATCATAACTATTAACAACTTTTTAAATTGGGTGATCTCCTAAACTAGAAGTCGAACGAAAATACTTTTAACGTACTTTTGTAGGAAATTTCCTGTGCTACAAAATTGCAGACCAACATTTTTCTGTAAAAGTTAGTATTAGCGAGATATTTGCAAAAAACTGATTTTAGCGACCTTTGAGCCTTAATAACTTTTTATGCGCACGCGACTTTGCAATGGACTTTTCACAGTTTGTGTATCATGCATAAATAAAAACAATTCCGGTGAAAAATTTCCACTGGGAATTTTTTCGCACAGAAGCTCTTTTTTCGTCTTATTTTCCTGGGCTAAGTTTTATTTTTTTCTTTTTTTCATATTATGCGAGGTGATTTCTTTTGATTTTTAAAAATATATATTTTAAATGCCAAAAAGTAAGTAACGGAGCGTTTTTAGCAGTAAATTTAGTACTTTTCATCAAATAAGAAAAAATGTTTGTGCTTATGTCCTGATTTAATACCTTTCCCAAAAACGTCTGAACATGAAAATCAGTTAAGGGTCCAAGTTATTGATAATTATGAACGAAGAGTTTGTCACAATTTACCAATTTTTCCACTCTTTGCACCCCTCCACAACCCACAAAAAAAATCGCAAAATTTTTTTTTTCCATTTTTATCAGATTAGCCATAAAACGAAACCATGTACCAGCGAAATCGGAAGGGGTGCGGCAAATCTTTTTACGCTATTCATGCGATAGTAATTGCTTAACTACTGTTTCTTATCTTTGGCTAAATTGGTTACAATGTCTTGACCTTTTACCTCCCAAACCCATTTTCATGTAATATTTCGCAATGAAACGGCATGAATAAAATAAATTTATTTTAGTACACACCTTTTGGTTTAAGTGGCGTCACTTCAATACTCATCTCACGACGTTTCAGCAACTCCACAAATACAACTTCTAGTGTTAGTAATCCAGGTATAATTGGTTGCTTTAGCTGCGCACATTCCTACCAAATATATTACAAAATCGATTATTGCAAAATATACACAAGCACTCATGAATTTACAAACCTTAAGATGTTCGATCAAGTCCACCAGATTGTTGGAATTTCGCCGTGAATTGAGAAAATCATTGGCCTTAGATTTTAATTCTTTTGAAATCGCTTTGTTTCCACTTTGTATTTTTTGTGCTTCAATATTCATCCTGGTGCTCCAGTTTTCCCCAACAAGATTTCGCAAATCAACAAAAGATTGAAAACTAAACGTTTACAAAAATTATGCAGAAAGGGTTGGAAAGTCAATTTGTTAAATGTACTATTTATTCTGTATATTTATCTGACGGCTTTATATTTTATTCGCACAACAAGAACAAGAAAGTGTTAAATTCTTTTTTTGAATATGCATTCTATTCTCGTGGGCCAAGTTGTCAAATATTAAAAGTGTTCCAGTACGCAAAATCATGAACGATTGTTAACCTAAAAACAGTTTTCCCCATGATACAATTAATAAGGTAATGTCAGTATCAGATAGGGTTCCTTGTTTGAAATGTCAAAATTAACAAGCGATTTCACGAGTTTTGCTTTATTTCGATTGTCAAATGTTAAATAAAACGATTTTGTTAATTATGCAATATATGAGGTTCTCTCAATTGTGTCGTGATGAGTGTTCGTTTAGTTTTTGGACTAATGGTAGAATTAGCCAAGAAGTAGCGTTTCGTAACGTGACTTCTGTCAAAATCTATCAAATGGCAGAAGCGTGTAAGCGATTAGTGAAATCGTAAAGTAGCGGCACGCAACGTTTGGACCTGTTGAAATTAGATTTTGAACCGTCGCGCTACGTTGTTACATAAAATAAATTAAATTTGGATGTTATAAATGGATTCTTTTAAATAAATTAATTAAAATAAGTATGACAATGAATGCTTGTTTACAAAAACTGGAATTTTTCAAGTTATTTTTAAGTCGTAAGGTGACATTTCGAACGTTGCCTACCGTTTTCACTAATCGATGCTACGTTGACAAGCAACCGTGACGTTACGTTACGAAACGCTACTTCTTGGCTAATTCCAGCATAAATCCAATACAACTGGCAAACGCGTGAGAGCAAGAAAAATACGATTTTTTTTGAAGAAAACACGGGAGTATATTTTACGAATGCATAAAACCACTTTTTGTGTCCTGAAATAAACGTCAGTGCTTTTTGACTCCAGAAGGCCTAACTGTATCTTCTAAATGGAACAATTCAGCAACTTTTTTAATTTGTTTTTGTCCTCAATTTAATAAAGGAATTGTTTGCTATTCAAAAATGTTATCTTTGTTTCAATTTCCAAAAAAATTTTCATTAAAGAGCTTCTTTCTAAACGTCAGTTGCTTTGTATTGAAATATATTCATAAAAAGATACATTCTTGCATTTCATAACGCCGAACTACAAAATGTTGATAAATACATATTTAAAAAAATATCCCAAATTGATGCAACATTTTGTGCATGGAAATGCTGTTGCAATACAAAGCAACGGATATTTAGGTAGCCTATTAGCCCTTAGCATGCAAAACAATGCAATCCAAAAAGTATGCAACTTTTCTTTATTATGAAAATGCTATTGCAAAAAAAGCTGCTATAACATCATAGCATTTGTAATAAGTGTTGAAAAATTTTGCTATACAACAAAATACAGTCGACGTCCAATAATACGAATTATATAATGTCAGGCCCATTCGTAAAATCGAAAAATTCGTATTATCGCAACGAAATTTTGGTCCTTTTTTCTTTTATATTGAGACATATCGTCGGTTTAGAGACAAAACTCATTAACTCGAATATTTGTTTTGAGAGAAAAACATCAGTTTACGAAAAAAATTTTATGAAAAATTGGAAATTTATGAATTTTTTTTTCTGAGTAGTATGGTACGGAAACGGTAAACACAATTAGGGTATTTCGAAAGCTCGTAAAACTGACAAAAATCGTATTAATTTTGACAATTACGAGTTAACGTGATTTTCGAGGGATTTACACATTTTAAGGAATACCCTCAATATTTTGATAAAAAACAAAAAAATTTTTGATGGATAAAATATGGAAACTGAGCTAAACATACTACACTGTTAAGCTCAATTTCCAAAAAAAAATACTTAATGAGTTTTGCCACTAAAAAAAGAAATTTAAAGTAAAACACGCCAATTGTACCAGTTAAAAAACATGATGTGACCGATTTGGCTAAAATTTTGCATTGTTGTATTACCGATGCGCTAGGATTTTGCTCTGGTATTTCTTGTCAAAAAAAAAAGGCTCGCAAAATTGATTTTGGTGATTTTTATAAATTTCTTAGAAAGACTTCTTTTCAAAAACTCAATCTTTTTTTTCAGATTTTTCGAAACGTTTTATAATTTTTCAACAATTTTTCCCCAAATATTAGAATAAAAGCATTTTAAAACGTTCCAAAATTCTGAAAAATTTCCCACGTATTCTTTTATGCATTCTAAGCATATAATGCTTAGCAAAAGAGCAAAGCCTACTAAGAAAAAAAATCTCATTCGTATTATCGAACCGTAAAATTTACCGCTGTTCGTATTATAGAATCACGTGTGGAAGAAATATTGCATTCGTATCATTGGACATTCGTAATACGGAGCATTCGTATTACTGGACGTCGACTGTATATAGGATTGAATTTACCATGATTTTATACATTTTCTATACTAAAACTATGCAATCCGCCCTGTTCCCAATTCCACTTTCACGTGAAAGTGGGTATAAAGTGGAATGCAAAACTTTTTGAAAAGTCGGCATTATGCTACGACTTTTCAATTAATTTTGCTTTTTTAAAGCTGTTTTTTCGATCAAATTGAGAAAAAAAATACACACGTATAAGCTCCAGAGTTTTCCCCTTTTTTAGCGAGTAATTCTAATTTTTATTGCAAATGTAATATTATTAATATTGCTGAGATAAAAAACTCTAACTAAAAAAATATTTTTTCCGATGACAAATAAAAAGTCGGCAAATTGTCATTTTCGAAGTCAGTGTTTGTGTGAATTATTTGACATTTCATTATATGATGGTGTTAGTTCGAAAACAGGATGCCACCTGATTTTATTTCTTAAATTGCAATAGAACATCTAATTAACCCAATAAAATGCACTGAGCATGAAAAAAAACTTTCTGAAATTCCCTCAAATCAGAGGAAACCCCATAACTGGGCATCTCGCCTAATACATTATTTTGACAGACAAAATTGCGAGCAGTTATAATTTCAAGTGCATTGCAGCAGCCGTTGTTAACGTGAAACTCAATTAAAGTTTATAAATTTAATAAAAAGCATTTTGATTCATAAATCTTGTTTACTTGTGTGTATTTTTTAACTGGCAGCGAAAAAGTTTGCATTTCTACTGTGAAAAGTTAAACGTCTTGAACAGTCGTTGAATAGGCTTCACATCCACATCGAAAATAAAAAGTAATCAACAAGTCTTCGAAATTAAAAGTAATTGAAATTACACGGATTACGGAACAGGCCGGAATGTTTAGCACTGTATTAATATTGCTTGCAATCAAGTGGAAATTATTGCTATTTTGCTACTTTGCAAGTCTGAATATTCCAGATCGTGAACACGACTAATATTTATAATTGAATCATGGGCACCACTAGCAATAGCTCTGTAAATATAAATCAAATTTAAATAAACTAACCACCATTCCATAAAAAAATACCAAAAATAATGAAAAAGTTAAATAAATATTTTGTATTTTTAAAAATACGCATCCTGACAAAGAGAATTGTTGCTTGGAACATTTGAAATAGTTGTCATTGTCGCTGATTTGTTTTTATAAAATCTAGTTATTATCCTAACACTATAAAGGCAATTGTTATAAATTATAATAAAATTAATAAATTAACGTCCTCACTAATAAATTTATACAAACAAAAGTAGGTTAACAGTGAGCATTGAAATATATACGAATTTTACCACTAATCAGGCCTGTTCCGGGATCCGTAAACTTTTCATTACGGAAGCTTTTTGATGAAAATGGTGAGTCACACGATAAGAAGTATTATAATCTCTTTGGTGGAGGATTACAGGTTCTGCAAATAATATTGATTTGCACTAAAGGATAAAATCCGATAAAATCAAATTTTTTGACTTTTTGCTGCTTTTTAGGAATATTTCCTAAACGGTTATTTTTTCGTTAATAATTGTAGAACCTGTAATTCTCCACAAAACAGATTCTAATTCTTTCTATTTTTCAACTCACCGTTTTCATCAAAAAGCCTCATAAATGAAAAGTAATTGAAATCACCAGGATTTCGGAACAGGCCTGTATATTTCCTTAATAAGCCTATTAGTTTGGATAAAGTTGTCAGAAGTGTTTTTTAAGATGTAACTGGAAATTGAGAAAATTATAAAAAAATTAGTCTATCTCATTTCTTTTGTTGTGGCCAAATCCATCCGTATATCTGTCCTGTGTTGCGCTTGAAAAAATTTCCCCAACTTTCAGCCTTTTTCTTTTTCCTTTCCATGTGATTGCGGAAAACTGCAACACCAAGGCAAGTACAAAGCGTAATAGCCGTGGACCACATTCGTATATAGCTGTTATGCTTCCTTTCCTTTTGATACAAATCAATAAGTGCTAAATCAAGGTCATTAAAAAGAAGACGTTCATTCGCATCAACAATTTTAAATTCTGAATTCAAATCTTTTTCCATCCTTAAAAGGTAAACTTCTTTTTTTACTAGTTCCAGATAGCGTTCGGAAGTTTTATCATCGCTATGTTTTATGTCATCGTACAATTTCTGCAGTTCTTTTCGCAAGCCTTCCAGATTAAACAAAATTTCTCGTTTCTTATCGGCAACACTTTTTATTGCACTTTGCGCTGCATTTATTTTATTTACTGCCTCAGAGACTTCCTTCTTATGCGAAAGTTGTTCAATGCAATCTGTAATGCACTTCCCTAGCAAATCCCAATAATCTACCACTAAGATGGGAATCCCTTTGCTTTTAGTTTTCGATAGAGCTAAAATTGATAAACCATTTTGAATGCGATTGCACTTTCCGCTCTTTTTTATTGTTGTCTCTTGCTGCTTGATGTTTTCATTTGCCTTTCCTGAAGATGTAGACATATTCCTTGTGCAAAACGTATTTAAAGTATAATTTTGCTGCGACAACGGAACCGTATATTGGAAAATGCACTTTTTCATCATTGTGCCGGTAAAAAAAAAATTAACTTTTGTATACTAATCCGACTTAAATTTGTACCGTTCTGTCAGTGTTGCCGAATAACTGATAAAAACTAAAGATGTGCAAAACTCTATTTTGTTCACAACGTTTTTCGGGGGACTCACACGTTCTATGAAATACAAAATTAACTCACAGTTTGACACAAATTTGTCGCATGACAAAATACTACAAAAAAGTATTAATATAAATAGCATTAAAAAGTAGTAAAATAGTACTTGTAATTTAAAATCACATGAATGTGAACAAAATATAGTTTTAATCATGAAGCAAAAAAATTCATGATTATTTTGATTATGAATGTCTATGTAAACTAGCCCTTACAAACCAAGAATCTTAAAGATTTTCGTATGTTGAACACGAAGCATCAAAGTAGTTTTTTAGCTCTCCTGAAAAGTTGAAAATTTCGAGTTCATCCATTTCGTAGATTTCTTCACGAAAACTATTATTTTACTCCCAAAAGGAACAAATTGTGGAAAATTTTATAACACAACTCTGTTTGATTTCGTTAAGTGGCATCGTTTGCTCATTCATTTCATGATAAAAATAATCACCAAACATATGATTATTTTGATTATGAATGTCTATGTAAACTAGCCCTAAACAAATAGCATGACTGTAGATGGCTTAAAAAATCATTCGCTTTCCTGTTTCATACAAACATGGTCCAATTCAGCTGAAATTTGGGAAAGATATTATCATGATTGGAGCAAGGTTATCCCTGTGGAGAATATAAATTTCAAACTCCTTAAAAATTGGACCACCCTATTGTAAAGGGCATCGGGACAAACATATACCAAGCTTTAGTCTAGCTTCAAATTTATATTAAAAGTTCTCATTCAAAGCATAGAAAATTACGCAGTATTTTTATGTATTTGCATAAAATAGTAACTATGTAATACTTAAACATAAAAAATTATACAATTTTATTTCAGTATATACAAGTACAAACATATCTCTTAAGGGACCACAATATTGTTTATTTTACCCTCTGTATAAACTCTTCAATTTTTTCTATTTCAATTTTGTGAACACTAGTAATATGACGTTTCATTCTGCAAAAAATTCATATAAAACATTTGTAAAATAATCACAGTGATTTCCATTACATACCTATATTTTACATTAAATCCTTTTTCACATATTGTGCATTTCATAGTGATGCCCATGTGAGTTAGTTTATGTTTTGAATAACTATTTGGACTTGTAAATTCCCTTCCGCAAACTTTGCATTTACACTTAAATCCTTCATGCTCTGATTCATGTTTTTTAAGATTAGAAACTGTCGTGTACGCTCGTTCACAATAATGACACTGAAAAGGCGTACACGTTTCTCCCGTATGACTTCGAATGTGACTTTTTAAATCGCTTTCACGACGATATCTTTTTCCACAAGTTTTACATTCTAGAGTATCGGTATGCATTACCATATGCAGTTTTAAGCTACCCTTATGGTAAAATTGTTTATCGCATTGTTCACATTGATAAACTGCTTGCCAATCAGTCTCATGAGTTTTGACATGATTTCGTAATCCAGTTCTAGTTAAGAATTTTTTTCCACATTGTTCACAAGTAAAATCGAGCTGGCGGTTTGAATTATGCGTAACCAAGTGCTGTTTTAAATCATAGCCGTCCTTAAAAGTATGTGCTGAAACGGTAATAAAATTTAAAAAAATTTAACCTACTTTGGATACTAACATCTGCGATATTTAAGAGACACAGAATTTTAATAGTTGTATTGAATTGCATAAGACCAAATAGGATTTTGCCATATGAAACAATCGGAAATTTTAAATTTTCCAGGTAGACCTACTCGCTTACCATCGTGCGTCATCGTGTTAGCAAAAATGTTAATTTTTTGTTTTCGTAAACAAAATTTTTGATTTCTTGGTACTGTCATATAACACAATCTTTGGAAGTACTTATTTTAGTATTAGCAAGTAACATAGATAACTGTATTTTACACTTAAAAATTTAGAGCTTTCCTATAAATTTACTCTATAAAAACATCAACTTAACGTTTAAAATTTTCTTCAAAAATACAAGTTGCTTAGATTTTTAAAATTATGTCTCGAAAATATAGTTGTCCTTAGGGGCCATCCATAAAATATTTCACACAAAATTCAACAATTTTTGACCCCCGCTTGTTTCACTTGTTCGTTCAATATATTATTTCTCACCACTATGCGCTACTTCCACCCTATGTGCGAACTTAATTTATGGACGGCTCTGTACAAATGTATTGCAATATTTCTACCTACAGCATACATGGCAGAGCAGTTTTTTTCCATGGTGCACACGCTGTATGTGATGCCTTATTCTCATTTCTGGGTAAGGTTTATTACAAAACTCGCAATTAACATAGGATTTGGTTGTACTTTGTTCATCTTGTTCTTTTGTCTTTTCTGTTTTGCTTGAACCACTAAGCTTTCGTAAAATAGGCTTTTTCTTTGTGACACGTTTTATGGGCTTATCATTTTTAGATTTTGTTAGCATCTCTGTTTTGCTAGCATCGCACTTGTCTTTCTGCGGTGATGAAGGATTGCTGTCAGAGATAGAATCAGATGCGGGATCAAAGGAATCAATAATATTTGCATCAGCATTTGTAATGAGCTCTAGCTTATGAACAGGTGTTGTCTGTAAGCACATAATAATAACTGAAATTATGTATTGTTGGACTTGTTGAGACTGGAGGATAACAACTTAAAAAACTTTTACTATATTACTCCAACATTTGTGTTGGAGGAATTATATACATAAGTTCCTTACTTCGTCTGCTTCTTTTTTTTGCAATACAATCCATTCAAAGCTTGCTGGTTGTCTGCCTTCATCTAGTTTTAACAGAGGCTCCTCTTTCATTAGAAGAGTTTGATGTGACTGTGTTGCTTCTTCGGATTCTTTTTCTTGCACTGCAATCCATTCAAAGCTTGTAGGTTGTTTCCCTATGTCTAGTTTAACTTGTGGCTCCTGTTTCATTAGGAGTGTTTGATGTGACTGTGTTGCTTTTTTAATGAATTCGTAAGCATCGCGCAATTGTGCCGCACATTCAAAGCATAGTGACTTTGGTAAATTATCATCTGGATACGCCTCCAATCGGGTGCACTTTTGAAAACATTCAGCGTATGTAATGCTCTCGAATAATGCAGTTTCCATTGGCGCAGTCCAACTTAATAGCAGTGAAGAATTTTCCACAAGGCACGCTCTGCATTTATCAAGATTATCGTTTGCAGACATTTTAAATATAAAAGAAACCGTATACGCGATGGAAAAATTAAATAACTTCAGCTTCTTTTCCACGAAAATATTTCTGAAAACATTTGTTTACAACACTTCACAAGTTACCAGATGTTTACTTTAGAATAAGTGAATCAATGTTGTCAACTTCATATGAAAAAACTCAAGATCAAAACGCATCTTTTTTTTAAGAAAAAAAAAAAAAAAAAAAACACTAAATTCTGTTTTACCAGCATGCACTCATGCACGAATAGAGGGACTTATTCAACCCGCGGAAAATACAGCATTTCGTACTTTCCCCAAACTGAATGAGCGCCTCCCCATAAATCAGATTGTGTATAAGCTTGTAAATAAACAGCTGATTCATAATTAAAAATTGTTTTTTAAACTTGCTCAGTTCTTTATATTTGTGCTTCATATCCTTTTTACATTTGTATTATATCTTGCATAAAAAAAGAAGAAATATGCATTATAAAATCGATAAAAATCAACTGTTCGCACCTAAGATTTCCCCAAATTTTCCACACTACTCATTCGATGTGAAAATAATTCTCCATACAAAGTTGTGTCACTTTGACATTACGTGCGGAAAAGTACGAGGCGCGGAATTTTCCGCGATTTGAACGAGTCCTAATAATTTCAAAAAGCGCTTAGTTGACAACATTGGGGTTTATCGTGAATCATAATTCCCGGGGAATTTTCTCAAACTGTAATAGAGGAAGCACGGCAGTCTGAGAAAAATTCCCCGAGAATATGTATTCACGATAATCCCCTATATGTATTGCCTATAAGGGACCGGTGGAAACGACTAGAATTTAGCGATGTGATTTACAAATCTCAGCACAGCTGAATTTCCGGTGGAAACGCAGTGTAACCATGTACGCTTGTATTCATTCTTAAGAGATACTGAACGCTTTTATTTTCCTCGCGATACCTAAGAAACAAACTGTAATGAAAATTGATATATGTTTGTTATTTTGATGAAAAAGGAGGAAATTATTTTTTTAAAATAATGGAGATACGATAATAGGCGCATTTCAGTAATATTCATGTTAAATACACCGAAAACGCAGAAATGTACATTTCACAATATTTTATATACAAGTTAACTTTTGATTTTCTTTTTTGGAAGGTGATGAGCATTGATTGCCATCGTTTTTATCATCAGTTGTATATTTTCAACAGCTATGAAATATATATAAGTGTGTACACACAAATATGTACATAATACTTCTTCTTCTTCTTCTTATTATATGCTGAACATTACGAACAGCATAAGTATCAATAAAGGACTATCACAGACTCTAGGTCCTTTTTATAGTCCTACGCGTGTACCACCAGTACGTATCCGAAAGGCCGATACCAAATCCTGAACGGAAGACTGATGTTTTCCTTTTTTCCCGCGTGATTTTTAATTGGAAAAGTTTATTTCTTTTAAAATTACCCACGAACGGTAAAATTGACCATTTTCTTTTAATGCAAAAAAAAAATTTAACTGAAATTTTGCGTAAAATATAATCGACCGGTATAACTGTTCATTTACTAAAACATATGTATGTATTAAACAAAATGACGACGTTTATAAGGTTAGAAACCGAAAAACGCGTGGCGTTTCGAAGTATAACGCTCAAGGACACATAACAGAATGTTCTTTTATCATGTTTGCAAATTTGCAAAACAATTAATCACGTCCTTAAAGTCTTTTTTATCTCATTCGGTATTACTCGCGCCAATAAAAGGTCTTTTCCATCTTAAACGCTTCACAGACTCACTACCAACTCAATTGGTATCACACTAAATTTTTTAACATATAAAAACGCGTCAATTAAAACTAGAACTAAACTAAAAGACTGATAATATTAATCCACATAACATTAAAAAGTTCCTAAACAAAATAACATAGTTCTTTTTTTTTATATAATTTGAAAGTCTGTTTTAATTTTCCCTAATACTATTTTACAATAACTTATTAAAAACCCGTGCTTCGGCTTGCGCGGTCAGCCGAAGAATCCTGTACATAATACTTAGTCACTAAAACATAACTTCATAGTGAGGGTATTCCTTAAAACTGTCAAAGTTCGTATTGATTTTGACAGCTATTTCGAGTTTACATGGTGTTTGAGGCATTTACATGTTTTAAGGAATACCCTCAATATTTAATTCTCTTAAAGGAGCTATAAACAAAAATATATTAGTGGAATTATTATGACGTATCTTTTATTAGTCCACGATATTCGTACTTCACTTTAACTTTTTGTATAAACTCTTCCGTCTTTTCTGTATCGATTTTGTGAACACTAGCAATATGTCGTTTCATTCTGTAAAAATTATCAAATTTTATTATTAAAATCAACACCGTAATTTTCATTGCATACCTATATTTTATGTTAAATCCTTTTTCACATATTGAGCATTTCATAGTGATACCTATGTGTGTTAACTTATGTTTTGAAAAACTCGCTTGACTTGTTAAATCCATACCACAAATTTCACATTTACAACTAAATCCTTCATGCTCTGATTCATGCCTCTTAAGATTAGAAACTGTCGTGTATGCTCGTTCACAATAATGACACTGAAAAGGCGCACACGTTTCTCCCGTATGGCTTTTTATATGACCTTTTAAATCAGTCTCACGACGAAACCTTTTCTCACAAATTTTACATTCTAGGGCATCATCTGTATGCAAAATCATATGTAATCTTAAGCTGCCCTTGTGAAAAAATTGTTTACTGCATTGTTCACATTGATAAACTGCTTGCCGGTTAGCTTCATGAGTTTTAACGTGATTACGAAGGTTTTTACTGGTAAAGAATTTTTTTTCACATTGTTCACAAGATAAATTAGGTTGCCGGTTTGAATTATGTGTAATCATGTGCTGTTTTAGATCATAGACGTTATTAAAAGTACGTGCTGAAAGAGTGAAAAAAAGTTAATACTCTACTTGTAATGCAGCCCCTACAAGCTGCGTAACGCCATAGACAGGATAGACTGCAATCTCAAAATGAATTTACCTACTGACCTACTGCAATCCACTAAGTCAAATCACATACATTTTTATAGAATAAATATTTTATTAAGATTACGCCCTTGTTAATCAACTGTGTGCAACTCTTGCTAGTTTTGAAATGTCCAATTTCACAATCTCTGCAACTAATACTCATGTACTATTTGAGTGTCAACTTACAACAGCTTTATTTTAGATTCTAAAATTTAGGGGTTTTAGGGGTTACTTAATGACATTTATATATTGAAAATTGATTTTTTAATTGAACTTTTAGTCATATATTTGCAAAGATCGATTTTAATATAAATCTGACAATGCATTTTCTAACACATAATTATGACAAATCAAGGAACGGATTAAAAACACGGCTATAGTGACATATGTTTCGTCTTTCGCCACAAAGACTCATCAATAAATAACACAAAACAACAATTATGATACATCAATACGTATTAACACACAAATAAAACTGGCAAAAGTCGGCTTCGCAGCCGGGCAAGGCTGGAGCAGTGGTAATGACTTCTGCTACCAACCTGGGGGTCCTTGGTTCAATTCCCGCCCAGGCCAAAAACACAAAAAGTTATCAAACTTGCAATTTTTCAATTATAATTAATTTAGGGCCAGTTTTTCAGTGCAAGTTTAAATTGTTAAACTATGATATGACTTTTTCAGTGCGAGTTTTATTTTAACTCGTTACTTTGATTTTTAGTAGGCATTACTGAAAAATGGCAAGCTGTTGACGTATAAATATTAAATTTTTTTGACAACTCGCAGCAAAATGTTAAATTTTTAGAAGTTTCCCGAAAGTCCTGCTGATTCCTCTGAAAAGTCGAGAAAATATCAGGAGCAGCCTCAGCAACGGAACAATTTTACTTTATCGACTGTTGTTGTTTTTTTTATATTTTTTTTGCCCAAATAGGGCTCTGGGAATTAATTACAACAACAACAACAACTACCTCTGAGCGGATCTACTTTCGGAGATATAGCCATCGGAAGGTCGGGATATATCTTTTATAAAAATCGGTATAAGTTGGGAACCCCTGGATGGATTTTAAAAATATTGGTGTCATATGAAAGGTATTTTACCGGGCTATATAACTGATATACAAAGTTTTCAATTTGAGTGATAGTTTTCGAGATATGACAATTTTTCAAAAATTCACCCCATTTTTTTCCCAAAAAAACGGCATTTTTCCCAAAAAATGTATTATTAACCTAAAATTTTATAAACTAAATTAGTTCCTAATTTCAAGAAAATTGATTTGATCTATTTTTGTTTTTTTCTATAAAAATTTATTAATGATGCAATTTCAGATACATGTTGCATATCAAATGAAAGGAAATAAAATGGGCTTTCTAATTTAGTTTATAAAATTTCAGGTTAATAATACATTTTTTGGGAAAAATGCCGTTTTTTTGGGAAAAAAATGGGGTGAATTTTTGAAAAATTGTCATATCTCGAAAACTATCACTCAAATTGAAAAACTTTGTACAGCAATTGTATAGTCCAGTAAAATACCTTTCATATGACACCAATATTTTTTAAATCCATCCAGGGGTTCCCAACTTATACCGATTTTTATAAAAGATATATCCCGATCTTCCGATGGCTATATCTCCGAAAGTAGATTCGCTCAGAGGTTGTTGTTGTTATGATTAACTTTCAAAGCCCTATTTGGGCAAAAAAAATAAAAAAAAAACAACAACAGTCGATAAAGTAAAATTAAGCCAAAAATTAAAGTGAAGTTTGTGAATTTCTTATTTTAAAAATAATAAAAGAAGAAAAATAAACTTCAGACCAACTAAAATTATTTTTTCTCTTCCAAATTATGGACTTTTCAATAATTATAATTACAACAAAAATAGTCTGATGAGTCTTTGTGGCGAAAGACGAAAGATATGTCACTGTAGCCGTGTTTTCAATCCGTTCCTTGATTTGTCATAATAATGTGTTAGAAAATGCATTGATAGATTTATATGTAAATCGATCTTTGCAAATATATGACTAAAAGTTCAATTAAAAAATCAATTTAGGGGTTTTCCCTATCTCTCCTTATAAATTCCCACTATGAGATCACCAGTCTTGCTCAATGATGTATGTGATTTGGCATAGGAAAACGAGTTCTTTTTAATTGAATTTCGGAGATTAAGGAGTTTTTAAGATGTTGATGCCTCAGGGAGAAATATTCAATATTTGCAATGCATCAACTTACCGCATGTATGACATAGCACTTTTTTCCCAGGATGCACACGTTGAATATGTCTCTTTATTTTCATTTCTGAAAAAGGTTTTTTACAAAACTCGCAATCAACATAGGACTTGGTTGTACTTGGTTCATCTTGTTTTGTCTTCTCTGTATTGCTTGAACCACTAAGATTTCGTTTTTTCTTTGCGGCACGTTTGATGGACACTTTTGTGTTATCATTATTAGATTTTATTATCATCTCTTTTTTGCTAGAATCGCAATTGCCTTTCTGCGGTGATGCAGGATTGCTGCCATATATTGAATCAGATGCGAGATCAAAGGAATCAATAATATTTGCATCAGCATTTGTAATGAGATCTAGCTTACGAGCAGGTGTTGTCTGAAAGCACATAATAATAACTGAAATTACATATTGTTGCACTTGTTGATACTGGAGGATAACAAATTAAAAAAACTTTTTATAACTCTTATTTTTTCCTCTCTAAAAACAAAAGATATCAAATAATTGTTCTTAAAGTACATTGTATCGGAAGTTATAGCAAAGCAGTAGGTTCTCGTAATATTACATTTTTAACCACTTAGACCAAACCCAAGATTCTGCACAGACCGTATATTCAACACTTAAAATTTCATATGCATATCAAGATTATGTGTCGAATTTTCATCAACTCTGTGAAACTGAGAAGGCACTGAGAAGAGCAGTAAACTGCTTTCATAAAGTTAAGTTTACATTTTAAGGGCCGGTTTCACAATTTTATATCGGAGAAATCATATATGTTCCTTACTTCAACTTCCTTTTTCTGCACTGCGATCCATTCAAAGCTTGCTGGTTGTTTGTCTTCGTTTACTTTTAACAGTGGCTCTACTTTCATTAGAAGAGTTTGATGTGACTGTGTTGCTTCTTTGGAGACTTGTTCTTGCACTGCAATCCATTCAAAGCTTGTTGATTGTTTACCTTCTTCGAGGTTTACAAGAGGCTCCAGTTTCATTAGAAGTGTTTGATGTGACTGTGTTGCTATTTTAATGAATTCGTATGCATCGCGCAATTTGCCCGCACATTCAAGGCATAGTGACTGTGGTAGATTATCATCAGCGTTCGCCTCCAATTGGGTGCACTTTTGAAAACATTCAGCGTATGTAATGCTCTCTAATAAAGAAATTTTCATTGGCACAGTCCAGCTTAATAGCTCTGAGGGATTTTCCACAAGGCATGCTCTGCATTTATAAAAATTATCGTTTGCAATGTTTATAGACATTTTATATATATTTTTTCTTTAAAAACTGCGTAAAACTTCCATGTAAATAGCTCCATTCTTCATTGCCTCTGAAAATATTGGTTTACAACCTTAACCTAGTGATGCCACTTCGTGGGTACCAATTTTTGGGTGTTTTTTGTCTACATATCAAGAATGGTATTGGGGGTTTAACCAAACAAAAGCGTGTTTTTGGGCACATTTGATCTAGGCTTGTCTTGGTTAAGTTAGAAACATTTGTTGTTGATTTCTAATACGTTTATCAGAATTTGTTTACACAAGCCCAGCTAAATTGCCAAACAGAAACAGCTAAAACATTCTTTTTCTTTTATAACTCCAATGAGATTAAACATAAGATATTTCATCAGATACAATGTGGATTAAAATTGTGAATATGAGAATTAATAATTAGAAAGGGGAATTTCACGAAAAATGTAAATCCCTTGAAAACCTCGTAATTTGTAAAACTGTCAAAATTCATATTGATTTGAAAGCTTTTACGATTACCCAATGGGTATCACATACAACGTTTAATGAGGACATTCCTTCAAACGTGTAAATGCCTCGAAAACCTAGTAAAGTCGGAATAGTTACCAAAATCCGTTATATGTTTTGAGCAACAGTTTTACGGGGTTTTCGAGGCTTTGGCACGTTTTAATGAATACCCTTAATACCTCGAAAACCTCTAGCTCTGAAAAATCAGTTTATTAGATATGGCCACGCTCATACCAAGTGCAACTGTCAACGCTACAGAATTAAACAGCTGTGTGATTACGTGAACTTTATTAAATTGGGCGAATATTTGGGTTAAAAAGATGTTCTCTAAGTTACTGCTTAATTCTGCGCGTCGTTCTTTTAGTCAAGCTGCAGGAAAAACACCAATAAAAACCCCAGTTAGCACTACTGTGGGTAGTGGTGGACAGACGGCAGGTGGAATTAACACCAATGTGCCTGGACTAAGCAGTAAATGTGTTAAAGCAGCAGCAGGACCAGTAGGACCAGGTGCAGCACTCAATGGTGCATACAAAGTTCCTGAATATTTTTGCTTCGATCGCTTTAGTTATGCAGAAGCGGAAGTAGAAATGGCTAAATACAGGTGTCCACAACCATCTGCATTGAAAAAATAGAATGTTGCACCATAAGTGGTAACACATTTATGTAAAATTAATAGCAAAATTACTCCAACAAAAATAAACTGTCTTTAACCAAAGATGATCATGGACGTATTTATGAAATCGAGTAAATTGTTAATTCTAGTTTTAGTTCAATTTCATTTTAGGAAGGCTCTAATGAAAAAGACTCAATAAATTCCAGGCTCTAAGGAAATATGTAATGACTTTTTTCATTGACAATAACTTTTAGGATTATCTGGGTAAAGTAAGTACAATTTTTATTATATGTTTTGAGCAATTTCAGCAATTCTGGTCTAAATTTATAAAAAACCAAGATTGTATACTTTTTTTTTTTTTTGGCTAGCAAAAATTGCTGGGATCGTAAATATTATTAATTAAGTCTACAATCATCGATTACTTGCAATACCTTTATTGTGATATAAATTATGCTTTTATTTTATTTTTTAAATCGAAAAATCTTAGTGAATAACTTGGCAAACAACTGCATTTAAACAATCATCTCCAATTCGCGTGCATAGAAAATTGCTTGCTCTGCCAACTCTATAGAGGGTAAAATCTCTTTCGGTTTTGCAGACTTGTCCACAAAATTATAAACACAATCTGATCCCAGTTTCCAATTGCGTTTTTGTCCAAAAGCTTTGACTTCTTCAATTGTTTTTAAGTTGAGGCGCTTACCAGCTTCGGCGGCAGATATTTTTTCGTATGATTTTTCAATGCAAGCGGCAATTTCATCACGAACAGTGTTCAACAAAATATCCATGAAGTAATTATAAATTTCAGAAGGTGCGCTGTTCTAAAATATGGAAAGGAACATTTCAGTAATTGATTCAAATATGTAAATTTACAGGCCGACCTGTTCCGAAATTCGTATGATTTCAATTACTTTTCTTTTAGTAGGCTTTTTGTTGAAACCGTTGAGTCGAACGATAAAAAGTAGGAAATGTCTATACGGGGCGTTCCGCGTACGCGAAAACTCCTCTCTCTCTCTCAATTTACTCAATTAGCGTACGCGAAATCCAGTGAAGTTTTTTCCCCCGGGGAACTTGATTAATTTATGTACTGATCCGCGGCCGAAGGCCGCCGCGAAGCCGGTATTGGATGTCTGACGGGTTTAAATCCTGAGCTGCGGCCGCAGGCCGCCCACTTACCCCTACGTTTATGTAAAATTACTGTTGTAACGAAGATGCGTCCCGGGGGAAAAAACTTCACTGGATTTCGCGTACGCTAATTGAGTAAATTGAGAGAGAGAGAGGAGTTTTCGCGTACGCGGAACGCCCCGTATAGACAGACTCTAAAAAGTATTAGGATTTCTTCTGTGGAGAACTGTCATACCTAAATTGGAGCGTCAGCGTTATTTTACTGTCAAAAATTTCTCATGTGCATACAATTTGTTTGACGAATACCAAAATTGCCAGCGCTCAATGGTCAGCTATTCGAATTTCCAATTTTGACAATAAGAAATATTCTTGAAAAACTGAAAAAAGTCGATAAATTCGATTTTACCGAATATTTCCTAGACGTTTACTTTTTCGTAGATAGGTTACACACTGTAATTTTCCAAAAAAAAAAGAAGAGATTACTTTTTATAGTTCGACTCATGATTCTAATTATTGAATCATGGTTAGACTCACGATTTTCTTCAAAAAACTTCCGAAATGAAAAGAAATTGAAACCACACGGATTACGCACAGCCCCTTACGTTTACTTATAAATACAGGTCGTACATACCTTTGCTTGGAATATTTTATTATAACGTCCTTCCATAATATACTGTTCCAGTGCCAAAATTGGACCAATAAATTTATTATTCTGAATTATCTCAGCAGATAATAATTCCAATTCGGTGTGAAATTCCGAAACACGATTCACAGAGAGTAAAAAGAGTAAATTAAGCCCTAGCAGTTTGTACATATTTTCAGATTCACCAATTTTTTGCCTATACAAATAGAAACCAATAGTTGAAAAATCATTTGAAGACCAACTCAAATTGGAAACGTTTAAAATGTGATTTTTATAACGAAACTTACTTGTAATCATAGTAGTAGCATTTCAACTGAGAAATGTAACGTTCAAACGCAGGAATGTCCTTGCTAGCCACACTGTATTCCACAGCGATTTCGAGAACATCACGTGCAATAATCATTTCTTGCTTGGAAGATTGTGCATCACCTGTCGGCAAAAATGACAACTTTGTCAGCGCCACCTAAAAATAATTCCATACATACAATGAATATGCACAAATCAACAAAACTTTTTTAGGTTAGTTTCAACAATAGTTTACCTTCAAATTATCCAATAGCTGGCCGCATTTCTTCAGATTCGGACATTTTTTGCACCATTCGGTTTTTAATTCTTTGTATAAAGTCTCTACACAACCTAGATTCGCCATGTTTTAAAGTTTAAATTATAAAATTTTTAATGAATTGCAAGAATTGTTTTTTCTTCTAATGTTTTCAAACGTCAGTAATTTGACAGATATGAGGAATTCGTGAATGAAGGACTAGTCAACACGCGCGGAAGCGTTCGAAAAGCGAAACTATTACAATATATTACATGAAATGCGTCATATAGAAGATTGAATCATGTAAGATTTTACATTCATTTTGTGCAAAAAACTTATACCCACCTTTTTTCATTGCTCTTTTTTTTTCTAATAATTTAAAATTTGATTTTGTATTTCTTATTATGAAAGTTACGAAATTTTTTTTTTCCTGAAAAACACTACACATTCAAATTGTAATAGCTCATATGCCGCCATTTTCTATGTTGATCTTCTTGATTTATTACAATTTCTAAAATGTCAGCTAGCTATCTCACTCATGCTTTTAAGTATTCGCCTATAAATGTCAAAACGTCGCCATCTTTCTTATCGGCTGTCCTTGTTCATTAGTACAACAGAAATGTCATAAAGCGTTGGTCGTCGTACCCCGTAGTTGATTTTTATAAAATATCAGTTTATTAAGTTGGATTAAATAAACTATTGAAAATATTTGTAAAATCGTTTCGCAAATGGTTGTAAAAAAAATTGTGTGTGTTTAAGTTAACATAAAAACCTTTTACTAGGCCTGAGACAGCGTTTTTCTCAAGTTTTTTATTTCGTTGTGCAAAATTTCATTTATCGTCGCTCGTCGGCTGCATCGCACAATTTACAGCGCGGGAATTGACCACCACCGTCACTTAGATTTGCATCATTTTAAAATCCAGCACGGCTGAAATTGAAATAAATTAAGTATTTCTGAAATATTCTGACAAATATGTAAGTAATTATTTGTTACTTTGCGTTTGTTGTGGCGCCACACGACAGTGCGCCAGAATTTCTACAATTTTTTTTTTGTCTACTCTGTAGCCCAAGTAGGTACAGTAGGGTGGAAAATACTTATGCTATGTAGAAATGGAATTAATTTTATGTGGTTAATTAAATAAAATTAAATGTTTATTGACGAGAACAAACTAAATATTTTGTATTATATTTTTAATTAATTTTGACGTTTACATTAAGTTAAAAAAAAAACTACTAACGGGAATTGACAGCTTTAAAAAGGGAGCATACTATGGAGCAAAGGCGTTTTATCTGGTCTTTTTTTTTATTGCATGAATAACAAACGCAATATTTTTTTCTTAATAGAAGGTTTTTTTTTGACAAAAATTGTCTCAATTTAGGTTTTATTCCACGAATGTAGATGTATCAAAATTTGTCCAGTTTTGCTTTACGTTATTTAAGAGCCCTTTATTGGCTTTCAAGAGTTTTACGAAGACGAAACAATGCAGTACGAATCTTTATATTTACATACATTAAACATTAGCTGTGTTTTTGACGACAGTTTATCTGTGCTTTATAAGCACATTCTGAGAAATGACTTATTTATTTTCACTGTCAAACAGATGACATCTCTTACAGACTAGACAATTTGCTTAACTAACAATAGCAAGAATACATATAATTTAAAACGTCCAATTTGATTTAAGACTAGAAAGAGATAACTTTTAAAGCAATCTCTGGAACAATTTTTAAAAATATCAATATCAGCTAATAATAAATTAGTTATACTTAGACAATGCGCAAGGGGTTCTTGCTGAGCAAAACTATTTCTCAGTGTATTGCATCGAAAACGAAAAGTCTCTTAGGTTTCTAAGAGGCGAATAAAAATTTATCTTAATTAAAATGGGTCACTACTTTATTTGAAAATATTGCCAAATCTAACATTTCTTGAAAAGTCTCTTAGGTTTCTAACTGCCATACCTAAATTGGAGCGTCAGGCGTTGCGTTATTTAACGTTACACAAAAGCGTCAAGCGCCATGCCGAAATAAAAAGCGTTGCGTTGAAGTCATTTGTTTGTCAAATTCGTATTGTTGTTTCTTTTTTTACTTTTCTGCAGCTAACTTCAATCCATAACGCTTTGTCAAAATTGGAAATTCGAATAGCTGAGCATTGAGCGTTGGCAATTTCGGTATGCGCCATACAAATTGCATGCACATGAGAAATTTTTGACAGTAAAATAACGCTGTCGCTCCAATTTAGGTATGGCAGTAAGAGGCGAATAAAAATTTATCTTAATTAAAATGGGTCACTACTTTATTTGAAAATATTGCCAAATCTAACATTTCTTGAAATTTCTTCAATATTCTCGTATTCTTTAAGCCTTAATATCTCGAAAACGAAGAGAGATATCGAAAATTTTTATTTAATAACCACTTATTTTGGGTCGATTTATAAAAAAACATCGTCAAACCGAGGGGCCACAAAAATCGATGTTTTCCCATTCATATTCTCGGTAAACCGCCGTACATTCTCCATTGCGGCCTGAGAAAAAAAATTCCCCGGGAATATTTATTCACGATAACCCCCATAGTATGTATTACAGAAAAAAGAATATTGTCAGAACATAAATAGATTATATGAGTAGAGTGGTAGCAGTGTTCCACTGTTTTATCATAAGTAAATACTCTTCTTCCCTAATTTGTCACTTGTTCATCTTTTTTTCAAAACCCTTCAATTATTTTGGTTTAATTATTTGAAAGCCTATTTATAAAGAATTAGCTATTACCCTCTGAGTGTTGAGTCACCTTTGTCCAGATGCCTTTTACCTATAAAACAAACCATTATTAACTTCGTGAAATAGTTTCATAGCTATGATGAATTCTTTCCAGAGTGTGGTGTCGCTAATTTTTCTAGTTGATGCTATTTTTTCTGGTGCCTTTTACATATAACAAATTTCATCCATATGCTTAACCTTCCCCTGATCTAAACTTACATACTCTGAAAACTTCATTGAAATCAGCCAAGTGGTTTTCAAGTCTAAAAAACGAACATACGGACAGTCAAAATTTAATTTTTTATATGTAACAGGTCATTCAATAAGTCCGTAGGATAAGTAAGAAAAAAACAAAATTTTGACAAAATTCGATTTTATTATTCAACATAGTTGCCTTCGAGGGCGATACAACGAATATAGCGATTTTCGAACTTTTCGATACCACTTTTATAGTACGATTTCTCTTTCTCGTCGAAATAGGTCTCTGTTTCAGAGATTACTTCATCATTGGACTTAAATTTCTTTCCAGCAAGCATTCTCTTGAGCTTAAAGTCGCTGCATACTAAATCTGGAGAATACGGTGGGTGGGTAAGCAATTCGAAGCCCAATTCATTCAATATTGCCATAGTTTTCATCGATTTGTGACACGGTGCATTGTCTTGGTGAAACAAAACTTTTTTTCTTTTGCAAATGTGGCCGTTTCTTTGCGATTTCAGCCTTCAATCGATCCAAAAGTGCACAGAAATAGTCGCTGTTGATGGTGGTTCCTTTCTGGAGATAGTCGATGAATATTATTCCCTTCGCATCCCAAAATACAAACGCCCTCACCTTACTGCCCAGTTTTTTCGTCTTTGCTCGCTTTGGATTCGGTTCGTCGACTGCTGTCCACTCAGCTGACTGTATTTTGGATTTTGGTGTGTAATAGTGAAGCCATGTGTCATCCTTTGTCACATATCGAAGCATCAATTCGTTGTTGTTTTTGGTCTACTGTGAGCTCACGCGGCAGCCACTTTGCACATCGCTTTTGCATACCTAAATGTTCATGTAAAATGGTAAAAACACTACCATCTGATATCTTTACAATGTCAGCTAGCTCGTGCACCTTCAATTTGCGATCGTTCATAACCAATTTGTGGATTTTTTTTATGTTTTCTGGAATAACAGCCTCAGCGTCAACTGCGCTCTGCATCATTTGTGCTGGTACAACCACGTTTAAATTCAGCAATCCACTTTTCTACCATTTGTCTCGATGGAGCAGGGATCAGATAAGGTTTATCAAGCCATTGTTTGGTTTCCACTGTATTTTTTTTTTTTTTCATCAAAAAGCAATGCTTTATCAAAGCTCGAAATTTACTTTTTTCCATTTTTATTTCACTTACAAAAGTTGCTTTACACAAAATGCTATAACTCACGAACCAATAGTCAGATTGCTGTCAAATTTATACACGTATCGTTTGAAGGTTAGTACTAAATAAAAATTATATGGAAAAAATTCTACTAAAGCCATCTATGTGTCATCCTACGAACTTATTGAATGACCTGTTATATAAGATATTAATAAAACCAAATATTCTCTTTTGAATTCAAATTCCATGTTTTTAATTTACCTGTTGTTTTTGAATTTGCATGTCAAATATGACGAGTATTAAAAAGCAAATAAAAATTCGTTGATTTGAACAAAAACAAATATTTTGGTCCACAGCGCATAAGTAAATTGAAGATTAGCTACTTATTATTTAACTTGGTGAACTTTTGCACAACTTTTGTTTTGATAATATCACTTATATAATATTCGTAGTCAAAAGTCACTAAATTAAGCTTTTTACATATATATTCGACATATTTTGGCTTAAAAAAATTATCTTGTTATTATTTATCGTACGATTCACCGTGTCGGACATATTTATAAATAAATATGCTTTTCGACATTGTTTTTGAGAGCTTCCTTTTGTCCTGCCAACTAAATTAGGGGCTGTACATTAGGACCACTCAAAAACAGCCAAAATGGAATTTTTTCATAACTTCGGCAGGTGATGTCCGATGATGATTATATATCGTTGTATAGGCCTCAATTAGCACTTTTTGGATAAAATGTAAATATATTTTTAAGGACTTTAGTTTAAAAAAAAAAAACAATTTAGGTCGTACTAGTCGAATATGATCTCGAAGGTCCAAAGAACATGAGAAAACAATGTAGGCCTAACTAAAGATATAGAATATAGATAAATAAATATTTATTTATTTATTTGATCAATGTCAAACAGAGATTACATCTGTTACAGACTAGACAAAATTTGCTTAACTAAAAAATAACAATAACATAAATACATATAAATAAGATCGTATAATTAAAAGCGTTCAAGTACCCCAATTTGATTTAAAACTAGAAAGAGATAACTTTCAAATCAATCTCTGGAACAATTATGAAAAATGTCTATATCAGCTAATAATACATAAGTAATACTAAGGAAATGCGCAAGGGGTTCTTGCTGAGCAAAATTACTTCTCAGTAAATTAAAGCGAAAGTGAAAACTATCTCTAAGGTTTCTAAGAGGCGAATAAAAATTTATCTTGCATAAAATATTGAGACATTGAATTTTACAATGAATTATGTATATCTCTAATGAACTCAACGGAATACATTATAAATATTTTTTTGCTTCCTAGACACACTGAAGATAAGCTTTCAAATAAGGGGCGGCTTATCAAACTTTATTTTCTTTGTGTGGAGACCGACCCGGTCCTAGGGAGTGGAATTCGCCCGAGTTCTTGAAAAATCGCATAACTCTAAAACTAGTTTTCCGATTTGCACTTCTTTTTTCTTTCAAAGACATGTTATCCGTTGAGGTTGCAGGACCAACTCCAGTTTGGAATTCCTTCGGCTTCACCCTTGATATTAAAAAATTCCAGCACTGGGACAAAAATATTCCAAGAAAACAAAAAGCAAAGGCAATTTAGACAAAGATGAACTTTGAAATTAGAGAAAGGTCAAATATGAATTTAAATTATGTATAAAAATAATTGAACTGAATTTGTATATAAAAAATTTAAAAGTTACCCAATCGAAAATTGAATGAGCATCCACAATATACAAATACGAAGCGCATTCTTTTCGTACCTATAACCCTGCTTTTGACGCGCATTCTTGCTTTGCTTTGGGAAGGCAATAGGCAGCACTATTTTTCTATTTCTATAGTAGTGACCGACATTCCATAAATCTATTCCTTTCCATCTTCTATCTATCTTCTTTCAAACATAAATTCTCTCTCTTTATTTCGCCGACCGCTGTTCTATAGAAATGTTTGAAATTGTTTATCTTGAGATACATTTTATTTGAATTAGACCAATTTTTTTTTCAAAATGAGAATGGTGCCAATAACGACATGCCTATGTTAATTTCATCACTATTGGATACGTGAGACCGATCAACCGATTTTCTTGTTGAGGCCATTTTTAGAAAGGTATTGAATCATGCTATAAGCACAATGTAAGTTCTCGTATTTGACAGAAAAGTACTAAATTTAGTACAATTTTAATACTAAAATTACAAACACTTTTCAAAATATATTTTATAACCTTTCATATGAACTAAGAATTAAGATTAAGGGTTGTTTTACGGTTTAGGAGTTATGATTTTTTGAACATTTCAAAACATAAAATTAACCAATATTTCCTCACAAACTAGGATATTTCTTAACCAATTTTCATGTTCTGACCTATTTTGGAAAGGTAGTAATGCAGGATATTAGCACAATATTATTTTGTGGCTAAGCTCTAACTTAAGTTGTGAAAACAAAAGTAACAATCGCCAATGAACATTGCTGCCTTTGTTTTGATTGACAGTTTTTGACCATTGATATATACAGTGTGACAAATATGTGTTGATACAAAAACAAAGTAGGTTTTTTGTATTAAATGTTATTTTAATTAAGGAAATTTAAATGAACAAATATTAAATGAAGTTAAAATATTTTGTTTGTTAAGCAATTACTCGATGACCTGACCTTTGTTAGCCACAACCCGCCGAAGTCTGCAATCAAAATTGTTACACGCAGCACGCACTACTGTTATCAGTATTTTGTCCCATACATCTATAATAGCAGCTTTAAAGTCTTTCAAGCTTCTGTCCTTGGGTCGCTGCACCATATATCTCCATATGCAGAAATCCAAAGGATTGCAGTCTGGAGAGCTAGGAGGCCATTCATCCTTAGGTATAAAATCTTTCAAATTTTGCTTACACCAGTCTTGAACCATTTTAGCAGTGTGAGCAGGTGCACCATCCTGCTGGAAGCAATAATAGTCTTCTCCATACATGGCCTGAACACTAGGCTTCAAATTTCTGTAAGACTTCTTCCAGGTAATACAGAGCGTTTATTTTAACACCTTTGTCAATGAAGACTAGCGATAATTTTCCTTTGCTGGATATGGCACCCCAGACCATAATAGATGACGAGTTTTGATATCTTGGTACATGCTTGTCATCGCTTGGGATGTCTTTGTATGATACTGCCCATAGTCTGTCACTTTGCGTGTGGTGTGGAGCTTCCAGCACAAAAAGTTTTTCATCGTAAAAAACTATTTCATCGCCAGCGTGCCAAGAAAGGAGCAGTGTCGATCTTTGCCATCGCTTTTCCACGGTCGCATTAGTAAGGCCATGCATTTTCTTTTTTTTTAAAAGCTTTCATATTGTGGTCGCAACGCAACAGGAGCTTCAAAGTTTTGTATGAAGACATATTTGTCACACTGTATATGATAAAGACACATTCATGAAAAACGTGGAGATTGCTGACTTTGTATCTATACCCCTCATTTAAGATATCGATACCTTAGAGCGCTATAGTCCTATCTCCACATTTTGCGATTTTGAGATTTTTGCAGTTATGGCAACATTGTGGGCTTCTTTACCGTGTGGAAAACTGTGTGATGTCAAAATACCACTAAAACACCAAAATATTCGAAAATTAAAAAAATCCTATCTCCAAACTGTAATTTTTTCAAGAGCGCTACTGTCCTATCTCCACTGAATATTCAAATAAGTCACATTTTAAAAAAAATTCTTTGTTTTTTCGCGTTTTCTTCGCGTTTCATGACATTTTGCGACATTTTAGTGAACAAATTTGGTTACACCCAAGGCTCCACTCAACATTCCACTCTTGTTTGTCGGAACCAAAAATTAAAAAAAAAAAAATTAAAAAAAATCGTTTTTTCGTGTTTTCTGCGCGTTTCATGACTTTTTAGGACATTTTGGTTGAAAAAATTCAAAAAAATGTACTAAATATGTCCTTTTTTTGAATATTAATAGAATTCTATATAGGGTCAAAAGTAATGTCATACTGTAAATTGGCTGGGATTTCGTTACAAATTAATAAAATTGGTTAAAAACAATAAATTATGTTAAAATATACTACAGGTAAAAATATTGCATACATCGTTATACCAAAATAGCAGCCAATCCGAAATAACCACTGTTTGAAATCTTCTTTTTGCATTTCCCAACAATTGGAAAAATGGAGATAGGACTATAGCGCTCTAAGGTATCGATATAGTATTAATATATTATCCGTAGTCTACTTGTAAATAAAAAAAAAAAAATATTTACCTTAATACCAATACATAATTTGCTTTAAATGTATTTATGGATCACTGAAATTTATATTTTTTATTCTCTTACAGTTTTGTTATTAAAACACATGCAAAATGCGCGTGGGCAAAAATCAAAAAGTCGTGGAAACAAAACGAACACGATCTTGTGTTGTTCGCTTAGAGAAAGTTCGTGCACCAAATAACAAAAGCAAACCAACAAATAAGAGCGGTCAAAATGCTGTAGTGAACAGAAGAAGCAGTGGTAGCTCAAAAGCATCACCTGCAACTTCTACAGCACAAGACAACAAAAGAATAATCGGCCCCCTAAAGAAGCGTCCCATGTCACAAACTTTAGTAACAACATCGGCTACACCATTAGCAAGGGCAACTGCTATCCTTAAAGCGGCAGCAGCTCAAAAAGCAGCAGCTGCAGCAATAAAATCAGTAACAACATTAAAGTCAAGCACATCACCGAAAACATCTGTAACACTAAGAACAGGAACAACACCTAAACCAGCAGCAGCAACACTAAGACCAGCAGCTGCAACACCAAGACCAGCAGCTGCAACACCAAGACCAGCAGCAGCAACACTTAAACCAGCCGGAGTAACACCAAGACCAGCAACAACTCCAAGACCATCAACAACGCCCAGACCAACTGTAACACCAAAATCTTTAGCAACGTCGCCAAAAACCTTAGTGATTGCAACTAAAGAACGTTCCACACCTTTTAACAAATCTGCTACGAAACCATCGCCAGTCGTATCAACACCAATAGTAGAAGAAGAAGCCACACCTACAATTGCTTCTGGAAGATCAAGACGAGCAATTAAACCAAATCCAAAATATGCTAGTGATGATATAATCACGCCAAAAATGATTAAAAATGTTGGCACGCTTTCAAGCTCTTCGTTATCGGTTAAAGACAACAGAAAGCCTTCTGCTGTTGCCGGCTCAACATCTAGTGCCTCAACTGCAGCTGATAAGAAACGTAAGCAGTCTACGAGCAGCTCTGAAGATTTCTATAATAAAGACTCTAGTGATGCTGATTATGACATCAAACAGGATGGCAAAGATGATAAGCCTTACCAGCTACTTGATGATTCTGATTCTGATTTTTCAGATTTAGACTTACCACCACGTTTCTTAAAATCCCGTACCCGAGAAACAAAATTAAACGAAATGAATGCAGCCGCAACTGGAAAATCAGCACGCCCCAACACATCTCCAACAGCAAAAATATCGGCATTGAAAACCACAAATTCGCCGACAGCGAAAACTTTAATGGCAAAACCTCAGTTTTCGCAATTGCGTCGTACCATTCTCGCAACAAATGCAAGCGCTAATCGTTCAATTGCAGGTGTGGGCATTCAGTCACCTGGGGGGGCCAATAAACGTAAACTCAATGAGTCAAGCAATGACAGTGATAGCGATAGTTTCGCAATCAAACGCAAACGTTTGTCTAACTCAAATAAGGACACTTCAGGTGGAGCTTCATTGTCGTCTCCACAATCATCTTACTCATTAAATAATAAAACACTTGTGTCACGTAAGAGCTTGGCCAATAGTCAAACTATGAATGGCAATAAAGTTGTTTATGGCAGCACTGCTTCTGCTTCTAAAATTAGCAACGCTGCTTTATTACTCGAAAAACGTAAGGCATTGCTGGAAAAGTCTATGAGATCCACAACACCACCATTGAAAATGAAACTTCTAACTAAACAGACAAGTCAGGGTCAGATCGTTAAGCCATTATCTGCAACCACAGTTACTAAACCGGCTTCAAAGCAAACTGTGCTACGGCAACGTACATCATCACCTGCAGTCCCAAAAGTAGCAACACCAAAAGTTAAAGAAAATGATGATAAGTTAGAAACATCACCATCTGCCACTATTGATGATTTTGAGACAATGCCTACATTTACTATTGTTAACATCAATGATATTATAAATAAGAAAGGCGATGTGCTCATTTCAAAAGCTAACGCTTTAACAAAATCTAAAAAAATGAATGACGACGAAGACGATGTTAATGAGATGTCTGAAGAGGATGAAGAAGATCACACTATTAAAGGGGATCGTTTGAAAAAGACCCAAATCAAACAAGTTCGACGTAAAAATGTACCTTCGGAAAAATCACAAACCGTTGGTGCAAACAAAGCATCTCCATCACAACGAACTGGCACTGCCGCTGCACCTTCAAAACCAAACGTCAGTTCACCCACAGGTAGCACAATCACGAATATCCCTCCGAAGAGACCAGCACAAACCATACTTAACCATGCTCTTATAAACAAGAATGCAGACAAGACAAATCAACGTCAGTTACGTGCTTCCAATGTAAAAGCGTTATCGAATAAACCAGCTCCACGTATACTCAATTCAATGGTGGCAAAAAAAACACTACCGGTTAAACCGTTGATTGCCAATATGGACGATTCAGCCGATGAAAGCTATCCAATCTCAATAGAAGATGAACTCGATGATATTGATGATGAGGAAGAGGATGTCGATATGCTTTCTCCCAACAATAGCAAACGTCGCACATTTATCGGCTCAAAAAAACCGCCACCTGGAACAAAAGAAAATTCATTAGCGGCGACAAATCGCTTACCTACACATGCTAGGGAAACGAAAACGTCACCAACTACTCTGCCATCATTACCACAACGTAAGCTTTCCCCAGAAAAGGTCGTAATTTCTCGGCAGGGCGATAAAATTATAAAAAAGATTACATGCTTTGAGACGTGGTATATCATCAACTTGCCAGAAGATCGTCCAGCCGAAGTGGTCCGAAATCAACTTGATATTCCACTTATAAAATTAGCAAATTCTTCGAAATCAGTCGAATTGCCAAACAGCAGTTGGAACAGTAAAGTAACATTATATCAGTTGAACTCCTCGGCTCTAATGAAATCAAATTACACCACATACACTGGCGATATATCAGAACAAAATATATCAGAAGAAGATCGTGGAAAGTATCAACCATCATGTGTGATGTTTAGGCGTTCCGTAAGTGATAGAACAAAATCACGTTTACCCTATGATCGTGCCGTCATTTTTAAAAATAAAACTTTCTTTACAAATATTGATGGTAAAAATGTAAAGCTCATTGGGGCTCCATTTAAAATAAGCACCTTAACAGAAGTTGAAATATTGTTGCAGCTTGTGGATGAGCTGACATTGCAAAGTCCATTTGTGGAGCAAACAACAACAGTTCAATAGAAGCATATTCTTCAATTTATAATTTATTGGTAGATTAAAAGACTTGATAATTTATAAAGTGGCGATTCTGATCCAAAATGAATTAAGTCCTTTTTTAATCTATTTTTTGCATTTCTGTCTACTGAATTTATTAGTTCCGTTCAATATAACAATTTTAAATTAACGTCCTCCAAAAAAATCATTAAACTAAAGTTTTTCACATCAATTAGCTATAAAAAAATTGGATCAGAATCTCCCTTTTTAATAAGAAAGTTTCTGTAATAGAAAAAAATTTATAGATAATCATAGCGCCAGGGTTTAAAAACTGTCTTATTTACAACAGATATATGTATATCAAAATGACAAGAATGGGTTTATCTTAACAAAAATCGCCGTATTATTTTCAATTGTTAATTTCTCTGGTTTAGGGTGTAAACTCTGACTTCTGTAGAAGTACTGGGTTACTACTTCAACTAGGTATCTACGTTTTTGATGTTTTCAGAACAAACAGACTAAGTTTTGTGAAATATGTTTTTTGTAGGCGATTTTGAAGTTGTTTACTTTGCTTTTTTGGACAACATCAGTTGGGGGGCTAAATTTAAAAAACAAACTAGACTCGCCTATTTAAATATACAGTTGGTTGTTAGGAGAGATGTTTCTGAAATGATTTCTTCTTTTAGAAAGAAATAAGATTCCAAAATTCTTATAATAATACGGAATATGTGAAAATTGTATGACTCTTGCGGAACAAATTAATGAGAACTGACATTAATTATTTATTTTTTAAAACTTTGGCGCTATGGTACCTTTCGTCGTGTCGAAAAGCTAAAAAAAGCTGCTTCTTGTATAGGATAGTATCAAGTTATCGTATTTTTCTTTTAAGTTTATAAAATATGGTATAGAAATCAAAACAAAAAAATCATTTTTAATATAGGCATAAAATTTTTATTTCATGCAACATAAGCAATGGATGTAATTGAATTACGTAAGATCAAGTAACCCGTATTGTAATTAAAAAATAAAATTACTTTGTAGTGAACATTGCATAACGTTACTATATTTACAAATTTAACAAAATTTGAATTCAGAATAAAACAACTTTTTTTTTTTGTTTAATTATAATTTTTTAAAAATCGTAAATTTTAGTATTAACGCAACTGTAAAATAATTTTATAACTTAGTCAAGCAAAATCACACTTTGTTTTGATTAAATATATTCGTTATTTAAATAATAATAAAAAATTTAAAAAAAGCATATATTTTAAGCTCTTAAATACATTGGAAACAAATAAATATGAATGAAATTAATGGAACGTTACTAATTGCTTATCTTTGCTAATAATAAATTCATCATTTTATTATATTGTACATTAAAAAGAAAAGCCCAAATAAAGGATGTAAATCCCACAATTCTTTCTGTTTTTACTGGGACTATTTGGTTGCATCTGGTAACTTTGTCGAGACGTGTTCAATATCTCCAGGGTCGTCAAAATGATTCCATAGGAATAATTCGATTATTTTTATATATAAATGTAATAGAATCACTAATAACAGTGTTTTGGAAAAGTAGTCGATGAAAGGTGAATGTTGTTAATATAGTAGGGATATTCACGAGTCGATGCACAAATGCGCACTGCCCTTGCGTCGTGCAACTGCGATAGTTTGACATTTATCCAACAACAATGTTCACGTGTGTCCATAAATAAGCATATTCATAATTTTGCAATCCATATTGCCATTGCCTTTTAGGCTGAGGAACATTATTTCTGTGGACTTTTGGCAAAACAACCTAACTCGATAAAAGACAATTTTCCAGGATTTTAACCATATATATAAAATTTAAATACGCTTCTTTTGGTGTAATATCATACCTCTATGACTTTTAGTTGCAGAGATATAGAATCGCAAATCAACTTATCTCGATGTTTTATTCCAAATCGCATTTGACAAAACAACATATCTCAAATAGGTTAAAAAATTCAAGCATTTGCAATAAAAAAAACTTTTACAAATGCTTTTCACAAAACAACTTAAGTCGACATAAGAAAAGGGTGTTTTCCTTCACAAAACATCTTAAGTCGAGATAAATACAGGTTAAATGGCAAAAAAGAGTTCGACAAAAGAACTTTTTCGAAATAAGTTACTTTTCCTAGGGAAAGAACTAAATTTCTTAGATCAAAAAATATTTGACAAAAACATCTTATTTCAATTTTATTAAAAACTATTGACCTTAGAGCAAAAAAAGTTACTGGAAAAATTCGTTTAGTATTCATGAATAAAAGAAAACTTTTCTATTTGTTCCAACTCCTACACAAAAAGAATTGAGAAGCATCAAAGTAGTTTTTTAGCTCTCGTGAAAAGTTACAATTTCGAGTAAGGTTGTTTTGTGGAAAGTCCATAGATTTTTATATTTAATTGTCATAGAATCACCACTAACAGTGTTTTGGAAAAGTATTCGATGAAAGGTGAATGCTGGTAATATAGAAGGGCTATTCACGCTTTGATGCACAATAGCGCACTACCCTTGCGTCGACCAACTGTGATAGTTTGACATTTATCCAACAACAATGTTCACGTGTTAGTGCCAAAAAATTATCATATTCAAAATTATGCAATCCGTATCAGCGCGAGAATTCTCGTGTGTATTTTTTCTTTATTTGAATATATTTATTAACAGGGTTGACTGAAAATTTTTTTCGAAATCAATAACAACCAATTACGGAAATGTTTGCTAGAGTTGCTTAATTACAATGCAAAATTGTTTTGAAATGGAATTAATTTTGGAAATTTGGGTCGTAGCACAGTGAGTAGTAAGTATTTTGAATGAAATATTGATTAACTTTTTTTGGATTATTTGTGGTCGCTATTTCGAAATTGGAATCGTAAAATGTTTAAAACACACGGTTTTTCGCTTTTTTTGAGCCAAGACCTTAACAATGTAAGATACTTTTACACGACAAAACCTGATATGATAGCTTGAAGTACTATTCGTTTCCTTTAGAATTAATTTGCAATTAGATCGATACCTTCATTTTTCTCCGAAATATCGTAAATTGAAATATACCTCCTGTTGTTTTTATATCGTCTCGTTATGTTCAGTTTTATTCGATGTACGAATATTATGATAGAAAACTTGAGAGTTCAAGCAGAATTCTAGTATTTCAACAGCTTGTGAAGTGCACCAATGCAATAGAATTGCTTCCTTTTATGTAATTGCAAGGCAAACGCGTTGCATTACTAGTTCAAAAGTTAAAGTTGCTGGGAATTTCGTTCCTCGGGCAAAACGAACATTTCGAGCCCTGACATGATTTCGGATTATCGTTTTTTGATGAAAACCTATAATTCGTGTCCATACGCATCATCTCTACAAATTTCATAACTGTCAAAAGTACCGATATGGAGTTATAGCGAAAGCAATAAAGACTTAACCGACATTCGAAGTATTTTGTTTATTTTTTTTGTGACTGCGAGTTGTTGGTTAAGTCTTTTTTTCTTTTTGTGTCAAAAATAATTTGCAAATAATGTAATAAAAAGGGAAAATTTATTAAAAAGTCTTGATGCGGGTTAATAGTATATGTGACCACAAATGTTTTGTGGTACAAAAACTGAAGAATCGGGAAAAGAAAAAAAGACTTAACTGACAAAACACTGAAAAATCGCCGTTATAATATAAATAGGTGAATGAAACTAGTTGCATCGCATGTCTCACACAAAATATAGATTACATACTAAATTTCACTGTAATAGCTATACTAAATGCACAGATATTTAAAAAAAAACCTTCTCCTTTAAAATTTACTTTTTGTCAGTTAAGTCTTTTTGGCGGTTAGGGCTCGATTTGATAGAAACGAAACCATTTTGAAAACTGAAAAATGCTCTTAAAATTGATTTATTTTTTCGCTTAAAATTTAAATTGATGTGGAGTTTGTGCCACTGAATCTGTAATTTATTATTTCGTAAGTTCTGTAGTTTTGGAGATAATGTCCAGTTAATGAGAAAGTTAAAAAAAAAAATTAGTTTTCCACCTTGATTGATCGCAGAATCGGATTAAGTGGATAAAAATCCATATCAAACGTTGGTCAATTTGAATTGAAAACTAAAAGATTTTTTTCCATTTCCAGGGGCATTTTTCAGGTATCAAAATGGTGTCGGTTCCATCAAATGTTCTCTGAAATGCACAACAATTAACATCCCTATAAGAAAAGCGGCACGAAAACGTAACGCCGGCGAAGACTATAAGTCAGAGAAGACTTCGTAAACGTACCGCTTTGGCGATACGAATGCGAACCGTAAACGTAAATGTTAGAATAAGAACAGTAGAATTAAAAACGTAGTAAAAAAAATCGGACCCCTTACGAACTGATTTAAATAAAAGATTGCATTTGCTGATAATAATTTTTATTTAACGTAACTATTTCATTTATCACTCAATTTACTATTATCAGATTTTTAAATATCCATTAAATTTATACATTCTGCTACTGCTACTCCCAAACAGTATTATGAAGCTCCACCACTTTATTAATATAACCAGTCAATCATACAGTAGCTCACAGCTTATTTCGTGCAGTGATATTTTTTTTTAACTTCAAAACACTATATCTTTAAAACGAATACATGTATCATTACATTTTGAACGCAGGCTAAGACGGGCATGTCTATTGTTCATAATGTGTAAAAGAAAATCCACAAAAATTGATTCAGATACGCTCAAGGCGGAAAAAATCGATTGAGTAGGAGAAATTTATGTCACAGCTTATTTCGTGCAGATGCTTATTTTCCCTTTGGAGTCAGCGTTTCGCGTTATTTAACCGGAATTTCATTTTCTATGTTCTCTATGTAGTATTTGCAACCAGATGCAGCCATTTTTTAGTTTGATCTTGTGCATGTGAGGGTGAAAAAGTCCATTTTGCAGAAATGGGTCGTCTTGCAGCGAAAATCGGTGATAAGTCATCTTAAGAACGGCCAATCCCTGCGCAAAACTGCTCAATATGTTAGTTTGAGTTCCGCCTACAATGTAAAGTACAATTGAAAGCTTCATGCAAGTAAATCGGGTCCAAAATTAGCGTTAAATTTCGTAAAACAAAATTTTTAATCCCGCTGACGATCAGTTTTTTATCCACAAAATTAAGACAACTCACACTATCGGCTCCAAAAATAGTCACAAGCATGCAGCATGAACTAAGCAATCCGCAAAGTGCAAAAACTGCCCACTTCGTGCACCAAGACCACAATTTTAAAGCCCAAATAGCCCTTCATAAGCAAAAAAAGCCAACATAGCTTACATTCTCTTTGACATCAAGCTCAGTATTAGCACGCCCACAAAGATTCGGACTTCTAAAATAGCATCATAATCATGGATGAGTCTAAATTCAACATATTTGAACCTGATGACATGGTATACGTATCGTGGAAACGCAATACTGAGCTGAATCGCAAAAGCTGGTAGACTTTTTGGGTTTTTTTTTGCTTATGAAGGACTACTTGGGCTTTGAAGTTGTGGTCTCGGGACACGCAGCCACCAGTTTTCGCACTGTACGAGTTACTTAGTTCTTCATGTATGTCCTTGATAGTTTTTGGAGCCAATAATGTGGGACTGTATTGATTTTGTGGACAAAAAATGAATCGTCAGCGGGATTAAAAATTTTGTTTTACGAAATTTAACCCTTATTTTGGACCCGATTTACATGCACGAAGCTTTCAATTGTGCTTTGCATTGCAGGCGGGACTCAAACTAACATATTGAGCAGCTTTGCGCAGGGATTGGCCGTTCTTAAGATGACTTATCACCGATTTTCTCTGCTAGACGACCCATTTCTGCAAAATGCACTTTTTTACCCTCACATGTACATGATCAAAATAAAAAAAGGCTGCATTTGGTTGCGAATACTACATAGAGAACATAGAAAAAGAAATTCCCGTTAAATAACGCGAAACACTGGCTCCAAAGGGAAAATAAGCATCTGCACGAAATAAGCTGTGACATAAATTTCTCCTACTCAATCGATTTTTTCCGCCTTGAGCGTATCTGAATCAATTTTTGTGGATTTTCTTTTACACATTATGAACAATAGACATGCCCCTCCTAGCCTGCGTTCAAAATTTAATGATATATGTATTCGTTTTAAAGATATAGTGTTTTGAAGTTAAAAAAATATTACTGCACGAAATAAGCTGTGAGCCACTGTAGCTTGTTTTCAGTCAAGGAGTTCACTTTGTGTGAACCAAAAGTTGATTTTCTTATGCTGATTCAATGGCATCAGAACCGTGGATGAGGTTAAGTCCAACCTGGGTGCAGTAATCTTCACGAATAGTGCTTTATTCTAAGTCAGGAGGGTTGGTCTTACCCAACATCACACGTCCTGTTTTCACGTTCGAGCCTTCACTTCCCTGTAAGGGCCTGGGTGAATTTGATGCTCAACTTGAATTGCTTCTTCTCGAAACGTTGGATAATCTTACCGATAAATCCACCTTGGGCGCCATCAGACTTAATCATGATGAAAGTTCACTGGTTTGCTGCCATTGTAAACGAGAAATTTTGTGAAGTCATAATTAATAAAATATATTTTGACAATTAAAATAAAATAAAATTTTGCTTGTTACACATTCAATGTATACATGTGTTAGTGAAATCGCAGTTCGTAAGCGATTCGCTTTGGGTACGCAATTTACGAAGCGTAAATTTTTCTTGGAGGGATGGTGCTTACTTACAGCATAACGAAACTTTTTTCCAGGGGGACGACATTCCGAACATCTTTAGTTTTTTCCATACGAGTATATACCGCCGGTGCTTACGAAGAAAATCTTCCAACCGAGAGTTGCGGCGAAAAAAATCTTTTTTGTAATATGCGGACAAGAAAATCACTTTTTATAAAATGCGGCGAAGAAAATCACTTTTTACAAAATGCGGCGAAGAAAATCTCTTTATTTAGTGAATACTTTTTCGACGAGTTACGAAAATAAACATTTCACTTAAAATCTTAAATTTTTAAAAAAGAGATTTTCTTCGCTGCATTTTGTAAAAAATGATTTTCTTCGCCGCATTTTGTAATAAGTTATTTTCTTCTCCGCATTTTGTTAAAAGTGATTTTCTTGTCCGCATTCGCACAAAAAAGATCTTTTTCGTCGCAGTTTGAAAAAAAGGATTTTCTTGTCCGCATTTAAAGAAGAGATAGTTTTCGTAAGCACCGGCGATACAAATGTGAACCAGTCTTATATACATATGTGCCATATTAAGGTGAACACCCATTTAGAATTTTGAAGAATTTGGTCTAAAAGAAATAAAGATTTGTTAGATTTTGCCTGAATTCCACACTCTTAGAGACTGTTCACCTTCTTATTAATTATTTAAAAAATGAACGTCCGAAAACGCCTTGACTTCACTTAGGGGCTGTCCATAAACTCCGTGACGCTCCTAGGGGCGGGGGGTTCGAGCAAGCGTCACGCTTGGTGTATTTTATTTATTTTTTATATGAAGCTACTGTCACATAGGGGGGGTTCAATATAGCGAATTTTAGCGTCACGGAGTTCATGGACAGCCCCTTATTTTCTTGTCCATTTGTTTGCCGAATTTAAGGCCCTCTCCTTCATCCCTTCTGGATGACCCCGAAGAACGGAGCTGGTATGTATTATGTTTTAAATGAAATTATACAATTTCTGCAGTGACGCAGAATAAATTGGCGAACATAATTCAAAGTGATTTAACAATTTTTTTATTGTATATTTTGTCAATTGTTCCCATTTCCGTATATTTTGTACCCTGAGAAATTCGTGTTGGAAAGCGAGGAAAAATTAGATAAATTAAATCGCCATTCTTCAATTCAATTCAATTCATTTTCATTGAGACATTCAAAAACGGTTTTAGAAAAAAATAATTAAATTTGTTTAAAAACATTGCTCTAATCGCAAATACTGTTCGACTACGCTAATTTTGGTAACACATATGTAGACGTAAATTTTACATTTCAGCTCTAGTTTCGAGAAATTCCGGTTTAAACATTTAACATAAAAAAGACCCAAAAACACAAATTTTTTTATTTTTTAGCTGTGATCATATACATCTATAAATCTCGTCGTTAAATTCTACAGGTTCCACCGGCCGTAAGAGATTAATTTTTGACAGTAAATACCGTGATTATCAGAAGTGGGAAAGTGAAAGTTGTTTTTCCTTTTCTTCTTAATGTTTATCTTCTATTTGCTTTCTTAGCTAAGGGATGGCACTTGATCGAAAATAACCAAAATTGGTAGCCCTTCCGAGATTTATATCTAGATTTAGAATTAATCTCGTAAGAAATTGATTTATTTTTGTATGGTAAATCAAGTGAATTACACAGAGACTTAGAGCTAAATATCGAAACATCCGTAAACCATCCTATTATTAATCAATCATACATTTTTTTTCTCTTAGCTAAAGTACCCACAAGAAACGCATTTTCAAAATTTTACCCCAACATTTTTACAAAATATATCCTGTAAATCTCGTAAATCACCTCATTAATCACAAAATGGGAACGTAGTATTAGATCAACCATATATTTTTTTTCTTATAGCGTTTTCTTTTCTGAATGTGGCATTTTTTCTGAATGTTGGCATTTTTTCAGTTGGTTCTTAAAAAGGGGTTCACACTAGCGATCATGTTCGTCAGTCCAATATGGCCGCTGACTCAACACTCAACCACAAACCATTTTGTATTGACTGATGACTGACGATAAATAGCGGCCAAACACGCAAGCTAGAAAAATTTGAGCAAAACTGACGAACTTAATCGATAGTTTTAAAAAAAATTCTGAGCTGTAAAACAAATCGTATTCGTTTCTAAATAATGCTGCATTTAAAAAGCAAAAAATTTAGTATTTTTGGACCCGTCAAACTCGATGGTTCAAAGAATTCTGCATTCAACTGCTACCAACTGAAGGAAAAAAATATTTTAATTGTCTTTTAAACGCAATATATGTAAATAAACCATAAAATTGGAAAAAGAAACATTACGTTTCAATAAATCGTCGGATTAAAACTGCAACTAGACATATACATTTTTCATATTTTGAGAAAAAAACGTTTTAAGGTTTTTGGAATTGGTTTTTCTTATTCGTCATATAAAATTGAATGGGGACAACATTTCAAAAAAACAGACTAAACTGGGGCCGGGTTTTGTTCATATTTCTATGTACTTAACTCTAAACATAAAAAAATGTGGATGTCTAATTATAGTTTGACGATATACCGTTGAAGTTTCAGAATTTCTTGTGAATTTTAAAACGAAAATCTCTTGAAAGTAAACAACAGTGTAGCCAACATCTCATCATTGAGAAAAATTCCGCATTTTTTCTATTCTATTATAAACTGGAAAAGGTCAAAATTTTTGAGTTCATGTCAAAATTCAAAAAATTCTGTATCTTGAGAGGGCAGAATTTTTAGTCGAGAAACGAAAACGCTATTAGTTAAAGTACCCACAAATTTCGAAATTTCACCCCATTGTAAATGACATTTCCTTACAGATTTTAAAGAATTATATCCTGTTTTATAGGTCTTTTTAATCCCCTTTTCTAAAATCTTGGTTGAAATGACTTAAAGGATTCTTACATGCGGCATATGAGTGTTCATAAAAATATGTTGATTTTCAAAACAATGATATCTCATGAACGGTTAGTCATATGATAAAAATGTTTGTAGGAGCATTGATAGGGAATTGTATGTTCTACGAAATGCAAGAAAAAAATTATTTCTACGACGCATCGTTTCGGAGATATTTTACAAAAACTGTTTTTTTTCAATTATTTTACGAATGTCAAAAAATATGAACACAGAAAAGTTGCTGAAGAAAAAGGCTGAAGATTTGTTAATCCGTAGACTTTAACTTAACCATCGTAACCCAAAAACGTTTCAGTTCCCAAATTTTTAATGTTGTAACGCATTTCAAAAGTTCGAATTAACAAAAGGTGACCGTTTCGAGTAGCGAATTGCTCGTATTTTACAAAATACTCAATACATAACGATCCACTTAAAATCTTTAAATAAAAAATCGAAATCTACGTTTTCCAAATTCATCAAGTTTAAGACGCGAAAACTCAGAAATGGAATTATTTCTTGATATTTTAGTACTTGATATATGTTAACTTGATATTTTACTTTAAATTTGTGGACTTTTGACACATAAATTTTGGGACTTATGACCTGCTAACATTCTTATAGACCACTGTGCGATGCCATATTGGAAAAATGGCACCTAGAATCAGTTTTTTTTTAAATATCTCGCTAAAGGTTACTTCTAGAGATAAACTCTGATCGAAAATTTTTTAGCTTATTATATTCAAGATATAAGTGATCCGGTTCGACTTGAGTTGAAATCGAATTGAGTTGAGTTAGCTAACTCGGTTGAACTCGGTTTGTCAACACGGTTAGGAATATTTCCGAGTTGTAACACCACTATTTCCTATAAAAATGTTTTCGAACGATTTATATTTAAGGAAATATCCTAATTAAAATGCAGCAAAAATTAGTCAATTGAGCCGTTTATTTTGAAAGTGGCCTAAGTCCATTTCGGAGCAAAAGTAATGTCATAATATGAATTAGCTGGCATTTTGTTTAGAACGAATAAAATTGAATTCTGTCTTTACAGAAAGCTTACCACATTGTGTGAAATTAATGGCGTTATGTTTAAAAAATAGTATCGGGCAAAAAAAACGATTATTACGGCACATAATGTGAATGACATTACTTTTGCCCCGAAATGGACTTAGGTCACTTTCAAAATAAACGGCTCAATTGCATTTGAGGTATGAGTGTTCATAGTCATGTGTTGATTTTTAAATTGTGATAACTCTGTACGTATTTTAAAACTAATAATAGCCAAACTTTTTGATAAAGAGCAATAAAATTCGATATCCGAGATAGTATTGGCAGTATCTAACCAATTATTAAAAATGGGCATGGTCGGGTAAAGGACACGCCTACCTCCCATATAGTCCAATATTTGAAATCGCCATGACTTCGAATATATTTCGTGCACAACAATATCTGATATCTGAGAAATGATTATTATCATATAGTTATTTATTAAAATTTTGCGTAATCGCATCAAGAACACGCCCACTTTCCATACAGTCCAAAATTTTAAATCGCCATAACTTCGGGAATATTTGAAATACATACAATAAAAAACCTCCCTAGCCACAGTTTTGTCATACCATCATTCTTTAAGAAAATCGCCCGCCTTTTTGGATCCACACCACTTATTTTGAAAAAAGTTGATACCGCATTCGGAATCAGTGACCCCAAAAACCACCCCATAATTTTTTAATCTGCTCTTTTGATTTTAAAGTGGTTTCCAGCGTCCATAAGCGACCACAAAAAGCATAACACCTGCTATTTTCTATTATTAAAAATATGTAATCAGGAAATACTTATGACTGGCTAGAATAGCATTCTAGACCACTGTGCGGCGCGAGCGGAAAGATATGAGGTGGCAAAGTTGAAATTCGGAAAGAGCTTTTTGAATTTATTTTAAAATATTGAATTGTTTTCATTTTAACTTATTATGATAAAACATATATAATAAGTAATGGCTCAACTTTTTTTCTTAAGAAAGCCCTCTAACAATCGAACCCCCTTCCCCTAGGAACGACAAGAGGCTTATCCCCCTAACCCTGCCATCAAAACAGCACGTAGAAAATGTTCATACAAGTGTCTCGCCTAATATAAGAAAACTTTAGAGATAACGAAAACATCTTTACATAGCGATTACTGCCAAATGGTAGTAGCGATAAAGCAGGTCTTATAAAATATTTTTATTTTTAGGAGTGTTTTTCTACTTCACAGTTCACAGCTGATTACCGCAATAAAGTAAAATTTTAAACATGGAGGTACTCGTTTTTGGTTCCTGCAATATGGATTTATTTTGGTAACTATCATATGTATGGAAAATGGAAATACATGTATTCACAACTCAATTGCAGTTATGTAAAGCGTTTACCCATAGCCGGAGAAACACTACATGGACATAAATTTGCAACAGGCTTTGGTGGAAAAGGTGCTAACCAATGTGTCGCTGCTGGGAGATTGGGAGCTAAAACAGCAATGATAGCTAAAGTATACAGAGAATGCAAAATTATAAAGAAATTCAGAGAATGTATTGCGATTTATATTTTGACAGATTGGTGACGATTCATGGGGCCATGAATATTTAGCAAACATGAAGAAAGAAGGTATCAACACAGATCACATGGAAATCGTCAAAGGCGAAGTATTAAAATTTTATGTGGCATTGTAACTATTATAACTATGTAACTTATATGTATTAGACTACAGGCATTGCCCAAATCTGTGTAGCTGATAATGGTGAAAATCACATTGTTATTGTGGTTGGAGCAAATAATTTACTTAGTGCTAATGAAGTTACGAAAGCAGGTGAAATGTTTGGCACGGCGAAGGTAAGTATGGAAAACATAAATGTTTATAGCATTATTGATTTCGTTTTCTGGGACGTAGATTGGAATAAAAAAAGGGGATTGAATGAAATTAATGAAATTGCTAGATCTAAAGTACTTAGTCTGATAACAATTATCTCAAAAGCATAAGAATGATAGATAAAATGTATTAAGGTTTTTTTAAGAGTAATTTTACGTTTTGTACGTTTTGTTTGATTTTGCAGATTTTGATTTGCCAATTAGAGACACCCCTGGAAGCAACTTTAGCGGCATTGCAAAATTTTAAAGGAACATCCATTTTAAACGCAGCACCCGCACTAGCAAACATATCGTTAGGTTTACTTAAGGCTGCGAGCATTTTCTGTGTTAATGAGACTGAAGCGGCGCTAACATCCGGTTGTGAACAAGTTTCAAATCTGGAGTAAGAATATGCCACTTTTATTTATAAATTTTGGAATTTCTAGTTTGAAAGATTTATTACAAATTATTTTCTTTGATTGGACCAAAATGAAATGTCTCTATTTAAAGCAATTTTATCCGATGACTTTATTTACCTCCACGATTTGCTTGATTTCCGACTTCTCCAACGACATTTTCCAGGTGCATTATAGAAGTAATTTGCGTTTCAGCTACTGTCAAGTCTTATCCGTTTCATCTTTCCTTTACCTAGAAAATCGTCAAAAACGATATGGAGGTATATGTACATATAAAATAATCCTGCCATGACACCTGATTTCAAATTTCAAAAATTAAGTTTTTAATCCTTTTAATAAAATTTATCATATTTTAATTAAAAAGCGCGTTGGTATTTTCATAAGTACTATACAAGCTAAAGCAGTCAATAAACTAACTTCACAAAATTTTATTTTATTTTTCACCAGGCAAGCGAAAGCAACAACGATCCGTCTTATGGAAATGGGTGCTAATACTGTGATCTTAACACTGGGCGAACAAGGTGCTGTTTATGCAACATGTAGTGATCCCTGCACTGTTATCCACGTACCAACAAAAAAAGTCAACAAAGTAGTTGACACGACAGGTGCAGGCGATGCATTTATTGGATCTCTTGCATATTTTATGGCAAGATACCCAGATTTACCCTTACACCAACAGATTGGCGCAGCTTGTGAAGTAGCAGCGAAGTCTGTCGAAAGTCAAGGCACACAAATAAGTTTTCCTACTGCCGCCCAAGTTGACGTAAAAATTGATAAACGAAGTTTTGATTGGAAGGCAATTTAAAATTTCTAGTGCAATAAAAATCCAACTATTTTGGTATAAAAATTAGCCATTTTTTTATTTTAAAGTTTTTTTATTTTACAGGCCCAACTTGGTTATAATAATTAATGTACTAATGAAGGATTACAGGCTATGTTTTTCATTTTTTTCCAGACTTTTTAATGCCTCCTCCAACAAGTGGACCCTTTTGGCCAGCTTTCTGTTTTGCTGCATCCAACGCTTTAAGTGTTTCTTTTTGTTTCTGTTTAAAAGCAATTTCTTCTTCATCCATCTCTTTGGAATCTTTTTTTGGTGCTTTAAGCGGCTTTTTCTTTCCTCCTTCACGGCCAGACATGCTGATTTTACTTTTTTTTTTGTAATAAAAAATCTATTTAAATCCGTTCACGTTTTTCCACACAATTCTCCACCACCACAGAAAAACACTGACAATTCCAAAATGTGACGTTTAGAAAAATTGTAATAGATTTTATTTTTTTAGCCCCGATCAAGAAAATTTGTCAATTTCTTGTCATTGTATCAGAAATGTATAACAAAATATGTATCAGCTGCTGATATGCAATTTTTGTTTATCTTTTTGATATATTTTTGATATCATTGAAAAGTATGTCAATTTTGTATCAGAAATGGATATCAAAATGATATCAAAAATGTATCAGCTGTTGATATACAATTTTTGTATATCTTGTTGATATATTTTTGATATCATTGAAAATATGTCAATTTTGTATCAGAAATGTATATCAAAATGATATCAAAATTGTATCAGCTGCTGATATCTGAAATTTGACGTTTTTGTTTGTGGATTTTATGGAAAGATAACTATGGAAGACGAACGCGCAGCCAATTTTAGTGATAAAGTGAATTTCTCATGAAATAAGTGAAAAGCACAAACATATAATTGAGTTCAAAAAACGGACACTTGAATTTTTGTATATCATTTTTTGATATTAATTTGATATCTTTTTTTGATATCACAGTGATACACGGGATGTAACGCTTTGCGTATATCACAAACGGTGACTGTAAAAGATATTAATATGAAATTTTTACACAATATATATTGTGTAAAAATGAAGCCTGATATAATAGCCTGTTTCCACCGGAGATTAATATTGGGACTCATAGTCTCTTTCCACCGGAGATTTAAAATGAGATTAAGACGCAATTCACCTCATTCATCATGCATCAACTAAATCTGAAAATAGCCGTAAATCTCATTTTTAATCTCCCGATCAAGAAAAAAATATCAAAAATATATCAAAATGATATCCAAAATTTGTCAGTGACATACTTAATTTTGACAAAAAAGGATATCAAAGTGATACACGGAATGTAACGCTTTGCATAGCTTCGGTGGAAACAGGCTATTACTTTTTTTGACTTAATATTACTTTATCGACTGTTGTTGATTTTTTTTTTTTTGTCTAAGTAGGGCTCTGGATTGCAAAATTGCAAGATTTTGAACAGCAATTATATAGTCCGGTAAAATACCTTTCATATAACATCAAAATTTTTAAAATCCATCCAGGGGTTCCCAACTTATACCAATTTTTGTAGAAGATTTATCCCGATCTTCCGATGGCTATATCTCCGAAAGTAGATTCGACCAGAAGTTATTACTGTTGTTGTTGTAATTAATTCCCAGAGCTCTATTTGGACAAAAAAAAAAAAAAAAACAACAACAGTCGATTAAGTAAAATTGTTCCCTTTTTTTAAATAAAATTTCATGTTCTCGTCTTAAAAAAAAGTAGACATCCTGTAAAGTATTCAAATAAATCCTGTGAAACCATAATTGTTGTCGATTTTATCCTGTTTTTAGTAACAAAACAGCCAACAGCCGATTTGACAATATGTTGGTTACCCAATGGGTGATGATCCGGATCCTTATTATAAGGAATCAATTGTGGAAATCTTATTGTTTTTGTAATAATAAAAGATTGAGAGCTTACAGATATTAGATTACAGATGGTTAATCTAACCACCAATTAATAGTCGAAAGTGCAAAGTGCAAAAAAGAAATTTTCTGAAATTTAATTTTCAGAACCTTCAGGAAACAAGTGACGTCAAACTGACATTTAAAAAATGAACTGCGAGGTTCGGAACCTGCAAAAATGAACTGCGAGAATCGGAACCTGCAAACTGCTTTAAAATAAATGTAAAGGAACGAAACTGAGTCTTCGCCCGGTAATAAAATAGAATTTTTGTATTCTCAACGGCTGAACCAAACTAAAATTCATTCATAAAATTGGCTGCACTGTAATTAATAAACGAAAATCAATATGCATCCCTTTTCCTCTAATGTGCTGCAGCGCTTTCGTTCCTTCGTTCATATTTTTCGTTAGTTTCAAATAACGAATAGAATTTCGGTACATTTTCGACGGACGGAGAAAATTTTCCGTCACTTTACGGAGAATCGAGCACCACGCGACTTGTCAACGCCGAACGGGGAAATTTTTAATTTCTACAAAAGAAATTTTTATTCTGTGACTTTTGTAAGAAGTTTTTAACAACAAAAAAGGTATTTACATATTTATAAGTTAATTATTAATATTGAAATGGCAATTGTTTATATGATTTTAATATCATAAAGTGGTTTTTACTTAGGGTACGTAGTGCTATAATAAGGGGAGGCGAAGTCTCATTGCCATTGATTTTTCTGTCACCTTGTACTATGGGGTTATGTAACGTCAATCTATCAATATTTCGTCAAATTATTTTTGTAAAATAATTAAAACTCCATTTTCTTTTAAAAGCGTTGAATTAAAGTGGTTTAAAAGATTTTTTTGCACTGCCGTCATACGTACTACGATTATATAATCGGATCGAAAATTGACTTTATCTGCATATATTGCTTGAAAATTTTTAACTTTAAAAAATGGATTCATTTGGCAATCAAATCCCAGCTCCAGCTCCAGCTAAATTGAGGTGAACACTATTGAAAAAAAAACTTTCTAACCTCAAAAAATAATTTACATAAAAATCTCAATCCTACATTTATTCAGTGTCAGGTATATACAGAGGCACACAAAAAATACACTTAAACAAAAGCTTCCAGTTTAGCACATGTCCCGCTCCAGCTCTTGCGTATGGTCTTACGTTCGATTTTCACCGCTCTCGTGGCAAAAATCTTCATTCCAGTCGTTTACATTTGATTTTTTATCTATCTGATTCGCTTATTCGTAACTACATTGTGGAAGTGAAAAAACCCACATTTATTAGACTTGGAAAAAAAAAAATCGCAATTTGTGCAAAGGTATCGCCTTGCATTATAAAGTAAATTATACTTTGTTGCGGTGCCTCTCTAAGTTCCAGAATTTCCAAGTATGCTCTCTGATACATGCATTAATTTCTGTATGCTCTTTAGCTCCACTAACAATTGATGACGTCTACCACTGCCATGTGACGCATGCTGCCATTTACGCCGTCGCGATTTATTTTGTTTGCCTTTATCACAAGACACTTGTTCTATACGTATTCAGTATTCATAAAGGAAATCGGTATAGTCAAATCGAGTTAATGTAAGCAATTTATTCTTGCTTGTTACTTAAAAACTGGGCCACAAATTTATCTCATTCCAATGAATTTAAAAAATATTTTTAAAGAAGTTTACTCATAAACGAACGAATAAAGTGACTGATTTTCACTCATTAATATCAACATATTAAAACTTTTTATTAAGAACTTACTATAACCTAAGCGTTCATTTTAGTTCAAAGGATAAGGTTTGTAAGCATAAACTTCAAATCATCTGTTAACTTGGAGGATATAAGCAGTTGAAAATCAGTAAAACGATTCGTTCGTCATACATGATAAGACTATCATTTTTTTTTTTTTTTTTTTTTTAAAGTTCTAAAGAATTAAAATTTTAGGTGGTGCCTTGTCTATATGTAGGTATATTTTGTTTGATAAAACATAATGGGCCTTAATAAATATTATCGAGAATGTTTTTTTATGGTAAGGCGCAATGGTTTTGGTGTCAAAATTCTTTAATTCCCTTATATTTAAATATGAGTCTCTCAGAAGCAAATGCGTTTGAGTCCATTTTTTGATATTTTATGCTTTTGCCAAATTTTGGAAAAATAAAAAATATTGTTCTTGGTTATTAAAGGATTTACTCATGTCTTAAATTTTTCTGGGTCAAAGCGTAAGGCTATAAGTTTTTTGGACTTAACTACAATGGCTTATGAGTAACTCATGTTTAAAAAGTCATAAATTTTGAATTTATTTTAAATTAATGATTTTTATTCCTTTTGTAAAGATGACTGCCACTAAAATCATTAATTTTGTCAGCTCAATCAAAAGATATCGAAATATTTAGCCAAATTCTAAAAAAAACTATTGCCAAGAAGAAATTTGAATCAAATGTGTGAATACAACAATAAAAATAATAATTATTTGAAATTGGACTGTTTAGTACAAAGCTGACCAAATCAAATTTATTGAGTTGAAAATTCAAATGTCTGTAGGTATATTTGTGGCTGGTGCATTTACCAAATGTTAAGCTTTGTTGAAATTACGGTACGAGATAAAGAAAAGGAATTCCTAGCTTCGAAAAGTGCCAAGACTCACAACTGTAATTATCAAATTTTTAAGTCGTCTTTGCATTGTTTTCAAAACAGTTTTATTTTTTATAAATCTCTATTATTTTATGTTAAAAAGTTTTAACATCCGTACTGGAATATTTTATTCCATCATTAGCTTAGAAGTAAGAACATTTTCAAGCCTTTTATTTTTCATAGACTATAACTTAGAAATTTGATTAGGTTTTCCATTCTTACTATATAGGGGAAACAAGCTGACAAATTCCGTAGAACTGACTTGAGAAAAAATTTTCATTTTAAACTACACATTAACTTGTCTTGATCATATTTGTAAAATTTATGCCACCCTACGGTTATTGAGAGCCTTAGCCGATTTCACTCCCTTGGAAACATGACGTTTTCTTGTACTTCAATTAATTATGAATAAAATAACATATTTCCATGTAGACTCGATTCAATATCACTGCACAAACTGCTTGTTGCATTCAATGATGCAGCTCGGTACGTTTATGGCAACTGTCGTTGCATTTGCAGTTTTTGCATATATTTATTTATTCCCATAAGCCTGAATATTTGTATGATAAGCATCAATTTTGCCATTATACTTTTTGCTATTAATCGTTCCCAAGTTTAATTACCTTAACTCTTGCCGGTTTTTTTTGTTTATTAGCACCATCAGGCTTTTAAATTCCCTACCAGACAGTGTAAGGCGCATTACTGCAATAAGCAACTTCTAAATTCCTTTTTCCAACTATTTATCTAGAAACTATTCACTTTAACCTATTAATCTTCTCCCTTATTTTCTTTATTCTCTTAACTTTTTTTTCGTTAAACTAAGTGGTTCTAAGATATATTTATTTTTAATGGATTTTGTACTGCCAATGCCATAGTTATGTACTGTGAACGACTAAGTCTTGTTGTACAAAATATTATTCGTACAAATTGAAATTATGTAAAAAAAGCAACAATTGAAAAATTAACAATTACACTGAAACTAAAAACAAAGTTTTTCTGTTATCTCTTAATCAAATCCATTTTTTGTCAGTAGCATTCTTTTACTCATGAAATCCTAAATACAAATTTTCAAGTGAATACCTTCACTATAACCAATTTTTAAAATAGGTATTTTTTTTTAACAGAAAATGGAAAATTTGTCCAATTTTGGTTTTTATTACCCACAACCTCCCGATTGCGAATAAACGAACATCTACCAAATTTCAAATCGATATCTATCAAACTACAGCTGCAATCGAATTAAGAGCATCCAGATTGACAAAATCTCACAATGTGCAATAGTGACTTTTCATTTTGGCCTTATTGTTACTCAAAAGTTGTATGTAAATTGTATTATCAGAAAATTATATCTCACAACTATACAACTGAATCAGTTTGCTGTTAAATTTCGAAAACTGCATTGTTTTGCTTTCATTTGCCCTTGAGCAAACATGCACGTTTGTTTGAAAACTAAAACAGCATTAGAATACTATTATTTTTAATTGTTGTATTTGTAAAATGTAAGAGAAAAAACTCAATGAAATATCTTTAATCTTGAAAACACTTTCGTTGAAAATCATTGCCTTTTAAAATGTCGTCCATACCACAGTTTTTTTTTTTTCTCGATGCAATGTTGAGTTTCAATTAAACATTTATTTGGAACATTTTAATTGTTAACATTGTAACATTGGCATTAGTATTAATTTTTTTTTTCTTTCGTTAAATTTATATCGCCGACATTGAGGCATTTTGCCAAAACGTGCCAGATGAAAACGAATTAGGCAATTCAATTAAATTTCAATTAAATACTTTTATATTTAGAATGAAACTACTTGAGAAAAGTATTTGTAGGGCCAGGCCAAAAATTAAATACCCTACATTGCCGTATTTTGAAAATTTTGCTTGTACAAGAGGTACCATAGTTTTTAATCCGAATTCACTTTTTGTTTACAGCTTGCGCTAACTATTCCAAGTTTCTATGCGAAATAAACCTTGAACTCAACTTAAGGTGTTCATTTATTTGTAATTTAATTTACTTGCACTAGAGCATTAAGAAAATTTTGATTATACGGGCGGTTATACGTCCTCTTGGGCGAATTGACCTATTTAGATTTTGCTCAGAGCTTGCATATACTATTCCTAGTATTTATGTGTATTTAAATTGCGTAATCGCGAATAAAGCTCATACAATAGCGCTGTAAATGATTTTTTTGTCCATTAATCAATTTCGCTCCTTTTCAATCCCACGATCTAACTTAGGCTTAGGCAGCGTACCAAATTTCATCAATGTATCTTGATTTAAAAAAATTTTAAAATGATTTCAACAGTCGGCTATATCATTAAGTACTCAGCGGCAGTTTACACTAGGAACTTTTTCGAACAAATTCTTTGAGTTTGTAAGCAAGTAGATCGAATTGAAAAGCAACGTTTCCCTCCGTTTGCCTACAAGCTCAACGAATTTTTGTTCGAAAAACTTCCTAGTGTAAACTGCCTGTGCCACTAAATTAAAATATTTTTTGCGGAACAAGACCCATCTTATTTCTCTAAGGAGCTGTGCTTGAACTACGTAGCAAAGAGTATACTAATCAGTGGCGGATTAACCCTAAACCAGGTGTAGGCACTTGAGTTTTTTTAATTTATAGAACTTGAACTTTTGTGCGTGCATTATTTTATTGCTTTTTTCATGATTTTTCTGTTATAGAAATTGTAATTGGAAAAATGTTTTGAAAAGAGCTATTGCTGTCTTAAAAGCACTGGCGTCTCGAGGACTATCTTCAGAGGCCATGAAGAAAAGTTTGGTTCGAAGAACTATGGATATTATTTAATTAATCTTGAATTATTAGCGGAGTTAAATTTAAACGATTATAAAAGATATTTAAGAATAGTTTACTCAATGCACCAGGCGGAAAATGAGTTATTGAAATTTTATATTGGGAAAAATGTTTTGAAAAGAGTTTTTGCTGTCTTAAAAGCACTGGCGTCTCGAGGACTATCTTCAGAGGTCATGAAGAAAAGTTTGGTTCGACGATCGATGGAAATTATTTAATTACTCTTGAATTATTAGCGGAGTTCGATCCATTTTTGGCTATATGCCAACGATTTATTCTAAGTGATGAATTATTTTACAATTCTGATACTGCGATAGGTACTATTAAAAATTATTCTTTTCTTATCAGTTTACAATTTTACGTAACACACTAGCCGCCTCTGTTAACATAAAACGAAATTTTTAGAACTTTGTCACACAATCTAATCAGTATTTGGCCTTGAAATTTCAGTTGACATGTGCTTTATTTCCTTATTTTTTTTTTATAAAATAAATACTTGTCTACGTAACAAAACTGAAAATTGTTGCCAACCTTATGTTTTCCGGCCAAATTGTTGCTGACGTTTTAACGCTATTATTTAATGTGTCTTAAATAATACAATATCGACGGTCAAATGTTTCTTATTTTGTAAGAATAAAATGTTCCTTAAACAAAACGAAAAAACCTCGAATGGGGTAAATGAAAAACATTATCTTTTTGTTTTTTTTTTTCACGCTTAGAAAACGTAAAATAGAGTACAAATTTTGATATGAATACATTTCGGGTTTTGGGTAATAACCTACTAAATGTTTTTTAAGCATAGCGCCTAAAAGTTATCACATGTCTAGTAAATAGAGAGAGAATATTCTTTTTATTCAAGTAATTATTTAGAATGAACAATAATAAACAACATATGTATATTAGTAAATAATAGCAGAAGACAGGAGAGTTGACTGATTAAAAGCTTTTTGTAAATGTAATTCACTCAGTGATATACTGTTTAATAACTTTACGGTTATCTAATATATTCTCAAAGTCAGTTTGCAATGGTTTTACCGCATTTTCTTATATAATTTAAAAAGCTTTTTAGCAATTTTTGCGCTCAGACAGACTCAAGTTAAAAAAAAATATTAAGAATTGAAAAGCTTACTCACACGCGCGGTGACGAACGTTGGAATTTTTCCAAAAACTAAAAGGAAAAAAAAAAAAATACATTATTATCAATAAGTATGAATTTTTTACTTTTGTAGGCACTCATGTATTGTATTAACTGCTAAATTAACTAAAAAATTATTGTGAATATTACATTTATTCTTACTCTCTTAAATACGCTTTTCTACAAATAGATTTCAAGAACAAAATAATTTTTATACTAATAACAAAAAGCTGTAAAATTTTCCTATTTGCAATTTCTCGCTCTTCCTACTTCAAAGGCGCGCTACGCTCTCTTGGTCTCCAAATATTGCGAGCGAGGTTATGTTGGTGGAAGCTTGGAAGCTTTCAACGACGGTATCGCGTAAAAGTCTCGAAAAATTATAGCAATTCAGTTGTTCCATAAACAATTAAGTTGCCGTGCGGTGCAGACCTTTGTTTAGGAAGGGGACAAAGATTTGGATTATTTTTTACTGTGATAGAATTAAATAAATTAAAAGTATGTAATATAGCTCAAAAGCAAAGCAAAATAAAATAAATAAAATTTAAATAAATACATAAATACAAACAAATATAAAACAAAAACTACAGAAATCAAAATAAATTGTGCTAATAAATGTGCAATCGATAATGAAATATGAATAGAAGGCGTAAAAAGAAAAAAGAAAAGTTTAATAATGTATACAACATTAAAAATAATGGACTTTGAATTTGTTTAAATTTTCATTGGCTGTGTAGAGTAGGTGTGGCTTAAAGATAAAAAAGAAGATTTCTTACATAAAATTTACGTACAAAAAACCTAAAGTTATGTAACCATTGACTATCATACTTGGTATAATACAAAATATACTATGTATTGTTTAAAAAAAACCAAAGTGAAGTTAAAATTCTTTCAACCAAAACTTAAATTGCTATTAAATAGAAATGAAAATAAATTTACATAAATTAACTTTTTCACGTGCTATTCAACTAGACTTCGATAAGAACCACCATAGACTATTATGTCATAGTCCATCCGATGAAAGAAATTATCATCTTCAACTATAGTAGATTAGATAACTTTTTTATTTTTTGCTGGTTTGTGGAAACTTAAAATGTGATAACAATAATTCTAGTCAGGTGCCAATGTGTAGCTTTAATATTAAGCTTTTTTTTTGTTAAATAAATCATCACTGTCTGGTTTATCTTACTCTTTTTTTACATCAACTTGAAACACTTTTAAAGGCACATGCTAATTAAATTTGTGTTACAATTTCTCTCTCGCTCTTTAATCTAAATTTAACAAATATGAACTTGAATGTTTTTTTTTATCATTTGTGCTTCACATTCTTTTTGGCAATGAATTTCATTTGCTTAAGCATTTGTTTTATTTAATACATAATTCTTGTTGTATAACAAAATAAAATAAATGAAACTTATGCAATAGAGAAATAATGTAACATTTGTAGGAGTCTGCTTTTCCCTATGCTTAAATTCTTTGTTTTTGATTATATTTATTGTGAACAAATTAGACAATCAAATTCTACAGGCACCCGAATAATAAAATGTATAAATTTTTTGCTTTTTTCACTGACTTTATTCCAATTCTTTTTAGACTTATTTAAAAAATTATTACTCAACTAACTTGATATATTTAATTTTTCTAAATTGCTTTAGAAATTACATACCAACTTGTTTTTCAAATCTGTTAATGGTTTCACGTAACAAAACTTTGCTTGGTAATTATTTGAAGTCTAAGTCAGAAATATTTCGAAAAAGTATTCTGTAGTTTTTTTTCATTTAAAAATTTGTAACATAGAAACAACATTCACCCTTATCATGTTGATATCCAGAACCGAAGTCGAAATTTTTTGCCATTAAAATCGAAAAAATAAATGATAGCAAAATATCGATTCGATTTAGTTCGAAATCGAACATCTAATTCGGATAAGCGTGATTGAAATAAAGTATTGATAAGACAGTTTCTTCAAAATAAAAACTTAAAAAAATGTAAAATTACTAGAATTAGTTGAGTAGTGCATTTAGCGTAGCATGGCAATGTCAATCTTTAAAATTAATATAAAACTATCATACACAACAAGTTTGATCAACTCAACCAACATTTTTTTATTATGCATTATATAATATAAATTTATACACACATTAAATCCTGAAAAGACATTCATAGCCTTATCATGTATGACGAAACGAATCGAGTGACTGATTTTCAACTGCTTACAACTTTCAATTTAAAAGATGACGTGAAATTTATGTTTACAAACTTAATTCTTTGAACTAAAATGAACGCTTAGGTCATAGTAAGTTCTTAATAAGAAGTTTTAATCAGATGATATTAATGAGTGAAAATCAGTCACTTTATACGTTTCGTCATATATGATAAATAAAAAATCACTATTTTATGAAATCTTTTGTTTACTTTTATCTAGTCAAATTTCAGTAAAAACATATACTTGACTTTTATTGCTTCACCTTGTCTTGAACAAGGGGACTAGCATTACCAATTTTTCCAAAGTATGTTAATTTACCAAATTTCTTCTATGTGCGATAAATAGTTTCAGAGATATGATGAATTCATTATTTTTGGGGGCGTGGCAATATAAATTTTATATAGCCTATAACCTAGCTTTTTGCGATGCTAACGCTCTGTGAAAGTTTCATTAAAATCGGTTGGTTAGTTTCCGAGTCCATAAATCACAAACAAAATCTAATTTTTATATAAATTAGAGATTAGATATAAGGTTAAGGTTGTCTTCAGATATAAAAAACCACAACCAGACATTTGGCGTCCGATTTCGTAAACAATCCTTAAATTTTTATGAAAAGAAGTAACTTTTACTTTTAGTAGTTAATGACTATATCTTTATTGGTTTAAAGTTTAACTAGTTAATCCACTTAAAAAGTTAATAAACAAAATATTTATATTCCTCATAACTCAATTTCTGATAAAAAAAACCACGTGTTAAAATTTTCTCAATTTACGTGCTATAAGCATTTCTTGCCACAAGTGTTTCATTTGCAGCTAAAACCAGTTTTCAGTAGTGATGTCATGAACGTGTTTAAGACAGCGTCAAAGCAAACAATTGGTTGATTTTTTTCTTGTCGCTAAGAGAACTGCAAACCGAAGCACAGTTATAGAGTTGGGAATATTTACAGTTCATCATTTGCGTTTAATAGTATTTATAGTTTTCTCATATGCTTTATAATTTTTAATTTATTTTTTGTTTTCTTTATTTTAGCAAAATGGGTAAAGATTTCGATGCTGTTGGTTTCCTCAAGGATTTCGCTGCCGGAGGTATCTCCGCAGCTGTCTCAAAGACTGCAGTAGCTCCCATTGAACGTGTGAAATTGCTGTTGCAAGTTCAACACATTTCAAAACAAATCAGCCCCGATAAACAATACAAGGGTATGATTGATTGCTTTGTCCGCATTCCAAAAGAACAAGGTGTTGTTGCTTACTGGCGTGGTAACATGGCCAATGTTATCAGATATTTCCCAACCCAAGCTTTGAACTTTGCCTTCAAGGATAAGTACAAGCAAGTAAGTTAAAACAATAAAAAAAAGAGTTTATAAATAAATAGGGTATTTTCGTTAGAGTGATAGGACTTTCAATAAAGAATATTTTGTGACTTAATGTTTAAGCTTACTAGTCGTCGATTAGTCCAATTTTGGATCACAATTCGTTAAAACTCAGCAGTCGCCTTATGAAATTTCTATCACTCTTAAAAAATCACCCTTTACATTAATGTAACTATAACTATGGTAAAAAACAGAAAGAACACTGGTTACAAGACTAGATACTTGCTAGTGTATTTATACAATAAAATACACATGGCGATTGTTCACCCTACAAGTCGTTTGTATTAAAATTGTAACAACCAGCGTTCTATTTGTTTTTACCCAATCATTAACTTAATATTAATTTTTTATCCGTTTTTCTAGGTTTTCTTGGGTGGTGTTGACAAGAACACTCAATTCTGGCGTTATTTCATGGGAAACTTGGCTTCAGGTGGTGCCGCTGGTGCTACTTCTCTCTGCTTCGTCTACCCATTAGATTTTGCCCGTACTCGGTAAATATAAAATTATAAAAATATAATAGATATTGAAATAGAAATGCATTCGATTTCCCAACTGTAATGTTTTTTCTATTTTCAGTTTGGCTGCTGATACTGGCAAGGGTGGAGCCCGTGAATTCACCGGCCTTGGTAACTGTTTGACTAAGATCTTCAAGAGTGACGGTCTTGTTGGTTTGTACCGTGGCTTCGGTGTCTCTGTGCAAGGTATCATCATCTACCGTGCTGCCTACTTCGGCTTCTACGATACTGCCCGCGGTATGTTGCCCGATGCAAAGAACACACCAATCTACATTAGCTGGGCTATTGCTCAATGTGTTACAACTGTTGCTGGTATTGTGTCCTATCCATTCGATACAGTCCGTCGTCGTATGATGATGCAATCTGGTCGTAAAGCCACTGAAATTATCTATAAGAACACAGTCCACTGCTGGGCTACCATTGCCAAGCAAGAAGGTGGAGGCGCTTTCTTCAAGGGTGCATTCTCCAACGTACTCAGAGGCACTGGTGGCGCTTTCGTGCTTGTACTTTATGATGAAATCAAGAAAGTCTTGTAAATTAAATAGTAATAACACCTTCATTTACTATAAACAAATTTATTTAATTTAAAACCAAAACAAAGTACATTATTAAATTAAACGAATTGTAATTTAATTGTAAAACAGAACACACACAAAACTAGAAGAACAAGTATAAAGTATATTAAAAGTATATTGTAACAATGTGAAAGAGATGATTAACCAGCATTATTAGAACATGTTCACCCTCAAACAAGCTAAGGTTAAAAATAAAAAAAATAATAAAAATAGTAAACTTTTTGTTTTAATAAATCCTCAGGTGTGAAGAAAGATTGTTGGTTCCAAAATGCCGTCTTAAAATCATTTTAAGCATATTGCATAGCATGGACAACTCAATTGGCAAGATAAGTCATTTCTATGGCTGTGAACGAAGTGGAGTTTCTTTAAGAACATTTTTTTTTTCTGGTTAATAGCTAGCTGTCTTCCTTTCGATTAGCAAACTATTTGGATGAAGCGACGCTTGGTGGCGATAGCTAAATATTACTTCTTTAATTGTATCTTTTAAAGTCAAAAGCATTTTTTAAATTTTGCAGGACTTATATTTAACTGTTATTTGTTTGTTAGCGTACGCGTCTGAATTTCCCAATCTTTTTTATGCAGGTATATATGTATAGGAAATTTTTATTGAATGTGTTCATATGTTTGTAAATATAATGATTCTTATTTCTAAAAATGTCACCAACCCTAAAGCTTAAAAATCCGCTAGAAGTCGTAAAATTTTTTTTCCCCCGCTAAACATTCACAAAATCCGCTAGATATAACGGCAAAGTCGCTAGAACGGCAACGCTGGGGCGTGATGGCTTTGGGAGCTCTACGATACGCTGTCTTTACCTTTGTAATGTAGTATGCCTGATACAATTAATTGAGGAGTGGCCGAACCAAAGGGCCTAAGTACCATTTCGAGGCAAAAGTAATGTCATACTTTTTATGTGCCTAATAGTCGGTTATTTGACTGTTATAATTTTGTTAACATAATGACATCAATTTCACACTATCAAGTAAATTTTTGGTGAGAACGGAAAACAATTTTATTAATTTCTAACAAAATGTCACCCGTTACATATTATGACACTATTTTTGCCACGAAATGGTAGTATGGATACAACTCGGAGATGGTAAACAGTGCTGCCATTTCAGAAAAATTTTCCATCGCAAAACTGCGAGCAGCGTAGCGAATGTTAAGCGGTTGTCCAATACCCTGTGTTTTTTTTAAATGAAATTTTATTTTGACGCTTTAAGTTGATTTTGTTAAAAAAAGAAAAAACAAATATTTTGCTGAGGAGCATTTTTATCTGGGTGGCACTGACGATATTCATTTTTGTGAATAGAGGTAAAAAGTTGAAAAATTAGATAAAATTTTTCGCATATTGCTTCATTTTCGGGGTAACAATGCTTAAATAATAGAATATTGAAGAAATTATATGAAATGTAAGATTTGGCGATGTTTTCACATAAAACGACTCAAAATTAGTTAAAAAGATTAAATAAAATTTTTCGATATTTCGCTTCGTTTTCGAGATATCGAGATTTAAAGTTAATGGCTGAAAGTTTTTAGAGAGCAAGTCAAGTTGTTTTCACGATAGTAGTACAGTGGCAGCGCTGATGGTAAATAAATTAACTAAGTATTTTTGAAACGTCAAAAAAGGAGAAAAAGAAAATCAAAACAAAACAAAAAAAGTTCTTAAATTTGATTAGTTTTGCATTCATTACAAAAATCGACGCATTATTTAATTGTAGGCCTAGTTTTCAGTGTTCTTAATAATAGATACTAGATATAACAAATGTTTACAAATTAATTAAAAATGGGTGTTAAAATATTTTTACCCACACAACTGTTTTATGCAAAACAGAATTATGATATTTACGGGGAAATTCGTATAAATGAAAGTAATTCCGTTTCATATTTTGTTATAACATATGTTAATTCCAACAACGTAAGCAATGGTTCCAAATTTGCTTACAACGAACTAAGGCACTTGGGTCATATAACTTGTGCAACTGATTCCACTAATCATCAAGATCAAAAACATCGTGATGTTTCACTAAGCTTCTATTACGATGCAGAAACACCAAATATTTATCTTAAGAACATAAATATAAAACCGGCTGATGCCAAAAACGCGAATGTCTTCCTATACGATGTTGAGAAACTTCACCAGTTATATTGTGAACCGATTGAAGGACATGAGCAGCACAGTAACAATTCCAACAGAAGAAATACTTTCGATGCGGAGCGATGTGATGATATACATATGCTGTACTATATATTAAAAAATTGCTATGAATTACAACGTAGTGAGGCTGTCCGTAGTAAATGGAGCATTACTGACTTCCTATTACCATTAGAAGCCATTAGCAAATTATTTCAAATTATTATAGAATATAAACCAATTATTTTCTTTGTTAAAAAGACTGCATTCTATGAACACTATTTGGATTGGAAGAAATTTTCCAAAACTGGGTATGTTTAAAGTTGGTATTCTTTATTCGATTAAAACGACTGTGCTCGCATATTCATAGAGAGGAAAATACGGCAGTCTTTTTAGTCGAAATACGATTACGAATAGATTATATGTAAAATTTTATAGTTTCTATATCTTGGCTTAACTTACTATCATGTTGCTCATATATGTATATCAAAAGTGCCAAGATTTGTAATTCCGGATCCAAATAGCGAGTTAAGCTTTACTTGCGAAACATGTATGCTTATATATTCTCATTTTCTTTTTCAGAAAGCGTAACCATAATATCGCCCTTGATAGAATACTAGGAATTTGCGTAATGTTTATATTACTGTTTTATGTGTCACACCCAGGCGATTATTTAATTCAAGCTTCACAGGTAAGCTAGCAGATAAGAATTTAGCTGTGTTTTTGACGACGTGTTAACACAGTTCTTCTACAACGATTTTGTATGCTATCTTCCTATTTTGTTTTAATTAAAAATGTGTAGCCACTAAAATCCGATTAATATTCAGTGTGTACGTAAAACGGCAACATTAACAGATTTACCTCGTGCTTAAAAATTAAACACGCAAATTTATCTGTGCTAACTAAGTACTTTTATTGTTGCTTTCCAATACGTTTCTCAGTTTTTAATTAAATAATTATTCCTGAAATTAACTTTGTACTTGTTTATTGTATTGCTTAAATTAATATTTTCCTCTAATCTATCATTTACAGCTTGTAATACGAGAACTTCGTCTATTGCTTCATGCTCTCAAAGGCAGTCCTATCGGTTTAAAATTAAACGTTCATTTAAATAATTTCTTTTTGGATTGTTTTAGCTATCACATTGATTTGTGGGCAACATTTCTAAGTAAGAATTAATAATTTAAAGATGTGTTAGCAACGTCAAAACCTACAAGATATTGGAATGAACACAAATTTGATTTATTTACGCAATTATCCGGCCGAAATCGGATTTCAGAAAAGAAGTGATTATGATACCTAATTGATGAGCTTAAAATTTTATGGGTTTTGACTGTGCTAATCCTCAGGATATAAAGATGTTTTTGGATATTTAAACATTAAGTTCTGATGCCTTTTAGATTTGATAGAACCAGCGGTGCGGCAACTGTTTGTGCCAATAGCACTTTTTGGTGCTATGGGTCTCTCATACCAACTTGCAATGCTTTCTGATTTGATTGCAATAATTGGGTTACACGCACATTGTTTTTACATTTATACAGCCGTGTAAGTACATAATAAAAATGCATAATTCTAAAATTAATTCATACAGCGTTCCAATAATGGTTTAACTTTTAGACTATTAACGCGAATAGCTCATGAACAATCACGTTATTACGTCTTAATTTCTAAGAGAAATACTTAGGATGGAACTCCTGAATATGTTTAATTTTTTGATGTCATTGACTTTTGTGAATTTTGTAGTAGTTAAGCCATTGTTGCACCATGCTTGTATATTTTCAAAAGTCACAGGCTTATATTATTTATTTGCAGTTTATACAAAGTCGAAATAAAGGGCATACAAGTCCTTTGGAAAGTTGTTTTAGGAAAAAGACGTAATTTGCTAAAAAGTAAGGTATTTTGTATATTTTACACGAGATTTTATATTCACGAGTAAGCATAATTTACAGATCGCGTGGAATCACATAATTATATGAATCGTCAATTGTATTTGGCAACAATTTTCTTTACCACATTATTATTTCTATTTCCAACTATACTTGTCTACTATGTAGTTTTTACTACGGTATGTATATATTGTCAATTGATCTATTTTATACTCTCATTGATGGCGTTTATTCAATATATAGTTGCGTCTATGTATCTATTTAGTAAATCTAGTACTTAAAGTAAACCGGCGTCGTATTTTAGAATTTCCTTTAGAGATACTTCTAAAATGGATAAGTGGTAATTTCTATGAAATCCGTAAGTAGAGAGAAAATAACTTTCATTTTTTAAATCTTTTTTATTATGTTCAATCTTTTGTTTTTTAAATAGATAGTTTACAATTGCAACATAGACAACATGTCCCATCACCACTGTTGCAATCAGAAAACAATCAAATGCGTATGTCCATTTTCATTATTAATGTGAAATCGTCGTCGTTGGGTCGTGTATTTTTATGCGAAAGTGGAGTCCTGAAAGAATTATTAAATCATGAGCAAACATCACTGTCAAATATTGTGCAAAGAATTTTAGAGGGAAAATTTTAAAACTTAAAAGCTTATTTTAAACAATGAGGGATATAGAAATATAGGTGATAATCTCTAATTTTTTCATGTATTTTCAGCGAAGCATCAGACACGTTCATGAAAAAGTGGAGATTGTCACCTTTGTTGCCATACACCTCAAATATTCTATTCCATAGTTTATACATAAGTCTGCATGCATTTTAATATTGCTTTTTTAAATGATTTGTTTTGTTTTTTTTTTTTTTTAAGAAAGCGACAAAAACAATAAATTATTTGAAAATTCTTAACTTACTATTTTATTAAACACAGAAACGTTTTTGGAATTGGGGAAAAAATTGAGTTTTGATTTGTTCTTTGTAGAAATAAACTAAATATAAAATGCATCCATAGATGACTGATTACTATACCGTCGTTCGATTCGTATCACCTCCAAGTTTTTGAGTAAGCTGTAAGTGTAAGAAAAAAATGTCAATAAGTTCTCCATAATTTGGTTTCTTAACATATTCATAAAAACTAGGCGATGTAAGTTCGGGGCAAGCTCCCCTCGGATTACATGTGGTCAGAGACGTATACTATAATCTAACGAGATGCACAAGAAATTAACTTTTGGGCTCTTTGGACTAGGTGCTAAATGTGAATAAAAATTAAACATCAATTAAATTTTTTAGGCAGAAAAATTGTCCTCATTTTATGTACTTCATTCTTAGACAAAAATTATTACTTGTAATAAAAATTTTCCAAGAAACCCGAAAACTTAAATTTAGATTTCTTAATTTATATCTCCGACATAGGCCTTAACGTGTTAATGTCATACAGTAATATGAAAAACAATTGGGTGGCATCACTAACTTTCATTGTCTATAATTCAAACTGTCAATATTTTGACATTTTTCCATTCCACTTTCTTTTATAAAGGAATAGCGTGAAAATCGAAAATTCTTTGGTGAATTTTTCAATTTTGTCCGCGATAAATTTTGTGTGAATTTATTAATCCAACAAAAATGTCAGCCTACATCGCTAGAAAGGGTCCCTTGGTCTTTTGTAAGTTGTAATTAAAATCCTAAACGATAAATATTTTAAAAATCATGAAAAATCCCAAGTTGAATTTTGCCATAAATTGATTACGTAAAATCCTTCAGCAAAACATTACATGCAAAATAATATACATTTTATCGCTTTTTTTATAGCAAGCTTAGGAAAATGGGCTTACAGCATGTCAGGATTCAACCAATATGGTAAGTGGCCTCAATTAATAACTATTTCATTATTTCAAGCATTCAAAAAATTTCCAGGTCTACATCGTGATGACGTGCTTTATGAAAACGATGATGTGAAGGAGGCCGTCAGGCGTTTGCCTCGAAAACTATACGATGAAAGAAATTATCGTATTATGCGCGCTTTACACTTGTCCATGACTAAGACAATTTTGCCAAAGGAACAGTGGACAAAATACGAAGAAGATGTTAAGTACCTAGAACCATATCTTAAGGAAGTCGTAAAGGAACGTGAAGAGCGCGAGGACTGGAACAAGAATCATTAAGGAGCGTAAATGTTTCTTTTAGTTGAAAATGTGACTTCTAATTAGTTGTAAAAATACCAAATTTAAATAAAATTCAATATATACTAAACTAAAAGGAACAAAACTTTGAGTAATGTGCAAATATGTGTTAAATAGTTTGTAGCATATGTAAACGGAATATCACAAGCTCTGAAAGAAGATCCATAACAATAAAGTCTTTTTTTAAGGCTGTATCAAATTACAATTATGTACTTAACATGTATCATTTCAAGGTACTGTACACCGATGATTTTAAAATCTTAATGAAAATTGATAATCCATCTGAAATTGATATTTTTCAGAGTAATCTTGATAAGTTATATTTATGGTGCAATACAAATCATCGCTCTGTGTCTATGTAGTTCTCCGTGTCGAATAGAACTCAGCTGTTTTTAATTCTTGTTTCATTCATTTAGAATATATTATTCCTAAAGCATAAGTGCAAGCGTTTATTAAGCGCAGTAGTCAAGTTTTAGTTATCCTTATACCTATAAATCTTTATTTGCGAATATGCATCAACCATTTGGAATCCATGTTATCAATTGCATAAGTTAAGGATTGAATGATTAAAAAAATCTTTTACTAAGTGTTATCTTTAATTCATAAACATTGTAAAAGAATTGCCACAGTATAATTCTCGTCGTTTATTCCTGGGTATAGAAGGAGATGTCTTTTCAGCTTTATTTTTACTTAACATTATCTCAAGTGCTGTTCATCCAGAACTGCTTGGTCTGATTAATTTTAATGTCATGTTTTATTTGGATGTGATGCGCGCTAATTATGCTTTAAATGCTCCATTAACAAGAGCTGCTAATTTTCTTTATGGTGTTAACGCGAATATTTTAGTATTAACATAATTTATTTAAAGACTGTTTTAAATAATATTTTGTGATATCTTTTTTGTTAAACTTTCTGGTCTAGTCTGTAAGAATTGTTATTCATAGGCTTAATTAATAAATAAATAACAAATCTCCTATCAATGTATGGCCCTTGTATAGATTTCGTGTTGATTAAATCATTAAATAAATAAATTTTCTAGAGGTATGGCTCCTTGTAAAGATTTTCGAATTGTAATGGTTTGAGTAAAACTGTTCATACGTTAAGACATTTCCAAGTGTTCCAACTGAACAAATTTCACTTTTTGATTTGAGGAATGAATTGTTGAAAATCGAATTTATCAAATATCTCAAAAGCAGTACAGACTGATAACACTATGAACAACTTAAATCATTACAATAAGGGTATTCGACGAGACGTGCAAACCCTCAAAGCAAAAATTTTTATTGATTTTAACAGATTTTACGAGTGTTACAGGTTTGTCAAAACCCTTAATATTTCATTCTCAAAACAAAGAAAGAAAAAAAAAAAAAAAATGCAATTTTGCAATTTCATTTTATTTTTTTTAGTATTGGAAATTAAAACTTATTAATTACTTAAACTTCGCCATACATTACCAACATGTTGGGCAGCATGTTCACGGTTTACAAAATATTTCGTAAACCAACAACATGTTGGCGAACATGCCCATACACTGCTGATTTTAACCCCAACACCAACAAATCAGACGAACAAATCACTAATGTATGCCCTGCTTTAGATACGCATTATTACAGTATATCCGTCGATGCCACGTTCAAGTAACTTTTGTTAATATGCATTTAAATATTTATTTACGAAGCACATATGAATTATATTTTTGAAGGTTCAGTTGTTACTTAAAGGAAGAAAAATAACTTTATGATGCCGTAATAACAAAAGACTGAGGAACAGCGTTTAACCTCTAGCTCTGTCTGATTCATTACCTTGAAAGTTGTATCTTTCTTGTACATACACAGTAAGCCATACCCAATAATTTTTAACTAACTTTTTAAGTAAGATCCTAATATCAAGGTTTCAGATCAATAAGCTAAGCTCTTGATAAAATTAGTCAATCATTGTCTTTTCTAAACTAATAAAAGTGTTGAGCTTACCTTTTGCATTACTGTAGTATTTAAGATTGAACCTAGCACAGGCACGCGACCCAAGAAGTTAATGGCCACTGGGAAAAATCCACTGCAAAACAAGTACAAAAAGCAATTAATTTTTAAATCTACACAAAACAGGAGCAAACTCGTAATTTTACCTAAATAGTACAAAGAAACCATACGATTCAATTACCATCCCAATTATTGGAAAACCAAGTAACACCACACAGATACCGCCAAAAAAACAAACGGTGCCTTTTATTTTATGTCGCTGGAAAAAGAAACGAAACGTCCGTTCCACACCGATCACACATCCTAATCCACAGAGGAATAATAGCTGTTAGGAAATGGTACAAAAAATCAAATATATAAAAAATTTAGATTGAACACCCAACTATAAAAACTTACGTTTCCAATAGCTAATAGCCCCTTATCAAAAAGGAACAAGACTCCTAAAAATAAAAACGATACCCCAAATCCTGCCAGACCAATGCCAATTTCTAAAAATACAAATTAGGCAATAAATACACGTATAACACAATAAACAAAGAAAAACATGACTTTATGAAATGGATCACAAATCTCGAATTTGATTTAGGTTATATATATTAGTCCCTTAATTTTTGAGCTTACTTTGTAAATCTGTAATTTCAATCATAATATTTATTATAGTTTGTTTACTTTTATTTAATTTAATGTAGAGTTCACTCTACTAATTTTATGATTAACTAAAATATGTGAAGATTTGTAAATCTCCACGTAAACTTTTTTTTTTTAAGTTGTCATAAAACAGCTGTTTTTGGAATCAACTTTATTTGACGTTCTATCAGTGCTGCCGTTTCAAATATCAGCTAAAACAACAAAATAAAGTGTTGAGCATACTTGGCGTTCAATTTGTTCAAGCATCACAAGATCTACGTCGTGCTTAAAAATTAAACTCGCAAATTTATCTATGTCAAGTTAAGCATATTTGTTGTTTCTTTCCAGTACGTTTATCAGAATGTGCACAAACTTTTCACAAAAATACCGCTATTATTTCTTGCATTAAAATCAAAATAAATGTGCATTAAAAAATCGATAAAGACCAACTGTTAGTAAAATTCTCCACATATTTAACATGTCAACGTGTTATGAACAAACTGACAGCGCTTTATGTACAAACTGACAGCACTTTTTGTACAAACTGACAACACTTTAAGAAAAAACTGACAGCACTTTATGTACAAACTGACAACACTTTAAGAACAAACTGACAACCCGATTTTCTTGATTTGCAACCGTGGGACATTAATTCAAAACAATTCCCAACTAAAATGGTCAGTCAACGTTATCACAAGGTTTGACGCGGATATTTCGATTTCCGTGCCCCTCGATTTGAAGATGTTTTTTATAAGCCGACTTGAAGTAATAAATTTCTTGTTATCTCGCTTCGTAAAGTAAGTCGAAATTAATAAATAAAATTTCCGATATTTTGCTTCGTTTCTGAAATATCGAGACCTTAAAATTACGAGAACTTTGGAAAATTGTCAAGAAAAGTTAGATTTTTCAACCTTTTCAAATAAGACTACACAAAATAAGCCGAAAAACTTCGAAAAAATTTTATAATATCGCTCTTCGTCTTGGAGATATCGAGACTTAAGGAATACAAAAAAAAAAACCGACAGCTGAACTTCCTCCCAAAAAAATTCTATACATTAAAAACAAAGGAGGATTTGTGTTGTATTAATGTGGCAAATCAAACTTTTATTGAAATTTCTTCAGTATTACAGTATTCTTTCATCCTCGATATCTTGAAAACGAAGCTTGATTAATAAAAAAAAAAAACGCAATCAAATTAAGGATCCACGATAGTCAAACTCTTATTGGCATGACAAACATAAACCTGACAAAAAATAAGCATATCTGTGGCTTTTTGACAACACCACCTAATTCAAAATTTGCAACTTTTCAGAAGAGTTATAAAACTGCTTTGCTGCTTCTCTATTCTTTTTGTGTAGGAATTGAAACAAATGTTAAGGTTCGTTATTATAAGCGAATACAAAGCAGACATTCAGCCCTGTTCCGTAATCCGCGTGGCTTCAATTACTTTTCCTTTAGAAGGCTTTTTGATGAAAGTGGTGAGTCACGATGAAAAGAATCAGAATCTTTTTTGTGGAGAGTTACATGTCCTACAAATAATATTGATTAGTATTTACGAAAAAGTAACTATTTCGGAAATATCCAATAATGTCGAATTTTTCGACTTTTTGCAGTTTTTTAAGAATAGTTCCTAAACGGATACTTTTTCGTTAACGCAAATCAACATTATTTGTAAATCTCCGCAAAAAAGATTTTGATACTTTTTATCGTGTGACTCACCATTTTCATTAAAAAGCCTCCTCAATGAAAAGTAATTGAAACTACACGAATTACAGAACAGGCCAGATTATTTAGTAATTTTTCTTTCTACAACTAAAGACGTTGAACATCATTTTTAAAATTCACAAGTTTTCTAGTTGAAAGAGTTTGAGAATTGACAGTTAAAAAAAAGTCTGGCAACTATGGATGGACACACTATAAATTGTTTATTTTGATTTTGCTTGGAAGGCACATGTATTTAAAAATTTATTTATTTATAAATTGAATTTGAACTTGGAAAGAATAAGTATGAAAATGGATTCAGGATCAGCATTTCAACCCGTTATAACGCGCGCTTCGTTGGTGCAGCATAAAACTAATACAACCAATGTGTTCCATGCAATAGTTTTTGAAGAACCAAAATCCCATATAAAATCCAGATCAGACGATGGGTCGTTATTGAGAAAATCGCATACAATAGAAAAAGATTCAATACAGCAGGACAAAAACGAAACACCAGAATTCGATATAAAAAAAGCACGTCATGAGGTGCTTAATTTTGCTATGAACAATCAACGTACCGTGAAAAACAAGCGGAAGATGCAAATTTTTCAAGCTGTTAAGCTGGGCGCTAAACCACCGAAGAAACCATATAAAAATTACAAAGAACTATTGGATGAACGTAAACGTCTTAAAACCATACGTGAAGAACGCAAAAAATTTCATCAGTTGGGAAAAAATCAAACAGGTGCTGCATCGGTTAAATGCAAGAGTAAAACAAAATTGGAGAAACAACAGAAGAAGCGAGCACCGGTAGCCAGCATTGCGCATCACTATGGTGTGGTTAATCCAAAACTTAAAAAGAAGAAATAAAAATGTGCTTCAGTATAAATTAAAATCGATATTTTTGTTTTAATTTAAATGTTTTTTTATGTAAGTTAACAAAGTTAACTTTAACCGCAAGTACCTGGAGACCGATCCCTGCTCGGTCAACAATCTGATCTTATTATTTTAGTCGATGTTTTTATTCATAGCTATTTTTTGTTATGAAACTCGTACCTTTTCACCTCCAATGCTTTCAAAATCATAAATTAACCGATGAGAAAAATAATAAGAAAAAACTCGGAAAATATCGAATGGTATAGAAAAATATCAAGAACTCCAAATTTTTTAAGAGAAATAGAATGACTTAAAATAAATAAATGGGATACGCCACGTACCCAAAATATTTCGTCTCTTGTATGGGGGCTAAATATCGTATTATCATGCCTCGGAAAGTTCATTCCAGTTTTTTTTTGTGCATGAGTTATTAACTAAAATTTTTATTTTGGAAAAAAGTGGGCGTCGCAATTATTGAACAAAGCCCACTTTTCGTTATGCTTTAGATACTCGTGATCCAGATCCGCATACCAAATTTCATCAAAATATGTTGTACCATTTGCGTTAAATAGCATTTAATTTGATTTACTTGTGTGGGAGGTTCCACGCCCACTTGCGATATTTTGCCCACTTTCAGCTCGCAGGTGCCTCATAAAAAGAAAATTCCCTACACTTTAATTCAGAAAGATTGCTTTAGTAGTTTTCTTTTTATAGCGTATTAAATTTTTGTGGGCGGTGCCACGCCCTCCAACGAGTTTTCCTAATATAACGGCATATCACATATTAATACATGTTTTCAGGGGAAAATATTTTAAATTTTCATTAAAATTGTTGAATTCGTTTTCGAGTAATATTGAATTAAAATTTTCAATGGTTAAAAAAGGGGCGTGGCACTTCTTAGATACCTCCCACTTTTCGGTTATTACAAGGCATTGATAAGTAGTACCTACATACCAAATTTCATTAAAATATCTTGTAACATTTGCGAGAAATAGCATTTAACATATTTTGCTTGAATGGGAGGTTCCACGCGCAATGGCGACATTTCGCCCATTTTCAAATCAGAGGTGCCCTATTGAAATTAGGCTCCTCACAGTTAATTTTAGAATGTTTGCTTTATTGGTTCTCTTTTTATACCGTTTTATATTTTTGTGGGCGGTGCCACGCCCTTCAACGAGTTTTCCCAATATAACAGCGTATCACATATAAATCCTTGTATTCAGAGGTAATATCTCGTAAATTTTCATAAAAATTGTTGGAGTCGTTTCCGAGTAATATTGAATCAAAATTTTCAAGGGCTGAAAAGTGGGCGTGGCACTTCTTCGATCCCGCTCACTTTTTGTCTGTTACAAGGCAATATTAAGCCGTAGCCGCTCACCAAATTTCGTCCAAATACCTTGTATGGTTTGTGAGTTATGACCAAATCAAATTTAAAATTTAGTGCAGTGCCACGCCCTCTGGTGAGCATTTACAAAGTTCAAACCTAGCTCATTCTTCATTGTTTGCTAATATCTAACAATAGTCCAAGTTTCATTAAAATCGCTGTAGCCGTTTTCGAGAAAAAATATTGGCACAGAAATAAGTACAAACAAAAAAACGAAAAAACAAAAAAAAACATACAATTTTAGCTCCTATAAGAAGAGAAGATATAAGAAGAGAAGATATAAGAAGAGAAGATAAGCGGTTAAGAATTTGGTACTCAAAATCGAATTTCAAGTGGATGGCAAGATCTATGCATGGTGTAAGAAGAATTAAAGCTGTCCATTTTGAGGGTATTAGCTAGATTTTATTTTAAGGGACGATATTTTATTGTTTTTCTATGAAAATAGTCCAAGTGAATCATACCTTATTAAAACTGGGTTGTTTGAAAAAATCGTCATACCATGATTATTTTCATATTAACAGCCCGTAAAAATACCTTTCATATAACGCAAATATTGTTGATAATCATCCAGAAGTTGTCAACTTATACTAGATCCGAGCGATATTTTTTGATTTTTTGATTTTTTGACCTTAGAAATAAAATTTTTAATTAAAAAAATGACGATTATCAGCAAACTGCACTCAAGCCGTAGTGGATAACTTTTATATGTCTCCGACATTTGGTGAGTAGTATTAAGTAATAATTATTGTATTATTTTCTAATTTATTGTTCCTTTTTAGAGAGTTTTTTAAATAAATTGTTCCTGAGTAAGTGGAGAATTAACATAAAAATTAAAATAACTTTTAGAATTTTTATTTTTAACATGATTAAACAGCTCAACTTCAAATAATTAAATCACAATTTGGTCAAACTTATTATTCATACATTTTGTAACCTTTTAAATGCTGTGTGTCATTGGGGCAGATCAATTTTTCAAAGCTATAATCTAAGTAAGACAACAAACAGGACGGAATCAAGTCCAAGAATCGGGAAATTCGTGACAACGCATAGCAAAGGATTGGTGTTACAGGAGAATACATACATACAAAGAGATTGAATGTTTTTTTCTTTTCGTTGCACCACCCGTATTTGGGAAAAATAACGAAAACAGAAAATATTCTCATAAGAAAACTTTGGTGCACATTTACCCCGAATAAGATAAAAAAATAAATTTATCGATGTATGAAAAAAATTTTTTATGGTTTAAAAATTGGTAAAAAGTAAAAGAGTAATAAAGAGGGAGAGAGTATTCTTTCCACTTCGCCAATATTTGAGTGAAATACTAAAAAAAAAGTATTTTCATAACAAAACTTTTGTGCACATTATTCCCGAAGATGTTAACTTTTCATTGTACAGAAAAATTCAAAATTCATTTATTTAAACTGGAGATTTTTTATTCTTTCAAATTAACTCTAAGTTGTAAACATGAAAGGTTTAAACATGTCCTTTAAAAAATCAATATATTGTAATATAAATTAGATTATCTTTAAATATAATATATTTTATATATATAAACTTATAAGTCTCAAACTGCATACATAAAATAATAAAATTAATGTTAAGTGTTTGTGCTTTCTTAAAATTAAGCAAATATTTAACAATTTTTTTTTTTATTTATAAGACACATTTTAGAAGTAATTGGCTACATATCTTAAAATTATTAATATAAACAATATACTAATAATGAAAAGGTTTCTTATTGTTTACTCTCTTTTACCTTAAGTATGACATTTTATTAAACGGTTTTGGCAAACGCGATGCTTACAAGTTAAATCAAATGAATGGAGTTGCATTTAGCGTGTGTGACTATGACTAAAATTATTTATTTATTTTGTGCTTGTATCAAATTTTAATGTTACTTTTGTATATTGTTAGAAATGCTTTTTTGTCGGGTATTTTTTACCAAAAAACTGGCAATATCTTTTAAGAATTTTAAGTTTTAAGTAATATAACGCTATTACATATGTATGTATCTAAAACGTAAATATCTTGTATAATTGGTAATGTCTGTAGATTAACAAAAGCATATATAATTCTAAACCTTAATTAGTATTCTGAAGCTTTATGCTTGGGCCCTTATGTAGAAAAGAATTGTAGAACAAATACGAAACCAATTAAATTCTGTTTTTAATAGAACTGATTATGTGCTCTTATTGTAATGTGATCGTCCAAATGATAATCAAATCTTATCGTAACATATCGCATTGTGAAATATTATAAGCTTTTATTATAAATTGTGTAGTATTTATCAATAAAAAGGAAAAATTGAACGATTTTTAGTAGAATCGAAAGGGTTACATTTTTGAAATGCATTAGTTTTTTTAACGAAAAAGAAAAATAAATCTAACTTCATTATTTTTAAGAATACTGCAGAGTTGCAAAAGAATGTATCTTTTCAAAACTTATTAAAATCGAATTATAAGAATTTTATTTGTTTAAATTGCGTTTATATTAGTCCCCTATTATATATGACAACTTAAATTGCAGTTTGGTCGTCATCCGAAAACTCGTATTGCCGTAGCCAATGGAATATTTCCGTTGCCGATGGCGATCGAACCAGTTAGTTTTTAAACACAACTAAATAACGTTGCAATACGCAATGTAGGCCATAATTTGGTGCATAATTAGATACATAAATGCGTTTTAAATACGTATGATTTAAAAAAAATTTTTAAAGACAATAATAATAATACGTATATAATAAAAACTGATTATGTGCTCGTATTGTAACGTGATCGTGTAAATGATAACCAAATCTTATCGTAACATATCGCATCGTGAAATATTATAAGCTTTTATTATAAATTGTGTAGTATTTATCAAAAAAAAAAAAAAAAAAAGGAAAAATTGAACCATTTTTAGTAGAACCGAAAGTGTTACATTTTATAAATGCATTGGTTTTTTTTTAACGAAAAAGAAAAATAAACCTAACTTCATTATTTTTAAGAATACTTGTTGCAAAAGAATGTATCTTTAATTAAATTGCGTTGATATTAGGCCACTATTACATATGAAAACGTTGCAATACGCAATACATGCTATAATTTGCTGCATAATTAGATACATAAATACATTTTAATCAAATCGATTTTAAGTACCTTACAGTTTCAAATTGTAATTGTAGTATTTGTATTTTTGCTTTGAAAAATTGTGCAGTACTGGCGATCTACGCGTGACCGTGTTGGTAGTTCCATTATATATACGTAAGTAAGAAAAAAATAAAATATTAATTCAATACATTTCTTCGCAACTCTGACAAAATTTACATTAACTATATTGCAATTTACCTCTTTTTTTTACTAATTTATTGAAGAATACTTATAAATAATTATACTACTTGCGTGATAACATTATATTTAATATGGGATTTGCATCTGCTAGTATTTGTTTAGCTTCAGCTAAAGTTATACTAGTAAAATCATAACCATCCACTTCAAGAAGTTTGTCATGGGGACACAACAAATTAGCTGCTGTTGTGTTAGGTATTGTAGCTGATACAAAAATACCATCCTTATTTTGACGCTGCTCTATTTCAAAGCCAACAATTTGCTCCCAACGTATTGTTACTTGCTTTACAGTTGGGTTCTTATGAACACCAAATAGCCACGGTGTTTTACTCTTGCTGTTGTTTAAATTCTGATAGCAGGAGTTTGGATTATTGATATTACCATTAGCGCTATGATTATTTTCGACTAACTGGTCTACAGAGTGCACTATTCCATTTTGTAATTGACAATTAACATCCTTTCTCTTAACTGCTGCAGTAGCAGCAGTGGTCGTTGTTTGTCCACTTATAGTTTCATTTGAATTACATAGTTTTTCCGTTGACTTGCTGCCTAATAAAGGTGATAATGTTTCTATTGCTGATGCAGCGTTAGAATGTGCCGCTAAATTATTTTGATGATCAAAATTAGAATTTACAGCAATATGCATGTAATTACTATTGCTGTTTAATTCGCTCGCATCAACTTCATCGATTTTTGTTTCCTGCATCCGCACATTGGTTAAATTCAGCAGTGTTGCATCGTTTATTTTGATCATTTCACGTTCGGCATTTACTTCTTGTTGCTGTTGCAAGTATAGACCTTCATTTAATTGAAATGCATCATCAGCATATAAAAGTTGCTGTTGTTGTGTTCGTAATGTATCGTAATTAGTTAAATCTTCTGGTGATTTTTTTGTAAAAACACGTGCAATATGATATGGCGGTGGTTCCATTAGATTGTTGGCACGTTGCTGTTGTTGCTGGAAGACTAGCGCTTGCATATCATAATTCGTAGCAAGTGCATATTGTTGAGGATATAGTTGCTGTTGTTGTTGCTCCAAGTAATATGCATGCTGCGCTGCATCATCATATAAACTATTCGACAAATTAGGTGGCGCACAATATGCCGTATAGTATTGCTGCATTGCATTATCATTATTTTGCAATGATGGATTATAACTTATAATTTGTGGTATTGCACAATGTATCGCAACTTGTTGCTGCTGCTGTGTTTGATTGAATGCATTATTATTAATAGCAATGTTATGGTCATAGGAATTGACACTTCTTATGCTGCCACTGTGAATTAACTGCTGCTGTTGAAGTTCAGTATTTGTGGAATTCGCCAATTGTGTTTGTTCGGTTTCTATGGGCCTGGAAGTGTTTGCGCTTATAGCCGCATCACAGTATGAATTCGACAAAACACGTGCTGCTTCTTTTACATTAACGGATTCCGGATGTTTTTGTGTAAGAACTTTTTGACTGTTACGCACATACTTAGCCATAAGTCGCAGCTCCTTTGGATAAGGTGTTGGTGAACGCATTAAGCGTGTTGCCAATGGCTCTTCTGGCATAGATTGTGTTGAAGCATCATTGCTAACAACTTTAGGTGACGGTTGCTGCTGTGCACTTTGTGATGTAGACGACGTCATTATGGTTGCTTCCTCGGCAAAACATATTCGGCGTGAAGGGCTTGCGCACACTTGCATGTCATCAGCATCTGTGTACTTCTGCGATTCTAGTTCGTATAATTGTTGTTGTTGGTGATTGGCATTTTGTTGCTGTTGCTGAATGAAAAATATTGAGTTATCATCAGTGTTGAATTCCTGAAAAAAATATAAATTAATTATAACTACAATTTTCCTAATTTTAACTGTTTTTTGAAACAGAAGCATACGAAGCTGATTTAAATTATTTGCTACCAAACAAGGCTAGACCAGATGACATTGTTAGTTTGAGTTTACTGTTCAATCTGTTAATGTAAAACACCAAAAAATTACAAAAATAAGGCAAATTGCATAAAAGAAAACAAACAAATTTATTGGAAGGCTGGTTTGCGTTGCTAGTTTCGGGACCCACTATCCTCATTTGCCGACATCCAAAAGAACTTTTAAGCATACTATATTAAACCTTAAGCATAGATTTGTTGGATTCACAGCAAAAAGAAAAATACGGCACATGCAAAAAATTCAAATTTCCCCTTGTTATGCATGACCCTTCTATTATACCTCATTGATATAATTTTGCACAGTAAGCTCAAACCAACAATGTCATCTGATCCATGCTTGTTTGGTGGCAAATGATACAAAATTTCCATTTCAAATTCACACTAGACAATTTTAATTCTATGGCCCTTGTCATGAAAAAACATTCTCGAAAATTTTTTCTAGGAAAAATTTCTTCTGGAAGGGCAAAATTCACTGGAAATTAAGGTTATCGGCAATGAAATGAGGCGTCAATAGGAATAGAATTGTTACTTTTTACTTCGTCAGTTTTTTGCGTTGCATCATCATCAACGCCAAAACTATTTCAAATTATTTTCAAATAAATATGGGCTATAATCTTTTTCGAAATAACGTCCAAAACTAGGGCTTCAGTTTTTTTGCTGACTAATTACTTTACATTTTAATTATTATGATTTATTTAAGACTCAAGAACATTTCTGAATCGACCCGCATTCACTAAGCTTTATATTGTTAGGGAGAGTATTCCAGAGACGTACTGCACGAACAAAAAACTGTCTTGCTGAGCTTAAAGTTGAGTGTCTGACAGGTACTTATTATATTATTGTTGCACTCAGACCTTGAAAAACATAACTTCTTAAACAGATAGACCAAATATATATGAAAATAATTTGGGCGTTATTTTATTTTCGTTGTTTGGCGTTATTACATTGGGCGTTAAAGTGTTTAAATAGCTGGGTGGGCTCTTAAGCAAGCTTGGTTGAATAAATAATGTACCACATAATTTAATAAATCTTAGTAAACTTACATTTTCAAAGTATTGTTGCTGCTGCAACCTTTGTCCTCCTCCCTGCGGTAGCATAAAGCAAGTAAGCTGTGTTTTTGTATTCATATCCAAATACTGCAATGGCACTAGAGGTTGAGACTGGTTGTCACTTAGCCACAAAGACGTTAAGTTAACCAAACTCAACATGGACACTGGCAGCGTTGCAATAAAATTATTCACTAAATTCAACACTTTAAGCTTCGAAAGATGACCAATATTTTGCGGCAATTCTGAAATTTTATTACGACTCACACTCAACACGCTCAAGTTGCCGCAATTGCAAATTTCATCAGGCAGGATACGTAAATCATTGCCATCGACAAAAAGATAGCGCAACTTGCGCAACATGCCAATCGTTGTGGGCAAGCGCAACAATTGATTATGGCTTATGACCAGTTCTTCTAAATGCTCTAAATTGCAAATACTGTCTGGTAGTTCACGTAATTGATTGGATTCGCACTTGAAAGTGACAAGCGATTTCATCATGCCAATACTGAATGGAAGGGATTCCAAATTATTGCTACACACAGAGAACACTTCAATATTACGCCAATGACTGATTTCATTCGGTAGTGTCTCTATTAAATTGCCATTGGCCTCGAAATGTCGCAGCTCACGCAAATTTGCTATGTTAGGTGAGATTCGGCGTATTTGATTGAAGTCTATCCAGAGCTCACGTAAATTTTTTAGCTCACCAATAACTTCTGGCAATTCAGTGAATTCATTTCCACCAATATCGATGCGCTGCAGTTGATTTAAGCGTGCCATCGATTTAGGTAATGTTATAAGGTTGTTCAGACGCAACTCCAATATATGCAGGTTTACCAAACGCCCGAAATTGGCTGGTAAAAATTCGAGATAAGTTTCGTTTAATAGCAATTCCTGCAACGATATTAAACATGTTATGGCATCAGGCAGTCGCTGTAGATTATTGCAGCTAAGGTCCAAGTGAGTCAGATTTTTACAGGTCTTTATATTTTCTGGAACATTTGATATTAAATTGCGTCCTAAATTCAAATGTTGAAGCTGACGCAGCGATCCCACTGCATTTGGTATCGACTCCAATCCATTATTATTTACCGCTAACGATCGTAATCCCTGGCAGTAAAAGAGCTGTGGTGGAAGCGAATTTATGCGCGTCGATGTCAATATCAATTCCTCCAGTGTGCGTTCATGTTGCCATACATCTGGAAAGACATCCGTAAGCGCCGTATTGCTAAAATCAAGTTTTGTAATGACTTCGTCATTTTGGAATTTCAGACATGGGAAGCATTTGTAAAATGGCATGTTGTTGCTGTACGGGCGTTTGTACTTTTTTATGTTTTACATTATTGTAACATTTAGGTTTGGCCAAAACCGAGCGATGGTTGGTACAAGGCACTTTATACTTTTAGCTTTTAAGTTGTAAATTCTATGCAAATTCTACAAATACAACACATACAGAATTTTATCATTTTGATCTGCGACATTTTCTCGTAGGCTGTAGCACAAATAGCAGTATTTTGATTTCATCTTTACTTTAATATATGAAAGAACATTTTTTTTGTTTTTTTCAATTAAAAATTACAAATTTTTTCTTTTGATTTTATTCAGTATTTTATTACAAGAAAACAACACAATACTAATTACAAAAAAGCCCGTGAAAAAGTCAAGTTTTTTTTTATTAGCCCCTTTTACATTATCAGTGTAGCCATCTATCTGGTCATCAATATGTCAAACCGAGTTAGTGTTTACATGTTCAATAAACTGTCAATATTTAGTGTTGCTTTGTACGCCAAAGAGGAAACAAAGCAACAGCGGATAAAATTTTTATGATAGAAATTGATATGCTGATGGAAATAAATTAATAAAAAATAGTGGAAACATAAAAATATACACCATAAATTTATTTAAATGGGTCCACAGCAACAATTTGTCATTTCCAAACCCACTTTATCACCAAAAGAATGGGCTTTGGCCATTTATTAAAATTTTTTTATTGAAATCTTTTTTTTCTTTAAATATTAAATTGGTTGGCGGAAAAAATTTTCTCAAAGTGCCAGGGTGAACTCTAGATTGAAGGAAAGGTTGTGAAAAAAAAAGTCAAAAGGAAAACTTATAAATCAATAATCTTAGTTTCTTTAGGGCCAATTTCACAGTGTGCGCTTAAGCGTAGTTTATCTGTTAAGTGTAGTTTAACTTCAAATTTCAATTTCATAGTCATTTTAATTTAAGGGCCGCTTAAGCGCCAGTCAATCGGCACTATAAATAGTTAGGCAGGCTTAAGCTGCGTTTATGTCACAATTGACGTTGTCAAAAAACAAAAATTCGAAATAAATAAAATCAAATTTCAAAAAATTAATTTCTTTATTTAAATAAAGAATCATAGAAACTTTGGGGTAAATTGAAGACTTCATACGTATGTAATACAAATATTTTATTTCTACTTCCTTTTTTAATTGTCAGAAAGAAGTTAAAATTTCAAGCAACACAATAAGCCTTCACCATTTGACCTGAAAGCTTTTACTGGAACCATCAGCAAGGGTTTGCCAAACGTGGTACGGTTCGGTGCATAAAAATAGTTATCCGGGAAATACGGTGTATGCATTAAATCTTTCCAGCCAAACTCAATTTTTTCCGATGCTGTAAAAATTTCCATAGTGATAATGGTACCCTGCTTCAAAAATGCTTTGTTCGATGTAGTTCGGCAGCGATGCCAAAAAATTATATGTGCAAGTAAAGAACTAACACAAATACAAAGAGATTTTATTGGTATTATTATTGGTATACGAATTTTTATGTTAGTTTGTATGTTTAACCAAAATATGCCATTGTTCAATTTGCGAATTCGACGAAATAAAGACAAAAGGTCTGCACCAGTCATGTAATGCAAGACCCATCGACTCCAAATTATATTTTCCAATTTGAATAAGAGACAAGCCCACGTTGGAAATAGTCGTTTTGTATTCGTTCTATGTGTTTTCGTTGCGGTTGGTGCATTGGGGTAACCTTGTTAAATATCTTGCTTGCTCCACCATATCGATGTCCATCCAACATACCATTTACATACCATACTGGTACTTCAGACCAATATTTTTGTGCTTTCACATAAAAATCCAGACTATCTGGTGCTATTCCTTTGATAGTTTCAGGCACAGATTATTTTTCAATGTTTTTAACAACTTATTTTCGCGTGATTTTGTTTCCATTATTGCTAAAAACCAAAATGCATGGTAATCTTCTCAAAAGCGGCTAAAATATTTTTTTAATTGTAAACAATATTTTACGTCAAACTTGTTTATTGTCAAATATGCTTACATGTATTTTTGGTTTGTATCTATGCTAATGACAAAAGTGAGCAAGTCAACTGTGAAATTGGAAAATATTTAAGGGCCGCTTAAGCGACACTAACGGTTTAGCTAAGCTAAAGCTCACACTGTGAAATTGGCCCTTAATAAAATCAATTAATGAGGTATAAACATTTAGATTCTTAGACTTTAAAATTTGAAAAAGATTGTTATATTGTAAGAAAATATTATATTTAACACGAATTATAGAAAATTTGGTACGATGAAAGATTAAGTGGTGTGAATCTTCAATTGTATTACAAAGATCGCAAATATTTGAATTAATAGCGTTAATTACATTAAGGTATTTTTATCATAGGTGTGTCCAGATAATAGTCTATTGATTACTTTTATTTCACAGGAATCAAGAGCAGACCCAGTATACCATGGTTTATTGGGAATATAATTAAAAATATTATAAAAAAAGCTACCTTTTGATCTGGAAATTTCAACAAATTCAGAATTCCATTCCTCTCTTAGAGCATTAGCAATTATTTTAATAGCATATTTAGGAAATCTTTTTTTTAAATTAAAAATAAGAGTCTTTGATAAAAATAATAACAATCAGGTTTCAGTAAATTGATTTTGTCCCAGTCATAAAATTAAAAGGTTCTCTTCAAGCTCCCATTAAGCTTCAGCAAAAACCAAAATCATTAAACTATCCGTTTTTGAGTAAAAACAAATCAAATTTGCAAGCCATTTTCATTTCCGCACGATGTGCACCCGTTGAAATCTTTTCTTAACTGACTAAAAGTGTACTGAAAAAATTTTATTGCGTTTACACAGTCAATTTACCCATCAATAAAGTCATCAATACAGTAGAAAGTCAAAAAATTTTGTTTTTCGGCAAACAGATTGTCAATACAGATTGTTGAGTGTTTACATTAACAGTTTCTCATTAATCTGGTATCATTGGCATAATGATGGCTACACCACGGTGGTTTTTAAAAAATTTCAACTTTTTGAAATACCACCCGCGATTTTTTTCGGGGATAGTGTTGGGGGACCCTTCTAGTATCAGAATCCGGGAACCGCAAAATCGAACGTCCAGCCGTTTTTTTTTTTTCGATATTTTAGTTTTTTTAACGATTTTTGAGAATGTCTCGGATTTATATACATATTATGTACACATATATATGTATGTACGTACATATATATACTTGTATATGTTTATATGTGTAATATATATATATGTATATATATATACATACATGCATACACACATATAAAAGGTATCGTTTCCGCACCATTTATTTTTAAAAAAAATCGGTTTTTTCGTATATAAAAAAACACAAACAAAAACCGGATACAGCAATAGTCACTCCAAATGTGATTTTTGATGCTTAATCCGAATCCGGTCTTAGAATTGCTCTATTACTTCTGGACTTTGAGATATCCTTACATATATGTATAAAGGACACCACTTTTTTTCCTATTTTTGAAGTTATATAACAAGATAAGATAATATTATGCCGTAAAATCTGGTATGACAGTTAATAGCCCTAGTTTTTTTCTTGAAAACTCAATGGAACCGATAACGATATCTTTTTTTTTGTCGGAGATATCTATACCTAAAAAGTTAAAAAAGTGCAAAAACACGATTTTTGGCTATATTGGATGTTATATGCAGGACACAAAAAATTCTTCTGTGAATTTCTATTACCAGAAGCATTTAGTACTTTCTTTTGGCTTTCAATTGAGCTATTAAATGTTCATCTGCAATATTCCTCTACAAAGTTATGACCATTTAAAAATTACATTATGAAGTGCAAACTCACAGGGATGTCTAGTGTACGAGTATTTCTTATATACGTATCGCTGCAACATGTCGTCTTAAAATAGTCATAACTTTTAGGAAAACTATTACAGGAGACCTCTTGATAGCTCATTTTGAAGATAAAGAATGGTTTTAAATGAGTCGGTTAGTAAAAAAGAGCAGACGAATTTCGTCCGTACTGTATATAACCTCAAATATAGCCGAAAACCGAGATTTTTCACTTTGATTTTCATGGTGAGATTTTAAAGTTAACATAACTTTGCAGATAAATATTGCAGATAAACATTTAATAGCTCAATTGAAAGCCAAAAAAAAGTACTAAATGCTTCTGGTAATAGAAATTCACAGAAGAATTTTGTGTGTCCTGCAAATAACATCCAATATAGCCAAAAATCGTGTTTTTGCACTTTCTTAACTTTTTAGGTAAAGATATCTCCGACAAAAAAAAAGATATCGTTATCGGTTCCATTGAGTTTTCAAGAAAAAAACTAGGGCTATTAACTGTCATACCAGATTTTACGGCATAATATTATCTTATCTTGTTATATAACTTCAAAAATAGGAAAAAAAGTGGTGTCCTTTATACATATATGTAAGGATATCTCAAAGTCCAGAAGTAATAGAGCAATTCTAAGACCGGATTCGGATTAAGCATCAAAAATCACATTTGGAGTGACTATTGCTGTATCCGGTTTTTGTTTGTGTTTTTTTATATACGAAAAAACCGATTTTTTTTAAAAATAAATGGTGCGGAAACGATACCTTTTATATGTGTGTATGCATGTATGTATATATATATACATATATATATATTACACATATAAACATATACAAGTATATATATGTACGTACATACATATATATGTGTACATAATATGTATATAAATCCGAGACATTCTCAAAAATCGTTAAAAAAACTAAAATGTCGAAAAAAAAAAAACGGCTGGACGTTCGATTTTGCGGTTCCCGGATTCTGATACTAGAAGGGTCCCCCAACACTATCCCCGAAAAAAATCGCGGGTGGTATTTCAAAAAGTTGAAATTTTTTAAAAACCACCGTGACACTGTTAATGTGAAAAGGCCTATTCTTTTACTCTTCCCTGACATCTCTGACATTTAGGGCGATTTTCACAATAGCTTTGTTTGATGATTGCTCTACAGTCAGTGTTGCCAGCTTAGAGGATTTCCCCCTAGACTTAGGGGATTTTAAAAGGTCTAGGGGGCAATCTAGGGGTTACATTATTTAGGGGATTTGTTCAGGGGATTTTAAAAATGTTTAGGGGAAATCTAGGGGATACTTAAAATTACATTATAGTACATGTTAACAAAAATATCTATATTTATAAAATATATTGAAACAACATTCACTTCATTTTGAAATTTGGAAAATTTTTTTTTTTTTGTTACCAAAATAGAAATGTTCCATATTTAGGGGAAATTTTGACAAAAGTCCAGAATTTGGGGGAAATTTCGTTATGAAAATCTGGTGCCATCTGGGGGAAAATAGGAGAACCTACCTGGCAACACTGTCTTGAGTACTCTAGAGCAAGTTACTGCCATACCTAAATTAGAGCGTCAGGCGTTGCGTTATTTAACGTTACACAAAAGCGTCAAGCGCCATACCGAAATAAAGAGCGTTGCGTTGAAGTCATTTGCTTGTCAACATCATATTGTTGTTTCTTTTTTTACTTTTCTGTAGCTAACTTTACTCCATAACGCTTTGTCAAAATTGGAAATTCGAATAGCTGTGCGTTGAGCGTTGGCAATTTCGGTATGCGCCATACAAATTGTATGTACATGAGAAATTTTTGACAGTAAAATAACGCTGACGCTCCAATTTAGGTATGGCAGTTAGAGCAGTGAAAAGTGTTCGATGAAAATTTTTTCTACTCTAGCTTGTTCTATTCTACTCTGAAAAGTGTTCGATGAGTCTGCTCCAAACTGCTCTGTTTGCTCTTTTCTGCTCTAGATTTCTTTGTAGAGCAGCAAATTTTCATAAGAAAACTCAAAACAAAATAAATATTTTAAAAATTTGTCGTCAATTTTGATATTTATATTTTATTTTTAACGTAAAAAATGTAGTTATTTCTAAATTTTTGCTGATTTTTTTAAAGTTGCTTGTTTTGTGTTTTTTGAAATTTCTGCTCTGCCCTACTCTACTCTAGCCTGCTCTAAAAGTAATATGACATTTTTCAAAAGCTGCTCTACTCTGCTCTGCTCTACTCTGATCTAATTTCGTCAAACATAGCTAATGTTTAGTTAAAATTTAACTTTCAGATATATAAAAATTTTATATGAAATTTAATGTCAAAGATACAGTTAAAGTCCTAGTCAAGACTTGGCTATACTGGCTATACTACCAAAAAAGCCCCCGATTGGCTTTGCAAAGTTAGCTGCATAACGGTCTCATCGACCTCTAAAGTTTTTGTTAGAAACTCTTCAGTTTTCATCATTAGCTCATGTATTATTCCAGAGACCGTTTTTTCAAAGTAAAAAAATTAAAATGTCTCAAAAAATTCACACGTTTTTCTTTTTTTTGTACGATGCCTTGCTTTTAAGTAAAAAAGCGTTTTACCAACAACCAAAAATTCTCATTCAACGACCGAATCCCATCTTGAGTGTTTAGAAAGTTCATTCATTTTACACTTAAGTATAATTTTGCTTTTGAATTTTTTTTTTGAAAAATTAATATTTTGTGAGTATAAAATGTTTTAGCATAGTAGGGGGACTCAATCAAATTCTGCACCTTATACTTTTCCGCAGTTTTATATCAAAGTGACACTTTTTTGTATGGAGAATTATTTCCTCAGTTTCCTTATCGATTGAGTAGTATAAGAAATATGCGGAAATTTCCCAAGTTCAAACAGCTGGTTTTTATTGATGTTTTGATGCATATTTGTTTTGATGCATATTTGTTTTGATTTAGAACTCAGGAAGACTTAAAGACTATGCTTCTCCTAGGAGTTAAAGGGGAATACATACATACAAGACATAAAAACAATTGAGGAGTGGCCGTACCAAAGAGCCTAAGTAGTGTCATAATATCTGTGGACTTTTGACAACTGAGCGAATTGGGCGAAATTCGTCATACGCTCCAATTGAGCTTAAGCTGTTATGCAGCTTACTTTGCAAGACCCACCGATGTCTTACTTAGTTATGGTAGGGCTATCGTTCCAGCATATCCAAGTCTTCTCCCTAATTTTGCTGTAGCAGTTATTTTAAATTTTTTAGAGCTTTCGGCTTTTACAATTCTTCATTTGTAAAGTGCAATAAAAGAGTAACATATTAAATTGTAAATAAAAAAAAGGTTAATCTAGTATAGAAATTGTGTATAAAATAACATGACTTTATTTGAAGCCTCTTATTTTTGTATGGAAAAATAAATGACAGTTTTTAGCTCAGACTATATTGAAAAAAAAAAAAAAAAACAGAAGGAGATATAAGCCAAGCTCCTAGCATTTCCAATTTGCTTGACTGTTTGGAGCTGGCTCACACGCAACTATAGGCGTCTTTTCTTTTTTCGTTCGGAGTAGAGTCTGAGTTGTCAAAAAATAATATGTGTTTCTTTCCCAGCAGCCAAAAGGAATCTATAGGAATCGAACGTGTAATCAATCGCTTGTATGGAACATTGATTCCAGAATTCATTATTCGTAACACGCTACATGTCCTAGGAAAAGAATGATTCTTTTTAAGTGTTCGGGGAATACATTCTATAATTCATTCTATGTAATATATTATATTGCTTATTCCTTCGTAATGTATTAAATAATTTATTCCTGAGGCATAAATTAAAGAATTTATTAGTTTTCGATTCAAAATTCATTTATTTATTCACATAAAAACATTAATATTTTCTGTTGATAATATTTTTGATAAGTCTTCGTAACAACTTCTTGAAACATTATGCTTCACTGCCCAATTTCTTATCTTATCAATAAAACTTTCTTCAGTTTTAGCATTTTCTATATTTTCCTGTGCAATATAATTCACTTCTGCACTATCAACAACAATATCAATATTTTCTTGTAACGATTCCCTTGCACAATTTCTTTTTTTTTTTTTGATAAAATGCGTCGCCAATGCCTTTTAGAATACATATTATATTTTTTTTGTAATATTTTACTACCACCAGCTACGCGTTACAACACAAAACTGAAATATTTCTGTAGAATGTCAAAATCGTAGGCGACATGAAGGCGGCGTCAGATAACTGTTGCGTAAAGAATTCTCACACGAAACAATAACACGAACAAATGAACATGAAAAAAAAATGCATTCCATCTTCTGCAAATCAATCAATAAGCAAATATTGGCAAAAGAGATTACCGCGTACATTCTTTGGAATACATTATATTTATAACCAAAAATAACGTATAATATAATATATTCTCCAAGTAATAAATTCCATACTTGGCTGCTGGGTTGTTTTTGTTCAGAGGCATCAGAGACATCAGAGCATAAAATTTGTGTTTCTTTTTTTGTTCAGAGTGAAATCAGAGCGCGCTCTATGAGACGACGGAGCGTTCAGAGTAAAAGACGGAGCACATCAAAATAGACATTTGAAAGTAGAAAAATAAACAAAATAAAATAAAAACAAAATTGATTTTAGATTGTTCTGGTTATTTTGAAGTAAAATAAAATAAATTTAATAATTTATTTGAATTTTTTGGCAGTTTGACCAGCTTTTATGTAATGGAAAAATGTTCAGAGCTCTTTTCTGAACAAAAAAAGAAAAACGCCTTATATCGCCAGAATTGTGTTTGCACAATAAAAAAATCTAAACACTATAGAGATTCAGATAGCTGCTAACACCACAATAATTTTGTTTGACTGTTTAATAAACCCCCTTGTGAATCGCTTAATTAGGCCTTTTGCACGAAGTGTACTAAGAAATTTTGCATTGCATTTACACAGTCAACCTATCAATTAATACAGTAGATAGTCAAAAAATGTTGTTTTCAGCAAACTGGTTGTCAATACAGATTGATGAGTTATATGATGAGCTTCTCATCAATCTCAATACATTCTCATATTGATGACAAATTCAGTGAAGTTGGCATTGCTAAATATTGATGGCTTTGCTCGTTAAAAGGGTCCTAGTGCGAAATTTAGCGGTATCCCTGTATAGACCTTTTTACATTAACAATGTAGCCATCAATATGCCAATGATACCAAGTTCACTTTTTTCATCAATATGAGCATGTATGCAGATTGATGAGAAACTGTTAATGTAAACACTCAACAATCTGTATTGACAATCTGTTTGCCGAAAAACAAAATTTTTTGACTTTCTACTGTATTGATGACTTTATTGATGGGTAAATTGACTTTGTAAACGCAATGAAATTTTTTCAGTACACTTTTAGTCAGTTAAGAAAAGATTTCAACGGGTGCACATCGTGCGGAAATGAAAATGGCTTGCAAATTTGATTTGTTTTTACTCAAAAACGAATAGTTTAATGATTTTGGTTTTTGCTGAAGCTTAATGGGAGCTTGAAGAGAACCTTTTAATTTTATGACTGGGACAAAATCAATTTCCTGAAACCTGATTGTTATTATTTTTATCAAGAACTCTTATTTTTAATTTAAAAAAAAGATTTCAATAAAAAAATTTTAATAAATGGCCAAAGCCCATTTTTTTGGTGATGAAGTAGGTTTGGAAATGACAAATTGTTGCTGCGGACCCATTTAAATAAATTTATGGTGTATATTTTTATGTGTCCACTATTTTTTATTAATTTATTTCCATCAGCATATCAATTTCTATCATAAAAATTTTATCCACTGTTGCTTTGTTTCCTCTTTGGCGTACAAAGCCACATTAAATATTGACAGTAAACATGTAAACACTAACTCGGTTTGACATATTGATGACCAGATTGATGGCTACACTGATAATGTAAAAGGGGCTTATGCTGTCAATACCAGTGAATGTCAGAGAAGGAGTAAAGCGAAATTATTGACGCAGAATTTTTGAGTATTATAAATAAATTTTTGCGAAAAAAATCTTAAACTTTTGTGTAAAGTTAGAATATAACAATTAAAAAAGTTTTATAGAATGGGTTCTGATGGTGAGTGCGACAAAAACCTACTATAAACATAACCATGGTACAATATATTAGTTGGGTTATGAACATAACCAATTTTTTTCCAACCTTCATGAAAATTGGAGGCACAAATCCATTTTTGTACCTTATATTTCTTTGTACATATAAATAGATCGTAGAAGACACCGTGTTCGTTCCCGTTCTCGTGACCGTCGGGAACGTTCAAGGTCCCGCGATCGACGCCATCGATCTGTAAGACGTAAGCCTTCGCTGTATTGGGATGTTCCACCACCTGGATTCGAACATATTACACCATTGCAATACAAAGCAATGCAGGCAGCGGGTCAAATACCAGCAAACACAGTACCAGAAATACCACAGGCAGCTGTGCCAGTTGTAGGGTCAACTATCACACGTCAGGCGCGTCGTCTTTACGTAGGCAACATTCCATTTGGCGTAACCGAAGATGAAATGATGGACTTTTTTAATCAACAAATGCACCTTACTGGATTGGCACAGGCCGCCGGTAATCCAGTATTGGCATGTCAAATTAATTTGGATAAGAACTTTGCATTTTTGGAATTTCGGTCTATTGACGAAACAACACAGGGTATGGCTTTTGATGGCATAAACTTTAAAGGTCAAAGCTTGAAGATAAGACGACCTCATGATTATCAGCCAATGCCGGGTATGACTGATTCGCCGCCAAATAAGCCAGCAGCAGCAGTTCGTAAGTATTTTTGAAAAACTGGCAAACAGTCTTACCTAAATTGAAGCGTTATTCGAACGTTAGCGTTATTTAACAGTCTCTGTTTTCGTATGCTTTATATAAATTGTATGGACATGAAATCGATGCTCGAATAACGTTTCAATTTGGGTATGGAAGTTAAACCATATTTGTATTTTAGAAACTATTTATATGAATAGAAACTATAGTAAATTTATTTCGTTTATTTTTATATAAGCTAACCCCGGCGTCATATCTACTGTAGTACCAGATTCACCACATAAAATTTTCATTGGAGGCTTACCAAATTATCTTAATGATGACCAGGTACGTCAAAAAAACAAATCTTTTATGATGCTTAACATATTATAAATTCATTTAGTTATTTCAGCACATAAAAAAATTAAATGCAATTTGAATTTACCTACATTAAAAAAAAACAACTCAATTTATAATGGTTACTTGTCATCATAGATATTGTAGCTTGTGGGATAAAACTGTTTCATGAGCACCAATGGTCTTTCAGTTTTTGAAAAGCATTAGTAGCATTAGTAATAGAAAAATAAAATTTACCTTACACCAATTAAGGTTATCATTTTCAACCCCAGTCGGTATTCTTCAGGAAAAACAAAACTCAATTCGTAAGGCTAAAAAAAAATCACAAGACGACTTAAGCAAATGGATACTACTACGTTTCCACCGTAGATTTAGCTGTGCTGAGATTAGTAAATCGCATCGTTAAGTCCTACCCATTTCCACCGGCCGAAAGTGATTTATTTTTGATAGTTAATGTCAAAAGCAGTAAAATTAAAGTTGTTTTTCCTTTTCTTAGTATTTATCTTCCATTTGCTTTGTGTTTAATGACATTAATGCCAATTATCAAAGTCAAGAGGTGCCACTTGGTCGAAAATAGTCAAAATCAGTAGCCGTGCTGTTATTTATTCGTAGATTTAAAGTAAATTAAGGCAGAAAAAGATTAACTTTCGTATAGTAAATCATGCGATTTACGCTCAGACTTAATGCTAAACCTCTTAACAGCCTTAAATCGCCCCATGAATCTCCTGTGGAAACGTAGTATTAGTTCAGCGGATCAATTGAAAACCAAAAACTTTCTGACCACATTTTCTTATTCACAAAACGTGTAAATACTTCGAAATCGTCATAAATCGTAAAACTGTCCAAATACGTATTGTTTTACACAACTCTTACGAGTTTACGGGGAATACCTTATCTATAATTGGATTCAATAAAAAATGCATGTGGGGAAGTGTTTTACTTACCAACATTGGTGCGAGGAAAGTACACATTTGGGGCTTAATTTTACTTTAGCTGCAACTTTATTACAATTCCTTAACTCTTGTGAGATTTTTTAATTCTAATTGTGAAAACGTTATGTATGTCCATATAAAGTTGTTGGCAAAAAAAAAAAAAAAAAATACATATAATTACATAGCATTAATATTTCGACACTAAAATAAAACCGTTTTATAGATTATAATCTACCCAAAAAGATCAGGTGCATAAAGTGAGCTATACAGGTGTGACGAATTTCGATGATTTTTGGTTGAAAATTTCGAGCTATTTTCGAGCTTTTCAACAGTAATCTCGAGCTGTCTGGGAAATTTTCCATTTTCCGGAAAAGCGGAAAAATTGTTCTGCATAGCTAAGTTTATTTTTCCAGCCAGACGAATCTGCGGGAAAAGTAAGCGATGAAATCTTTTAGCGCAGGAATTTCGAGCTACTTTCAAGCTAATTTTGAGCTAAAAGCATTTTCCGGAAAACTCCCAATTTTCCCGGAAAATCCCAAAAAACCTTTTTTATGGCTAACTTTATTTTCTTCAGCCTGACGAATCCGCGGGAATAGTAAGCGATGAAATCTTTTAACGCACGAATTTCGAGCTACTTTCGAGCTGGCCTTGAATGAAGTGTTTTCCTTAAATTTCCCCGGAAAATCCCAAAAAATTAAAAAAAAAATTTTTTTTCCCTATGTTATGTCCGCAAATTATTCTGATTATGTATGAAAGTTTTTCGCGGATCAGCCTATAATATATCCAACACCTAGTTTGCTAGCCACAGTAATTTTACATAAGAGTAGGGGTAAGTGGGCGGCCTGCGGCCGCAGCTCAGGATTTAAAACTCCCAAAAATTCAACACCAGCTTCGCAGCGGCCTTCGGCCGCGGATCAGTCGATAATATATTCAATAATTTGCGGACATAACACCCATTTACGAAATGGGGATTATGTCCGTGGGCATTATGTCATGGCACTGCCATTAAAAAAAGGTTTTTTGGGATTTTCCGGGAAAGTTTGGCGTTTTCCGGAAAACACTTTTCGTTTTTGATGGGTTCGACTGGCTGAAAAATTAAAGCAAGCCCTTAAAATTTATTTTTTGGGATTTTCCGCGGAAAACACTTCATTCAAGGTCAGCTCCAAAGTAGCTCGAAATTCCTGCGTTAAAAGATTTCATCGTTTACTATTCCCGCGGATTCGACTGGCTGAAAAAAATAAAGTTAGCCATAAAAAAAGTTTTTTTGGGATTTTCCGGAAAAATTGGGAGTTTTCCGGAAAATGCTTTTAGCTCAAAATTAGCTCGAAAGTAGCTCGAAATTCCTGCGTTAAAAGATTTCATCGCTACCTATTCCCGCGGATTCGTCTGGCTGAAAAAATAAACTCAGCTATGCAGAGCAATTTTTCCGCTTTTCCGGAAAATGGAAAATTTCCCAGACAGTTCGAAATTACTGTTTAAAAGCTCGAAAATAGCTCGAAATTCCATCCAAAAAACATCGAAATTCGTCACACTTGCATAGCTCACTTTATGGACCTAAAAAGATCAATTGCCAACACGTTACATTTTAAGTATAACTTCAAAAAATTCATTGGAATGCATTAGGTGGAGAAATCAGACCCCTTTAGTATAACTTAAAAGAGGGTATTAGCTGGTATGCGTAGTCTTATTTTTATTTACCAACTCAAAACTAGGAAAAAATACAAATTGTCGCTAAAGTAAACCTCTTTTTCTGTTTTTTTTTTGCGTATTTTCATCTGTTAAAAAATTCACCTGGAAATTTAAAATATTTATCGGCTTAAGAAGGGTATTACCCCTCTTAAAGAAATAAAGAATTGCTACCGTTTTTCAGCTTTATTTATCTAGTATTTACAGGTTCAGCTAAACAACAACATTTTTCTTTAAATATTATTTTTTTTTAGCACTAAAACTTTTTCAGCCTGACAATTCGTCTATGATTTTTTCAGCCCAACAGTTCGTCTTTAATATTTTCAGCTCTTTGTAATTGTTATAAAAAGTATCTTTTTTTTCTGTCAAATTATACTGATCATTTTCCATTATGTAATTATAGATTAGTTTGAGCCTACCATGCTCCTATCTACACACAATAGCCGAAATTGTTGTTGTACGTTGTCACATAATAATCGCGGATAAATGCGAAATTAGCATGATTTAACCACAAATACACAATGATATGAATTCAATTTTGAAACATTTTAACTGAAAACTCTAAAGGCAAGTTATTTCGCAAAACAAAAATTTTTTTTCTAAAATATTTCAGAGACTGCGCGATACATTTCGTACTTTTGTTAAAATGACAACAAATATTAAGAAAATAAAAGTATGCGAATTGCTAAAAAGTTTATTGTTAAATAACTACAACTATGTATACACATATATTTAATGGCATTTTTTTTATTAAAGACGTGCGATTTGTGGCTAATATGATCCATACGTGAACCTCTAGTTCTTATAGAAATTTTAAACATTTTTAAAAGCGTTTTGACTTATTAGCCACAACTTGTATAGACTTTGAGTTCAAATATCTTTGTTATATTATTTTAATTTTATTATATTGAAAATCATATATCCCTCTGACAATAGAATGCCTAGCATTGTTTTAATTTTGTGTAATTTTACCCATTATTGCAAGAAACCAAAGTCGGCGTATGTAAATTAAACCGTTTAAGTGGGTATTTTATAGTTAGTAAAAATCTTATAAACCATGTATTTATTATATGATGGGTATATGAGAAACAAAGCTGACAATTCCCATCTTTTCATGAACGTCTCTGATTTTGCATCAAATGCAACTGGATAGCACTATCAGACACGTCCATGAGAAAAGTGGAGATTTTCACCTTTGTTTCTATATCCCTCTAGAAGTGTCATCTAGTTGCATTTAATGCTAGCTTGGGTTCCAACACTATCAGACACGTTCGTGAATAAAATGAAAATGTTCATCTCTGTTTCTATAACCCTCATATGGTTTATAGGAGTTTTCTTAATTTCTTTAAAATTTTCACTGCAAAAATCATGAACTTGATGAGTGTTTTAAAAATTATTTTCAGTATTTCTCTGAGTATATCTTTTATTTTCAATGTAATATTTTTAATTTATTATTTTTATTAAATACTTATAACAAAGATACTTTGACTTTTTTTTATAAAATTTCTGGACTAAGTAACATATTCTAATTTAACTTAAAAAAAACTTTTTAAAGGTAAAAGAGCTGCTTTTGTCATTTGGTCAGCTACGTGCATTTAACTTGGTCAAGGACACTGCAACAGGTCTAAGCAAAGGATATGCTTTTTGCGAATACATAGATTTAAGCGTTACTGACCAGGTAATAACAACAATTTATTATCACTTACAAATTAATTATATTAACTAATTTTTTAGGCAATCGCTGGCTTGAATGGCATGCAATTGGGTGACAAGAAGCTGATTGTACAACGTGCTAGTGTTGGTGCTAAAAATGCGCAAAACAGTTCAACTTCTGTTTCTGCACCGGTTACAATACAGGTTTTATCATATTTTATTTTCAAGACTGCATTTACTTTACTTAAGTATTTTGTAATATTGTTACTTTCACAAAAAGGTTCCTGGCTTATCGCTTGCTAATTCTGGACCACCAACTGAAGTGCTCTGTCTTCTTAATATGGTCACACCAGACGAACTACGCGATGAAGATGAATATGATGATATATTGGAAGATATAAAAGAAGAATGCAATAAGTATGGCATTGTGCGCAGTGTTGAAATACCGCGACCTATTGAGGGCGTTGACGTGCCCGGTTGTGGTAAAGTTTTTGTTGAATTTAATTCAGTAGTAGATTGCCAAAAGGCACAACAGGCACTAACAGGACGAAAATTCAGTGATCGTGTTGTTGTTACATCATACTTTGATCCGGATAAGTATCATCGCGGTGAATTTTAATTTTTTAACTTTTACCTTCTTCATCTCTTTTTGATGTTATGTTAAAAACATAATAAATTTAATAAAGTACACACATAAGTTAGTTGACATTAGAAATATTAGAGTTTTGAAATGGGAAAAGGAATTTACCATATGCAATTGTGTCGTTCATTTTAAAAATGGCGTAAGTCCATTTATGGGGAAAATTAATGACAATAAAAATTGGCTGTCATTTTGTTAGAAATAAATAAAAGTAGACTCAGTTTAAGTACGCTTTAAGTAAAGCATTTTTAAACTTTTAATAAAAACCATTTTTTGATTGAAGGTGGTTATCGAAGCAACTAATTTACCTGTGTCTGGAACAATTTCAAATTCGACAATTTTGGTCTCTCAGTGCAAAGAAGCATTGGAGCAATTTTTTGTGGTTTGTGTTGTAGAAGTTAATTCAATCAAAAAATCTGTATATATCTCTTCGCTTCAACTAACCAAAGAGATATATGGGGTAATCTCAGCAAGTATGACTTTCTCGAAAAAAAGCTATTTTTCAAACATGTGGCACCCTATTTTGGACCGAAAATTATCAATTTTAGATAAATTAGAAGTATTTTTCAGCCTGCGTAACTGACTTTTTTCGATCGTCTCCTCCAATATCTTCAAAAATAATTTTTCCTGGGTGATGCACTGAATTTAGCGAATGAGACAAATCAACGGGATGCGGTTTTTCTTACGTCTAAACACCCATGTTAAAGATCCTGAAGTAGAAACCGAAAAATACTAGGTTTCGGGTAAAAACCATTCACACAACTTGAGAGACCCGTATGTTAAAGATCCTGAAAGCTCCAAACAATTCGCTGAACCGCCTCAAAAGATACAGCGCAATAACGGAAGCGGTTTTTCTATTATCACTCAATATTTGTGGATTTTGCTCGAATTTCGCCATTGTTCAAGTTTGTAGTCGGGCGATTTTTTTACCACTGCCCTAGAATCTAGGGCCTAGATCCAATGATCACGCAAGATATGAGACTGTTTTGTGCCCCAGGGTTGTGCCCGTCAAAATACCATTTTTTTAGACGCAATTACTCATTACCCAGCCAGATATTTTAGTCATAACATTAAGAAATAATATATCATTGGGAATATTGCGAAAAAACAAAGATCCTGAAAGCCCAAAACAATCCGCTGGACCGCCACAAAACTTAAAGCTCAATAACGGAAGCGGTTTTGGCTTAATTTTACTTTATCGACTGTTGTTGTTTTTTTTTAATTTTTTTTGCCCAAATAGGGCTTTGAAAAATAATCATAACAACAACAGCAACAACCTCTGAGCGGATCTACTTTCGGAGATATAGCCATCGGAAGATCGGGATATATCTCTTATAAAAATAAGTTGGGAACCCCTGGATGGATTTTAAAAATATTGGTGTTATATGAAAGGTATTTTACCTTTACATTTATATACAATTGCTATACAAAGTTTTTCAATTTGAGTGATAGTTTTCGAGATATGACAATTTTTCAAAAACTCACCCCATTTTTTTCCCAAAAAAACGGCATTTTTCCCAAAAAATGTATTATTAACCTAAAATTTTATAAACTAAATTAGAAAGCCCATTTTATTTCCTTTCATTTGATATGCAACATGTATCTGAAATTGCATCATTAATAAATTTTTATAGAAAAAAACAAAAATAGACCAAATCAATTTTCTTGAAATTAGGAACTTTAAACAACAACAATGCCAGAACAAACAACAACAGCAACAACAACAACTACTACAACAATAACTTGGATACTACTACAACAACAACAACAACAAAGAGGATCAGCTACTTATATTAAAAAAATTTAAAATTTTTATTTAAAATTGCGCGCGCAATTTGGCTAACAAACTATGTGTTGGATATATTATAGACTGATCGGATTTTTGGGAGTTTTAAATTCTGAGCTGCGGCCGCAGGCCGCCCAATTACCCCTACTCTTATGTAAAATTACTGTTGTTGTAGTAGTAGTAAAGTTGTTGTTGTTGTCTGTTTTGGCATTGTTGTTGTTTAAAGTTCCAAATTTGAAGAAAATTGATTTGGTTCATTTTTGTTTTTTTCTATTAAAATTTATTAATGATGCAATTTCAGATACATTATGCATATCAAATGAAAGGAAATAAATTAGGCTTCCTAATTTAGTTATTAAAATGATAGGTTAATAACACATTTTTTGGAAAAAATAACGGTTTTTTGCAAAAAAAATCGGGTGAATTTTTGAAAAATTGCCATATCTCGAAAACTATCACTCAAATTGAAAAATAATTGTATGGCAATTATATAGCCCGGTAAAATACCTTTCATATGACACCAATATTTTTAAAATCCATCCAGGGGTTCCCAACTTATACCGATTTTTATAAAAGATATATCCCGACCTTCCGATGGCTATATCTCCGAAAGTAGATCCGCTCAGAGGTTGTTGTTGTAATTAATTCCCAGAGCCCTATTTGGACAAAAAAAAAAAAAAACAACAACAGTCGCGGTTTTTTCTGTTCACACTCAAAATTTGTGGACTTTGCTTGAATTTCGGCAATAAAATTATAAAATAAAGCTTCCAGTTGGTAGCACACGCATGTTTTCGTTTTAAGCATCATCCAATAAGTGTCCCAGACATGTTACAACAGATGGGAACTGCAGCAGGTGCACTCGGCCAACCGAGACCTGTTCACACCGAAAGTCACACTTGCCGAGATTTCTCCATATACAGATTTTTTGGTTGAATTACGATGCCATTCAACTTCCAAATTCGTCACAGCTACCGTCCGCGGACAACATGAACCACAAAAAATTGCTCAGCCGAAGAGATATATAATCAAGAGACGCAAAAAAGCACTGGAGCAATTTTTCTTCGGTTTGTATTAGCCATAGACCGTTGCTTTGACGAATTTAGAAGTTGAACGGCAGTGTAATTCAACCAAAAAATTTATTTATATCTGTTCGCTACCGGATGAGAAGAGATTTATATAGATTTTTTGGTTAAATTACGGTGCCGTTTAGCTTCTAAATTTGTCAAAGCTACCGTCTGTGCACAATACAAACCTCAAAATATTGCTCCAGTGCTTCTTTGCGTCTCTTGATATACTATATCTCTTCGGCTCAGCGTTTGTTAAATTTTTGCATTTATTTTGAGTAGGTGTGGCAACACTTATCTCAACTGACAGCAAAAACTTTTGACAGACATTAAATCTATTGTTTTCTTCGGTGCTTCATGAAACGGGGTGTGGAAACAAAGAAAAATGCCAGATCAAAAGAAATGCGAAAATAAGAAACGAGAATTCAAGGAAAAAAACGTCACAAGTAACAAGAAAAAGTCGTACCAAAATAGTTCAGTTTAATTAAATTATTACGAAAAACATAGAAATTATAAATTTTTTTATTAAAATTTTTAATTATTAATCCTTGCTTTTGTTTTTTATAAAAAAATCTTTTAGAAATTCATAAACGAAAAAAGGAAAAACAAGAACTAAATACAGAGAAAAAACGTAAGTTTTGCTGCGAAGAAAATTTCCTGATAAAAATGGTGAAAATTAAAATTTGCGAATGAAATTTTTGCATTGAGATTATTGCCTTGTACATATGTATATAGTATGTGTTTAATAAAACTTTAATTCGAATAGGATTTAACAACAGAATTCAAATATAATATTGTATTGCAAAATGTAGATATATGTCCGTATGTCAGCTGGTTTAAGTCCACATCATCGCTATTGAAGTTTGGTACAATAAATAAATATGTAGGTGTAAAGTTCTAAAGTATGTTTTTCGTTGAAGGTAAATTGGGAATCTCAAAGTGACTGCAAAATATAGATTATATAGAATTATAAACATGTTATCCAGACTTTGCAGCATACTATGATGATGCTGCCAAGTTGTGTTATCAGTTTAATTAACATTTCGACGTAAATAATACGCAGCAAGTTTCTTATCGTAAATAAGTTGGTTGCGTTTGCTCCACTGTTTTAATATATAAATATTTTTTTGATAATTTAGGTGCCCAAAAGGTCTCCTCTAGCTACCTTCATCTTATATCTGATGTTACGTAGGGCTCGATTCGGGGTCCTTTACTTTTATCTCTTGTAATTAATGACATCGGTAATGAATACCGTAATTATAGGATCCATCTGTACGCGGATGTGGTGGCGATCTACATATCCAGGCCGCTGGGGTTGATGGATGATGCTGCTTACCGATTAAATAAGGATACTCAAAGAATTTCTGACTGGTGCTTAAATCCGCTAAAGTCTAAATTTCTGGTGATGGCAAAAGCACTAAAAATTTTGGATGATTTCCCGGCAATCAATTTGGTGGTACCACTATAGCATTTTGTACAGCGATTCGAAACTTGGAAATCGTAATGGATAGTAATCTTTCTCTAGTAGGTCATGTGCAGTATATCACTGGTAGAGTAAAAGCTGGCTTAAGAAAACTATGGATAAATGCATCTTACACTGCATTAAGTATGCGCTTAAAACAGACTGTGGCTATCTTGAAGCCCATTTTACTTTTTGGTGAAAAAACTTACCCTAAATCACCCTTCCTAACCTTTGGGCAGCTGGAGCTTAACCATAATGCAATACTTACATAGGTACGGACAAACTTTTCTCAAAACTTTGTGCGTGATGCGATAAAAACATCGCTTTAAGACATAATTTGTAGTTATATTGTATATTTAACCTACTTTAGCTGATTTTTAATCCTACTCTCTATGACCAAAACACATTGCACATTGCACAGAGTTCAAATGTCCAATAAAATACTTGCAATGTACCTCCAAAGTTGTGGTAGGTGTCAACTTTAAAGCCATATTTCTTATAAAACTTCTATTCGATCTAGATTTACTAAAAATCGAATTTTTATTTACTTTTTTAGATTTTTCAAACAACTTGGGTTAAATTATTGCTGTTTATAAAATTAAATTTTGTAAATATGTCTACTGACACTCCTATGCCGTCGGCACCTGAAATGCCGTCGACATCAAATCAAGCTGTTTCATCGACATCATCTTTAACCGATTGGGAATCCTTTGACAATGGAAATAATGCGACCGCCACAAAAACAATTAGCGAAGCCCCACCACCAACATCCTCCTCATCCACAGCATATTCCTTTACTGGTAGCGCTTTAGGTGCTGGCTCAACAGCGAATATAAATACCGAAGATTTAAAGAAAGATGACAAGGATGATACGAAAAACAGCAATAACACAACAGCGGCTGATGAAGACAAAATGGACGATTCCATGTACGAGTGCAATATTTGTTTAGACACTGCGAAAGATGCAGTCGTAAGCATGTGCGGCCATTTGTTCTGTTGGCCCTGCTTACATCAATGGCTAGAGACAAGACCAAATCGAAAATTATGTCCAGTTTGCAAGGCAGCAATCAGTAAGGAGAAAGTTATACCACTGTATGGACGTAATAGCTCTAAGCAGGAGGATCCCAGGTTTGTGTAATATACTACATTTTAGTTGATTTGGAGTTTTCTTTTTCACTAACTCTAACGCGTGTAGCTTGCTTAACTTTTTCTTATATGGTGAGAAAGTTTCATTGAATATTCTCCCAGTGGATGTTAAATCTCTCGGTGCCAAGAAATTTCAGAGATATGACGACTGACCGCCTGGTCGATAATAATACTCTAAAAATTCTTATGTTTTTAGCATTTCGTGTCTTTGGTGACCCCTTGTAAAATAACAACCCAAGAGAAGGGGTAAAAAAGACTTATAAAACAGGAGATAATGGGTTTCATTGAGTTTAAGACGATAAGATTTACCCAAAATGTAGTTTTAAAATAAAAAATAAATGACGTAATAACGTCCACAATAAAAATGAAACAACGCCCAAGTTATTTTCCTATAAAGTTGAGCGATAATCATTTTGGAAATAACGTCAAAAAAACGCGTAAAACCCTAATTTTTGGGTGTTATTTCCAAAATGCTTATCACCCAAATCTATATGAAAATATTTTGGGCGTTATATTGTTTTTGGGCGTTAATTCATTGGTCGTTATTCCTAACCACTTTTTTGGGCGTTATTTCGTTTTTTTTTCGGCATTATTTCTTAACGCCCCCTAAAACAAAAATCGAAAAAATTAAAAAAACGAAATAACTCGATTATTGAAATGAAATATCGCCCAAACAATATGAAATAACGACCAAATTATTTTTATATAAATTTGGACTATAGTGAAAATAATAGTAACCCAATTTTTTATCAAATAATTTCCAAATTTTAGGCGTTTATATGAAAATAATTTAAGCGTTATTTCGTTTTTGTTGTTTGGCGTTATTTCCTATTGTTTGGGCGATATTTCATTTCAACATTTGGGCGTTATTTAATTTTTTGATAACGCCCAATCAATATGAAATAACTCGTTCGGAAATAACGCCCAAAAACAAAAACGAAATAACGCCCAAATTATTTTCATACAAATAAATTTTATGCGTTATTTCCAAAATAATTATCGCTTTAATTTATATGAAAATAGTTTGGGCGTTAGATTTTGTTTTTGTTTTTTGGCGTTATTTTATGTTTTTTGGCCTATATTTCGTTTTTATTTTGGGGGGTTTTTTCGTTTTTTAAAATAAAACGAAATAACGCCCAAAAAAAAAAAAACAAAATAAAGGCCAAATTTTGGGCGTTATTTCCAAAATGATTATCGCCCAAATTTATATGAAAATAATTTGTACATATTTTGTTTTAGAAATAAGGTGCCACCACGACCAGCTGGTCAACGCACTGAACCAGAACCACAGCAAGGTTTTCCGGGTTTTGGTTTAGGGGATGGTTTCCATATGTCTTTTGGTATTGGTGCATTTCCATTCGGATACTTTGCATCGTCATTTAACTTTGGTGAACAACGTCCTGTGGGTGAGTTAAATATTTGTTTGATATTTGTGATTTTTTTTAAATTAAATTCTGAAATTTTCTCTTTAAACAGCTGCAAATCGTGGTACCACACAATACGAAGATGAACAGCAACTGTCAAAGTTGTTCCTCTATCTGGCTTTCCTTTGCATTGCCTGGTTACTATTTGCATAACAATCCAAATCCAATGTGGTTGATATATTTTGTTTTGTTGCTCATTCTTGCGTAAATAAAACCATTTAATTGTATGAGACACGTCTAAAAATTTCAAAATGCATAGTTATATATATTAAAAAATAATATTAAAAAACATTTAAAATAAATAATACAAAATATAAGTACATAAATATATATACAAACTTAGCAAACGGTTATAGTAATTGATACGATTTTAGTTAAAAAAAAAAAAAATAAATACAAAAGTTTTAAATCTATCGCTAGTCAAATGGGCTAAAACAAAAATTCTTACAATCTTTAACTATTTTTGCAATTGTGTTTTTATTAAATTTTGATCATTTTAAAAACAAATATGTGTAGCTTTTTAATAAACGGAATAGTTGGTGTTTGTAGATTTAAGCATGCGAAAAATTGAATTATTATTTAATATTGCTGTGAATTGGTTTGTTTCAAGAAAATCCATAATTTGTTTAACTTAATAAATACATAAAGTTATAAATAAAATGGTTCTTATTACTATTTAAACAAATCGCTTTCAAAGGCGTTTAGGCAGCAGTAAAGAGATTGGTCTTAAATTCAGGCCTATCACTGAATCCATCGTAGATACAAATTTCGTGAAATCTACGAAAGTGCTATCATTGAATCCGAATTGCTACGACGTGAATTCAAAATTCGTAGATTAGGATCACTTACTCCATCCGAAACTCAATTTTTTTTTAGTTTTCGACAACTTGATATGACTACCGAAGAAATATCATAATTTTATTCAAGAAATACTTCAAACTCCACGAATTAAGAAGTTACGTTCGTAATCTACATCTACATCTATATATAAATAGGCAAACAAAATCGGTTAGGTCCCTGTTTCTATACCTAAATCTTAACTGATTTGCTTGATTTTTTTTTTTTTTTGGAAAAGTTGTGAGGAGGAGCAGTGCATAGGACTATATTTTTTTTTAAAGTGGGCGGTGCCACGCCCCTAAATGGAAAAAACGCTCTCACAGCTAAACCGCTGCATCGATTTTAGCGAAATTTGGTATGAAGATAGGGTTAGCACTAAGGAACGATAATATGACCATTACGTTTTTCAGTGGGCGGTGCCACGCCCCTAAATGAAAAAACGCTCTCACAGCTAAACCGCTGCATCGATTTTAACGAAATTTGGTATGAAGATAGGGTTAGCACTAAGGAACGATAATATGACCATTAAGTTTTTCAGTGGGCGGTGCCACGCCCCTAAATGAAAAAAACGCTCTCACAGCTAAACCGCTGCATCGATTTTAACGAAATTTGGTATGAAGATGGGGTCAGCACTAAGGAATGATAATATAACCATTAAGTTTTTCAGTGGGCAGTGCCACGCCCCTAAATGAAAAAAACGCTCTCACGGCGAAAATACTGCATACGATTTTTATGAAATTTGGTATAGATATAGAGTTGGCACTATATAGCACGATAGCATGATTGATTTTTATGAATTTTGGTATAGAAAGATATCAAAAACTGTTTGCTCTTTAGTAGGAGCTACACGCCTCTAAATGGAAAGTACGATATTGCAACTTAGCTGTTGCACCGATGCAGATAGCCCGAATCCTAAGGAAGAATATTAAAAGCTTTTTGTGTTTTATCGGCCAAGGAAGGGTATAAAAACTTTTACCTTTATTTTATGGTCAAATCGAAATGGTCGAATTTCAGCCACAAGGCGAACTCTAGTATATATAAATAGGCAAACGAAATCGATTCGGTCCCTGTTTCTATACCTAAATCTCAACCGATTTGTTTGATTTTTATTTTGTTGGAAAGGTTGTAAGAAGGAGCAGTGCATAGGACTATATCTTTTTTAAAAGTGGGCGGTGCCACGCCCCTAAATAGAAAAAACGCTCTCACGACTAAGCAACTGCAGCGATTTTCACGAAATTTGGTATGGAGATATGGTAGGCTTTAAGGAATGATAACATAAGCATTATGTTTTTCAGCGGGCGGTGCCACGCCTCTAAATGGAAAAAACGCTCTCACGGCTAAGCCACTGCAGCGATTTTCACGAAATTTGGTATAGATAGAGGATTAACGCTAAGGAATAATAACATGAACATTATGATTTTCATTAGGTGGCACCACGTCCCTAAATGGAAAAACACTTTCAAGGCTAAACCACTTCATTTACTTTTCTAAAATTGGGTATACCAAGGAATGAGAATATGACCTTTATGTTTTTAAGTGGCTGGTGCCACACGCTCACGCCATTGATTTTGGTGAATTTTGGTATGGGGACAGAATGAGAAGGACGGAAAGATATCAAAAACTTTTTGCTCTTTAGTAGGAATAACACAGCGATTGTTATGAATGCAGATAATCAGAACCCTAAGGAAGAATATTAAAAGCTTTTTGTGTTTTATCGACTAAGGCTTTATAGTCAGATCGAAATGGTCGAATTTCGACCACAAGGCAAACTCTAGTTTTTTGAAATCAATAATAGCATTTTCGTAGATCTCACGAAGTTCGTATCTACGATGAATTCAATGATAGGCCTGATTATCTTTTTCATAGCATTTGACCTTCTGGATTTACGGAGTAATTATGGTACATAGTTTTGAACTGTATTGAGACCTCACATTGGGTGAGGTTAACGTAGGAAACGGAATACCAAATAAAGCGCCTTCATTAATGAAGACCACTGGAACCTGTCAGTTGCCTTTATGATTGCAAGTTTAGGCAAATGCTCAGTAAAACTAAAGCGAGCGAAGCATTAGCAGCCAACATGGGCAGCAAAAGTTAAAAGCACTTTGTATACTAACTATGCCTTAAAGCATTGATAAGAGTCGGTAATGTTAGTTCCGTTTCATTCACTTTGTTATTTAGTACAAAACATCCTTACCAACAGTTGAAAAATTCCCCTAACTAAAGCTATAAGCTCTTATTAACTGATTATAAGGGTTGGTATAAGAGAATAGAGGGGAAAGCTTTCATAAGCTTTGTACATGAACTGCTAGAATCAATCGTCGATAACAGTGTTAAATATCAGTTATGAGGATACAACTTTATGAAAATGGAATATGTAGTTTCACTAGTCAACAGTCATTGCTAATAATGGTTTCATGAAATAGCAATGATTTTAGTTAAATATGACAATACACCTTGAGAATTGAGAATTTTTATTCATGATAAAGCCCATAAAGCTCATTTTAAAAATTACGTCTAATGAATCGAGTTGCACTAGGAACAAAAATATAGGTAACTTAAAACAAAACAAAAGCTTGTACATGGCTCCTCAAGAGAAAGTTAATGGGGGTTATCGTGAATAAATATTCCTGGAGAATTTTCCCAAACTGCCGTGCATTCTCTATTGCAGCTTAAGAAAATTCCCCGGAATCTTGATTCACGATAACCCCCAATATAAGTATGTTTAGCTTCCTGCGGAAACGCAATGAATACGAGGGATGCGGGTAAGCTTGGCTCTTGGGAATTTAGTCAATATGGAGCATTTCTCGGGACTGTAACGCGCGCTGTATGTGCGAGGCTTTCGCCACTTAAAAGAGGTAGCAACCTTTCATTCGAAAATGGGTGAAGAAGTTTGAGAAGAGCAGTACAACATTGGAAAAACCAAAAACGGGGCGACGGAGACTATAAAGAACACCAAAAACGTGAAGAGTGTTAACCAGTACATTCGTGGCAATCCGAACCTTTCAATTCGGATGCCCGCAAATGCTTTAAATGTGCCTATTATGCACAAAGACCCTTATAAAATTCGATTGGTACAAATATTAAAGTCCCAGGATGTGTCAGTCAAAGGCTTGACTTCGTAAACCAGGCAACTGAGTGATTTTCAACCAAAATTTTTTCTCCATGCAGTCCTGGGGCTGAATCGCCGCATCCGTGAACGTACGATGCTTGACGTAAAATCTTGTGTTTCACATGTATTTCTAGCTTTTTATTTTCAACTTCATATGAAGAATGAAAAACCAGTTCAGATTCGTAATTATGAGGTCCCATGCTCCCATGTTAGAGTGGCAGATATTATGTCACACATAGACAACAGTGATAAACCCTCATAATATCGGCTATAAAAACTGAGAAAAGAAAAAAAGTTGTTGATGTACATTCCTTTCCAATTCAGCAATGTTTTCAAATTCTAAATATTTAAGGATAAGTAGTGTTACATTCCAAAGTTGACTTTTTTTTTTTTGGCAGACTTAAATCAACACATCTTTAAAACGCTAAGGAAAATTAAAGTATACACAATTCAGTAACATCAACCAAACTCAGCCCTTTAAGTGACGCATAACGCTTGAGCAATTTTATTAACCAACAATAAAATGCTGTAAAATAACAAATTTACATATTGCATTAAAAATTCACACCAAGTCTGCCGTTGGCGCACGAACTCCTTAAAAGTTCACCAACTTATCTGCATTTGAGTTGTGTTGGCGGTGAGGGAGGGGAAGGGGTATGTAGACGATGGGTTAACAGGCAGTGCAAATCCAAAACAGATGCTTCCTGAGTGGATTCTTATAGTTTTGGTAAAACACGTTCATTTAATTATTGCAGAAAAATGCAAATTGGCGCAAATGAAAGAAAAAAAATTGCAACAACAGATTAAATGTTAAAACTCGATTAAAAGTATTATCCATCCCCGCCCCCCCCTCTAACCAACTAGCACACACACACACACACACAGTAGGCGATCCCATGAAAATTGCAAATAAATAAAGCGATTTCCCGCCCAATTTCACTCTCTACTCATCTTCTTGTGTTTGATTTTATTTCTTTTATATGATGAAAGTTGTCTGCAAACACGAATTTGTAAAGTTTTGTAGCGTTAAAAGTTGTCTACTCGTTCTTCCTTCCTTCCTCCTGTTACTGCTGCTGCTTTCGTACATATAGTGTTGTTTCAAGCCTCTTTAAGGATTTTCTTCAACGACCAATGTTGCTTTCTAAGTGTAAGGATTTTTACTGCTACGCTACATTTACACCATCACAAAAATCGTTTATCTGTTTCGTGTGCCTTTAGTTTACTCGTATACCCCGAAAAACTATTAGCAATGTACTATCGAAGAAACAGGAAATAAAGCTAAGTAAGAAGCATAGTCCACGAAATCCCAACGTATTTCCTGCTCAAACTTTTAGTTCTTCCTCTCTCTCTCTCTGTTTGTGGTCTGCTTTTTTATGTGTAAAATTTGGCGCAAATTCTTGTTAGTTTTTTTTTTGTGTGATACTCAACAGTGGATGAGATATCTCTATTTAGGAGTAAATTGAACTGACCGGCGACAGAATCAAGCGTGTCTAAATACTCTGACAGCATCATAAATGTCCAGCAAAAAGTTGATTATTTTGTTCCAAGTACTGATCTGGGGAGACTTTAATAGCAATGTATTATCTGAAAAATCATTTGTGGACGGTATGCAGACCCTGGGGTTATATACTGTGAATACCTCAATTCCAACACATTTTACACAAACCAGTAACAGTTTACTTGACCTATTTTTTGTCAGCGACAAAGATAAAATTTTGTTGTACGACCAGATCTCAGCACCCATGTTCTCTAAACATGACCTTATTTTCTTGACGTACAATTTCAAGATGACGGTAAATGAGAAATTGATCATGTTCCGTGACTTCAAAAATATAAATTATCTTTCCCTTAACACGGAATTAAATAAAATTGATTGGGACTTAACTTTTACCATGGCTTCAGCAGATGACCAATTATCGTTCTTAGAACATAATATAGGCATTTTATTTAATACATATGTTCCAATTCGAACAAAATCAATTAAAAATAATATTCCACCATGGTTTAATGATAACATTAAAGTTCTAATTAATCAACGCAATAAAGCTTACAATCAATGGAAAAGATATAAGATACCGGAGTTATGCGGTATTTTTAAAAATTTGAGAAAGGAAATTGTCAGAAAAGTGCGTATTTACAAATCAGACTTTTATAAAAACAAATTTAATGACGCTATTGATAGTAGACAAAATTGGAAACTGATTAAAAGTATCGGAATTGTTAAAACTAATGTTAGTACATCTGATTGTGGTGACATAAATGAACTCAACAAAAGATTTGTTGATTCATCAGCGCTAGTTCAAGATCAAAATCTTTGTGACAGTGAAGTGTTTGGCGATATTTCTGCCAATAATGATGGTTTTAGTTTTTATTGTGTTAATCAGGAAAGTGTGCTGCGTAGTTTTCTAGCAATAAAGTCCAATGCAACTGGAATGGATGAAATGAATCCAACTTTCCTAAAAGCATTGCTACCTAAATTGCTTCCCCACTTTACCCACTTGTTTAATACAATATTGACAAAATCATCGTTCCCGTCAAACTGAAAAAAGGCTAAAATCATACCGATTCCTAAATCTGGTAATGATTTTCGACCTATTGCTATTTTGCCTTATTTGTCAAAAGTTTTTGAAACGCTTGTCTACAATCAAATCACTGAATATCTCACTCAACACCGTTTACTTTCTGAAAGACAATCTGGATTTAGGCCCAAGCATAGTTGTGTTACCGCGCTGATAGATGTATCCGAAGAAATAAGGATAAACTTAGATTCCAACAAAGCTTCGTTTTTAGTGCTACTGGATCATTCCAAAGCATTTGATTCCGTAGATCACAATATACTTTGCAGTAAAGTTAGTGAATTCTTACTTACGAGGACGAGTACAAGCTGTGTCTGTTGATAATCGGATTTCCGAATTTCTTTCCGTACCAAAGGGGGTGCCACAGGGTTCAATCATGGGACCATTACTTTTTTCTATTTACATAAATGATCTCCCTGGTGTTCTCATGGGTTGTAATTTGCAAATGTATGCGGACGATGTTCAGATTTACACTAGCTGTGATAACAGAAAAATTGATGAATGCGTCTGTAATTTAAACGCAAATCTTAAAAAAATAAATGACTGGGCATCAAGCAATGGTTTGAGCCTGAACCCGACAAAATCAAAATGTCTTATAATACATAAAAGACCAAGTTTAGTTCCCAGTGATATAAGGCTGTCACTTGGTACCACTCAAATTGAAATAGTGCAAAGTATAAAAAACCTTGGCGTTACTTTTAATCAGTCTCTAACTTGGAGTAATCACATTAATATTGCCATTGGAAAAGTTTATGGTATGCTTCGCAATTTGTGGTGCACACAGCACTTTACACCATTAAACATACGAATGCTGCTAGCAAAGACCTATCTTATCCCAACTTTATTGTATGGTTGCGAAATCTATGCTAATTGTGATTCTATTTGCATGCAAAAGTTAAATGTTTTTTACAACAATATAGCACGATATGTTTTTAGCTTGCGTCCTTTGGATCACATTTCAAACTACTCTAAGAAAATCTTTAATATGACCTTTTGTAACTTGTTGAAATTTCGAGCACTTGTTTTACTACATAAAATTATTTACATAAGACAACCAATCTATTTGTTCAATAGACTCAGTTTTTCAAGATCCAATAGGGGTAGAAGCTTAATTCACCTTAAACATTCATGCTTGACATCAGAACGTCAATTTTTTATTTTTTCAATTCGCCTTTGGAACTCTCTTCCTCACAATCTTCAAAAAATTTCCAACGCTAATCAGTTTAAAAAAATTTTGCTCAATAATTTTTCCTTAATGTAGTTTTTGTTTTTTTTAACCCTGCCATTCGAAAGTTTTTTAGTCTCAATAAATTTTAGGATATAGTCTCTTATTCTATTTTTAAATAAATAATTTTAATATCAAACTTAATATTAAGTGAAATCAAAATAATTGTATATCAGTACTTATATTTGTAAAACATAATTTAGATAGTGCTTATGCCATAAGATTTACTCTTGTTAGCGCTATAATCGAAGTTAAATAAATAAATAAATAAATAAAATAAAACCGTATTGATACAGCTGGGATCATGTCCACGACCAATTTTGAAATATTCACCAATAACGTAAATCTTCCGGGAACCCGTTCTCAATGAAATAGTTATTCCATTTTCTAGTCAGATCATATATTTTGGTGTAATTTTAGATGTAAAGCTCACCTAGAACACTCATCTAGAAACCTGAATCCGGAAGGTAAGAAAAGCGCAGTGGACTATTAAGATCCCGCCATAAAACACGCTAAAACCTCAAAAGCACTTGGACACCATGCCCTCTCAATAGTTATGCTGAAGAATCTGAATAAGCTAGAACTCGTAATTCTAACTGAACTGTTAAATAGATCCCTACACTCATCAGTTGTTCGCGGTATTTGAAAAACCGGTTGGATCATTCTACTTCTTAAACCAGGTAAGCAGCCCGACCAAGAAAAGTCTTACGAACTTATTCACCTTTTAAATGAGACAAATGAGAATGACACTCGAGACCTTTGACACTTCTCAGTATACGCGGTCAAAACACGTAATAGAGCACGAACAAAGAGACACTGTTTACTACACACAAAGCCATAGTTAGATCATTGGCCAACAACGCGGCTCCAATTTGAACGCCTACAATTATTGACACTCAATGGTCCGGTCTGCAGAAAGCACAAAATGGTGTTCTACGCACCGCCACGCGTTGCGTGTTGATGTCCAACAAAGACCACATCCACCAAGACGTTAGTTTGCTGAAGGATCACAACACCTTGCTCACTAAATAGTTCCTACTAGCGTACCATAAGCCCAACTATTCCAATAAACACACATTACGCCACTAAAATCCACACTAAATTCGCAGAGAGATTCACGTTTGGCCAAGTAGAATACTAGTCATCCCTTAAGCATCCCTTAGTTCGGCAATTGAAAGTTACAGCCCGAACGTTGTTCTCAGAGGACGCCCACTGCCTATGCCGAGGAGGAGTGGACGCTATTTAGATGCTCCAGGTGCATTTAAGCACAATTGAGATCTGCTTGGAGCCGCAAGCTCAACCATTACCTTACGCGCATCAATGAAGAAGTCGTAGACGAGTGTCCTGAATGCGCCACATCTCTTCAACAATCCGGCGAGACCTACCACTTTCACTATACAACATTTATGGACGCTGCCTAATGAAGTTACACTATTCCAAGGCTTTGCTCTACAAGACTATGTTTATCAACAATCGATACACACTGGACAATTTGAAGTTGCTACAACAACAACCAGTAAGGTCCTTCTAGGCAACGGCTGCCTTAAACCACTCCATTTTGACTCACGTTAATGAGGATGAACCCAAGTTTTGTTCCCCGTAAACAGATTAAGTATCTTCCAGTATGATTTGAGCTGATTTTCCTTGCTTGATACGGAAATTTATAACGGTATGGTACTCGATTTGATGAGCTTATATTCGGGATTGACATGTTTGGTCGACAATAGTTCAAAGACTATTAAACCGAAAAATGAAATGAAAAATTCAATATAGTAGAGTGGCAGAAAATATGTTATATTGAACAGGAAAAATAAATTTGTACTTTTATTTCTAACCGCCAAAATAAAAATGTTCCCTTGTAGTAAATGAAAACTTAATTAGATTGAAATCAGATTAAGACGAGCTAGGTCCACTTTACCAGCTTTTAGGGCTCTATTCGAGACGATGCGAGATTCCGGACCACTTAGGAAGCACTTGGAAGTGATACAGAAGAGATTTTCGATATCTCAATGTACCGACTACTCGCCAACGGTAGTGTTAACAACGTTAAACCAGCCACTTACAAAGAGTTTAATGATCGCGGTTACCAGAGTCGGTTTCAGTAGGTGGGAAATGGTGTTAGAAGTTCTCTTTAACACAGTGCAACACATGAAAAGTGAACTAAAATCCGTTATAAGGCGTCGAAGTACTCGGCGAAACAAGTAATTCTGCCAGAGCGTTTTGCAAAGTTGACTCACATAGGGATTTTATGGTCATTTTTGCGATTTTAAGGCACTAAATGAATTTTTTTCGGTTAAGTTTGTTCGGTATTTTTTTTCTTCTATACAATAGCTACAACATTGCTGAAGTCATCAAAACAATATTTCGGCTCGTTACCGAGATATAGCCATATGAAAAATCGAAAAATCGCTCCAAATCCAATTTGAGGCAAAAAGTTGCAATTTTCAGTATTTTAATTATAATTATCCAGCTGAAAATTGCAACTTTGAGCGATTTTGAGGATTTTGAGCGATTTTTCGATTTTTTCATATGGCTATATCTCGGTAACGAGCTTAACCGAAAAAAATTCATCTAGTGCCTTTAAATCGCGAAAATGACCATAAAATCCATATATGAGTCAACTTTGCAAAACGCTCTGGCAGAATTACTTGTTTCGGCGAGTACTTTGACGCCTTATAACGGATTTTAGTTCACCGTCAATGACTTGAAAAATGTTGCACTGTGTAATATAAAATTAGACAAGTAGATCGTCGCATTTTTTCATATTTGAAACTTCTTTAGCCCACTCCGAATTCAATTCTGGCGATAATATAACATCAGTTTTGAATGCAAATATTTAATTTTACGCCATCGTTTTGTACATCGTATCGTACCTAGCGAAGACTAAGCAGAAGAAAGTTCTCAAAAAAAAAAAAAGGCAGTCGAAAGAAAGAGTGTTTGTTTGTTGCAAAGAAAATGACCATGTACGAGACTGTGCCACCGCCTGTTGCCCTTTCCGTCTATGTTTAGGCGCCTACTGTGCTGACAAGAGGCGCTAATTTATTTATTTTGTTTGGTTCGAAAACTTTTTAATTGAATTTCGTGTTTTTTCCTTCATGGCACATATTTTCCAGTCTTTGCAAATAAATACTTGCGAAGAACTCTGTGCTGTATGCATAAAATACTATCGAATAGTGGCATATATGTACGTACCAAGAGTAATAATAATGTAGCACCAGGACTATCAACCGACTACATAGTGAATACACCACTAATATTTAAGTTAGAATTTATGGCTGTTAAGCTTCATGCGTTCTTGCTATGAGGTTATTGGTCGAGGAGCCGGCACATGCAATTTTAGGTTAAAGCAGCAACAATTGAGAATATTCTGCAATAAATTTTTCAATTTTCAAAATGGGTCACATGGTTTGTTTTGATTGGGGAAATTATTTTCAAGAAAAAAAAACAAGGGAAGCTTTTTCAAAAGTCTTAAGTCTAATATTTATCCTGTGCTTGAGCAAAATTCTTGGGTTCACGAAAATATCTATGGTTAAGTCATGCGACTTGTGAAATCATTAAATCTACAGATGATCATTATTAAATCATCATACTTCATACTATTAAAAAAACAACGTCTTACAGTGCTACATTAGGAGGCATTTGACAAAAAAATTATTCGTTTCACAGAAAATAGCTCCATTCAGAAATCTCCTGAATATTTCTGAAAACAAGTTTGTTTTGCAAGTGTTGCAGCTTGTTAAATTTAAGGTCTTTCTCGAAACATAAAAAACCCTATCAGAAAAGTGTTTCAAAAATGGAAAACTGGAAAATATAAATTTTCTTTAAAGCAGAAAAAGTGATTCTCGATCATTCCCGGCAGACCTCAAAAACGTACAGATAGTACTGATTTGAAATTTTTGAGAAAAGTGTAAATTCACGGCGCCGAATAGCCCTGAATACTTTTAATATTTATCTGAACGTATCGTATTTGCGTAAAAATCAGTGATTTTCTAATATTTTCATCCTTAAAGTATGCAAATTTTTGGAGTGAAAATTCTTTGACCGAGTTACAATAGGTGTACATTTTTCTTTAGATACTTTTTTCGACACATTTTTTTTGCGACACTTTTTGTCAATCCAATTATATCTAGCAAGCTTTACACGTACAAGCTTAGTATTTGGACGAAATTTCGTAAGTAGGTGTAGAATAAGAATACTGTAATGATAGTTTTCTGGGACACCCGAAGGCTTTATAGCTAAAGCGAAGAATATCCAGGAATGACCAGTTTTTTTGAAAAGAGGATTACAAAGACCCCATGAGAAAAGGATATAATGGGTTAAAATGTTGAAGAAAATTGTTCCTTGCATGATTTCATGATGACTTTGATACAACAAGTTTTATCCAAAGTGAAGGCTTAAAGTTTTACAGTGCAGTGAAATTTCTAAAATACGTTTCTTTTGGGTATTTTAGCTTAGAAAACAGTATGTGGTTGAACTTAAATTCCAATTATTATTTTTCTTATATATCCTTGTTCAAGAAGAAAAGTTTGATATATTGCACGACTCATTCCGAGCATTTTTGAGATCGTAATAAAATAAAAACCGTATCAACACGAGATACATCGACGTTGCGCGACCTTTAAATGACCTTCAAAAATTTAAAAAAAATCTCAGCTCACTTTTGTGGAATTTCTAAAAAAATTTTATTGCATCAATCTACTTCATAGTCAAAACGAAGAAAATATACGCATTCTAGAAGAAAAATATCTATGACGGACTATCAATAAGCTTTAATTGATTGATTTCCTGGAATTCCCGAAGTTTTTTGAAGGAATTATAGTTAAAACGAAGAATTTCTAGAAATACTAGTGGGAAAACATCTATGGCGGACTATCAGCAAGCCTTAATTGAATGTTTCCTGGAACACCTGAAGGTTTCTGAATATCAGCCGAAGTCTTCATAGTTGAAACGAAGAATATCTAAATATACTAGTGGAAAAACCGAAGGCTTCCTGGTCAAAATACCGAATATTTAGATATATCAGAGCGAAAACATCTCTGACGAACTGTCAATATGCTTTAATTGATTCATTTTCTGGACACCCGATGTTAAAAAGTTAAAAGTGGAAGGAAAACATCTATGGTGGACTATCAGCACCCGAAGGTTTCATAGTCAAAGCGAATAATATTAAGATATATTAGAAGGAAAACATTTATAGTAGACCACCAGCAACCTTTAATTGATCCATTTTCTGTTAGGTCCGAAGGTCACGCGAATGATTCACAGTCAAACGAAGAATATCTATATATACTTGTGGGAAAACATCTATGGCGGACTATCAACTGGCCTTAACTGATAGTTTTCTGTTACACCCGAAAATATATTGACACATGATGTTTCAGTTTGTACCTTTGAGATGTTTAAAAAATAATGTTTCTTCGGAAAAAATGTATCAAATGAAAAAACAGAAAAATACAAATATACGAACCTAGCAGGCAGGAGAGCTATCTATAAAATCTTATAACTCGAAAACCAGTTATTCGAAATTCTTTCTGCTTCGCCGAAGTAACCAAACCATATTTAAAATTTCTTCGGTCTTGCCCAGTATCTAATTAAATGAATTACACAGTACTTCGATGAAAAAAAGTATGAGATCAGAGTAGGTGATTTCAATAGATTTTTGCTCGCTGAATCCGAATATGACCTCCGATTTGCTCGGCTTGTTCACTTTTTACAGCGGCATTGAATAGCCTTGAGCTTCCTCTTTAGATCATACTTTAAACTTTTTCAATGGAATCATCAGTTTCCGAGGTATCATCCATTGAATTAAAGGTATACAAATAGAATATAGCCCTTTACAGGTATAAGCGATACCTTTATTTCAATTGATGACATCTTGGAAACTAATAATTCGATTGAAAAAGTTAAAAGCACGCTTTAAAGAGGAAGCTCGGGACTATTTAATGCCGCTGTAAAAAGTCAACTAGACTACCTTCAGGATGTACGCCATGTGTCTGAAAATAGTGTTTCTTCCACTTTATATCAAGGATAACTCGGATCTCAGACGTGATGGAGTAAATCGGAGGTCATATTCGGATTCAACAAGCAAAAATCTATAAAAATCACCTAATCTCATTTCCTACTTTTTTAAATTTTTCAAAAACGCAAGACTGTGTTATCTGTCTATCTTTTTCTAACATGGTACAACAAAATAAAAAAATTTGTATGTTCTTTTTCAATATTATTAAGTTTTATCTGAAAACCACTTTAAAAAAACTTTGGCATTGCTTTCAAAAACAATTTAAATATTTAGCATATTAAGGATATCTATTTTAAGGACCTATATAAATATTTCACTGTAGCGTAAACAATATGTCTCCATTTTGACATCTAGACTTTGTGTGTGTGTGTACTAAAAAAGGTCAATAAAATGTATCGAGATAAAAGAATAACAAAATTTTAAAATAAGAAAAATAACTGCATAATTTATGCCAAAAAGTTGTCATACCTTTTTCATGTTTTTGTGCAAATGATAAACAATTTATCCTTTTTAAAGGATAACAAAGAAAAATCAATTCAAAGCTATGTATATTACATTCAAATGTAGATATATGTTCATGCATATATGTGCATATGTTTGAGTATTTATTTTTACATTAACACACTGTGAATGTAATGTTTGTGTGTGTTTATTTATTTATGTAGGTATTTGTGTAAATATTCACACAGATCCCTTAACAACCGATTGAATACAAATTCCGAAAGATTTTTTTTCTTTTTTTTAAACAAAATATTTATGCATGAGTTGTGGCATATGTCTAAATATATGATTATAAAAAATATACATTCATGCATGCACACTGAGAGTTAAGTTCTGTTGTAGTGAATTGCCGGCCATATTGTTTGTGACTTAAGAATATATTTTTTTTTCGGAAAAAGAAAGATCGAACTCTTGAAATTCTAAGGGCTGAAAAATGATTTTACTAAACAGCATTTTAATTCTAGAGGTTTTATATAGATTAATTTCTATATATTTTCGTGTGAAACATATTTTCGAAGAGTCTTTTGTTGATGTGCT